>CM066032.1:1141461204-1142061204 GCA_033557465.1 Ichthyophis bannanicus
TCGACCGCTGTTAAAGGTGTTGTGGCCAAGGCCAGGGGTTGTAGGATGTTGTACATGTTATAGACAGGTGAGGTGGAGGAGCGACATCGTGCAGTAGGACCGGAAAGGTACTGCCCCGTGCGGGCTGGGAGGCCAGCACAAACCAAGCATATGTTGGGTACGTGGCATTTGTGTTTGCCACAACTATGTATTTGTGTCTACAGGTCTCCACCAGAGTCTTGTATGGGCTTGATGTTACCTTTGGGGGGTGCGCGGTGTGTGTTTTGTGTGTTGCGGACAGGAGTGTGCAGGGGTAGCAGCACAGTACCTCTAGACACCAGCATTGTTGGTGACAATGTATGTGGGCTTGGTAGTAGATTTATGGGGTTGCATGTGCCAAATGTCTGCCATCTACACAATGGCTATGTCCACCAAGGTATGGGGAGAGGGTGAAAATATATGCGTAGCATAAGTACCTGCATGCGGAGGTCTGCTGTATCCCCAGGGGCCACAGGTAAGGCCCAATGTGGTATATAGCGGCCCAAGCCTGTCTGCAAGCTGCTAGCTCTAGGGGCGTGAGCATGGATGGTAGGGGGCCCCCTCCACCTGTGTCCACTGGCATGCTGTCGTTTCTGGCACACAGGTGCTGGCGGCACCCCTCTGTTGGTGATATCGAGAATAACCTCTTCTTTAGGTGAGACAGTCAATGTCCCGGATGGTGGGGGCCCTCCTACCTCGGCAACGCCGCGTCTGCGTATCTCCTACCTGCCCACCCGCATTATGGCCTGTCTGTACTTGTGCGGACTGCTCTGCCTCCAAAAACAGAGCCTCATAGTTCTCGAGGAACCGTAGCGAGGAGGTTGTGGTTCTCAGAATCTGTGAACCGTGTGGCCCCTCCTCCTCTGGGTCTCACGGATACGAGGGGCCCTTTCCTCTTCCCGAGTGTGGCGGCTGGGTGCAGCCCATTGGCCTGTGTTTGATGGCCCTGCGTCTGGCTCAGGCCGCCAGTAAGGCCCCATGCCTCCATGCGCAAACTGGTGTGTGCGCGCGAGGGCCTCCCTGCACTCCCCTCACGGGAGACTCCCTTTTTCCCTCATCCTTTCTCTGTCACTCTCTCTATCAACTCCCTCTTATCCCTCTCCCTCTCCCTCTCACCCCTCTCGATCCCTGCTCGTCCCACCCTCCCTTCTATCCACTCTCAATGGTGTCCCGGTCTCTCTCGGTCCCTCACTCTCACGACCTCACCGGTGCCACTGTCCACTCATCCCTATGGCTCTCAGACTCTCCCCAGGCCAGCTGCCATAGCCCTCCCTCTCCCCACGTCCGCCCTGGCCACCAACGCAACCTCACCCTCACCTCACCCCTTCTCTCCCTCTCCTACGCCCCCACAACGTCACAGTAACCAAAACAGATGTGAGCACAATACTACACACACAACACAAATATAAACTGAACAGTAGCCACACCCACAATACAGAGACAAATTAGACAGACACTCAAATACACATTGACTAGCACTGCTCCAATACTCCTGAGCTCTCACAACTACCGCTATCCTACCTCTCACTGCCTCACTCATGCCCTCCAACGTGCAACTAGGGACGCGCAGGGTGGATTTAGTACGTGTTAGGACGGTTACACTACCATTGCGCATGTGCAACTGTGCCACGGCGCTGCTTGTCGCGCTGGCGCGTGAATGTGACATGTGCGCGGATGGGCGTGCGTGGGGTGATGTGTGTCGGTTTGCAGCGATACGCATGGTGCAGCTGTTAGCGCCGACATGTGCGTTTTGAAGTGCGTGTGATGGGTCACGCACGTGACGCAGTACGACAGCAGGCGACGCATACGCCCATGCGTAAGCGAGTTGCACTATGCGCGCACGCCCACAGACAGACGCCCATGCGTAAGGGGGTTGCACATTGCGCTGCAACAGACACACATACCGCAAAATTAGGGCATTGTGCTGGAACATGCGCGCCGCGCACGGGCCATAGAAACCGCGCCATGCGCAAGGATACGTACAACATAACCTGGATAAATATGACTGGCGCCGGATTAGGGTCCACAGTTGAGGGTTGTTTCGTAGGCAGCGGTGTAGTGTTGTTTGTGAGTTACAGGGAGAGAAAGGCAGCCTGTAGTGTATTGGATTTCTGAATGTGAAGCTGTATGGTATTGTATCTGTGATATATTCTCCGTTTACTGTTGCTTGTAATGTGTGGATCTAGTCTTGTGTGTTGTCGGGAGTGACTGTAAGTTGTGCTACTACGTTACATTGTAAATTGTGCTGCTTATTTTGTTGGTCCTCCTTTTCAATGTGTGGTGTTGTAGAGGTGTCCAGTGGTTTAGGAGGCAGGTGTGGGTGTGTTTTGTGTGTGTTGTTGGTTGTGTGTTGGTCGTTGTAGTTCATGGCGGCTGTTTATGTTGCTGCATGTGCCCTGAGACGTGGGCGGAATGCTGCGGTTTGCAGGAACAGGGGAAGGATGGTGCCCATGGGGCTGAGGCAGCAGGGCGATGCGGTGTGGACCCGCAGCACACTAAGGACCTGCAGCTGTGGGGGTGGCTCCACACAGGTGGGCCGTGAGTGGACGACGCAGTACAGCGTGCTGAGGTTTGCAGGCTCGGCAGCCTCGCCTCTACAGCCCAGAGCCCAGCTCCCAGGGCCATGCGTGAGGACCTGGTTCATCTCCCTGTACCGGACTGGAGCACAAGGGGGATTCGGTGAGCTCTATTTATGGAGGATCTGCGACCTGACCTCGAGCCCCTGACTGATCGGTCACATGCCCATTACCAGGTTTAGTCACAGCTCCTTGCTGCCTGCCTATTTCTTTGCCTCTGGCCTTGTGTTTTCCAGTCATCTGTTGGCTGCAGTGGCGGTGGCATGAGTCTGTTGAAGCCCCAAGTCTTCCTCACGCTGTCTCCACCCAAGTACTGCGTGCCATGAGTTCAGCCCGGGTGGGGAATAACATAAGCCGTTCCTCACATTGGGCAACAGTGGGGGACCACTGAACCAGGGCCTTTGAGGGCGTTGAGCGGGATCGATAATCCACACGTGATGGGAGCTATTGATTGCACACATGGTTGCCCTGGTTCCCGCCTAGAGACAGGGAGGTGGTTGTCCCGCAACCGCAAAACAACTACCATTCCCTGACATGTTCAGGTTGTATGTGATGCTTAATCTGCATATTCTGAATGTGGTTCCCAGCGGTTTTGCAGGGTCCACCCATGACTCCTATATCCTGCATCACTCAGCACTGTTTCAGTGCCAATTTTTGAGGAGGGACAATATGGGGACTGTATATTTGCTGGGTTGAGTATTTCCATCTAACCTATTATGTTCGGTTGCATATATGTATTGGTTTATGTAAACATCGTTATATAGGCGCGCTGGTGTTGTCCAGCTTTGCATTTGAAAAACGTACCTCACGTTCAACAAGACATATGGTGTTATGTGTTTACCATTGTTAACAGGAGTGCTTATATGTGGATTAACAGGGGACCTAATTTTGCATTTGAGAACATCAGGATTGTGATACGGTTTGATCATACCCTGCTCAGTTGTTCTGGGAACTAAGCTCAGGTGCAGATGTGTGTCCTGTTGGTGGATTGGTACTAGTGTGTGTGTGACATCTTCCCACATGTGGGGGGGGGGGAAGGTTGCTGCACTTCACACACACCTGTGATGTCGGCTCATTTTATGGTCCTATTGTTATTTCATGTAAATTTTATGTTCTGGACAATCCATACACCTAACCCTTGTCATGTGTGTGTGAGGTCCACACACTCACTCAGTACTGGGTTGTCACCACGGTGGTAACGTATATAATGGGGGGGGACTACATATGATGGGTTTCCCTGACCTTTGCATCTGCGAGTACAGTTTTGCATATGATGTTCATGCATTTGGCCTGTTTCACCGCAGGAGAGATACCTTTGGCCACTGCAGATGTGTGGGACATAGGCGACGTTGTATGTGCTGATCCTAATGTTGTTGAGCATTGTGGACAGGTGACAGCAGGGGCAAGGGACTACATGGGTGATTACAGAGAGGTATTGGTCGCACATACCCAGGTAGGTGCTCTGCCTCTGTCCATGTGATTGGTGCAAGCTCATGTGGGCTACGGTGTGCACTTCTGTCTCCACAGTTTAAAAAAGGCTCAGAACATGATGGAGACAGTGCAGAGGTGGCTACTGGAAGGATAGGTGATTAGCAGGAACCAGCATATGGAGTCAATATGCTCATATGTTGAGATGTGGACCTTGGAGGACAGGGGGTATAGCGGTGATGTGGTTGTGACCTTGTCAGACCTCCCTGGCATACATGTTCTGGGTGCGAGGCTCCATCGGATTACATCACAGTTTTGGGTTGTGTACATTGCTGACATATACGTTGAACAGGTGATATGTGCATTGGTGGTATAGTCTAACGTTGGAGGTGGTCGAGATGAGGACAGGAACTGCAGTACCAATACGCATGTGCCACACATAGAGGATTTCTATAAGGTACAAATGGGACTGGTTTTTTTATGGCAGTATGTAAGGCTCCATAGGCCATGTTTACCATTATAATCAACATATGTATATGTTTCACAAATTGCATAGTTGGTGTGTCATATATGTCTGTCAGGATGTGTTCTGCATTTGTTTCGCAACGTCCATACCTGTGTACATGAGAAGGTAACATGCACTCATGCATTGACATGCAACATTTCTTTCTGCAGGTGATGCAGGGTATGGGTGTCGCCCCTCTGGCTGCTGACCCACTGTGCTTCATCCACGGGACACATGCAGAGCGGGAGGTACAATGAGGCCCCACGCCTCCAGCCGCTCTGTCATAGAGCGCACCTTTGGCATGTTGAAAAGTCGCTTCAGGTGTCTGGATAGGACAGGCGGGGCCTTACAATATAGACCTATGACTGTGGCAGAGATTATCATTGCCTGTTGCATCCTGCACAACATTGCTCTCAGGCACAATATTCCTGCAGAGATTAATGAGGATCTGGATGATGATCCACCATGCCCCCCTGTACGTGCCAGTGGTGACACACAAGAGGGCACAGCGGTCAGGCGGAGGTTGATTGCAGAGATCTTCTCTGGTACGTATTGCATATATTCCCACATATATGTGATGTTCTGTGTGTGTGATGGTCATAAAGGTTTTTGTGTCGGAACATATCACCTTCAGGTGCAACACTGCATTGTCATTCAACTTAACATCCCACGGTCACATATAGCCATGCGTGTGTGACCAACAATGTGGCCGCGGCACAACAGCAGCTGTTGGTGTATTATGTGTGTGGGTGTTGCTACACCTTTCAGATACTTTGTGGGTCACATTCCCAGTTAGTTGGTGGTGGTGATAGCAGTTGCTGTGAAAAGAAGAGTTTGTTGGTTTCATGGTTGGGATGGAGCACGGTGGCAGGCATATGTTGCGGTAGTCACAGTGGGAGGGATGACCCTGTTTGTGGACAGTTCCCCTGCGGGGTATTTGTTTCTATTGTACACCTTTTGTCCACTTGTGTGGGTGTTATGCTTGTGTGAGCTGGCTATGTGTGTATGTTGGCTAGGTGTGTTGACACATGTCATACATAGCACAGAGCACATGCTTATGACTGCTTTCCAATGATGTTATTAATTATGTGCGATGGTTGTTAATGCAACCCCACAGTGTGTCCTGATGTATACCTTATCACGTAGCCTTGACATGGATGTGTGGCAGGAGGGGGACCTGCGCTGTGTGCAGCCAGGAGGCCATATCATTGATAGCAGCTGTATTGTGGAGTGGCCAGTCAGTGCATTGTTGCATATGTACGCACATACAGAGGTGATGGACGTCAGATCAGCAAAGGGTGGGTTACAGTAGCCAAGTGGTACGCTGCATGTGTGTGTGTATATTCAGTTTAGAGGTTGTCCATGAGGAACATGGCATGTGTAGCCGATGCTATCTCAACATATGCCACATTGCTGGATGTGTCATCAGACTCTGGGATTTGTATGCAGAGGATATGGTAAGGGCTGTTATTGTAGCTGACTTTGAATGGAGGTTTGGACATGTTCCTGCAGGACAGGTTAATAGACCACTATAGAAGTAGCTACCCCGGATAATCGGTGCTTGACACAGTACAGGTATTGTGGGACCTGTGTCTTTTGGGGATACAGCTAGGTACGTATGACCTAGATTGGCCACTGTTGGATACAGGATACTGTGATGTCTGCTGCTCGGAAAAACCCAGTATGACGTATGGCATATCTTACATGCTGTGGATGTGTGTAGGGCAGGATAGCACAGTCCACATCAGCAAGTACCTTACGGACCTTGCAAGGGATGTTACGTCCACATACACACAGACACCTAGATGACAGTTATTTGGTTATGGTGCACATATAGGCCATCCATGGTTTGACATTCGCACTCTCACACAGTGGGATGACATGCAGCCATTATGGTCAGGTCACAGGCAGACATGGGGGTGTGGTTTTACAGACGTGGCGCTGACATTGCCATCTATTTGAGCGCATCATCAGCACACAGCTGTCAATAATATTTGGGGTGTGTGAGGTACACTGCAGGATATGTCTTTGGCCAATGGATACAGGAGGTGTTACTGCATATCTCCATGTGTTACAGCAATGTACAGTGGGGTAACATAGAACAGTGGAAGGGCAGTACACACGGAGAGGGGGTATTGGTGGCAACATGGGGGAGACAGCCTGATATTGTGACCTTGGGATGGGCCATAGACATGGGGGAGCAAACACCTATCTTGACCAGTGTGTACAACAACAGAGTGGTGAGGGAGATGGCAGGGGGATTGGGGTTACCTTTATATAGCAACGGACACTTCCGTGCTGCCTCTCCCATGTCACAGTTCCATACAGTGTGATAGTGCACAGCCAGTCCATAGGTCATGTTGTGGGGTGTGACAGCTGGGGGACAGAGAGGTGCAGTGTGTGTTTCACACCTTGGACATGAAATATGTTTGTTTCTCTTGTGTTTTCCACTGCACAGGACATACTTTGTGAGGAAGCTGTTTCTGTGGTGCAGTGCCACCTGACTGGACAGCAGCCACGATGCTGCGGTCCGGGGTACTTGGATCTACAGCTACATTGTGCCTGCAGTCATGGGCCCAACATGTCGTATTGTATGTGTCATACTGGTGCAGATGTTGTGGTGGTTTTATTTCCTTAGGCCTCCCTTACCTATTTATCTTGCTGTTGTCAGACATATCCCTATGTGTTTGTGTACAGTATGTCTTCTTCTGCAAAACTGTTTATGGCATTTGTACGACATAGCTACATGTGTATGTGTTTTCGTCTGACTTACAGGAAAATGCACTTGCTGCCTCCCCAACACTGTTATCTCAGCCATCACCGGGGTATCAGGGCAGGTCACTGCGCCTTTATGTTCACAGGTTGCCAGTTGTGCACATACATGCCATGTATCACAGCTGTCCCGCAGACCGACGCATACTGTGTGGGTGCATGTTTATGCGTTGACTGTGTGCTGATGCAGTGTCCAGTCATGGTACATTATCATGTGCTGTGAGGGGTGGGAGCACCTGGGGGGCAGTGGTGGACTGTGCTACCTGTACCGTAGTGCTGTTTACATTGTCAACATTCTCAACATGTGGTGTGCGTTGTGAGCATAAACTGTGTATTGTGTTCTGAGGGACCACTGTTGAGCAACCTTTTTTTATTTCAGGTATCGGCATGATGTGGACATGCATCAACAGTGACTTGACATGGTGATTCTACCTGTTTGGCTGACATTGTCTCCCTTCACTGGTACCTGATGTGGCTGTGGAGTCGCTCAAGGGATCGATGACGTACACATAATGCACACACAGGGTATGTTGGACCTTTGTTAATTTTGGGTACATGTGGATTTACCTGTTGATGAGTTACTGTTTGTCTCATGTACATGTCATGGTGCCTGTCTATGCACACGAACAGATGCATATAGTGTGTAGCAGTGTGACATGGATATGGACATGCCCATATCCATGTGACACCCATTCTGCATTGACATTTGATGTGTCAACAATATGCATATTATTTCATGTTCATATTATGTCATGTTTGCCTTTTCATCCGTTTCATCTGTATTTTCACCAGGTGCGATTCTCTGCAATTTGTGTTGTTTGTACAAGGTGTCCAACACGACCATACGTATCCTCTCCTGACACAGGACAGAAGGCATCCCGGACACATTTCCTACAGTGCATCTGGCGTCGCCATCACACACCTTTTGGGGAACAGACCACCATGGAATTGTTTCTGGGGAATGGTGCCATTGGATGTTTGACTTATGCGAGTGGAACACATGCCTGTGATGGACAGTATTGCTTTTGGACCACTGCTTTGGCCATGACGGACCTGTACACCACACTGTTTCTGCCATTCTGGGGCTGGGGGTCCTGCGCATTGCAGGGGACACAGATGAACTTTCACGGACTGTGGCATATTGGAACGTGACACTTGGCTATGCAAGCCCAGGGTTGCATGGAGACGTTTGACCTCACCTGTTGGATTACAGATACACCTTGGCTTTTTGGACGCTGGGTGTAGCAGGGACTGACATTGTCAGTGTATGTTGTACATTCCTCCCCAGTTGTGTAGTTGTTGTGGGTTGGCCATGTGTGTGACCATGGCACCCAGGATACGGTCATCTGTTAGTTTCAACTCGAGCATACAGCCATGTTAGTGGCATGGGGGTGACGATGGAGCGGTCATATTATCTATGTCCACCTGCCCTCCACCTGAACATGATACCGTTTTTCCCACACCAACCCTTTCATGCCCAACAACATCATTGATTGATGTTTGCAATGGGCAAGGGTGTTTACATGTATGAGTGGCATCACTGTATCATGTTGGTATACGGATGGTGCTTGTGGTTCTGACTGCTTTTTTTTGTGAACCACAGCATGTGGACCTATGGCTTTTGTGTAGTTCACTGTAGGATGTTTGGCCATCATGTCCATCTTAACATGCTGGTCATTGTGTTTGCTTACTGCACAGACGTGACACTCTGCATGTATGTACACACCTTACATTGCACATCTGTACGGTCCTGTTTATCCGCCGCGGTAATGACACTGTCATTGCGCCATTATATTTGGTGTGTGGCATTGTGGGTGTCCATTGCCCTCCTTCAATTGTGCATTCCATGTACCGTGTTATATGTGTCCACACACTGTCTAACCAACAAAAACTGGAAGGGGACACACTCCTGCATGGTGTGTTATCTCTGGAGCTTTCTGCAGGTTGTTTTGTTTGTATTCGCTCTGGGTTCATGTGCCTCTGCGACCTGTTAGCATATACTCATTGTGCTGGTGATGATTGCTGTGATCTACATTATCGCATTTCTGATTCCTAGATCAGGCATTAGGTGAGAGGTTGCACATTACGTTCAGGAGTTATTTTCACTTGACATCATATGATGTTTTCATTTGTGAGCCTCCTGTGTTGCCTGATGGCTATGTTGCGAGGGACAGGTGATGTGTTTTGGGTCCTCATCCAGCAACGCCTACGGTTTTTCATGCACTCATATGTGCGTGACACATTTGAGGGGATGCAGCAGCAGGTGGGGGGTGGGGACCTGATGGCCAGTGCATAGCGTGCACCTGTTGCACATTATATCTCGTGCCCTTCACTTACAGTCAATGAAGTGACCTTTCTGTGGGATGTGGGTTGGTGCCATGCTAAATGTGTTTCTGTCTCTCACCAGGGCTGCACTCACCTTGATATTATGATAACACGGTCTACAGTGTCTGTGAGGGGTGACCCAAATAAAGATATGTATTTGACACACATCTGTCTCTTTTGCTCCTTGATCATGGTGACCCACATGCAATGCAATGTGTGGCTTCGAGTCGGTCCTGACCTGACTCCCTGTGACCGTGAAACTCCAGGGTGTTCTGGTCAATGTCAGTTTTCTGGTCATTCGTCCACGGTAATGGGGGGTTACGTGACATGCCCAAGGCCACAAGGAGTGCTAGTGTGAATCGGGCCCTGGTTACTTGATGTCCACAACAGGTTTATGACCAGTAGGCTACTCCTCCACTCTTTGAGCACATGTGCACTTCTATAGACTGGTTGCTGGTCATGTCCATGGCCCACCTGTGCTCACATCCTTGTAGAGTGACAGGTGTGTATATGTCACCCATTTGCAACATCAGTGGGTTTGACAGGTTCCCACATAGACCCTCCCTTTGGACTATTTGTTCTGCCTTGTACTCAGTGTGCTGTTTGTGGTAGTGGTTAGAGGCATGTGTTTTTAACACAGTAGTGTGCAGGTTTGATCCCCACATGTGGTTGTTCTGTTGTTTTTCTGTTGTGCTACCTGGACCATTTGGTACCAGCAGGTTCATCAACTCTACACACACCCTTCCCTCTCTTCACTGTACAGCAAGGTGTGCACTCTGTGCTGTTTAGCCATCAGATGTTATCAGTCACATATGTCTCTTTCTTTATGGTGTTTACATGGCAGTGCACCTGGGGGTTTGGCTGTGGTTCAGATGGTGTGTGGTACACCTGTTTTCATGTTGTGTTCTCTCCTGTCCTGTCCCAGATTGGTACCCATCTCCAGCGAGCATCCTCTGATGCCCTCAGGATTTGGTTTCCTTCCTCTTTCGCATGCTGTATGCACTGCATAACATTTCATTGTGTGTGTGTGCATGTGTCCCTGGTCCCACATACAGACTAGGTTCTGATCTGTACTCAGATGACCTGCATGTCCATTTGGTCATGATTACTGTTGGGGGTTTGCCTGTCCTGGCAGCCAGCATGCGTCTAGTGTGATGGGCTTCAGTATTTCTGTATGCAGCCTCTGCTAATGCACTGATGTTGGTGGTGTGGCCTACCAGTTGTTGCCTTGGCATTTGTGGTGGTGGTCATAGGTTTGATTCCTCTCTGTTCTCTTTGATGTGTATGCTTGTCCTGCATAGGTGGTTTCGATTTGTATGACAGTCATATATGTGCAGATTTGTGCTGCTAGAACATTGTACCCTCATCTGAGATGGGAATCATCCTTCTGCCCATCTTATGTCTCCCAGCTTTTTGGCCATCGTATCCTGACGTGCATGCTGCTACACCACGTCCTGCACTCCTACACATTCCTGCATTTCATCTCTCCCTGGTTGCCTCTCGTGTGTGTGCTCTGCATAACACTGCTACTACTCCACTGTCATCCTGACATTTCATCTATCCTGCCATTTCAGCCTCCTTCGCTGCACACATCTTCCCATCCTCTGTCAAACACTGACATTATAGCATGGTACATTACCATCACTCTGTTCATAGCTACAGATGGCCCCGATCACATAACCAAACAGTCACAGCACATATTTAACCACAGCTGTCTCCTTCTTACTAGCATCCTTGCTAATTTGTGTAAATAGTTTGGGTATGTTATCTTGTTCACCAATCATATATTCCATGTACATAGTTTTCCCATGTTATTCCAGGTATATGTTCCTGTTATATGTAACACCAACCAGCCTGTTGTTCAGGTCTTTCTTTTGTTCTCTGTAAACCACACTCCTACCACATAGTGACATGGACATAGATATACATAACTAAATAACTGGATATATATGTGTGTCCATTTCTCTAGCAGCCACATGGCCTGGGGCTGAGTTGTGTAGTACAGCAGCTTTGATCTACATCCTTCTATTACCTCTGCATTGTCTTTCCTTTCAGCTCTGTGCAGTGTTTGGGTTACATGTGCGTTTTGCACATACCTCTGTTGCCCCTCACATTGTGGGATGTTACTGCTCCTAGCAAATGATTTTGGGTTCACCTATACATCCTTGGGGCATCTTATGTCACACCTTCGTTTCAGGCAGCTTATGAGATACCAACTATGGTGCCCTAGGAGTTGCCACCCTTTCCACATGGCCGCTGGGTAACATTATAACTCGCCTCTGCTGACATGGTTGTTTCTGATGTTCGTTCTGTTGCACCGTGGAGGGTGCATTAATGTATGGCACTGGGAAGGCCTTCTTTTTAGATGGCAACACAGATTGCTGTTCAGTTGCATGCAGGGAACATACGTACCTCAGCCAACCTTATTCACTGCTGATGTTAACCCATGACCCCTGCACCATCAGTCAATCTCCTGACCATTGTGCTGCACTGCTGTTCCTTCTTGCACGTGTGCACACCTACGTAGGATTTCCATGCGTCACAATGCACAGTGCTGCCAGCACAAACAGTGCTCGTACCTTGCCCTGCCTCATACGGCACCCTATAAAGCGGCCTATAGGCAACATTGTAGGGTGCCTTGGTGGACAGTGCACTTTATAATGTACCCTCTAGGGTACCTTGTAGGGCACCTTATGCAGCACCTTATATTACAGTGCTTTGAGAGTGCATTTGCTAACAGCAGTCACTACAATAAAAGCTTAACATGCCTCCTTCAGCTATATTCATCATGACAGATAATGGCTCAGCACGCCTTACTCATTGGACACTGTGGGGGATCGAACCCCTGATGCATGCATCATTGGTGAGTGTGTTCCCCATTGTGCTGTGGCTCTGTTCACATGCTTCCACATCAGCGCGCCACCTTAGCCTCACACTATTCAAGTGCCTCGTAAGACATTAGCGCGCCGCCTATTGCTGCCCATTATTTCTATGCCTCCTAAAATTATGCCTCAGTGAGGCTGGTTAACTGGGCACTGTGGGGGATTGAACCCCTGATGCATGCATCATTGGTGAGTGTCTTCACCATTCTGCTGTGGCTCTCTTCCTGTGTTTGTCTGTTGGCGCACTGCCTTCGGCCTTCCATATTTGCAGCGCACCGCCTTCTGCCGCTCAAACCGCAAGGACTTAACAGCACATCGCCTAATGTACACAATTTGCAGCGAAAAGCATTCTGAGCCCAATATTAACAGTGCGGTGCACTCTGCCGCCCAGATATGAACAGTGTGCCGCCTGTTGCTGCAAAAGGTTAGCAGGGTTCCCCTTTCTGCCGTACAGGATTCATGTGCCTTCTAGTGCACCTTTCACCATTAATGTTATTGCCTCAAGCTGGCGTTTTTGTGGTGCACAATGGGGAATTGAACCCATGGCCCCTGCACCATTGGTTAGTATCTTCACCGTTGTGCTACAGCACTGTTCCTATATGTGCCCAGCAGCGCCCCACTTAGCCTTCCCATGCGCTAATGTGGACCCGCAAATGTGCGCGCCGCGCACAGGTACGGTCATTTTTATTCCTTTTTTCTGCCTGACCCGCCCACTCCTTATATGGCACAGGCACACTAACGGGGCCCCGCACAATTTCGGTGTTTCGTAAACATGCCCCTATGTTTTTTTTTTTGCCATGTTCACCTTCTTGCTGAACATGAAGAGAAATCAACAATCAGGCCTGAACCTATTTTACAAGAGTTTTTTGTAAAATACTGTGGGGGTTCTCCATGTTCTGACCTAGAAAAAGAATTCCTCTCTCAATGTCCTATCTAAAAATCTGCCTTAATGCATTCATAAAAAATGAAAATGTGAAATGACCAAGAAACTACCCCCAAATCAGGAAAACTTCATTTAATCCAAACACAAAGCATTTTTTTTTGGCTATGCACATCCCTTACATCATACCCCCTGCCATAATAGCACTAGGAATGTGCACACCACCATAATTTTCAGTTTGTTTGCCCATTTTCCATGTTTTTCAGAATTTCTTTCAGTTACTTTCACCAATTTTTTGCTTTAATTTAAAAAAAGGCAACCAGGAGTAAACATCTTTAATTCATGCTAATAAGCTTAACATGTTAATTCATAGGTTTGTATGTTTATAATTGATTTAGCACACACTAAATTTTTTAAGCTCCACTAACGAGTGCTAACAAATGTGCATCCTGAGCAAACACTGGATACAAGACAGCTGATTTTCTAAGGGTTAAGGCACCTAACTTTGAGAGCTAGCCTCCTTAATTGGTTCTTTGAAAGCGTCTAAACATAGATAGGAGAATGGAAAGGGCAGTTTAGGTTCTTAGAAATGACTACCTTTTTAATTACCTAATATAAAAGGCCAAATCTAGGTGCTGCCAGAAGAGTTCTAGATCTCAGTTCCCAGATCCTTCCTACCATCATCAGAAATAAAAATATTAGCTAGAGGATGTTTCCTGGCTTGGCTGGAAAACTTTTCAGGGATAGAAGGCTTCTGACATTGGTAGTGGTGCAGGCGGCATCCTGGGTCAGCTATAGTAAATCTTTGGTTGGGTGACATAAATGAGGCTTTTGTGGTTTCTTTACCATTTTACCATTGTTTAGACATCCTGGAGAGATGAGCTATCTTCAGTGGGGTAGATAGGTAGAGAGAGGTTTTACTTGGGCTGCTGGGAATGTGGTTCACTGGGGCTGTCAAAAGATGGAAAAGGAGTGTGGCAATGCTATCAACCCTGTGATTTCATCTTGAATCAGGCAGGAGGAAGACTTAGTGAGCTAGGGCAGATTTTCAGCTCTAGTTGACTAAGGGCCTCTTCTAAAAAAGCCTGCTAAGGCTCTGCACTTAATGTGTGAAACAAATGCACATTAAGTACAAAGACTCAATGTTAACTGTCATGGCGCGATTGGCATGTTCCCAGCAGCTAATGTGTGGTGTAACAACACGAGTTCACCTAACAACTCCATACTATGCTATTTTCTGTGGACCCAGTAAAGATACATTCGCACAGGATACAGTACTCTCTCATTTACATGTGGGCAAGCAGTCATTGTGCCACTTGCATGTCAGTGTTAAGATGCACAGTAGGATCTTAATGCATAGCACTTGGGATTATGAAAAACGCTTGACTCCAAACACAAGGAATTTCAGGTCTCTGGGTATTGTGTATGACTTAGGAACAAAGAATGGTCATGTAGCTGTACTTTAAAATGCATTTTCCTTGTTTGCAAACTCTGATTTTTCAAAACTAGCTCAAATTAAAGTATAATGGGAACGCAAACTGGCTAGACAAACTCAATTTAATTTAAATAATATTGAACAAGCAAAATTCACTTTGCCTTATTTTCAAAAGACTTTTGCTAAAGGTACAGATGGGGAGCAATCCTTATGGAAATAGATTCTACCATGTTCATTTTGCAGCTGTATTTTTGTGTGCATTACTCTTCATTAAGGGTCCAATTCAAACAGTTTTGGCAGCATACTGGGACTATGCTGCAAAAACTTCAATTGCCTAACAGATTAGCTATCTAAAATGTTTCAGTTGAACCTTAAATAAAGATAGAGTAGACACTTTCTTTATTGCCCATTTTGTCACAAGGACTCTGACTATTTATCATTATGCACCACGGTGCATACATTGAGTTATATTATCAGTCAGTGAACCCTGAGGTTTATGCCATGATAAGTTGAGACATAATGTATATTCTAACTGCAAGAGTGTGTACAGCTATACAATTGTAATAGAGTCTGAGATAACTATAAACCAACACTCTCACGGCATGCCTGTAATATAACCCTGGGATCCCTTCTGAATGTGTTTCTAGGGTATTGATGTGGGTAGGAGGTGGCATTTCATCTGGGACTATGTTGGGTAAAAGAACATAGTCCCAGGCTCTACTTCTGGCTTCACCTCTGCTCCACCTCTGCTCTAAGGCTCTACCTCTGGCTCCACCTCTGCTCAAATACCAATGAACATTCCAATAAGTCTAGTATCTTAACTACTTGATTGGTATTTCAAAATGTCTCAAACAGCCATTATCATAAATTATCTGAAAAAAAATCAGGATACAGTTCTGTAGTACATCAACCAAAGCATGCAACTCTAGTTTCTTACTCAGGGGCGGCTCAAGGCAATCTGCAGCCTGAGGCGAGGGATGAGATGGCGCCCCCAGGCGTGGGTAGGGGGGGGGGGACTTTCTCAAAACTCCAGTGAGGGACTGAATCAAAACAAAAAGCCAATTAGATAATATGAAGGAAATGCAAGATGTTCACACACCAAGGAACTAAAAGAAAGAGCGAGAACCACAGCACAGTTTTTAACACAAATTATAAATCATTCTTATTTTGCTGTTATAAACTGCATCATGGTTCTTGCTATTTCTTTTTGAACATATATTTTGCATTCATAGAACCTCCTCCTCAACAATGGGTGTAGAGCAGAACTAGGACATTCACCCACAGAACTCAATATCTAAAAAAAAAAATCTGATTCTGATCATCTCACTAACAAACATTCTGCAGTACCAGACATATTGTGAAGTAATATAAAACCCTACAACAAAGCCACTAAGGATCTATAGGGCAAACCTACCATATCATACCAGCACCAAGTTCAAAAACTTACATAAGGATCCTACCCAAAAAAAAGCATCACTGTAAATCCTGCAAGTGGGCCCTGGAATATCCAGCATCTATTTGAAAAGCTGAACAATTCAGATTACTATAGTACAGATCCCTAAGTACAAACTCCGTGTTAACAGAACACCTGACCTTGGTCACACATTCAGGACACAGACCCTCACCAAGTACAGAATAAGTGATCATAACCTAAAAATAAACATGTAGATAAAACCTAAACTGCATCCCCAAAGAGCCAGATTCTGTATGCAATGCAACACCAGAGAAATAAAAATAGATGCATTTCCCTGTACTGTATGAAATGTAAAGATAGCACCAACTCCAATCATTAAATTGAAAATAAAATTATTTTCTATCTTTGTTGCCTGACCATTTTATTCTCTGATCATGCTGGTCCCAATTTGAGGTTTCTGCTTTCCCCTATCTCACAGTACCCCCCCCCCCCACACACCTAAAAACATTACAGATCGGATACATGCAGGACACCTCACCAACCCTCCACACAGACCGGGTGCATGCAGGACACCTCCCCAACTCCATCTTAAATGGGGTGCATGAAGGACACACTCCCATTTCAGACCCATTGCATGCAAGACATATCCCTATTGCATACTCAGTGCATGCAGGAAATCAGGACACATTCCCATTCCCATAGCAGACATGGTACATGCAGGTGACATCCCCCATACAGACTGGGTGCATGCAGGTGACATCCCACATACAGACTGGGTGCATGCAGGTGACATCCCCCATGCAGACTGGGTGATATATATATATATAGCCACCTACAACAATGTTAATATTATGATAAAATCACGGTGTGATTTCCAAATGGCACAAGCACAAGCATGTCTGGCCCTAGCTGGTGAGACATTCATGTCTATACATACTCCTAACCATGAAAAAAGTGCTAATTTCATGGCTGTAGCTCTTCCAGGGGAAGTACATAATGCACTTTCATTGCCACCAAGTATTATTTCCTGCCTGAAGAAACCTACATGTTAATATATACTCCAAACATATTACTGGCCTGCTGCCTTATGTCTGAGTATGTAAAATGACAGGCTCGGACATGCAAGTCTCATAGCATAGTCAACACCCTTCTGAAATACCCCTGCTGGCAAGTATAAGTACCAGGGTCTATGCACTTCAGGGATGTCCATATTTGTAAAATAGCCTACACCCGTTTACATATCCAGCCTTGCTATCTGTGCAGGACCATCTTCAGAACGGGTTACTGGGACTTTCATTTTTTGGGATGGAGATGGAGTGATTTCCGAAGGCACACATACGCGCCTCCCTTCACTGCTGCCACTCCCCCAGAATTTTGAACATTCTGCTCTGGACGTCCCCGATTCTTACTAGATGTCCTTTCTAAAATGCCACGTCACATGTGTATATGTGCAAAAAGGCCTTTATAAAATTATCCCTCACATGCATACAGCACTTAGAAAAAAATATACACACATAATATACATAATTAAACATCTGACTCAGAATGGCAAATTAAAGAATGTCAGAGAAAAATGACAATATATGAGAGCAATTTTCAAAGACATTGCCGCTCATAAGAAAAAGGGGTTTTGTAAAATATGCACATAGGCATGTGCACGCAGAGCGAAAAATAAACAAGAGGAACCCCCTCAACCCTTTTACTTAAACTGTGCTCTCATAAATACACGGTCTATCCGCAAGAAATGGCCAGTCATCAATGACATAATTTCTTTTCATAATCTAGATGTCCTCATGATAACCGAAACCTGGCTATCTGACACGGATAATGTAATCCTTAACCAACTCATACCCCCAACTTCTCTGCCCATTCCCAACACAGAGAGAGCAAGAGAGGAGGAGGCATTCTCATACTTACCAAGAATGACCTAAATTTCCACACCGTGGACTCCACAAGCTCAAACAGCATGGACGTCTTAACCATCACAAATGAACAATGCCTCATCAATTTAATTTACAGAGCACCCTCATCCTCCACGGACGACCTGCCTTACATTCTAGACCTAGCAGCTAACACACGCAAGCCCAACATTCCCAACTGGATTTTAGGAGACCTCAATCTCCCAACACTACATCCCAGCCACTCCTCAGCCCTTCTTGAAGCAATCAGCGAGTTGGGATACAAGCAAATTGTCGACACCCCCACGCACGAGAGAGGAAACATCCTTGACATGATCTTTGCCCCTCTTACAGCTCTTGACTCCAACAACAGTCTTGACAACTCTGTAACCCCAGTACCTTGGTCAGACCATAATTTAATCACCTTCCCCATTCTCATCAATGGCAAACAGTCACCATATAGAAACAAAAACTCCATTGACTCAACAAGAGTAGCATCTCGAAAATTCAAAACCCTCAACAAAGAACATATACTCACTGAAACCCTCCCTCTCCTACATGACACCTCTCTCAATCTAGAAAACATGATCACATCCTGGAACAACACTATCAGTACCATTGCTCTGCAACCAGTCCAGGGTAACAACCCAAAGAAAAGAAAATCTTCCCCTTGGTTCTCCCCTGACCTACGAGCTTCCCTCTCACACCTAAGAAGACTGGAGAAACGATGGCGTCGCTCACACTCTTCAGAAGACCAGGCAGCCTACAAAGCACATCTAGCTGTGCACAGAGAATCAGTAATGGCCAAGATGAAACAATTCCATACTGATACGCTGAAAAGATCACTGAATAAGCCACGCAAACTTTTCAACTTAGTCAAAAACTTATCTAAAGAACCTTCACCAAAACATCCTGAACCCATTCATCCCCAAGCTTTCGCCGATTTCCTGCAATCCAAGCTGCTTCAAACCAGCAACATTGCGACAATCTCTTCTCAATGCACCACATGCATATCAAACCTATCCATGTTCTCCACACCATCTAGAAAACATGTTGAGAACACCATCGCTGCTCTTAACACGACTACTGCACAAACTGACCCTTGTCCAGCCCACTGGATAAAGGAACTACGACAAGATCTCAGCCCCATCATCACTAAAATGATGAATCTATCCTTTCAAACTGGCTCCTTCCCACCAGCACTCAAGAGAACATCCATAAGACCCCTCTTGAAAAACCATAAACTCGACCCACAAAAGGTTGAATCTTATAGACCCATAGCTAGCATACCCCTACTAGCGAAAATAATTGAAAAGGAAGCTCAAAGACAGTTACAGGACCACATTGACACCGTCTCCCCTCTGGACCACTGCCAACATGGCTTCAGAGAGTTCCACGGTGTTGAAACCCTCCTTACCACTCTCTGCAACAACATCATCACAGGCATTGATAACATCCGCCAAGGCTTTGCTCTTATCTTCTTAGACATTGCTGCAGCCTTTGACTCTGTACATCATGATCTGTTAATGGGGCGACTAAAAGAAAAAGGCATCAATAACACTGCCCTGGAGTGGTGCAAATCATACCTTGATCAGAGATGGCAGTACGTTACCTCAGGGACCGCAACTTCCACACCTTACCACCAAAAGCAAGGCGTACCGCAAGGATCATCCCTATCCTCACTCTTTTTCAATATATACATACAGCCGGTTTGCAACATCATCAAGTCTTTCAAGGTTGAATGCTTGATATACGCAGATGACATCCTCCTATACATGCCTTTCTCCACAGTTCATATGGACCTTTCCCCGCTAACTAAATGTTTTGATGCAGTATCCGAATGGCTTCAATCCCAGAACCTCCGAATTCAACACAAAAAGACCGAAGTTCTCTTCATTTCCAGGGACCCACTCTTCACCCCTCCATCCCATATAAAGGTGAAAGAAGCCGAGCTCCAATCAAAACCTTCCATTCGTTACCTTGGAGTCACTTTTGATCAACGCATGGATCTGAAACTACACATATCCAACGTAGTCAGAGCAATCTACCTCAAGATCCGGACTCTTCGACATATTCGCCCCCTGCTTGATCCCGATGACTTCAGAACTATATTTCAAGCCTTAACCTTACCACACCTCGACTATGCCAATGCCATTCTCCAAGGCCTCCCACACTCCACATTAAACCCTTTGCAACTCGCCATGAATACTGCTGCTAGAGTCCTCTACGGAATATCCAGAAGAGACCATGTAACACCCATCCTACAGCAACTCCACTGGCTCCCGATACATGGCAGAATATTGTTCAAAACCCTATTACTAACTTTTAAGGCCACTAAATGCATCACCTCCTCCTCTCTAATAGATCTCATTCAGACCGTTCCACCCAACAGATCCAGGAGAACGACATCAACAAATAATCTAATCATCCCTAAAGCAGCGACAAAATGTCTATCAGTGACATCTAACAGGGCTTTCAGATTCTATGCCCCTAAGTGCTGGAATGCCCTACCCCCAGAGATTCGGGCTATCACTGATTTATCCCTTTTTAGAAAGGCTCTCAAATCCCACCTCTTCCCCCAATATTACTTGACCAGCTAATCATTCCTAATCACTACTCAAAATAAGAACAAATCTTGTTATGTATACATGTATATATCCTTGTAAATAGTTGCATTAATGATGTCCCATGTTTTATCCAAGTTCTCTGACCTTGTTCTATGTAAAAACCAAACAATGTGTTGTTATGGTATGTTGTTTTATTGTGAACCGCGCTGATGCTGAATAGAGCGGTATATAAGAGCCTGTAATAAATAAAATAAATAAATAAATATGCACATATCACATATGTGCAGGCACCGTCCCTGCAAAACTCCCTGCACCATCCCTGTATGAAAGGGTCCCTACTGAATGCCCGCCTGACCCCATCTGGCCTCAAAGGACTGCTAAGACTTTCACATTGTAAATTGTTGATATTTTAAAATGTACATAAGATAAGATAGCCAATCTAGCTCTTGTTACTCTGTACTATCATTAACACAGCCAACTTAATCCCTTGTTATCTAGTTCCTTTGTTATCATTATCTGTAAGACATTCCATGTACCCCATGAGTTTGTCCAAATATGTTGTTTCAATGCAAACCACTTTGAATCTTAGAAAAATGGTATAGAAAAAGTCTTACAGAAATAAATATCATAGAGGCATTCTCAGGGATGAGGTTGGGGTGGAGAGTGTATTTAAGCACATCCTTGTGAATTTCACTGAAAAAGTACCCGCACAAATAGCAAGCCTCCTTTTTCTTGCAACTAAAGATCTTCTCTGCTTATCCAATGTTTTCTTGAATTTTGTTAAGTACTGATTTTGTTACCTTTATCGCCATTAGGAGACAATTCTGTACATTCACTACCCTGTCTCTCTCTTTATATTATTATTTCTGTACTATTTAAAGATGTGCATGGAAAAAAATAGTTTATTTTTTGGGTCATTTGCAGGCTTTCTCCAATTTGGGAGCATTTTGTTTCAGTTGGTTTCAGACTTTTCAAAATAAAAATGCTTAATTTTGCATTAGAATAATTAACATATGCAAATCAATTGTGTGTATATTATTTCATGGGCTAACATGTGCTAAACCTTTTAAGTACTAACTTCTTAAGGCATTCTAACAAACTGAAAGCAAGCTGATGAATACAAAACTGAAGCCCTGTGCCATGAACCCTTCAACTAGAAGGTGCTTTCCACTGAAAAATACTGTCCTTTGTGCATTTTTATGTGTTTGAGGTATTTGAATGTCTCTATACCCTGTATTCCTGTGTTGCTCTAGAAAATTAACATGATTCCTCAAATCCCACCTCATACATGTTGATGTTATATAATGGGATAATATTGAAACCATGTGGGTAGTCTGGATGTCCATAGTTACCAGGGTTGGATTTAAAGATTATGGCACTCACAGTCAAGACTAGATAGCAGAGTCCAAAGATGGGTATATGTGAGATTGTAAAGATTGGAGAATCAAAACAGAAGTAAAGGAAGACCATAGTAGTACCACTTTAAAGTACTACATGCGCATGGTCCTAAAATAAGTTGGATCAGGCTCTTCTTTGACCTGAGTATTTGGGCAGTTGCCTATGTTACTTATGCCTAAATCCAGGTCTCATACCTGTTGGATCTTGGATTACAAAGCAGTAAAACTGGTGCAAAGTCAATGGATCCTTTTGTGCCCATGGATCTCCAAGCTCATTTTCAAAAGCAAAAGTTCCCATGGAGTTTTCCTGTAAAAATATGAACTGGAAGTGAGGTAAACCTCCAACATTCTTCAGAAGACTATTCATGAGGGTCAGACTAAATGTAAACAGTGCAATGGGACTAGATAGACTATATTTGAAGGTATTAATGGAACATAGGGAAGTTCTGGCAGCTCGGTTGACTGACCATTCCAATGTGTCTTTAGAGTAAGAATAGTTAAATAAAAAAGGAAAAGGAAAATAAAGTGATACCTTTTCATTTGCCTGATTTTCTGGCTTTGTAAACAAGCCCCTTTGTTTTCCTTTTTTTATTTAACTCCCATTATAGTGGACTCCACACTTTATTTAGAGTACGAAGATCCCAAAGGACTGCAGATAGGCATGTATGATTACTCTCAAGAAAGTGGAATGAAAATAGGAGACTAGGAACTACAGACAGGTGAGTCTGACCAAACTAGTGAGCAAATTAATGAAATATCTGCTAAAACGGAGAATAGCGCAGCTTCTAGAATCCAATGGATTACAAGTTCCAAGGCAGCATGGTTTTACCAGAGGGAGATGAATGTCTTTGATGTAGGTCAGAGGTGGATAAGGTGAGAAGGTTTGATGTGGTGAATTTAGATTTAAGTAAGGGTTTTGACATTTTTCTGCATAAACAACAAATAAACTAAATAAACTGAGCACCCTTAGTGTGGGCCCTAAGGTAGACTGGGTTAGAAACTGGTTGCATGGGAGGTGACAAAGCGTAATGATAAATGGAGTTTACTATGAGGAAAGAGGCTTTATCAGAAATGTATCACAAGGATAAGTCCTTGATCCAGTTCTTTTCAAATTTTTGTAAGTAAGATTGTGGAAAGGCTATAGAGTTGTTGTTTTTTTGTTTTTGTTTTTTATGGATGACACCAAAATCTGCAACAAGGTAAATATACTTTAGGGAGCAATCTAGCGATTCTTCAGGAATGATCTAGACTTTGGCAGCTAACATTACTGCTAAAAAATGCAAGATCACAAATTTGCACTGCAAAAATTCAAAGTAATAGTATGTATAGAGGATGAAGTTCTGTGCACAAAACAAGAGCAGGGTCTGCAGATGATCATATCTGATGATTTTGAGGTGGCCAAATAGGTAGATATTTTAATGTTAGAAGTTAAAATTATGCTTGCATTCACAGAGAGAAGAATGTCCAGCAGGAAAAAGGAAATGATATTGTTAGGGGAAAAACTGCCAGGTTATGTTTTCTAGGGATGTGCTTTCATTCCAAATGAAAGAGGTTATATGAGCGCAACAGAAAATGAAGACATTTATGACATTTACCATTTTGCATATATAGAGCTGATTATTATAGAGTGGAGGAGTGGCCTAGTGGTTGGGGCAAGGTACTTCAGGCCAGAAGGTCAGGGGTTCAAATCCCACTAGAGGACAGCAACCTTGGGCTGGAAGGACTGGGGTTTCTAGCCCCACAGATGCTCCTTGTGGTCTTGGGCAAGCCACTTAACCCTCCATAGCCCATGTTCCCTGTAAAATAGTTCTCTGTGTGCTGTGCTTTCCTGTCTAATCAATGTGTTTATACCTCAAAAATTTCCTGTCATGATTTGACAATTTCCAATCTGTAATCAAACCACTGCTGATCACTGGAAGTAGCAGTATACTAAATAAATAAAAATAAAATAAATAAAAATTATGCAATAGCATGCACTATAGAGCATAGTGTGTGTCTTCAGCAAAATGATACAAGATGAAAAATATGAAAATTCTAAATGAAATGATACAGAATGATAATTTTCGTTCCAGTTCATACTGCTAGACCAGTCCAGACAAGCGGGTTATGTCCCCCTGCCAGCAGATGTTGGAGACTGAGAAAAAACATTCCAGAGCTGTAATTGGTTGGGCTCCGGGTGACATAGGAGTGCCCCTAGAGGACCTAGTCAGTATTTTCTCTGTCTCTAGCAGATGAAAGTGTTAAACAATTTTGCCTCTTGCCTGGATGCACTCAGAGCACACAAGAGGTGTTTCTCTGAGTTTCCCAGGTCCCAGCTGTAGGCTTACTTTAAATTTTTAATCCATATTCTGCAACCCTGTTAATTTTTGCATATTTCAGGAAAATTGTATCCGTCTTATTTAATATGTTCTAATAGTGATCTTCTTTCTGCTATGGTCATGTATTATATACCATTTGATAGGAATATTTAGTCAGACTTTTGGATCCCGAGAGTTTTGGGCCCTGCCTGGAATTAAACTATAGTTAGTGACAATAAAGCAGGGTCTGAGCTCCTGATCCTTAGATCAGTGGAGCTCCCCATTATAAACAGCTCCTAGCCTCTGTCACAGAGCCTGTGTAACTGGGGGTGGATCAATCTATAAAATATTTTGCCATCCAGTCACAGTTATAATTTTTACAACATCTTTAAAGCATTTCCCTGCAAGCCTCTGCTTCTCTGCAGCACAGTGAGTACCTGCTTGGGTTCCCTCGCAACAATTTTCTTACTTCCGGTTTTTTAACAGCACGGGGATCACCGGGTCTGTGTTTCTTCAAATTTTTGCAGCACTCCTCTCCTCTCCCCCAGCAATTTTGCCGCATTTTTGAGGTTTTTAGAGCTTAGGAAATCTTTATTGTGCAGTTTTTCTGTGCCGGCGGCCATTTTGAAATCAGGAGAAATTTCTCTTCAGTGTGTTTTTGGCGGGATCAGCTCTGGGCAACCATTTTAAAGCATTTAACATGCTGTGAAGGCACAGGGAGTTTCAAAATCCCTTTTCCTTGAAGTCTTCTGTATCCCTAAGCCTACATTGATTTTTGTTTAAAAAAAAAAAAGGTTTAAGCTTCTGCAATGCCTGTTTCTCTGCACAGGTGCATTGTATGTAATAAGAAGCAGAAGGAGTTAATAGATCGCTTGTGTTCCACCTGTATGCTGCATCCAGGAGAATCTTCTTCCTCCATACCCACTGAGCTGCCAGCTGGGGACATCAGTGCCTTAACTCCTCTCTCCTTAGAGCCCCTGCAGCCGGGTCCACCTGCAGAAAGGACTCAGCTCCCATTTTGCTTCCACAGCCGCTGGAAGCCACAGCAGCTTCGGCTGACAGTGAGTTCCTGATGCTCTTCCGCCAGGCATGGCACCTGTGGCGTTCGGAATCTTTTGGAATACCTCCAGCACCCACCCCGGTAGTAGACAAAGATATGGCGGGGTCTCACAAGCGGTCCCATAAGACCTCAGATCTTAAAGCAGTACGTCCTCCCAGAAATGTTGCATGTGGCTTGCGGGACACTACAGATAGCCAAGAAGACTTTAAATCTTCTGAGGTGAGCCCTGATTCGTCGGAGAAAGCAGATGGGGAATATTCTCCGTCTGATTCTTCACTGACAGTTCAAGAGGACTCTCAAGATATCAGACTTTTTCGGAAAGAGGAGTTGCCGGCCCTAATCAAGAGGTGATAGAGTCGCTACGCCTAGCCGACACGCTTGATCCTCAGAGTTCTCAAACCCTTTTACAGCCATTTTATAGGGCATTCGTAAGCCTTCCAAAACTTTTTCCTTTCCAGCCAAGTTACAGCAAATGGTATCTCGAGAGTGGGATTCTCCAAATTCCTCTCTATGTACGGCACACCGTATTGGTCATTTATACCCTTGGTCTCCCTCTGACTTGGACCGTTGGCTGACATATCCGAAAGTTGATTCGTTAGTGACCAGGGTCGCCAAGCATACCACAATTCCAGTTGAGGGCGGAGTTCATTAGCGCAGACTCCCTCTAGGAAGCCTACAAGATTGTCTCGACAGTAGTATCATTCCTGCAGGAGCTCAGTTGGGTGATCAATCGACCCAAGAGCTGTCTTCTCCCATCTCAACAGATAGGTATCGAAGCGTGCCCCTAGAAAGTCTATCGGGGCTTGTATTCCTGACTCGGGAAAGATTCCTCAAGCTGGCTTTTTAGATCCGAAGGTTTCTGGCTCAAAGAGCTCCACGAGCATGGGATTATCTCCAAGTCCTGGGGTCTATGGCCGCCACCATCGAGCTTGTGCCTTGGACCAGAGCACAGATGCGCTGTCTACAGCACACTCTCCTGTCAAGATGGTCACCAGTAGCGAAGGACTATCAGATCCGACTTATGGTACAGCTGAAGGTCCGGTGCAGTTTGCAATGGTGGTCGTTATCATGCAATCTCCTCAAGGGAGTACTCTTGGAGAGTCCACGCTGGATCTTGCTGACTACAGATGCCAGCCTGACCGGATGGGGAGCACACTGTCAAACCCATTCAATGCAAAGGACATGGACGTTGCACGAGTCACGATGGATGATCAACCGTCTCAAGGCAAGAGCAATCCGCCTTGCCTTACTAAAGTTTCAGTATTGTCTCCAGGGTCAAGCGGTTCAGATTTTGTGCGACAACGCCACTACAGTGTCCTACCTCAACTGCTAAGGCAGCACCAAATGTGCAGATTTGTCAAAGGAGATGTCTCTTCTCTTCCCTTGGGTGGAAAGACACCTCCAAGCTCTCTCAGCGCAGCATATTGCGGGAACCAGCAACGTGAAAGCGGACTTTCTCAGTCAGCATACACTCGATCCCAGCGAATGGGAACTGGCCCAGGAGGCCTTCCAAAGGATAGTTCAAAAATGGAGTAGGCGGGAAATGGATCTCATGGCGTCAGCGACGAATGCCAAAGTACCATTATTCTTCAGTCGCTGGAGGTTGCCTTATGTGTTTCCACCTTGAGCAATGATCGGAAGAGTCATTCAACGGATCAGGGAACACCAGGGGCTGGTAATCCTAGTGGCCCCGGATTGGCCCCGAAGGCCTTGGTATGCTGATCTCATAAGGTTATCTCGAGGGTCTCCTCTGCGACTAAAAACTCCCTTCAGACTTCTCAGGCAAGGACCTATCTTGATGGAAGATCCAACTCTCTACTTGCTTACGGCTTGGCTCTTGAACGCCATAGATTAGCCCGTAAGGGTTATTCTTTCAAGGTAGTGTCGACTCTCCTCAACGTTCGCCGTTTGTCTATGTCATTAGCATATGCTATGGTTTGGCAAGTGTTTGAGTCCTGGTGTACTCAACATCATCTTTCTCCTTGGAGTACAGAAATTCCAGACATTCTTGCCTTTCTTCAAGAGGGCTTCATCAATGCTTAGCTCTTGGCACTCTATGGGTACAGATTTCAGCGCTGACATGTTATAAGGGTCTGATTTGCGGTCATTCTCTTGCGTCTCACTCTGATGTGTCACATTTTCTTAAAGGAGTCAAGCTTCTACACTCTCTGGTCCATCCAGTTGTCCCTGCTTGGGACCTTGTCTTGGTACTATGGGTTTTGATGTCTCCGCCCTTCGAGCCTCTAAAGGAAGTTTCCTTCATAGATTGGACACTTAAGACGGTTTTCTTAGTGGCAATAACTTTGGCTCGTCGCATTTCGGAACTGCAGGCCCTCTCTTGCAGGGATCCGTATTTGTCATTCTCCGCAGAGGGAGTATCCCTTTGCACTGTTCCCTCATTCTTACCTAAGGTGATTACTCCTTTTCATCTCAATCAGCCTCTTTAGTTGCCTGCCTTTTTTTAAGGAACAATGTTCCGGATGTTCCAAGAATCTCTGGGCGGTTGATCTCAAAAGAATTCTCCTTTGCTATCTCAAAGTCATCAATTCTTTTCGTAAGACCGACCATCTTTTTGTGCTTTTTGCGGGACCGCGCCAAGGTATGGCAGCTTCAAAATCTACTATCGCCAGATGGATACACCGTACCATCGAATCAGCCTATATTTTCCAAGGCCAAGAGAGCAAATAGAATGCTAGGTATCATAAGGAAAGAAATGGAGAATAAAACAAAGAATATTATAATGCCCCTATATCATTCCATGGTGCAACCATCTTGAATTTTGTGTGCAATTCTGGTCACCATATCTTTAAAAAGGATATAGCAGAATTAGAAAAGGTATAGAGAAGAGCCACCAAAATGGTAAAGAGGATGGAAGGATACCCCTATGAAGAGAGGCTAAAAAGGTTAGGGCTCTTTAATCTGGAAAAGAGATGGCTGAGGGGAGATATGATAGAGGTCTATAAATTAATGAATGGAGTGGAACGGATAAACATAGATCGATTGTTTACGTCATCAGAATATAAAAAGACTAGGGGACATGCAATGAAGCTACAGGGTAACCTATTTAAGACTAATAAGAGAAAATATTTTTTCACTCAACGTGTAATCAAACTCTGGAATTTGCTACCAGAGGATGTAGTAAAAGCTGTTAGTGTAGATGGGTTTAAAAAAGGTTTGGACAAGTTCCTGGAGGAAAGGTCCATAAACTATTATTAAAGTGGACCTGGAATATCCACTGCTTGCCCCAGTGCTAGAATTGTGGAACCTGTGTCTTTTAGGGAAACTGCTAGGTACTTGTGACTTGGATTGGTCACTGTTGGAAACAGGATGCTGGGCTTGATGGACCATGGTCTGACCCAGTATGGCATTTCTTATGGTTGTTGCTGAAATCTACAGTCTACAAAAATTAATCAACACTCAAATAGAACAAAAGTATTTTTGTTCTATTTGAGTGTTGATTAATTTTGTAGTACATTTTTACACTCTAATAGTCACCATAATAAGTTTTTTTGAAATCTACAGTCTGGCACTTTCAACAAAAATCTAACAGCCTATTTTTGGAATACATAAACAAGTTGTGGTGATGTCTCTCTGGCTGTCTCTTTGGATCTCTCCTCTGCCTTTGACTTAGTTGATCATTGACCCTTCTGTCTCACCTTCATGACTTCTGGATCCAAGGGACTGTCCTGCAGTGGTTCCACTCTTTTCTATCCTCTAGGTCTTTTTCTGTTATTTCTGGCTCTTCTTCCTCTCCTCTCCCATCACTTCTCTCCCCTATGGTATTTTGCAAGGCTCCATTCAGGCTCCCTTCTTTGTTAATGTCTTTCTGACCACTCTGACCTTACACATCATTTCAGCATATTATTATGCTGACGATATTATCCTCTTACACCTCACCAGCCACTCTGCACCCAATCTGGATTCATTCAATTCCTGCCTTACTCAGATAAGTTATTGAATGTTCTCAAATTTCCTACATCTTAACTCCATGAAAACAGCTGCCATTTGGTTCACCTTCGGTGGTCCCTGTCTGTCACTGGCCCCCACACTCTCAGACTCCCCTATTCTGGTTCCCTTCCTTCGCTATCTTGGCGTTAAACTGGACCCTTCTTTGTCATTTTGTGAACACCTGTCTTTAGTTATTTGCTGCTCTTTCTATTCCCTTCAACTAATTTGGACTATTCGCTCTTTTCTGTCCCTCTTTTCCTTGACCACACTTCTCCTCTCCCTGGTTACCACACGTATTGACTACTGCAACATCACTCTCATTGGCCTTCCTCATTACCAGTTGTACCTTCTCCAGTTCCTCCAGAACACCGCAGCCCTCTTCTCACCTATGCCTCACATACTGGTCATATCACTCCTTTGATCATACATCTCGACTGGCTTTCTATCAGGTTCCAGATTCAATTTAAATACTCATTCTGGTTCACAAAGTCATCCATACCGATATTCCTCAATATCTTTCTGACCTCATTCACCTACATGCCCCCCAGCACCTACTCCTTTCTGTTCATGCTAATTGTCTCTACCTTCCTCCTGCCTCCCAAGCCCACTTGGAAATCAGCTACAATCCCATATTTTTCTACCTTGGCCCAGGACTGGGGAATGCCCTCCCCTCTGCACTTCACTTGGAATCTTCTTTTCTGAGATTTAAATCTATATTAAAAACATACCTTTGTATGCTGGGGGACATGTTCAAGAAGGCGGTATGAGCAGTTGTCTCTCTTTCCTGCTCCATGCCTAAACGCAAAGGAAAGTTGAGGGAATTTCCCTTGGAGTCCCAGCCTATCGTTGAAGGTCCAATGGACCATTTCATGGAGGTATCTAAGGAGAAGAAACAGGGGATAAGGTTTGGTTTGGCAGCGGTGGGTAAACAGGAACTGCCACCGCTTTCAGACACTGACATCTCTCTCTCCCCTGATGTGAGAATGCCATGCCCAGGAATGCCTACCACCATGCCTGCAGATCTGGAGGCAGATGACTTGCCTGTTGGTGAAACATGGGACCCCATCTGAGGGGATACTGCAGCTTTTGATGGTGGGCTCAACTTCAGCAAAGTTGGTGTATCCACAGGGACACATTGGCAGCGGGAATATCATTGGTCGGGTGTCCATGTGTCAGCGACCAGCCATTTGGGAGCTCCACAGGCATAACCTCCACTTCATTTCTGTTGTCTCTTCTGCATCCGAAGAAATTCACATTGGAAGTAATTTGGGAGGTTATTGTAACACTTTCTTATACTGTGTTTAGACAGACAGCCGATCTCCACCAGAATTCAAAAGAACTCAGACTTGGTAGCTGCTACTGTGAGTATTATGGCTAATGTTAAGTTAAAGGTGGATGACCACGATTGCCAGCTGACAAGGTTTTCTGAAATGAATGCTGCTTTGTTTAAAGATGACATTGCTCTGCATTTCAAGTTAGAAAATACCACTTGTGCCATGAATCTGCGGGTCTTAAACTTCCCTACGTCTGGGAGCAGGGGGGTTTCTGGCCCTAGAAATGTTTAAGCATTATCTGATGGAAGTTTTAAAAGTTCCACAAGAATTTATACCATCTCTGACAAAAATGTACTATCTTCTTGCTGGTAAAAGGAGCCGGATAGTGCAGAAGGGGTTTCCAGCATTGATATACAGTCAAATCTCGGTTATCGGTTGCCCCGGTTTTCGTCGGTTTCGGTTTTCGACGTCTTTTCCCCACTCAGATGTTGTCTCGGTTTTCGTCGATAGCCTCGGTTTTCGTACAGCCCCCCCCCCCCCCCCCCCCCCCGATTCACCGATCGCGTGTGCGTGTGCCTGCAAACAGAGTACACTGCCTGCCCAGTCCCGGCAGCATTACCCCCCCCCCCCCGGACTCACCGATCGCGTGTGCGTGTGCCTGCAAACAGAGTACACTGCCTGCCCAGTCCCGGCAGCATTACCCCCCCCCCCCCCGGACTCACCGATCGCGTGTGCGTGAAGGAGATCTGGAGATGACTGGAGATTGGCAGACTTCAAACCCAGCTGTTGCGTGTGCCTGCAAACAGTACACTGCCTGCCCAGGTGAGCAACATCCTCGAGCCAGACATGGAAGGATTGCAGAGAGGAAGGCCCCGATCTCTCCACCGCCTGCCTGTTCTCTGGAGCGCCCCCTCAGGCTCAGAGGTAGCAGGAGATGTTGAGGGGTAAGCAGGAGATGTTGAAACAAACAATAACCTCTCCTCCTCCCTCTCCCCTCAACAAGAGTCTTCAATAAAGTTAAATGTGATGTTAAATGTTCATTTATCCATTTCATTAGTCATTTATATGTATTTCTCATTGTTTTCTGTATGTAAAATATAGTTATTCTCTATAAAATGTACTTTTTGTCAATATTTTTGGGTGTCTGGAACAGATTAATTGAATTTACATTATTTCCTATGGGAAATCTTGCTTCGGTTTTAGTCCGTTTCGGTTTTAGTCAGACTTTTTGGAACGGATTAATCATGAAAACCGAGGTTTGACTGTATTAAATATCTCTGATTTTTTGGAAATTTCTTGTCAAGAGAAATACAAGTCACCTACCCTATTTGTTTCATGTGCTTTGGCCACGGATAAAGAATAGTTACTCAAAATGTTCTGTAAGAAGAGAATGGATACTTTTTGTGGTTTCAAGATTGCTATGTTTCTGGATATATCGCAAAGGAGACTCAGAAAAGAAGGAAGCAATTCTTGCTTCAAGAACCTGGGGTGTTACAGTTGGTGGTTACTTTCCATCTGAGATTTCCTTGTAAATATTTGATGTTATACAACTCTGTTAGATATGTCTTTTTTCAGCCAAAAGACTTTATTGTCTTTATTAGCGCAAGGTTACCTGTGGTTATGCATGTTTTGCATGTTACTTCACAGGGTGCGACATAGTCACATCATGTATTGTAAACCTTGGGACGCTCACTGTCATTTTGCTCTTGTTGTGAATATTTCCTAAGTAAACCATAACCATAAGTATCATCTGGGTTTCTTTGTCTTACCTTAGGTGTATCATTATCACTCTCCCGAAACATGTGGACTATAAGAGTTCTTGAGAAAATTGTTCCTTTATAATAAGTCTGATATTGTTTATAGCTTACAGAATCTCATGTAGACAGTTGTGAGGTTTGTGAGGTGTCGGGGTGGGTTGGGGTTTCTTAATGTGTTTCCAAAGTTTTCTTTTGTTTCTCTTTTGTTGCGGTTATAATGTGGCTATAATAAGGCTATGGAGATGTTAAGCGAGGGTGCAATTGTCTGTGCCGTGTAAAACCTTTAATAAATAGGTCTGTGCAATTGTCTGTGCCGTGTAAAACCTTTAATAAAACTTAAAAAAATTTTTCAATAAACAGTAAATTTAAAAAAAAAGTTCTGAGTAGAAAAACAAAACCACCAAACCATACCTTTTTCATTCTGCCTTTGACCTCCTTCATTCCCAATTCTAGCCTAACTCTCTCCCCCCTCCCCCCCCATCTGCTGTGTGATTGTCTCTTTTTGTCCCATCAGCTAATGGTGTTCCTTTTCTCCTGTGGCTTCACAGCACACCTTTTTTTACTTATTGTAAACCACTTACAGTATTTGTCTGGGAGGTATAATAAATGTGGAAATAAAGATAAAGTACCTGCTCCCAAAACAGGTGATGGTGCACCAATGCTGAAAAACAAAACAGGCACATAACTGATTTCTATGAGAAAGAAGATGTGCTTTCACTTGTGGATCAGGTAATCATGAACCCAGCAAAATGACAAATTGCAAAACTCTTCTTAAACTCTTTGTGAGGGAAGTTTGGTCAAAGAAGAAACCTGCTTATCACAAGCATTGTGAGAGATCCAGATGAACTATAAAGGTACCTACAGTATTTTCTACTAAATACAAGGTGAGATTGTGTGATCTTAGAGATGACGAAACAGCATTTGCATGCTGGAACCACATGAAGGATCTATGCATTCTGCCAGGTAATGCTAGCATCTTTATAGCCTCTTGTATGATCTCTCAATGACATCTAGAGATGTATTAACTGCTGAGTGGTTTGCAAGAGCGTTATCTGTACCATGACACAGATTCTGTGATTTTTGTGAGTGAGGAGGGTGCTTGCGAACCCCACTTTCGTGAATATTTCGGGGAGCTAATGAGTGAAATTGCTGCCAGTGAGCATATCGAAGAGTTTGTATAGGCAGAACCCAAAACGTACGGCTTATATGGTGTTCAACAGGGAGATCCACTTGAAAGTAGAACGGATCACGCTTAGTGCTGAAAACGGCAGAAAATCAGTATTTGCATTTTGAAAGAGCTAGTCTTGGACTATAATCCAGTAGTATCCTCTTCATCCAGAAAAAAAATATCTATACAGAAGATGGGTATTGTGAGGAACAAATCACAATAGTTGGTAGAGAACAAGGTCTTTAAGAAAATTCAAAGGGTGGTTTATGATAAACATATATTGTGTCATGTGAAAATTAGAGGACAATGCCCTATGGAATTGAATGTACAAGAATACCGTTGAGGCCCTTATTTCTTATTTTGTTTTAATCATTCCCTTAATAATCTGTCCCTGTCCCTATTTGTCTTGTTTAGATTGTAAAATCTCTGGTCCAGGTATTTTGACAACTATGGAGTTTTCTCCTGCTCAAAATGAAACTCAGTTTCTTTGGTGTAATTACATTTCTATACATTCAGCTTTACAAGTTTTCAAAGTTCTTGCATTTGTCCATCTTGTCTAGATTGTAAGCTCTCCTGGGAAGGTGTTCTGACTCAGTTACAGAGTTTTATCCTGCTCAAAATAAAAGGTCTAAAAGCTCTTTATTCCTGCATGACAGAGGCAATAAGACGATATGCCTGACTGTACTGTACAGTTAAACTCCCCTGCTCAAAATAAAACTCAGATTTTCTGGTATGAAAAGCTCTCAATTCCTGTATGATCTGTTATGCTTTTTTCTGTCAAGCAGGAAGGGAGGGGTGGATCCCAGCATATACTCCGTGAGTATACGAGAGGGGAGTGGGACCCCGAATACCCTGAGAGAGAGAGGTTGCCCAGAAGAAGGGAGATCTGTAGGGGATAAGATGTAGTGTGTTTACTCAACTTAGGTTGAGGCCCTGCTTTGTCCTGGCATCTTGCTTCCTGTGACATATTTCCTGTAGCTGCCATCTTGGTTCTTAGGATATGTCCTGGCAGTACTCCCCATACAGAGCTCACCATCTTGCTTCCTGTGATGTACTTCCTTTCCAACTGTTCCTCTTAGAGAGGTTACCATCTTGTTTTCCCTGGCGTATTTCATTGACATGCCCGGTGGTGTTAAAGTACCATAGCTGTCAAGAAAGATCTGTATTTCTATTTATAAATCCTCTGTCTGATGTGTTCTGGATAAATTTGGCTGTACATTTTTGCCCCTGTTAACACTTTGTATTTTGCACTGTGTTGCAGCCTGCCCCCTTATTCCTTGCTTTGTTTTAACCATTCCCTTAATCATTAAGGGAATGGTAATGATCTGTCCCTACCCCTGTTTGTCCTGTTAATTCATTTTTTCTAGATTATAAGCTCTCTAAGGCAGATACTCTGACTGAACTAGTTCGGTACTATGTTGCATATTCTTACTTTTACATCTGAATAAATTAGGAAAAAATCAACTAATTTCCTTTCAGGTTATTTTTGCCCACAGGGAAGGAGAGATGTGAGAGATAAGATGAAGGGTGGGTCCCAGCATACACTCCATGAATAGAAGACAGGGAGTGGAACTGGTTCTTGTATATGCCAGGATGATCTGAAAGAGGTTGCCCAGAGGGAGGGAGAGATGTGGGGGCTAAGATACATGGTGGGCACCAGCATACACTCCATGACTAGAGTAGGGGAGGGGACCAGTTGATGGCATCAGGGGCAATCACGACACCAGGGGGAGAAGCTCCTGATGCCATCAAAATACTGTCGGGGGCCGGTGCTCTGACAAAAAGTGAATCCCTGGTGGTCTAGTGGTGCCTGAATCCCCCCACCCAACTTTAAAAAAAAGTTAACCTGAACCCCCCATATGACTTTAAAAAAGAAAAATTAACCTGGTGGTCTAGCAGTTCCTGAACCCCCCTACCTGTCTTAAAAAAATTAACCTGGTAGTCTAATGGCCCCTGAAGCCACAACCTCCCCACACGGTACCTTTCGAAGCAGGAGTGCTGCCTACATGCTCCTGCTCTCAGTCCACCATCTTGAAAAATGGCGGTGCCTGGCCCCATGCAGTATATCCTGCTCTTGGTCCATCATCTTGAAAAATAGTGGTTAACCCTGCCCGGTTCATCCTAGGATGCACCGCATGGGGCCAGGTGCTGCCATTTTTCAAGATGGCAGACTGAGAGCCCACACGCACAGATAGGTGTGCTGGCCCCCTATGAAGTGCACCACAGCTGATGCACACACAGATACCCACAACCTCTGTGACTGGGAACACCTGGTGAGCCTGCTGAGGTACAGCAGCTGAGGATCACAAACCACACATGACATGGCAGTAGGAGGTCAACTGAAGGGAGAAAGTAGTCAACAGCTGCAGTCGGGAACACTGTACACACCCCAAAACTGGTACCCAGACCAATGACAGAACAAGGAAATATGGGGAAAGAGGTGTCTGCAGGCAAGGAAATGGTGAGCAAACCTGGACAACCTGTACCAAAGTGGTGCGTGGATGCTGCATAGAATGTGTGTATGGTCACGGTGGGTGGCAATCCTTACAGGTGGGTGGGGTGTGCATGGAGACCACAGGGACATGGAAGGAGAAAATGTGCAGAGTATAATGGTGGGTGAAAGTGGTACCTGAACTAGAGACATAGGTCTGGGACAGAACCTGTATGTGAAGATGGATGACATATAGCTGTCACTCATCCTGGTCAAGTGAGGACCATGAGGTGTTCAGTTGCCCAATGCCATCTATGGCCGTGGGGTCCACTGTAGCCAGGACATGCTGTTCCAAGTCAGTGTGTTGCTCTCCCTGCTCATCTGATCCCACACAGCACACCTTCTTGCACATGTCCCTCTGCACTGCTGCAACTTCTTCTTAACATCCTCAATATCCCTGTTGTTGTGAAATATTGCATCCAACTTCCTGCATATGGCCAGCTATCTCCTCTGCCGCTCATAGGTGCCCTCCATATCCATGAGTATCTCAAAATCCCCCAGGATCTCCTCAGTGAGGATTGTCAGCTCCCCATCTGTAAAGCTGGCCTTGCGTGAGGACAGCTTTGGAGTCATGGCACACATAAACCACAGGGTCAAGAGAAACACGCATAAACCACTGGAGCATGTCCGTCCATGGTGTACACGTTTTATAGTGTGTAGATGATCAGGCATGGAAACATACAAATGACCAGAATATGGTATGCACATGTAAGTATAGAGACGTTGACACATAATGAATGAACCCATCTATGCCTGCATTCCTGCTTCAGTGGTGATACCCAAGCCCTGACCACAATTGAAACACATTTGGAGGATCCCCCAAGTGAGATGCTACAGACAAGGTAGGTGGAAAATGAGTAATGTTGTAAACCTGTAGGTCTGTGAGGCAGTGCCTGTAGCCCATCACTGCTAGGTGTGCAGTGCTGGTGCCCCATGGGTGACAGAGGTGGGCAACAGACCAAGGGCAGGAGCAAAGTACCCTGCACAGACCCACACCACATGTCAGACAGATAATGTCAGAGGGATCAGTGAACCAGAGAGTGTGTTTCAGACAGAAGGATGAGCCAGGGCCTGATGATGAATGCATCCCAAGACCCCATGTCTCTCCCACACAGTAGCAGATCTAAAGACCCTATGGAGTTTTGCCCCCTATGCAGTGAGTCAAGGCAATGCTGCTAACTTGAGCCCGCAGGCCAGAACAACTATCAATGGAGTGGTGATATAGCCTAGTGGTTGCAAACCATGAGGTTCAATCCCCGCACAGGGCCCATGTGACTAAAGGCCACACGCTGCACAGAATGTTGGCACAGGTCCCCCCCAATAGCACCTATGTGTGCTATGTGGAACAGGGGTATACTGCATGGTGCCTTTCTGTCAGTGGCCAGGCATGAGTTGCGGCAGTGATACACATGTATGTAGATGGGCATGTGTGGTGTCTTCATGTGCGTACTTGGGCACATGCGGTCGCCATGATCCATGTGTTTGGGCATGTTTGTTGCAATCCTTTATGTGCATTTGTGTAAATATGCCTGCCTGGCAATTCCTGTGTCTGCACAGGAGCATGGTCATGGAGGCTGATGTGCCCATCCAGACACCCTCCCTCACACACTGTTTTTTCACATTCTTTGCAGATGTGAGTGGCTGTGGTGACCTGCAGAGAGCATGTCCCTGGAGGAGACCAATGCCTGGTCTGCTATGGCCCTGCTCAGTGCGCAGACAGGGAATGTCAGAGGGCAGTACACAGGCACTCATATGCCAGGGTCCCCAGGCTGAGGAGTCAGTACATGGACTTGACTGATGACCTGTGTGTGACCAGGTAGCAGTTCAAAGGCGCAGCCATCCATGACCTGTGCCAGGAGCTGTAGCAATAACTTGCATTCCTCACACACAGACAGGAAGGTGTGCCTGTCCATCTGAAGGTGCTCACAATGTTAGGCTTCCTAGGAACAGGTTCACTCCAATTGGTGATGACAATGGTAGCAGGTCTGAGCCAGGCAGCAGTGTCATGCTGCATCACACAGTTCCTGGATGCCTTTGTGGGATGTGCCAGGCACTACATAGTCCTACTGCAAACCCCACAGCAGTGGCAACAGGCTATGATGCAGTTCCATGAGGTGGCAGGATTTCCATCAGTCCTTGGGCCATAGACTGTACAAATATGGCCCTCTGTCTGCCATGCCAACATGAGGCTACGTACATGACCCAGAAGGCATACCATTTGATGAACATGCAGGTCATCTGTAATGCACAAGCAGAGATAACTGATGTTGTAGCATGCTACCCAGGCTCATGCCATGATGCATACATACTTAGCCAGTCAGGGATGCATGCTGTCTTTGAGGTTGGTGCCATCACTGGTGACTGGCTACTAGGTAAGTGGACACAGACATAGCAAAATACATGCTTGCATTGGACATCCTCAGAACCACAAGAACATGTGTGACTGTGGTTTTGCAGGCAGGTTGTATCCTCCCTGATGGCAGTGGTGGACAGGTGTGCAGGGACAGAATGAGGGTGTTGCTGGATTATGCATGGGAAGTATCAACTGGGCCACATGAGCACAGATGGTGCAGCAGGCAGTGGGACCTAGCCCTGCCAGACACAGATCAGAACAGTGGTGTAGATAAGTAGGGAATGCACATGCCCAGGCATGGGTTGACTGATGGTGTGCATCCTGGTGTCACTGTACACCCACTCACCCAGTGCCAAGAACATCCAGAGGCTCCAGCAACACTCAGCAACACTCCAGGATGTGACACTGACTAGATAACTGTATGCATGATGGGGGCTGACAGGTGTAGCTATCCTCAGTACAGACTTCATAGCGGATGTCACAGCAGGTGGAAGGCAGCAACAAAACTGTAAAGGGTACCCCAGAACCAAACTACAATGGACCCCAAAACATGGTTACCCCAAACCAAGATGTGTGCCACGAAGCAGGGCACAAACAGCCGGACCCCTTACTGTTAGCACAAGATAGGACACATAAGAACATAAGATATGCCATACTGGGTCAGACCAAGGTCCATCAAGCCCAGTATCCTGTTTCCAACAGTGGCCAATCTAGGTCATACGTACCTAGCAGTTTCCCCAAAAGACACAGGTTCCGCAATGCTTGTATTGGGTCAAGCATTGATATCCTGGGTCCCTTCTTAATAATGGTTTATGGACCTTTCCTCCAGGAACTTGTCCAAACCTTTTTTAAACCCAGCTACACTAACAGCCTTTACTACATCCTCCGGTAACAAATTCCAGAGTTTGATTACACGTTGAGTGAAAAAATATGTTCTTTTATTAGTCTTAAATAGTTTACCCTGTAGCTTCATTGCATGTCCCCTAGTCTTTCTATATTCTGATAAGGTAATCAATCGATCTACGTTTACCCGTTCCACTCTGTTCATTAATATATAGACTTCTATCATATCTCTCCTCAGCCGTCTCTTTTCCAGGTTAAAGAGCCCTAACCTTTTTAGCCTTTCTTCATAGGAGTATCCTTCCATCCCCTTTACCATTTTGGTGGCTCTTCTCTGAACCTTTTCTAATAACATAGAAACATAGAAATATGATGACAGAAAAAGACCACATGGCCTATCTAGTCTGTCCTTCCATAACAACTACAACAGTCACCTTTTTACCTTTAGAGATCCTCTGTGTTTGTCCCATGCTTTTTTGAATTCAGTTACTGTCCTCATCTCTACCACCTCCACTGGGATACTATTCCACGGATCCACTACTTTTTCCGTAAAGAAATATTTCCGCATATCACTCCTGAATCTATCTCCCTTCACCCTCATGCCATGTCCCCTCGTAGCAGAACTTGCTTTCAATTGAAAGAGGCTCTCTCCCTGAACATTTATGCCACGGAGGTATTTAAACATCTCAATCATATCACCTCTATCCCGCCTTTGCTCTAAGGTGTACATATTAAGATCCTTCAGTCTGTCCTCATATGCTTTATAATGAGGACCACTAATCATTTTAGTAGCCACCCTCTGCACCGACTCCATCCTGTTCACATCCTTTTGAAGGTGTGGTCTCCAGAATTGCACACTATACTCCAAATGAGGTTGCACCAAAGACTTATATAGAGGCATTATCACCTCCTTTTTTCTGCTAGCCATTCCTCTCCGTATGCACCCAAGCATCCTTCTAGCTTTTGCCGTCACCTTTTCTACCTGTTTAGCTACTTTAAGATCATCAGACACAACCACGCCTAGGTCCCGCTCTTCTTTAGTGGACAAAAGTACTTCACCCCCTTGGATTACTGCAGCCCAAATGCATGACCTTACATTTTTTAACATTAAATCCCAGCTGCCAAATTCTAGACCATTCTTCAAGCTTAGCTAGATCCCTCCTCATGTTATCTACCCCTTCCTGGGTGTCTACTCTATTGCAGATTTTGGTATCATCCGCAAAGAGGCAAACCTTACCTGAAAGACCTTCCGCTATATCACTAACAAAGATGTTAAAAAGAATCGGACCAAGGACAGATCCCTGGGGCACACCACTGATAACGCTATATCCTTTTTAAGATACGGCGACCAGAATTGCACACAATATTCAAGGTAAACTCATTGGTGCCCCTGTAGGTATGTCCATCCTCCATCAGTAGTGGGAAACAGTCAGGGCAAGTGTAAACCTCTTAATGGGTGGGAGGCATGGCCCCATATGATTAGGTGCAGCCACATACAGCCTTGTAGCACTGCCCGAAATAGACACACCAATGGAAGGCGCTGTTGTGGCATGGAGAACAGGCACAAACAGATACCATGGTAAGCTGTTATGACACCTTCTGCTGGAGCTCACATGTTACCTGACACCCCCCTCCCACAGATCAACATGTATGCAAAGGCAGTATGGTAACAACCCACCCCGAACTCACTGCTACAGCAGATCAGCCAACAGGGACATGCCATAGTAGCCACTTTCAGATATGTGCCATTACCATCACCTATTGGAAAATGTCTATCAGAGCAAGCTCAAGCTCTAGCAATCCCCCCCCCCAAATGCCACACCAGGGACAGATTGGACGGTATGAGCGCCATGCACACCGTCCCTATAGTGGCAGTGGCTTGCTTGCATGGCTCTGGGCACTCTACCACATAGACCTGATTCCCACAGGACCCCATGCATGATGACATATGCCCTCTGATGCAGGCATCCTGTATGCAGCACAGAATGTCGGGGTGTGCGGGAATGTAGGGGTTTGTCATGCTGTGTGTGTATGGACTGTCTGTGGTGCAAAGCCCTGATAGATTGCACCATTGTAGGCCTATGTATATGCAAGATGGACCAAGTGAATGATGCAGATGTAGTGCTCCCCGACAAGGATTGAATGATGCCTTATGGGTGCAGCATGTTGTGGACACAGGGCATGCTGGCCTGCTGTCGCCACCTGAGATTACATCAAATATGTGATGATGACCGTAGCCCCCAGCTCTTGTGTTGTGGTGAAATGCCTTAGCATGGGTCGTGTGTGGAAGCACAATGCATGCTAGCTGTGGCTTCTGACTGTTTGAGGCTCTCATAGAGTAGCACAGGCTGCAGATATGCCACCACAGAGATAACTAGATGGATGTGTACCACATTGGCAGGGGCAACATGTAAATGCAGGGTCAGTCACATCTGGTAGGATCCACAGTAGTTAGTACAATAGGCCTGTTCAGCTGACCCAGATTGTGGATGTTACCAATGCCACTGATGCAGCTGGCCCAGGAGTGTGTTAGCAGGATGGAGCTGAGAGGTCCTGGGCAACTGTGCTTCATCCATGGCGTTCCCTGACCCCGCCCATTGAGGCCCTCCTACCCCGTCTGTTTGCACAGTGTGACATACTGAATTTGTCAGTATGTCACACTGTGCAGAGCAAGGTTACTTTCTTTTTGGTGCTTTAGGGGACCTTTTGCTGAACTCTAGTAACCTCCTCAGGTTTAGAAACTGCTAGCGCCTAATCAGGAGTTAGTGGGCTTGATTTCCTGAGTGCAGCTGAGGCCTGCATAAAAGGCTCCAGTGCCTTGCCCTGTTGAGGTTTCCTAACCAGGGCTCTACACATCAACAAACAGTAAGGATTTGAGGGTTTGTTTGTTTGTTCTTATTATATTACATTGCTAGCTCTCTGGCTGGGAGCTCTTAAAAGGGTTTTTTGTATATTTTTTAAAGCAAGGTTACTTTCTTTTTGGTGCTTTAGGGGACCTTTTGCTGAACTCTAGTAACCTCCTCAGGTTTAGAAACTGCTAACACCTAATCAGGAGTTAGTGGGCTTGATTTCCTGAGTGCAGCTGAGGCCTGCATAAAAGGCTCCAGTGCCTTGCCCTGTTGAGGCTTTCCTAACCAGGGCTCTACAAATCAACAAACAGTAAGGATTTAAGGGTTTGTTTGTTTGTTCTTATTATATTACATTGCTAGCTCTCTGACTGGGAGCTCTTAAAAGGGTTTTTTGTATATTTTTTAAAGCAAGGTTACTTTCTTTTTGGTGCTTTAGGGGACCTTTTGCTGAACTCTAGTAACCTCCTCAGGTTTAGAAACTGCTAACACCTAATCAGGAGTTAGTGGGCTTGATTTCCTGAGTGCAGCTGAGGCCTGCATAAAAGGCTCCAGTGCCTTGCCCTGTTGAGGCTTTCCTAACCAGGGCTCTACAGATCAACAAACAGTAAGGATCTAAGGGTTTGTTTGTTTGTTCTTATTATATTACATTGCTAGCTCTCTGACTGGGAGCTCTTAAAAGGGTTTTTTGTATATTTTTTAAAGCAAGGTTACTTTCTTTTTGGTGCTTTAGGGGACCTTTTGCTGAACGCTAGTAACCTCCTCAGGTTTAGAAACTGCTAACACCTGCTAATCAGGTGTTAGTTCCCTCCCTACCCACCCCGACTCCCACCCACCCCTAGTGAGCAGTCTTGCTTTATAAGGCACCTCCCCCTTTAACAAATCACAGAGAATTGGACCAGCACATTTTGAATATAATTAAAGAGATTTAACTGCTTTTTCTCTGAAAGGACAGCTGCGAAACTGGCTGGTACTTGGTAGATCTCTCTCTTTTGCTTTAACAGATACCTAAGCTCCACGAACAGAACAATGGCTGGGAAAAATCGTATTGCTAATGCTGTTGCCCTCATTACAGCTTCTGCCTCGGTCCAGACAGAAGTCCTAATGCCAGTTGAAGGACCAGTTCCATGTGCAGGGTGCCTGCATGCTGAAGCTCTGAGGAAACAAGTGGAGGAACTCAGAAAGGAGGTGGCGAGGCTGAGGAGCATTCAAGACAGTGAGAAGTACATTGATGAGATGCTTCTTGCAGCAACCAAGCTCTCCAGCACAGGAGAAGATGGGTGCCAACAGAATGTCGATGGCTGGACACAAGTCACCAGGGCCTGCAAAATCACCAATCCAACTTCTCCAGCCCTTGAATTGAAGAATCATTATGCAGCCCTGAAAGTGGAGGAGGTGAAAGCATCCCTGGAAAGGGAAGAACCAGAATTAAAGTACCCCAAAGTTGCAGAATCAGTGACCAGAAGGAAACGAAGGGTAGTGGTGGTTGGAGACTCTCTTCTGAGGGGTACTGAGGCGTCCATCTGCCGACCAGACTTGATGTTCAGAGAGGTATGCTGTCTGCCTGGTGCCAAAATCCAAGATGTTACGGAGAGTTTGCCGAGACTCATCAAGCCCACTGACTATCACCCAATGTTGCTAATCCATGTTGGAACAAATGATACTGCCAGGTATACCTTGGAACGTATCAAAAGTGACTTCATGGCTCTGGGACAGAGGGTGAAGCAGTTAGGTGCACAGGTGGTGTTCTCTTCAATCCTCCCTGTTGAGGGTAAAGGCCAAGACAGAGAGGCTCGCATCCTGGAGATAAATGCATGGCTGTGTGGATGGTGTCATCAAGAGCATTTTGGTTTCCTAGACCATGGGATTCTGTTCCAAGGGTTGCAGAGCAGAGATGGCATCCATCTGTCCAAGAAAGGTCAACGCATCTTTGGTAGTACACTGGCTAATCTACTGAAGAGGGCTTTAAACTAGATTCGTTGGGGATAGGTGAAGAAAGCCCCCAGGTAAGTGAAAGCCCCCAGGTAGGTGATACATTAAATACCTTTATGGAAATGGGTAACAGGGGTAACATATGGAAAGCAGTGTGTATAAATGCCAGTAGCATGGGAAATAAGATCCCTGATGTTGAAGCTTTGGTGGGAGTGGTTGACTTGGATTTAGTGGCAGTTACAGAAACATGGTTCACAGAAAACCATGACTGGGATGTAACTATACCTGGCTATACTTTATTCAGAAAGGACAGGGTAGTAAGAAGGGAAGGAGGAGTGGCACTATATGTAAAAACTACTATTAAAGGTTTGGAATTACAGAGCTTAAAAGGGAGAGAGGAGGCATTGTGGGTTAAACTAGAAAGAGGGAAAGAGAAATCTATTTGCATTGGTGTGATATACAGACCTCCCTCACAAGAGGAAGAGGTGGACAGAGAGTTAATTGAAGACATGCGCAGCATTGCTAGGAAAGGGGAAGTGCTACTGATAGGAGATTTCAATATGCCAGATGTTGATTGGCACATTCCTGCTACAGTATCATCTAGAAGTAAGGAGATCCTGGATTCTCTACAGGGAGAACTATTCAGGCAATTGGTAACAGACCCCACACGTGAAGGGATCATACTGGACTTGGTGCTTACCAATGGTGAAAGTGTTTCTGATGTTGTAGTGAGAGATCATTTTGCATCCAGTGATCACCAGATGGTGTGGTTCAGTATTAGGACTAGGGCTGTTAGAATCCATCCCAAGGTGAGGATCTTAGACTTTAGGAAGACTAACTTTGCGAAGATGGGACAATACCATAGGGCAGTGATGGCTAACCTTTTTGAGCCCGAGTGCCCAAACTGCCGCACAAAACCAAAGAATTTCCTCAAAGTGCCAGCACGTCCATTAAAGCCTCATTTGCATAAGGTGCCTCATTTGCATAAATATTTGCATAATGTTACCATACACTAACTTTTAGTAAACATGCCTCTTAATGAGTATATGGATAAAGAAAGACTAAAAGGTTTCTACATTACTATAATCCAGTACCAACCGCCAGGCACATTAGGAACTACTACAAACGCTGCCCATTTAGAACCCATAGCAAACCCGCCGTATCCTAACAGTACTACCAGGACTCACAAAGCACCATACCCTAACTATCAAAAGGCAACACTGCAAATATTAAACCAATACATTTCAGAGAACAACAATACATGACCTACTGGGGAAAGAACAAGTGGCAATGTCAAATAGGAATTATATAAACAGAATACCTCAGCTCAGTTACACATGCAGAACAGACCATCACCAAACAAGGAATCACAATTTAAAAACAGGAAGACAATAATTAAACTGGGAACCCCAAAAGCCAAACTTGGAATATACAACAACACTGTAGAAATAAAACTATAAATTAATTTCCTCTTGTACTAAACAAAGCGCAAAAATTAATGATGCACATTTCCCAGAGCTGACATATTCCAGTTAATAAATTCAAATAAAGAGATATTTTTCTACCTTTTGTGCATTTTTTTCAGTTGCAATTGCTCCAGCCACTTTCTTCTGGTTTCTTCGTGTCTTCTCCTAACTCTCCATCTGCTGTCCATTTGTCCTTTCTTCTGTCTTCTTGGTTTTTTTTTTCCATTCTCTCTCTACATCTGCTTTAACATACTAATCTTTCTCCTTTTGCTCTTTCCTCATTCCTATTTCATCTACTCAAAATTTACCCCTCCATCCTCAATCCCCACTTATTCTCCCAATACCCGGCCAATTGTAGATTTTTTATCCCTCCCACACAAAATATTTTTCCCCTCTCCATTTTACTCTCCCAGCCCCATCCCATTCTAATCCTCCCCCAACACCAGCTCCCTTCTAGTTCCAGCCTCACCCCGCAGCCATTCCCGTCTAGTCCCTGCATCAGCCCATTTCCAGTCCTAGCAGCCCCCCAACCCATTTCCAGTCCTAGCAACCTCCCAACCCAATACCAGTCCTAGCCCCCCCTCATCAACCCACTTCCAGTCCTAACCCCCCATAAGCCCATTTCCAGTCCTAGCTCCCCCATCTATTTGCAGTCCCATCCGAGTCCCTCCATCAGCTCATTTCCAAACCCAGCCCCCCATGAGCCCATTTCTAGTCCTTTCCTAGCCCCACCATCAGCCCATGTCAAATCCTAGCTCCCCTCCACTCAGCCCATTTCCAATCCAAGCCCCCCATGAGCCTACTTCCAGTTCTAGCCCCTTCATGAGTCCATTTCAATCCAAACCCCCACCACAGCCCATTTCCAATCTTAGCACCCCCCAACAGCCAATTTCCAGTCCTATTCTAGCCCCTCCATCAGCCCATTTCCTGTCCTAGCCCCCCCTCACCCATTTCCAGTCCTAGCTCCCTCCCCCTCACAACCCATTTCCATTCCAAGCCCCAATCCCATCAGCTATTTGCAGTTCAAGCCCTCCTTCCACTCAGCCCATTTCCAGTCTTAGCCCCCCCATAGCCCATTACCAGTCCTAACCCCCCCATCAGCCCATTACCAGTCCTAACCCCCCCATCAGCCCATTTCCAGTCTTAGCCCCCCCCCATAGCCCATTACTAGTCCTACCCCCCCCCAAATCACCCTCACCATCACCATCACCATCCCCCTTAAAGCCTTATCACCCCCCATGGCCCATTACTCCTCCTAACACCCCCCCAACAGCCCATTTCCAGTCTTAGCCCCCCCCATGGCCAATTACCAGTCCTAACCCCCCCCCTGGCCAATTACCAGTCCTACCCCCCCCCTGGCCATTTACCCTTCCTAACCCCCCCCCCATCAGCCCCTTTCCAGTCTTAGCCCCCCCCATGGCCAATTACCAGTCCTAACCCCCCCCATCAGCCCCTTTCCAGTCTTAGCCCCCCCCATGGCCAATTACCAGTCCTAACCCCCCCCATCAGCCCATTTCCAGTCTTAGCCTCCCCACCATAGCCCATTACCAGTCCTAAACCCCCTTCCCCCCTATCAGCCCAAATTAAAAAAAAAAAACCCAAACAAAGCGGCTGCTTCTGCCGCGGCAGCCTCAAGAGCTCTGCCGCGGCAGCCTCAAGAGCTCTGCCGCGGGGCCCCCCCCTGCCCGGCAGAGCCTCCCTGCATCATCTACCTTCAAGTCGCAAAACGCGGGCTTCTTTCAGAGCCGCGAGAGTTTCCTTTCTCGCGGCTCTGTTCGCGAGAAAGGAAACTCTCGCGGCTCTGAAAGAAGACCGCGTTTTGCGACTTGAAGGTAGATGATGCAGGGAGGCTCTGCCGGGCAGGGGGGGGCCCCGCGGCAGAGCTCTTGAGGCTGCCGCGGCAGAAGCAGCCGGTTTGTTTGGTTTTTTTTTTTTTTAAATTTGGGACCTTTTAAATGCGGACCTTCCCGCGTGCCAGCTGCAAGGCCTTCGCGTGCCACAGCTGGCACGCGTGCCATAGGTTCGCCATCGCTGCCATAGGGAGTCGTTAGTGGGATATGAACAGCTGGGAGATGTAGAAAAACAGTGGGCAAAACTGATAGGGGATATTTTAAGGGCAACCAACCTTTTTGTTAAAATGGTAAATAAAGGCAAAAGGAAAAGGAGACCGCTATGGTTTTCTAAGGAAGTAGCTGAAAAAGTGAAGAAAAAGAGGGAGGCCTTCATGAAATAGAAGAGATCACAGAGAGAGGAAAACAGGCATCTGTATTTGGAAAAACTTAGAGAAGCTAGCAAAGTAGTCAAGAAGGCAAAGATTCAAAAGGAGGAGGAAAATAGTCAATGCAATAAAATGGGGGGATAAAACATTTTTCAGATATATTAGTGAGAAGAGGAAGGGCAAAAGTGGTATTGTCAGACTCAAGGGAGTAGAGGGGGGGAATATGTATAAGATGATAAGGATAAAGCAGAATTGCTTAACAAATATTTTTGTTCTGTGTTCACAGATGAAGAACCAGGAGTAGGACCTCAGAAAACACCCACAAATAGGAACAGAAGCGAGGGACATCTTGACAATTTTCAGAAGACTGTGTTCGTGAGAAACTAGCTCAACTTAAAGTAGACAAAGCGATGAGACCAGATGGGATACACCATAGAATACTGAGGGAACTTGGGGACGTTCTAGCAACTCCACTGACTGACCTTTTCAATGCCTCGTTGGAGTTGGGAGTGGTGCCAAAGGACTGGAGAGAGGCTCATGTGGTGCCTTTACACAAAAGCGGAAGTAAGGATGTGGTTGAAAACTACAGGCCAGTTAGTTTAACTTCGGTGGTGAGTAAATTATTGGAAATGCTGCTGAAAGAGAAAATAGTGAGGTTTCTGGAGTCCAGCAGATTACAGGATCCGAGGCAGCATGGATTCACCAGAGGCAGGTCTTGTCAGACAAATCTGATTGATTTCTTTGACTGGGTGACCAGGGAGTTGGACCGAGGGAGAGCTCTAGATGTGGTGTATTTAGATTTCAGTAAAGCCTTTAACACTGTTCCTCACAGGCGACTTATAAACAAACTGAGCACCCTAGGGATGGACCCTAAAGTTACTGCTTGGGTTAGAAATTTGTTGGGTGGGAGGCGACAAAGAGTACAAGTAAATGGAGCTCACTTTGAGGAGAAGGATGTTACCAGTGGTGTGCCCCAGGGATCTGTCCTTGGTCCGATTCTTTTTAACATCTTTGTTAGTGATATAGCGGAAGGGCTGTCGGGTAAGGTTTGCCTCTTTGCAGATGATACCAAAATCTGCAATAGAGTAGACACCCAGGAAGGTGTAGTTAACATGAGGAGGGATCTAGCTAAGCTTGAAGAATGGTCTAGAATTTGGCAGCTGGGATTTAATGTTAAAAAATGTAAGGTCATGCATTTGGGCTGCAGCAATCCAAGGGAGCAATACAGTATAGGAGGTGAAGTACTTTTGTCCACTAAAGAATAGCGGGACCTAGGCGTGGTTGTGTCTGATGATCTTAAAGTAGCTAAACAGGTAGAAAAGGCGACGGCAAAAGCTAGAAGGATGCTTGGGTGCATATGGAGAGGAATGGCTAGCAGAAAAAAGGAGGTGATAATGCCTCTGTATAAGTCTTTGGTGCGACCTCATTTGGAGCATAGTGTGCAATTCTGGAGACCACACCTTCAAAAGGATGCGAACAGGATGGAGTCAGTGCAGAGGGTGGCTACTAAAATGATTAGTGGGCTTCATTATAAAGCATATGAGGACAGACTTAAGGATCTTAATATGTACACCTTAGAGGAAAGGCGGGGATAGAGGTGATATGATTGAGATGTTTAAATACCTCTGTGGCATAAATGTTCAGGGAGAGAGCCTCTTTCAATTGAAAGCAAGTTCTGCTACGAGGGGACATGGGATGAGGGGGAAGGGAGATAGATTCAGGAGTGATATGTGGAAATATTTCTTTACGGAAAGAGTATTGGATCCATGGAATAATCTCCCAGTGGAGGTGGTAGAGATGAGGACAGTAACTGAATTCAAAAAAGCATGGGGCCAACACAGAGGATCTCTAAAGGTAAAAAGTGGACTGTTGTAGTTGTTGATATGGAAGGACAGACTAGATAGGCCATGTGGTCTTTTTCTGTCATCATGTTTCTATGATTATGTGTCAGCAAGAGCATTATGATGGTGTGATACGACAGTGAAGGTGGTCAGCAGTCCATGATATTGACACATGTCCATGAACACATTGTCATGTGTCTGATGAATGACAACATTCCATAGTGTGATGTGGAGTACAAGCCCCAGCGCACAGGGCACCCCTGAAAAGCCACTTGGAGGGGCCTAAAAACCAAACCTCCAGACCAGGTTACAATTGATGGATTGCACACATACATGTATTGAAAAGGGCAAAGACCACTCCAAGAGTTCACCCTTGTCCCAACTGGCAAGGGCCATTCATGCCCATCAGGGGCTGCAAGACCCCCCCCATCCCGATACCATGTGGTACGCACTATGGTACACCATAGCTGTACACAAAACAAATAGCCGAGAGCAGAAAAAGAATAATCCAACAATAAAAGAACCTGCTCACAATATTAAATATATAAACTACACAATTTTTAACTTATATCCCAATATCATTTCCAGGCAATAATGACCTCAGATGTCACAACTCCACATCTAGTGATAAATCACCATAGGGTGTTGATAGACGCTCACATCACTGGTCATAGCCTCCCTACCTTCCTAAAGGAATTATACCAAATCACAATACATCCAATACACCCTTAATTGCAACCCTGGGAAAAATCTCAAAATATCTTTATAACAATAGAGCAAATAACAATCACTAAAACAGGGGTCTCAAACACGCGGCCCGTGGGCCGCATGCGGCCCGCGACGGCGGAAAACAAAAAATCCCCCAAAACCCTGGCTTCTGCTGCTGCCGTTGCCGCCGTGGCAGCAGCAGAATCAATTGTTAAATTTAAAAAAAAACCTGACTTCTGCTGCTCAAGCAGCTGTCCTGCGGCCCCTTTCCCTCTGCCCGGAGATCCGACTCTGCTCTCAGCGGCGTGCTTTTCAAGCCGCGAAGAGAGTATTCCCCTCCCGCGCGGCTTGAAAAACCGCGCGAGAGGGGAATACTCTCTTCGCGGCTTGAAAAGCACGCCGCTGAGAGCAGAGTCGGATCTCCGGGCAGAGGGAAAGGGGCCGCAGGACAGCTGCTTGAGCAGCAGAAGTCAGTTTTTTTTTTTAATTTGACAATTGATTCTGCTGCTGCCACGGCGGCAACGGCAGCAGCAGAAGCCAGGGTTTTGGGGTTTTTTTTGTTGGCCGGTAATGAGCTATGGAGGGGCTGACTGAACTGGAAGTGGGCTATTGGCAGAGGGGTGAGGGGGGGGGGGGGTTATGACTGGTAATGGGCGGGGGGGGGGGGGTTTATAACTGGTAATGGGCTATGGGGGGGGCTAGGACTGGAAATGGGCAGATGGGGGTTAGGACTGGAAGTGGGCTATAGGCAGGGGGGGTTATGACTGGTAATGGGCTGGGGGGGTTATAACTAGTAATGGGCTATGGTGGGGGCTAGGACTGGAAATGGGCAGATGGGGGTTAGGACTGGAAGTGGGCTATTGGCAGGGGGGGGTTATGACTGGTAATTGGCTATGGTGGGGGCTAGGACTGAAAATGGGGTGATGGGGGATTTGACTGCAAGTGGGCTATGGGGGGTCTAGGACTGGTAATGGGCTGGGGGGTTGCTAGGACTGGAAATGGGCTGAGTGGAAGGGGGGCTTGAACTGCAAATGGCTGATGGGGAGGGGGGCTTGGAATGGAAATGGGCTGTGAGGGGAGGGAGCTAGGATTGGAAATGGGGCTGATGGGGGGCTAGGATTGGAAATGGGCTGATGGTGAGGCTAGGATAGGACTGGAAATGGACTGATGCAGGGACTAGAAAGGAGCAGATGCTGGGTGGGGCTGGAACTAGAAGGGAGCTGATGTTGGGGGAGGATTAGAATGGGATGGAGCTGGGAAAGTGAAATGGAGAGGGGAAAAATATTTTGTCTGGAAGAGAAGACAAATCTACAATTGGCCAGGTATTGGGAGAGTAAGTGGGGATTGAGGATGGAGGGGTAAAATTTGAGTGGATGAAATAGGAATGAGGAAAGAGCAAAAGGAGAAAGATTAGTATGTTAAAGCAGATGTAGAGAGAGAGAATGGAAAAAAACTAGAAGAGAGAAGAAAGGACAAATGGACAGCAGACGATGGAGATAGCAGAAGACACGAAGAAACCAGAAGTGGCTGGAGCAATTGCAACTGAAAAAAAATGCACAAAAGGTAGAAAAATATCTCTTTATTTTGAATTTATTAACTGGAATATGTCAGCTCTGGGAAATGTGCATCATTAATGTCTGTGCTTTGGTACAAGAAATTATTTATAGTTTTATTTCTACAGTGCTGAGGTATTCTGTGTAATTCCTATTTGACATTGCTACTTGTTCTCTTTTCCCAGTAGGTCATGTATTGTTCTCTGAAATGTATTGATTTAATATTTGCAGTGTTGCCTTTTGATAGGTAGGGTCTGGTGCTTTGTGAGTCCTGGTAGTGCTGTTATGATACGGGGGGTTTGCTATGGGTTCCAAATGGGCAGTGTTAGTAGTAGTTCCTAATGTGCCTGGCGGTTGGCACTGGATTATAGTAAGATAGAAATTTTCTAGTCTTTCTTTATCCATGCACTCATTATGCAACATTATGCAAATATTTATGCAAATGAGGCCCCTTATGCAAATGAGGCCCGTGTCTTATGCGGCCCCCGGGTTACTTTACAAGTCCTCATTCGGCCCTCAAAGCAATTTGAGTTTGAGACCCCTGACATAGACTATAGTGCAGGTGGATACATTTTCGGATTTGCACGGTTTTGGACTTGCACATGGATAGTGGCAACGGAATCAGGTACGGGTGTACATTGGCAGTGCACATGCTGCACAGGGGTGGCTTCGACGGACAACAGGGGGACACATTTTCAGTGTTTACATGTGCGCGACATGCACAAAGAATGGGCACCGCTATATGTGTAGGCGCGGGTACATCCGTGAGATGATTCCAGTGTCGCAAGTACGTACATATATGTGCTTACAGAATCGCCTTCGCTGGATGTCCATTTCTGTCGTGCATGTTTCCATCCTTATCTGAATTGACCCCCACGTGCTTCTCTGCATTGGGTGCAGACAATATTAGCATGCCATATTAATATGTGCAGTTCATTTGCCTATAATTTAAAAACTCTTGGCATTATGCGTGTACTAGCTTTTTCTTTGCTGTTTGAGTGCTCGTCCATCTCTTTTCTGCATTTGGCTGTGACAGTAATTGTGCCTAAAAGTTGCATTATCTACATGTAAAAGCCATGTTAGTTTTCTGTTTTAACCCATTTGTTTGTCTACCACATGTAAGATGCCTGCAGGTGGGGAAGAGTGTGAAAAAGCTTTGAGGACTGCATTCTATTTTTCTTGCTGTTACATACTAAAAATTCTGCTTTATAAATTTTCAAACTTTTTTGTTCCCTGTGTGTTAGCTGGTAGTCTGTGAGAGGGGAAGAAGAGCAGCCGCTGAGAAAAGATAAGGAATATGTAGCACTTCATTTTGTTTTACTCAGCTAAAACACCCATCTGTGCACAAAAAGACACATGGACATATGGGGATAGAGGAAGGGTGATGCCAACACTGTATTTCTCTGAGGTATGCAAAACAGTTCAATAGAAAAAAGTTCTTTATACCTGCTATGTGTAAAAGGGAAGAAGAGAAATCTATTTTCTACTAGCACAGAAAACTGTGCATGAGCTCTTCTGGTGATAGTGGGTATGCTGGATGCAATTTGATGTTGTCATTCTGTTGATGATTCTGATGCATTTTAAGGAGGTGGCCAGTTTGATGATGTAGTTCTGGTGATGAAAACTTCCTGTGATGCCATAAGATGGTCATCAGGATACATGTTTGTGCCCATGTAAAGTGGCATAGGCATTCGTATGATGTTTGGGGGCATAGCCAATGGCCATGTCCAGTGATAGCATCAAGATGGACTCCAGGTGCATCCATGTGCCTGCATGGTGCATTGGTAGTCATCTTGGATTTCTGATGCAGTGTAAGGAGGCCACCATCTTGATGATGTAGTTCTGGCAATGACAACTTCCTCTGATGTCATCAAAATGACCTCCATGGTGCATGTGGGTGCCCTCATGGCACATTGGCTATCTTGGATACATCATCTTGTGATAATTTCTGTGATATTTGGGATGTGGCCACTGACTATTTTCTGTGATGTCATCAAAAAGGGATTGGAAAGGGCATGATAAGGGGAGAATGGTCTGTGATCAATTCCTGTGATATCATCAGAGGGGCTGGGGAATGGGCAGGGCTAAGGCAGGACTTGAGACCAGGGCACATGCTGACTGGTTAAGAGAACTGGAAGTGGGCGTGGTCATCTGTCAAAATATGCAAATGAGGTTTGCTGAAGTTATGTAAGTATACTGCTGTGGGTGATGGGACATTGTGATGTATGTGCATATTTTATGAATAGGACTTCTCTTTGTAGTTATTTATAAATTGTACATTTTGGTATTTATTATCCAGCTAATTAGGGATTTATAGAGGTATAAAAAATCTATTTTTATCAGGATTTTCCCAGTACAGGTGTCATTGTTGTGTACCTTTATGCAGCTCAGAATTCATCAGTGTGAGAACAGAGTTCTAGATCAAAGGAAGGAAGGAGAGGGGACGATAGAGTACTAAGGGCAGTAGAGGTTTTCCTGTTTTATTTGGTAAACGCTTATTTTACTTTTAGTGCACTGAGGGTATTTTATCACTATTTAAAAGTTAAAACTTAAAATCAGGAGTCTGTTTTGTAAAATACACGTGCACGCACAAAACGTACAAGTACACATTTACATACTTTTTGGACCAGGTGCAAATTTGTGCTAGAACAGGGATTCTCAAGCCAGTCCTCAGGATACATTTTTTTTATGTGTAAAGATTTTTATTGAAAGATAATAGCGTAACAATAATAAGTCAAGCATTTGGATTACAACATGTATCAAGCCCCTCTCCCATCTTCAATGAAACCATACTTGTATCCAGGAAAATCTGGAATGTCCCAAACATTAACAGTAGGATAAGTAAAGAGTAAACCAATTATCATGAAAATGTGGCAAAACAGTCAAACCCTGAAGGGATAAGAAATACTGTACTATACTATGTCCTGGATCACCAAGGAAAATGATATAACTGTCAAAGTAGTACCAACATCTATAAAGTGGGATGGTTTCGCCAATAACCTATGCCTAAACAACCTTTCATTCTTTCAATTACCCCCACCCACCCATGACACTCCCCCCCTGTCCCCCCGCCCCACCCCAAGCTTGAGGAGAGAATGGGATATCTGTAAAAATAAGATTTAAAAAAAAAGGCAACGGGGATACAAGTCGATCCTCAATTGGTAAAACCATTCTTATCAAAATTTGGATGTTCAAATATTTATTTCCCCAGAACACAGATGTAACTCAACTTTCTAAAGGCAGAAATTGACTCCATAGCTGCTGTAATCTATCTGGTTTGCCTCTCAACTCCGATGTGAGTTTCTCCATTTTATATATGTCCCAAACCTTTATTAATCATTCGGTAAGAGTGGGCACAAAGCTCCGTTTCCAATAGTGGCTAATTACCGAATGAGCCGCAAGAAGCAAGCATTGTACTAGTCAGACAGTATTGACTGGTAAAAGATCTGGGTCAAAATGCCCTAAAACACAATAGTCAAGACTACAAGGGAAATCAATCTGAAATTTCTGAGTGATTTGGGCATGGATTTTCCGCTATAAACATTGTATCTTTGAGCAGTCCCACCACATATGGCGGAAAGTTCCATGACCACCACAAAGTCTCCAACATAAAGAATCATCAGCTCACCCCCAGCAGTATAAGGATACTGGGACAATAGTCATACATGTCAAAATTCGCAACTTGGTGTTAACCAATGATAGAGATATGGAGCATTTATGGGAGTAATGGATGGTATTGACCCAAAAATCTTCAGGTATCTCCGAGAGATCTTTTTCCCATTGTATTCAAAAGGATGGAGTAGGTAGAGACTCAGAGATATCTATTAAAAAGCATGATAAAGTCTGGCCAAGAAGGCTTTTGTAGATGAAGTCGCAAAGATGATACGTTCCCAAGGTCTAGGTGTCCTCATTCCAGCTTCCACTAAAGCCCGTGTATGAAAGCAATGCCTAAATTGTAGATATTGGAAAGGGGAAAGGGAGCAATGCAGTTTCTCCTCTAAAAGAGACTTAGATAAACAAGCAGATTGTTCAAACATAGAAGTTAGATAAACATTCCTTATAGAGGAAAGAAAAGAAGACCCCAGATCCCTAACAAAAGGAAAAACACCAATCGGTGAAAAAGGTGACCATGAAGAAGGAAGTGAACTTTTCCTGCAAACTTTTTCCAAGCAGTCCATACGGGAGCAAGAAAAATATGAGATTTAAGAGTTTCCCCCACTTCCCCCGCAGAAAGAAAAGGTACGGCCCGTAGTGGAATTAGATTTACCCACCTAGCTTCTAAGTCAATCCAGGAGGAAGAAGTATTACAATACCAAAGGTGAACTGCACATAAACACAAACTGATATAATAGAGCTCTACATCTGGGAGACCAATGCCGCCTGCTGACTTGGGATGGGTCATCACAGACCAACTCAACCTAGGGCGGCGACTTTGCCATATGAAACCCATGAGTATTCTACGTAATTTTGTAAAAAAGGAACGTCAAATCATAATAGGAAGTTGTTGAAATAGAAATATGAGTTTTGGTAATAATAACATCTTAATTGTGTTTAACCTTCCCAACCAGGATACTGATAAAGGCTGCCAAACCAAGACGTCTTGGGCTATAGACGATATCATAGGAAGGTAATTATAAGAATAAAGTTCCTCTAATCATTGGGGTATTTGAATTCCGAGATATATGAATCTCGAAACCACGGGAAATTCACTTGTCCCCAGACAGGAAGGTATACCAGCCAAAGATAGACAGGGCAATAAAGCAGATTTTTGAAAGTTAATAGTGTAACCTGAAAGATGTGAAAATTCCTGAAGTAAAGAAAACAAGATAGGTAAATTAGTAGCAGGATCATGCAAAAACATCAGAGCATCATCCGCATATAAGGATGATATGTGATATTGATCAGCCAAAGCTATCCCAAGAGAAGGGGCATGAGTTCGGAGTTGTATAGCCAGAGGTTCTAATGCGAGTGTGAAAAGAAGAGGGGACAACGGACATCCTTGCCTCATTCCCCGCTCTAAGATAAAGGGATGTGAAGTAAAGCCATTAATCTGAACTGTGCTTACAGGAGCCTTATACAGAGCCATAATCCAAGATTGAAAAGAGGGACCAAAGCCAAAAGATTGCAAGGCATACAATAAATAACGCCATTCCACCTTATCAAAGGCTTTCTCTGCATCTAGAGAAACAATAACATTTATTTATTTATTTAGACAGTTTTGTATACCGCCTTATCCTTCAATCAAAGCGGTCACAACACAATTGGGGGATACATTTAACACGCGGGGATATGAGACACATTCACTAATACTTACAGGGAACATGGGCAATGGAGGGTTAAGTGGCTTGCCCAAGATCACAAGGAGCATCTGTGGGACTAGAAACCCCAGTCCTTCCGGCCCAAGGTTGCTGTCCTCTAGTGGGATTTGAACCCCCGACCTTCCGGCCTGAAGTACCGTGCCCCAACCACTAGGCTACTCCTCCCTCTTCCTTCAATCTTGCGTAAACTAAACATAATATCAATGAGCCGTCGAACATTTTCAAAGCCATAGCGGCCTTTGATAAACCCGGTCTGGTCAGGGTGTATAGTATCATGAATTCTAGATTCTAAACGTAAGGCAAGAATTTTTGTGAAGATCTTATAGTCCGAATTAAGTAATGAAATTGGTCGATAATTATTGCGCATTAATGGATCTTTAACTTCTTTTAGCAATACTGTGATCATAGCTTGAGACATAGACCCGGGCAGACATTGCTGATGTAATATATTGTTAAAGACCTGAGATAATATAGGGCCAAGACAATCCGAAAAGGTTTTATAAAATTCAGCCGGAAGTAGGTCCGGACCTGAAGCCTTCGCATTTTTTAATTGTTTGATTGCGCATTGAACTTCTGCTATTGAAATTTCTTTATCAAGGGCTATTTGTGCTTCTTGAGATAACTTGGGGAGATTGAGCGTATTCAGCCAGCTCTGAATATTGGCAGAGTCTGTCGTCAGTTGTGAGGTATATAAAGTTTTATAAAAGGAAGCAAACTGTTGAGCTATCTCACTGGATTTATGAAGTAGCTTCCCCTGTGTATCCATTATACCATTTATTCGTCGATGTAAGCGTTGTCGCTTTAACTGCCATAAGAGAAGTTTGCCTGCCTTATTTCCATGCTCATAGAAATGGCGCAGAGTGCATAACATCTGAGAAGCAATGTCTTCTGTTTCCATAGCCGCAAGTTCCCCCCTTAACCTTGTAAGTGTACGCCAGACCTCTGAAGAGGTCCAACGCCGATGTTGTTGTTCTAATATACAGATTTGTGCTCTCAGAGATTCTTGTTTCCCTAACCTTTGATGTTTAAAAGCTGTGGCCAAGGAGATAGCATGTCCTCTCAAGACAGCCTTACCTGCTTCCCATAACAAAGAAAGGGATATTTCATTAATATCATTATGTTGAATATATTCAGCCCACTCTTCTCTTTGTTAGCAAAAACTGAATTATTAAGTAAGAGTCGCGGGAAAGTCCAAGATCATGGAGGCTTCTCCGAGTCACTAGTGTCCCATTCAAGATTGATCAAATTATGATCTGAAGGACCCTGGGTTCCTATATCAGCCTGTGAAATCTGAGGAAGAAGAGCCTTAGATGCTAGCCACATATCTAATCTAGAAGAAGAATTATGAAGAGAAGAAAAAAAAGTGTAATCTCTATCCCCCGGATGAAAATAACGCCAAACATCCTCTAGAGCATACGTAGACGTAAGAGTAGTAAGCATTTGACTAGCACTAAAAGACACAAAGGAGCCTGATGATCTGTCCAACTCTGAAAAAAAACACAATTAAAATCTCCACCCAGGATCAAATGGCCAGGCGTTTGAGTCGACAAAATTCCTAAAAGTTCCTGTAAAGATTGTAAAATATCGGTAGGGGGAATGTATATATTCACTAAAGAAATGGGTGCCCCCAAAATAGTGCCTGACAGAATGAGAAAAAGACCCTGTGGGTCCTGAATTTGATTAGAAAATTGAAAAGAGCAATTTTATGAAAACATAATCGCCACTCCCCGCCTATGGGTAGAGAAACCCGAGGAATATACCTGGGGATATCTCCAAGAAACCAGACATGTGTGAGCCCCAGGCGCCAAGTGTGTTTCTTGAAGAAAGACTATGTCCGCTTTCTCCCTGCCAATTTGGTCTAAGACTCTCCGCCTCTTAACTGGACTGTGTAATCCTCAGATATTCCAGGATATAAATTTAACCATTCCTTATTAATATATGGGTCGTCGGGGATAAAGTATCATAGATCATCATCCATCGGTGACACACGGGGAAGAAGAGTCTTCTCATTGTTCCAGGGATCTTTACTGGTTGTTGTTGTTAAGTGTTAAGTACCAGTTGTACTTTACTGGTACTGACCTAAAAAATGGATTGAATTTACAATCTGAACTGCTGACAATCCTATCCTCTCCTGCAAACCAAACCCACCCCCCATCCCACCCAGTCTCCCTTATCCCATCCCACCCAGTACCCAGTCCTATCAATGTCCTAATATTATAGAACAGAAATCTAGCAAAGAAACATCCACTCAAGTTAGACATTCAAAATGCCTAGTCGAAGACACAAAAGGCTAAAAAAGCCTAAAAACAGTTCCGCCCTCCACCCTGGACCTATTATATATTAAATACATACATTACCAAAAGACTTGAGTTGTAAAGATATCCATCTGACCTTTCTCTACAACGAGACTCCCTCCTCCCCCTCAGACCTGAAAGAGAACATCTCTCCTAGATTTGTCCAGTTACCCAAATATACAAAGTGATTTAACAGTTTTCCCTCTTAATTGCTCTAACTTTCAACTGAACTTCTTACATATCCAGTGAGTAGCATACATATTCATGAACTTCATACAACAAGAGCATATATTGAAAGATCACCATACTTTAATACAGAGATCTATAAATATTCCCTTTAAGTAGGAGCTGTAGTGACCATTCCCTGAGATATGCCACCATCCTGATCAGTGCCAGACAGGTGCCGTGAGCCTGGAACTTTTCGTCGTTTAGGAGTAGAGACTTCCCATTCACCATTACCATTCTGTTGGCGTCTAGGACAATCTCCATACTGTATTGAATCTAGAAAATCCATGCAATCAGACAACTCTATTATACGGTGTTTAGTACTGTTCTACTCAAAAATCAGAGCAAAAGGAAAGCCCCATCGATACGGTATTGAGCGTTTTTGAAGAACTTGTGTAAGTGGTCTGAAACTCTTGAGACGCTCCAAGGTATGATGCGAGATATCCTGAAAAATTTGAATTTCTTGACCTTTGAAAGAAAGGGATCTCTTACCCTGCTGACTGCATAGCAAAGATAACACAGGTACACTACCAAAAAACTGCCTCCAGTTTTGCAACTGATTCCTATAGATTTTGGGGTGCTGAATCCAGGAAAAATAGCCAAAATGTTCCATCAGGTCACGTTTTCTTGCAAAATTAGATTTCTTACCCATTTAAGGAATGTTCACATAATTTCTTTTTAGCCGACTGCAGTTTATTTTCTTGGCCCAAAATAGAGGTTGTAATCGTTAACTAACTAGATACACTCCCTCATGATATTTTAGAGTGTTTTGTATTCATTTTATACATTAACAGGACAATTGGGAGGTGGGGGGCTAAATCCAGTACTCGCGCTGGCGCATGTTCTTTCCTGTTCGCCTCGCCTCGTTCGCTCGCTCAAACACGGTGGTTGCGACATGAACGTTCCTGTCAAATTTCAGTTTCTTGCAAGTTCATTATTACCTTTTGTTTGCTCAGTCGTAATCCAGCTTTATTCCGAAGTGGTTCACTACAGTTGTAGTTTGCAGTGCTGTGTATTTGTGATGGCTCACAGAGCCAGAGGTTGCATCAACTCTCCGGACAGTTTTTGTTTTATTTGTGGGGAATATACAGTGAAAAAGCGGCAGAGGAACATTTCTGCATTTATTAAAAAAGTATATTTCGCCTATTTCGGTTTGAAGTTAGGAGATCAAGACAAACCGTGGGCTCCTCACAAAGTGTGCAAGACATGTGAGGAAGATCTACGCTTATGGATGAAAGGTAAAAAACAAGCATTTCGTTTCGGAATACCTATGATGTGGCATGAACAAAGAGACCACAGAAGTGACTGCTATTTTTGCTCTTGCATTGTGAAGGGATACAACTTAAAAAATAAGAACGTAATAAGTTACCCCAACCTTCCCTCAGCAATTAGGCCTATGCCTCATAGCAACGAAGTACCTGTGCCTGAACCACCAAAATCTTTGGATCATATTTGTGTGGACGGTTCTGATCATGATGAGACTCATCAGATGGCTTTTCCCGATGAGTCCAGTACTTCCGAGTTTGAAACTGAACCAGATCCGAAACCTGATCTTTTCTCTCAAGCTGAATTGAATGATTTAGTCCAGGATTTAGGACTCCCAAAAGATGCTGCCCAACTGCTAGGTTCTCGGCTTAAACAGAAAAATCTATTGTCACCAGGAACAACTTTTTATTGGTACCGCAACCGCGAGACACAATTTTTGAAGTATTTCAGCAAAGAGGAAGATTTGGTATTTTGCAACGATATATACGGAGTGATGGAAAAGTTTAAACTCAAGTATGATCCTGATGAATGGCAGCTGTTCATTGATTCGTCAAAAGACAGCATAAAAGGTGTTCTTCTTCATAATGGCAACACATTCGCTTCAGTTCCTATTGCTCACTCTGTTATTCTCCAAGAAAAATACGAGAATTTGGCCCTGATTCTTCAGAAGATTCGTTATGATGAGCATAAGTGGATGATTTGTGGAGACTTTAAAATTCTATCCATGCTATTAGGGCAGCAATCCGGTTTCACCAAATATCCCTGCTTCCTTTGCTTGTGGGATAGCCGGGCCCGCGACCTACACTGGGGGAAAAAAGACTGGCCAATTCGGGAGTATTTGAGACCCGGTGAGAAAAATGTTCTTCATGAGAGCTTGGTACCTCGTGATAGAATTCTATTACCACCTCTCCACATTAAGTTGGGTCTCATTAAGCAATTCATCAAGTCCCTTCCAAAAGATGGTGAGTGCTTTCGGTACCTTTGCTCAAAGTTCCCCCAACTTTCTGAAGCAAAGCTAAAGGAAGGAGTGTTTGTTGGCCCTGATATAAGGAAACTCATTTCAGATGGAGCATTCACTGAAACGATGTCTGAGAAAGAAAAAGAAGCCTGGGATTCCTTCAAGGATGTTGTTCTCAAATTCTTGGGGAACAGGCGGGATGAGAACTATAAGGATATTGTTGCCAGGATGCTCAATGCCTTCAAAGAACAAGGCTGTAACATGAGCCTGAAAGTCCATTTCTTGCACTCCCATGTGAACTACTTTCCCGAAAACTTGGGGGCGTACAGTGAAGAACAAGGTGAAAGGTTTCACCAGGACATCAAGGACGCAGAGAGAAGGTACCAAGGAAGATGGAACACCACTATGATGGCTGATTTCTGCTGGTTGCTGCTGCGGGAAACCCCAGATGAAAAATACGCCAAGCATCGCACCAAGAGAAGCATTCGGGGGAAGAAGAAACGGGCCCACCAGGAGATTGATTGACCCAAGAATGACTTTAAAATCTAAACTGTGTTGTCAAATATCGCGTTTTTACTAAACTTTGAAATAAAAATTTGCTAGTTATTACCACAGTGTCGGATCTCATTTATTAGAATTTTATTTTCACACCATCGGGTGTTTGTCTTCATGTATTGCAATGGTGCGGTTTGCGTTTTCTATTCTTACATACATACCTGTACAACATTTTTTGCACATTTCTTTGCTTTGCTTTGTGTCTAACCTCGCTCTTATATGCTCAATGTTTGTGCACATGTATGTGGCTGTTTTAAGTGCAGACAATTTTGCTACCATCACAGTGTGTTTTGTTGACATTACTCTATTCTTATGTGCTGCCTTGTTACAATTTTCTTTATTCTTATTTGAATAACTACTAAACAATTAGTATAAAGAATTCATCCAAGAAACTTTTATCTCGATCGCACTCAATCTGAAACGTTCACCTCAAACTGCTAACCCAATGTAGCAAAAAATCTGTACGTGATGGAGCAAATTGGTTACCAGATTTGGATTCAGCGCACCAAAAAACGTAAAAATCAATCGAAACATTAGAGGCAGTTTAAAAAAATTTTTTTTTAGTGTACCTGTGTAATTTATCTTCAAAGAAACTAAAGCAAACAATAACTGGACGTGGTGGAAAATTAGTAGGCCTCTTAATCCCTGGACTTCTATCGGCTCTCTCGAGTTTTACTGGACGAGAAGACGTTGGTTCACAAAAAGCAAAAAAGTCCTGGATAAGAGCAGAGGTATCTTCTTGATCACCCGGAGATTCTGTCAATCCTAGGATGTTCCTTCTTTGCCTATTTTTGAAATCTTCTTGTCGAGTTAATATTTCTTTGGTGAGTTGATCCACCTTCTGAAATTTCGATTGAAACTGTGCTGTAGAATCAATTTGTTCTCCAATGTGTATTTCATTTTGCGTTACACGATCGTCCAATGCTTTGAGATCTGAACGTAAATCATTTACAGCTTTAGTGAAGTCCATCCTGAACAATTTCAATTCTTTAAGAATTTCCAGAAGGCCATTCTTAGTAGCTAAGGAGGAAATTACTGCCTCATCCATGACCTTTGAGATAGACGGAACTTCTATTTCTGGCACAGGTTCAGGATCCCCTCAGGATACATTTAGCTAGCCAGATATGTAGGGTAAACAAAATGAATATGCATGAGAGAGCCTTGCATGCACAGCTTCCACTGCATGCATAATTCTCTTGTGCATATTCATTGTAGTTATCCTGAAAACCTGATTTGCTAGGTGTGTCCTGAGGACTGGGTTGAGAATTGCTATGCTAGAGAATTTATGGCATGTTTACCAAGGTGTACACTGGTAGCACATGACTGAGCTCTCAAATTAGTGTGGAGTCTCATGCTAATATTTGGGAGAATGTGCTCCTGTCCCCCTATCGATAGCATGCTGCTAACATGCAGCATCATACTAAGATCTGGAGACTGATCAGTGTTTAGTACTGAGTTCTTATAGGAGGTACATCAATCTAGTGATTGGAAACAATTCATTGATTAAATAGCAATAAGGTTTTTATCTTATTGGGGGAATCAGTTTAGAGCATCATTTCTGTTATCCATTAAATGAGTAATATTGTTATTATGTTCTTTCATAATTACAGCAAAGTGCAAGTACTTCACTTGTTATTTGCTCTGAAAATGGGTGTCCTGCTAATTTGAAATGATCTTGGAAAAATATTACATTTCCTTTGAGGGAAGGAGTAAACTGTGCAATTTGCTTTTCTGTAACTGTGGGAGCAACATGTTTCTAACTCCTTATCTCATGAAAACACTTTTGTATTTATAACCTCATTTTCAAGCAGACATTATTGCATGCACTACTACTACTGCCAACATTGGGTTTATTAAAAAATAAAAAGTAACGCAGGTTTTTCTCTGCACCAAGGGTTTTTTTTTTATTATTAAAAAGCAGATCTAGATGATCTAACTCACTTTCAGAGACCAAAAAATGCAGGTTGTTTTTTTTTTTTTTTGTTACAACTTCAAAGCAGAAGTAGAGTGCATAGCTGTCTTTACATAATTGGAAACCACTAATTTAGTTAGCTGTTTCTCTCAGGCTATTTAAAACAACAACCCAGAAACAATGCATACAATGTAGAAGATCCTAAAGCTATCTAAATGTAAATTATGAAGATGTAGTTCTCCAGTAGTATGTTTGAGTGTACATTAATGGAGAGCTGAAGAGTGCAATACTACAATCTTCTGCATATGTATCAGTTGTTCACATATTGCACGCTTTTCTACCTGCAGTGGGGGGCAGTATAGTATGCAAAGTATTTGACACACTAACCTAAACACAGCTAAAGATGGGGACAGTAGAGTCTGGTGAACTGCATTCAAGAAAACAGATATAGGGGTATGTCTACTAGGGTGCCGTTAGCGGGTGTTATTAGCGCCCGCTAGCGGTTAATGTGGCAGAAAGTGCCAATAACGCCGGCTTAATCGCCAGTAGCCTGTAACCAGGTGGTAAGGTACAAAGGGGTGGAGAAGGGCGTTAACTGGGCAGATTGTGGGTGGAAACAGCGTGCATTCCCTTAACACTGGGTGCTATTAGTGTGTGTCACAGGTGCAGCCACCAGGAACCTTAATGCTTGCTAAGAGCAGGCATTAAGGGCTTCCTTGCAGGAAGAGAGACGTTTTTGTGTGTTAAACAGTACAAAGGATGCAAACTGAGATGTATGCAGTGTGCTCATCCCAGACCCTAGTCCTGAAATGAATGATAGTTATGGCCCATTGGCAGCCACAGCATGGTGCCCTTTTATGTTGTTGGTGCCAAGCGTGGTGACACGTTAGCAATTCTGCAGGGTCAGCTAGTCCTCTAGGCAGACTATATGGCTGCCTAGGGATCACATCCCTGATGACTGGTGAGACTCTGCTGTGAGAGAGGTGGCATACATATATGCCGCTGCTATCAAAAAGAAGTCATGCCACTGCCATCATGCAGCCATGTTAGCATTGTGTGGGGGTGGGGTGGTGGCAACAACAGCTTCTGTCCATTGCAGAAGAAACCTATGGCCCAGCCCTGCGTGTCAGGTGCAATACTGCTGTGTCTACTGTCAGAGGTATGCCAAGCATATCACTTGCAGGTAAAGTGGAGCCCATACTGTGTGTGGTGTTTGCATGGGTGCATGAAATGTTACCTACTTAAATGCCTGAAGATGATCCTGTGCTAAAGCAGTTTGTATGTGGTAAGAACTATGTGCTAACTGTGCAGATCCCACAATGCCTACACTGTGCCCCACCCTGCCCACTCGCAACCTAAACATTAGATGCACAGTGTATGCGGAAATGTCCTGTGCTGTCAGTGGCCCACGTTAACTGCCAATATGTGTCCAAATGCACAGTCAGTATGCACCAGAACACATGTACTCAACAGAAACCCTGTAGCCAAATGGACCCTATGGCAGTGCACATTGGCGTGAGACAGTGAACTATCTCTGCAGAAGCAGCAGGGTTGCAGGCACAGCAGGCCCCTCCCACAGGTGATGGTTTACCATGTGCTAGATCAGCTGTCTGCAGAGTGGTCATGCTTGAGTCCATGCAGAAGGCAAATCCAGGGTAGAAGGCAGAGTATCCCCAGGACCAAGTGCTCACCCTCCGTCTGTCTAGGTCGTGGGCTACAAGCAAGCTGTATGAGCAGCTGAGGCCTCACCTCGAACCTCTGACTGCCCCATCACATACAATACCAGGGCTCGGTAGGGTTACCAACTTTTTCACCGAGAAAAACCCGACACCTGTGGCTCGCCATGCTCCACCCATTTTCCGCCCCTAGTCCCACCCCTGCCCCGCCCCCAGCCCCACCCACAAAAATTACCGAGGATACGTGTAGGCTAACTTCCTTGGTCAGATAATAATTAAACTGGGAACCCCAAAATCCAAACATGAAATGTACAACACTGGAGAAATAAAACTATAAAGTAATTTCCTCTTGCACTAAACAAAAACGCAAAGATGTTAGCAATACACACTTCCCAGACCAGACATAGTCCAGTTAATAAATTCAAAATAAAAAGTATTTTTCTACCTTCTGTTTGGGCGTTTTATTTTTCAGTTGCAATTGCTCCAGTCACTTTCTTCTGGTTTCTTCGTGTCTTCTGCGAGCTATCCATTTGTCCTTTCTTCTCTTTTAGATGTTTTCCATTCTCTCTCTATTTCTGCTTTAACATACTGATTGTTTCCCTTTTGCTCTTTCCCCAATTCTTTCCTTATTCCTTTATCATCCATTTAAATTTCACCCTTCCATTCTCAAGCCCCTCTTACTCTCCCAATACCCAGCCCATCATAGACTTTTCTTCCACACAAAATATTTTTCCCCTCTCCATTCTCATTCCCCATCTATTCTAGTCCTCCCCCAAAATCAGTTCCCTTATAGTTCTAGACCCACCCAGCATCCACTCCCTTCTAATCCCATTCTCCCATGCCCCACATCAGCCCATTTCCAGTACTATTCCAGCTCTTTATCAGCCCATTTCCAGTGCTAGCCCTCACATCACAGACCATTTCCAGTCCTAGCCCCCCCCATCACAGCCCATTTCCAGTCCAAGTCCCCCATCACAGCCTATTTCCAGTCCTAGGCCCCCCCCATCACATCCCATTTGCAGTCCGAGTCCCCCCGCACCATCACAGCCCATTTGCAGTCCTACCCCCCCCCCACCATCACAGTCCATTTGCAGTCCTAGCCCCCCTAATCACAGCCTATTTCCAGTCCAAGTTCCCCCTCCCTCCACCATAGCCCATTTCCAGTCCAAGTTCCCCCCCCCCCCCATAGCCCTTTTCCAGTCCAGGTCCCCCTCCCCATCACAACCCATTTCCAGTCCATGTCCCCCCCCCATAGCCCTTTTCCAGTCCAGGTCCCCCTCCCCATCAAAACCAATTTCCAGTCCATGTCCCCCCCACATAGCCCTTTTACAGTCCAGGTCCCCCTCCCCATCACAGCCCATTTCTTTCCAGTCCAATGCCCCCCATAGCCCTTTTCCAGTCCAGGTCCCCCCCTTCACAACCCATTTCCAGTCCAAGTCCCCCTAATCACAGCCTATTTCCAGTCCAAGTTCCCCCTCCCTCCACCATAGCCCATTTCCAGTCCAAGTTCCCCCCCCCCATAGCCCTTTTCCAGTCCAGGTCCCCCTCCCCATCACAACCCATTTCCAGTCCATGTCCCCCCCCCAGCCCTTTTCCAGTCCAGGTCCCCCTCCCCCTCAAAACCCATTTCCAGTCCATGTCCCCCCCCTCAAATTGCCCTTTTTAAGTCCCGGTCCCCTCCCATCACAGCTCATTTTTTTCCAGTCCAATTCCCCCCCCCCCCATAGCCCTTTTCCGGTCCAGGCCCCCCCCCCCCCATCACAACCCATTTCCAGTCAAATTCCCCCTCCTAGCCCTTTTCCTGTCCAGGCCCCCTCCCCCATCACAGCCCAGGCAGTCCTTGGCCTCCCCCCTCCCAAAACCGTGGCTGTCTGAGACTTTAGAGGGAGCCGGGGAAGCCCGCGCGAGGCCCCGGCTCCCTCTGAACAGCCGCCAGCGTGAAGAGCCTTTTCCTTCACGCTGGCGGTTGTTCCTGTGAATCCGTGAATGCAGGGAAAGGTTAAAGGGCAATGCCCTTTAACCTTTCCCACCAATCGCGGCTTCACAGGAACAGCCGCCAGCGTGAAGGAAAAGGCTCTTCACGCTGGCGGCTGTTCAGAGGGAGCCGGGGCCTCGCGCGGGCTTCCCCGGCTCCCTCTGAAGCCGTCCGGGTTGGGAGAAAAGCCGTTTTTTTTGCTCTGGCCGCTCCCGATCTTGCGGCCAGAGCAAAAAAACCCGGCTTTTCAAGGGCCGGTTTTGCCTCTGCGCTGGCAGCCGGCCTGGCCATGGAAAAACCGGCCAGGCTGGCTGAAAACCGGCCAGTTGGCAACCCTAGGGCTCGGCAAGCACCTGAGAGGTCTGTCTAACTTTGCCTCTTGCTTCATCCAAACATTTGTGGCTGCAGTCAGTGGAATGGGCCACACCCAGTTTGACAGTTGCTCCATTCAGGTATTGTCAGAACCAGGCCAAGGGTTTTTGCTACCCTTCTGTCCTGTCCCACCTCCCCCCCCCCCCACGCTGCTGCCTTGAGGCTCACTGCAGCATGGAAGGGAGGATTCCCCATCTCACTCCCAATCCCTGCATCCATTGTCTCACTTGGGGGAAGAGGACAGCATGGCTATTCCTCCTTTCTGGCAGCAGCAAGGCTTACGGCAGTAGCACACATGCTCATGGCATGCCGGTCCTACCCCCCTCCAATGTCAACCTCCACCTGGCTGCTCTGTGGCTCCCAACACATGGCTACTGTGTATAAGAGAGAAGGATCAGGGGTTTAAGACCAGCCTGTGGATCAATAGTCATATGTTAAAGTATGTTAACTTTATCCTACATTTCTATACCTGTATCTGCAAGTGCAACCCTCCCCATCTTGTCCTGAATGAGTCCTCACACTCTCCAGCAACACTGAGAATTGCACCAACACTGGCTGGATATCAGCGCGTGTTAACAATGTCCAAGGATAAGAGGAAGCATTGGATCTCCATCCCTTCCCCTTCCCTCGGCAGCATATACTGCTGCTAAGTCCTTACACTCACCAGGCCCTGGGACAGTGAGAAGCCACAGCAACACCGGCTGTAGACCCTCACATGCACACATAGAGAGCGCACTGACAGCATCCAAGCATTAAAGGAGGGCTAAAGGCCAAGTAAGAATGCCAACTTACAACTCTTTTGGACAATGGGTTCATGTCTGCTTGTGTGTGTCTAGAGGACTGTGATTTGCAGCAACACATTGTGTGTGCCCAGGTTTTATGGATGTGCATACAGCAGGCTGTACAGTCAGCTATTCTGCAACTCTAGATACTGTGTGAGACACCATTTACGGGCAGAAGGTTAGTTGCAACCTGTGGGAGTCACTGGCTGACTAGGTGTGGCTGTACACATGTAGTCCCCAAAGCTATGAGCCTCAAATGCATTCCCAGTTACACCATTCTCAAGTCCCATCCCCACAGCCTGCCCCTCCACTTATGTGCCAACATGACACTATTGCACAGCTCCCATTTTGCCTGCTGGTTTGACTGGAGTGAGCTGGGAGGACACAGTCTCACCAGGGAGAGCTCCATCACTTGTGCGTGTGCAGCAAACCTCACCTCTGACTGAGCCTCCAGGCCACAGGACACACCTGTTTTCAGAGGTGAGAAGCCTGATTAATGGCAAGTGCCATAATAGCTGTATCCTGAAAATACTGTCAGCCCCCTTGATGCAGCTGCAGCCTATTGGGAGCTAGGCTCATGTGGAGGGCTGGTCTCTATGAATGTCCATTTCAGTCACTTAGTTGATGAGACAGGAAATGTTCTAAGATGTAGAAACATAGAAACATAGAAACATAGAAACATGATGACAGAAAAAGACCACAAGGCCCATCTAGTCTGTCCTTCCATAACAACAACTACAACAGTTCACTTTTTACCTTTAGAGATCCTCTGTGTTGGTCCCATGCTTTTTTGAATTCAGTTACTGTCCTCATCTCTACCACCTCCACTGGGAGACTATTCCACGGATCCACTACTCTTTCCGTAAAGAAATATTTCCGCATATCACTCCTGAATCTATCTCCCTTCACCCTCATCCCATGTCCCCTCGTCGCAGAACTTGCTTTCAATTGAAAGAGGCTCTCTCCCTGAACATTTATGCCACGGAGGTATTTAAACATCTCAATCATATCACCTCTATCCCGCCTTTCCTCTAAGGTGTACATATTAAGATCCTTAAGTCTGTCCTCATATGCTTTATAATGAAGACTACTAATCATCTTAGTAGCAACCCTCTGCACCGACTCCATCCTGTTCACATCCTTTTGAAGGTGCGGTCTCCAGAATTGCACACCATACTCCAAATGAGGTCGCACCAAAGACTTATACAGAGGCATTATCACCTCCTTTTTTCTGCTAGCCATTCCTCTCCGTATGCACCCAAGCATCCTTCTAGCTTTTGCCGTCGCCTTTTCTACCTGTTTAGCTACTTTAAGATCATCGGACACAACTACGCCTAGGTCCCGCTCTTCTTTAGTGGACAAAAGTACTTCACCTCCTATGCTGTATTGCTCCCTTGGATTGCTGCAGCCCAAATGCATGACCTTACATTTTTTAACATTAAATCCCAGCTGCCAAATTCTAGACCATTCTTCAAGCTTAGCTAGATCCCTCCTCATGTTATCTACACCTTCCTGGGTGTCTACTTTATTGCAGATTTTGGTATCATCCGCAAAGAGGCAAACCTTACCAGACAGCCCTTCCGCTATATCACTAACAAAGATGTTAAAAAGAATCGGACCAAGGACAGATCCCTGGGGCACACCACTGGTAACATCCTTCTCCTCAGAGTGAGCTCCATTTACTTGTACTCTTTGTCGCCTCCCACCCAACCAATTTCTAACCCAAGCAGTAACTTTAGGGTCCATCCCTAGGGTGCTCAGTTTGTTTATAAGTCGCCTGTGAGGAACAATGTCAAAGGCTTTACTGAAATCTAAATACACCACATCTAGAGCTCTCCCTCGGTCCAACTCCCTGGTCACCCAGTCAAAGAAATCAATCAGATTTGTCTGACAAGACCTGCCTCTGGTGAATCCATGCTGCCTCAGATCCTGTAATCCGCTGGACTCCAGAAACCTCACTATTTTCTCTTTCAACAGCGTTTCCATTAATTTACTTGTTCTTGTCCTAAGCTGCAGTCACAGAGTGCGATCTGGGAGTTTCTTAGCTCCATGCACCTCTGCACACAATAGATACTATCTCAATACTGTCTACTTGTCATTGACCACAGCATTCAACAGTATATTACATATTACTCCAAAACAACAACCTGCCTTATGTTTATAGAGACGACATGCATTTGTTTGCCTGATTGCAACAACTGGACATTGACCTCTGAATGGTGCATGCATGATTCCAGCAAGAGGAATTTGCCACGGGATGTCATATTAGCTCCAATATGTAATGAACTAGAAATGTAAATAGTTTCCCCAAGTTTTTACCTCCATGTTAAATCCCTGTTCTATGTAAATGATGGCCAAATTTAACTGACCAAGTGTTATATTGTTTCAATGTAAACCTCACTGATGACAAAGAGCACGGTATATAAGAAATGTTAAATAAATAAATGTTGCTCTCTGCATTGCCTGCCACCATGTGGGAAGGCAGTGCCTGGAGGTGAGTGTGGGGAACAGCCCCACACGTTTTAAATGTTCCTTGGTAGGTGGCATTGCTGGCCAGAGGCTGTGTTCAGATGCACAGAAACTATGAGGCCCTACTCAGTCTCTGCATGTTTCACATCAGAGGCCCTACATGACAGCCTCACCCACTCAGAAAGAGAGGAGAGCAGCTTTTCTGTAACCTGCTGGTGACTATGCATTTAGGAAGGCTGTAGTGGTTGGGGTCAGCACCTTCCCTTTCTGCCTAGGCACTACTCATTACATTCAAATTCTTTGGAAACAGGTTTCCGAGCCCTAGAGCATGATATAAGATGTTACCCGAGAGTCTCTGGCCAATAGGTGCAGGACACAGGCAGATAGGACATGCCAGTCAAATATACTGCAGTTGTACAGGTTACAAAACAGCTAGCATGACATATTGCACTTAACATCTGCAGTATTCTGGCAGCAAAATAAATCTGCTACAGAACTTCAAGAGACCATCTATTGTTGTGCTTGGTCTGGGGACCAGGTGATGTCTGCCATTCCTCACGTTCAGGGTGGCCGGTGAAAAAAGATGCTTTTACATGTGGCGGCTGTTATGGCCATGAAGCACACAATGTGCCTGCCCAAGTTAACTACTGTTATACTGTACCGGCACTCTACTCCCATATGCTAGGTTTATTGTACTTGCTTCATGTGTTCTCTGTAAACCGCCTAGATTTTATGAATAGGTGGTATAAAAACCACTCAAACACATAAATAAATAAATAAATAAATAAAATGAAGGAGCAAGTGAGCATGGTCTCCTGGAGTGGATAGGATGGTCTGGGATGGACCATAGGGTCATGAATGAGATCTGAATTTGTTGTATGTGCAAAAGTACTTATCTTGTAGTGTACAGCAAGTCATAAGAGTATGCACGCCCTACACGTGCTGCCTCAGGGATTAGTGTCACCCTGCAGCCCAGCAGACCTCTGTGTGCAAATGTTGTTTGGCTTAGGAGGTACAGTGGAGGGAAGGGCATCTTGCTCTCACATGTGTCTTGGACTTTAGACAGGAATTTAATACTGCTGCTGTGTGTCTGTTATGCAGATGCAGTACTGAGTATCCAGTGCAGTCCATATTGCATGTGTACCACTGCATTAAGGCTCCAGGTGTGGTTTACAACTGTCCCAGAATGTTCCTGCCAGGTTGTTTCAAGTCCTAGCTTTAGGCCATTGCAGGTAGGGAACAGTAGTCTGGTTTATTCTAGAGAGTGGTGTAGCGAAAAGTATGGAGGTGTAGCCAAATGGTTAGCTAAGCATTTGGGCTTGAATTCCACTTGAGGCCTTGAGAAAGTCACTTCACCCACCGTTGCCTTGGAAGAAAGGCCTGGCAATATACTTCTGGTCACATTGCCAAGAAAACCCAGGAACTGCTGTGTTGCCAGGAGCCAATATTGACTTGAGGGCATTCTTTATTAGTATTCTTTTTTATGTGTTATGATAGCACATTGGGTCTGGAGGCATGTACATTGCAATCTAATCCATCTGACACCATGACTTTATTGGCTCTGCTGCAACACATGATTTGAAACTTTTGTGATAACTGTGAATGAGCATCACTTGCTTCACCACATGTAGTACATGCAGGCACATCACACTCCTGGGATGGCCATCTGCACAGGTGATCATAGATCCTTACGTGCTCCATATGGCCAATATGAGAGGCACATCAGTTCAGAGACATGGTGTGTAACATCATGCGAGTAACCTTGTTCCACCAGACAGTACGAGTGTAGACCTTATCTGTACAAGAGCACTTTGTGTTTGCATGCAGCTTGTATAGACGTGTGGCTGTTATGTCCTTGGATCGTAGCCTACTTACTTGCCCATTTGTTATATGCATATGTGTCAGGAAGATTGTATGGTGGTTAGAGCAGCTAAGACTGCTGTGAAACCCAAATAGATGGTATTAGACCTTCCCTGTGGCACAGCAACTATTTTTTCACATACAATACAACTGAGGTTAGCTGAATTTATGAGGTTACATTGAGTACATTGGAGCAGCAAGGTCATATATCACTCTCATCTGCCCCCATCCATCCAACAGCCCATCCATCAGCATATATCCATCATGTTCTCCATAGCACACTTCTACCCAATCCTATGCTACCCATGGACATCACAGTGGATTACATGAGCACCCCTCACTGATGCAGTCCAACTGCCTCCCACATTATCTGCATGCTCACTGTCTCACACATATGTGACATATGGATGTGATTTGTCCATCATCAAAGCCCTTTGTTCGCATCCAACAACTCACTTATGACTTCTCCATAGGCTCCCTTACCCGGGAACACCTCCTCCCCACCCCGGACGTTAATGTCGGCTGCAGCATATAACACTGCTGTTTGTTCACGCTAAAGGATGCATTTTTAACAGTCCTTAGTATGGTTTATGGTTATTGTTTATTTGATTTGATTGACTGCTCTTCAATAAATATACAGCAGAGTGGTTTACAAATTTAAAACAAATTAAAAACGGAAATGAGAAAGGAACTACAATGGTAAGACAGGACAGAAACTCACTCATACAGAACTAAAACAAACAAATTAGAGGTAAAAAACAGACAGTAAGACAGCTGAAAAGACTATATATCAGGTAACTGCTTTGTTGTATGCTTGATTGAATAGATAGATTTTCAACATGTTCTTAAATTTACAAAAGATGGTTCTAAGCGTAAGACCTGGGGCAGCATGTTCCATGAAGTTGGGACAAGGAAGTAAAGTGCAGCAGAATGGGTGGACATAAGGTGAGCTTGATTTGCAGATGGAAGGTGAAGTCTGTTGGCATGAATGTCCCACAGGAAGAGATGAGTTGAGTGAAGAAGCAACCAGAAAATAGGGAGTACCAGAAAGTAAAGTGCTATGGATTATGGTCAGTAGTTTGAACTGTAGATGGTATGCAATTGGAAGCCAATGGTGACGGATCAAGAGAGGGGTAACATGACCAAACCGGGATGCATGTGAAAGGATGCGGACAGCTGTGTTTTGCACAAGTTGTATATGGCAAAATTGGGTTTGGGAAAGACCAAAGTATATTACATTGCAATAATCCAGTCTAGATATCACAAGAGAGAGTAGCAAAGTGGTAAAGGATGAAGAAGAAAGAAAGGGGCGAACTGTGCGGATCCGAAGATGTGTGTGAAAAGAATGATGATCGACTGAAGAAACATGAGCCCGAAAAGAAAGCGACAAATCCAGAATGACATCCAAGTAATGCATAGTGTCAACCAAGGGAAGAGGACAATCAGAAAAAGAAGAAGCCAAAGTGGGGATGGGCCTACCGAAGGTGATCCAAAGTGCAGCAGACTTCAGATGAAGAAAATTAGCCTCAAGCCAGTGAGAGATGCTGGTTAAGCAGTCATTCTGTGATGATAGATCAGGGGAGATGGGATTAGTATGATGAATAAGAAGAATGTTTTCTGCATAACAATGTGATGAAATACAATGTTGTTGGATAATAAGAAGCAAGGGAATCAGAAAAACATTAAAAATCAGTGGGGCCAGTACAGAATCCTAAGGGACACCACAAAGACATACAGATCAGGCACAGGAGAAGTGTGCGTGAAGAGGTGAAATGTGGAAAAGAAGACCTTGGTAGGCCATAGTGTAGCAGCTTGCATGAGAAGACATGACTGCACACAGCTGACAGAGGTGGATTGATGGTCTGAAGGAAGGATGGCGGCAGAGGAGAGGGTGGTATGGGCTAGCAGCAACAATATGCCATAGGTGTCATTCCCAACATATTTGTACTATGTGGGAAAATGTGTGTCAATGCCATGTGGAAGGCCTATTACCAGATGTGGGTCTCACACCTGTCCCAGCCACACAACCACCATACAACACCCCAGACAAATGTGCAGATAACAATTGGACAGGTGCCATCCAAACTGGGCAAATGGGGCACATATGGACATGAGGTGATACCTGCAGGTGGCTATCAGAGGAGTAGGATGTGTCTGCATGTACTGCAGATATATAATGGAGCCAAAGCTGAAAAGTCACAGTCATGATGTCATATATGACTCATGTCTCACATGTAAGTAAGGAACTGCCTGTTAGTATACTGCTGTATCAGTGCAGTCATGCTGGGGTACATCTTACCAACAAATTTATAATGTCAGATGATAAACAGGGACTGTACCAACCTGCAGTTATCTGAGCCACTGGTGGGTTAAATGACCTGCTCAAGGTTGCAAGAAGGTGTTGTCAGCCCATGAAGGCTCTGGCAGACATAAAATAAGACAGTAACACATTCTGAAGTGCCACATAAGGAGTGCTTATCCACAGTCCTCTGCTCCTCATCATGCACATTTGCAGACTAACACTGGGAACGGTCTAGGGAATGTGGGTCACAGTGCAGTGCAGAAGGCCACAGAACTCTGGAGAGACATACACCCACACACCCACTCACATCGCCACACTGTGCAAAAGTTGAGATGGTTGGCATTCTTGCCTGCCACTTTAGTCTCCATATCAGCTCAGGCATTGTTAATATGTGCTCATTGTGTAGGTGCTAGTAGCATGCTCTGACATTCATGCCCATTGTTAAAGCCTTCTCAGTGGGCTGGTGCTCTCAGTCTGCCTTTCCATTCAGCTGTGGAAAGTGGAGTCTGTCTGTGTGGCTGATTGGTGTTTGTATCTTTGTTGACCGATTCATTGGGGGTTGCATATTCTGGAGCTATACCTGCACTGTAGACTAAAGTTTACCCATGGGGACATACAAGACATGCTCCACAAACAGATCTTGAACCTGTGACTCTCTGTGCATATACACGACATTGTGTGTTGCACCACAGAGCTGCCATATGGATTCAGCAGTCCCTGTGTGGAGTGGTGGTCATTGACAGGGTGAATGCAGACATGAGTAGGGGGTCTTCCTATGTCTGCTGTGATCACTGCATGCCATGTGCCATACCTGTCTGACAAGGTGTGTTTGAAGGGGGATATGTTTTCTGGTCTGTGTGTCGCCATGGCTCTGAATGCTGCTGACAGTGGATGCTGCACCCACTACCAAGACCCTCACACCATGCTGACATGGAAGCATGCTGTCAGTGGGGGTGGGGTGCAGTCCTGACCCATCCACCATGTGGCTTAGAGGTGTGCCTAGGGCGCCATTTCTGGATGAGAGTGCATAGGCACACAACAGCTGCTGGTCTCTTCCTCTGGAGTTGGCATCATCAGCAGCAGGGGGGCAGCTGGGGTCTCTGCCTATGGTGCTAGGGACCCTTGGGCTGCCCCATGTTATGCATCATCTTTTTGCAGCATCAACATGTTTGTGTGCCACCACTGTCACTGGGACATCATGGTGGACATCACAAATGTGAAACCTGTGCAGCTGCCTGGTCTGCCTTGAGTACCAGCAACCCCCACTGCATGATCCATGTGCCACTCCCTTTGCCCCATTTGCACCATCAAAATAGTGCCCTTTCATACTTGGGCACTATGCTGTTGCTGCTAATGGAGCACTACTATCACTTATCTTGGGCTCACCTGTCTGTGCATCACACTGCAGATGTTTAAATAGGCTTTCTCCTCTCAAAATACCCCATTTTCGCAAGGTTTTATTTGGTGTTAGGGTTCCCAGCATTAAAGGGTGCTAACGCAACAGGTGTTAATTGAGCACCCGCTGTTAATGCCCACTCTCCACCCCATTAATTCCCACTTTCCAGCTACTGTTCCCTTAACACTGCAGTTGCCTTTAACGCTGGTTAATGCAGCTATTTCACAGCACTAAGGGTGCAAGGGTGCCGATAACAGGTGTTAACTGCACACTTGCTCCTTTAACACCCTTTAGTAAACATACTCCCAAGAATATCACAGATTTAGCTCTGTTTGTCAGTCTTGTTTACATCAGACTGTGGAATGAAACTCCATTTGCATTCTGAGCTCCTTTCAATGACATTGAATTTTTATCAGTTCTTAAGACTTACCTGCCTATTGAATTTTCAAGGCACCTCTGTTTTTTTGTCTGAACATTTGGCAGGCAAAGCCCTTTTTGATGACAGAGTCTCAGTAGAAACAAAGAAAAAGATGATGCAGAACCTTCAGCTGCCATCATTACCAGACATCTCATTTGTCTGCTGTTTAGTTCAGTTGACATAAAAACTGCCAAATGGGGTGAACTCTAAATGTTGTTTATTTTCATTAAAATTTTGTGTGTTTTTTATAAATATGATAAAGAACAAAACCAGCCTTGTAGAAAACTGAAATCTGTTAGTTTGTTTATTTGGACCATCCTAAAAGCACACATATCCACTCACCCATTCCCGCTTTATACCCACACACAATCCTGCAGCACACACACACACAAACACATATTACCCTTATACAAGATGCTCACACAAACACCACTAGCACTTACCATAAATATTCCTGGTGGTCCAATGGGAAGGGAGCAGGAGTGGTCCTCCTCTGCTCCTGCCCCATCTCTGACACTATTCAAAATGGTGCCAGTCTCACAGTGCTAGTGATAAGAAGCCTCTTGAGATGGCATCTTTCAGGAAATGGAAGAAGGAGCCAAATGACAAACTTGGGCAAAAACATAAGCACCGGCAAGTTAGAGGCAAAGCATTGATAAGGCAGGCAAAGAGAGAATTTGAAAAGAAGCTTGCCGAGGAAGCAAAAATGCATAATGAAAACTTTTTCAAATACATTCGCAGCAAAAAACCTGTGAGAGTCAGTTAGACCATTGGATGATAGAGGGGTAAAAGGGGCACTAAGTGAGGACAAGGCCATAGTGGAGAGACTGAATGAATTCTTTGCTTTGGTCTTTACTGAAGAAGATGTAGGAAAGTTACCCATGCCTGAAATGGTATATAAAGGTGATGCATTGGAAGAATTGAAAGAAATATTGATAAACCAGGAAGATGTGTGACAACTATTTGATAAAATGAAGAGTAGCAAACCTGGACTGGATAGCATACATCCAAGGGTGTTGAAAGAACTGAAATATGACATTGCAGATCTACTATTCGTTATCTGTGGACTATCATTAAAATAATCTGTAGTACCTGAAGACTGGAGAATGGCAAATGTAATGCCAATATTTAAAAAGGGTTCTAGAGGTGATCCCAGAAACTAGAGACATCCGTAGCAGGCAAAATGGTAGAAACCATTATAAAGAACAAAATTATTGAACATGTAGATAGTCATGGTTTAATGAGAAAAAGCCAACATGGATTTAGCCAAGGAAGGTCTTGTATAAATAATCTGTTATATTTTTTTGAACGTGTGAATAAACAGGTAGACAAAGGTGAGCCAGTTGATATGGAGGCCTATTCCAATCAGGCCGTCCATCCCCTGTACATCCGGGCATAATCGAGCAATCCAAAGTTAGACCCGATTCTGATCCCGCGGCCCCCATGGGATGAGAATTGGGTCTAGCACTTGGATGTGCAGGCCAGGACCCGATTCTGCCCAGCTGTATGTCCCAGGAATACCCGTGTAGTGGAGTCAGACTCCTGAATGGAGCTGCAGAGCCATGGTGTCCTATTGCCACGGCACCGGGACTCCATTCAGGAGCCACAAATGCTGGCTGCCACAGCCGGACCCTCAATCTGACCTCCCATGGCCAGAGTCCAGCTGTGGGGAACTTCCTCCACCCCTGCCTCACCTGTCCACACCGGCCGCCTAAGAAATGCCGCATCCAGGGGGACTTATTCCACCTCTGAGGTGTCCAGAGGAATTTATTCATCCTCTAAGTCCCCCATCTAGATTCAAGGCCCCAGTCATACAGTGCCGACCTCTGAATTGGCCCCATATGTCTGGGGTCTCGGCCCGCTCATGCCCCACTCTTGCTCCGCCTTTGGGATGCCCTCTCCCGCCCCCATGTAGGCTTCCCTGTACAAGCCCGCTGTTCATATGGGGAGGCTTTTGTGGGACGGAATGACCCCCATAGTGTTTCTGGATTTTCAGAAAGCCTTTGATAAGGAGACTCTTGATGAAATTAGAAAGTCATGGGGTTGGAGGCAGTGTACTATTGTGGATCAGGAACTGGTTAAAAGATAGAAAGCAGAGAGTATGGCTCAATGGCCAATTTTCTCAATGGAGAAAGGTGAATAGTGGAGTACCCCAGGGATCTGTGCTGGGCCCACTGCTTTTTAACATATTCATAAATGACCTGGAAACAGGAATTACAAGTGAGGTGATCAAATTTGCAGATGACACAAAATTATTCAAAGTTGTTAAAACGCAAGATGATTGTGAAAAATTGCAAGAGGACCTTGAAAAACTGGAAGACTGGACGTCCAAATGGCAGATGAAAATGAATGTAGACAAGTGCAAAGTTATGCACCTAGGAAAGAACAGCCCAAGCTATGGTTACATGATGCAAGGTTCTACCTTAGAAACCACCAACCAGGGAAAAGATTTAGACGTCGTCATGGATAATATGTTGAAACCTTCTGTCCACTGTGCAGCAGAGGCTAAGAAAGAAAATAGAATGCTAGGAATCATCAGGAAAGGAATGGAGAATAAAACCAAGGATATTATAATGCCTCTGTATCATTCCATGGTGCGACTACACCTTGAATATTGTGTGCAATTCTGGTCACCATATCACAAAAAGGATATCAAAATTAGAAAAAGTACAGATTAGAGCCACCAAAATGCTAAAGGGGATATAAGGATACCTCTTTGAGGAAAGTCTTAAAAGATTGGGGCTCTTCATCTTGGAAAAGAGGCAGTTGGTGGGATATGATAGAGGTCTAAAATTAATGAATGGAGTGGAACGGGTAAATGTAGATCTGTTGTTTACCCTTCAAAAAGCAGAAAGACTAGAGGGCACACAATGAAGCTACAATGTAACCCAGACTAATAAGAGAAAATATTTTTTTACTCAGCGCATAATCAAACTCTGGAATTCGCTACCGGAGGATGTTGTTGTTGTTGTTGTTAAGTGCCGTCGAGTCGGAGTCGACTCATGGCGACCCTCTGGATAGCTATCCTAAATTGTGTTCGGTCTCCAGTCAGGCGGCTCATTGTTGACAGACTGGTAAGACATCTTTACAGCTTCTGACTCTCATTTCAAGCGCAGCTACATCAGCAGTCAGACTTCCCGAGGGCTTTGATCCAACCACATCATAAATGCTGGCTTTACTCTGAAAAGTCTTCAGCTCTTCCCCAGTAGCTAGTTGAGTGCCTTCTGACCTGGGGGTCTCATCTTCCAGCACCATAGCACAATTTGTTTTGTTGTAACTATCCATTGGGTTTTCATGGCAAGATACAGAAGTAGATTGCCGGGCCTTTCTTCCGCGCAGTTTAAGTTTGGTGTTGTTGCCGTTGTCACAAAAATGTGATCCTCCGCCGTCAACACTGTCCCATTCTGCTGCTGCCCAGATGGGTGGTTTGTCTTGGTCTGGCACCTCAGCTGAGACCTGACCATCTTGGGAGACCCTGCCAGTAGTTAAACTACCGATAGTTTAGCTCTCAGCATCACTGATGCACGCAAGCCCTCACAGCACGACAAGCTGCAAACCAAGTGAGAGGATGTAGGAAATGCTGTTAATGTAGCTGGGTTTAAAAAAAGGTTTGCACAAGTTCCTGGAGGAAAGGTCCTTAAACCATTATTAAAGAGGACCCAGGAAATCCATCACATAACTCAGGATGAGCATTGTGAAACCTGTGTGACTTTTTGGGAACCTGCCAGATAATTGTGACCTGTATTGGCCACTGTTGGAAAAAGGTTTCTGGGCTTGATGGACCTTGGTTTGACCAAGTATGGCGTTCTTATGTTCATTATCGGCAGCCATGATAGTGGTGATTTTTGCAGCCAGCACAAGCCATTTGCTCAGGCAATGGCTGCTTCCAATCACTTTTTCCATGCCCTGATCCCACTTCTCCCCTTATTTTCCAAGCGAAATGCAGCTACCACAGAAAATTGCCTGTCATCGCGACTCACTTTTTCCCGCATTAGTGCTGTGATGACATCTAATCGCCCTTGTAAACATCCCCCTAAATGTTTAAATGCTATGTTATATATAACTTTGATTGTAGTCAGTGCACTTAATATTGAATTACATCATACTGTCTAATTAAAAAGAATATTTTAAAAATAAAATGGATTAATTTTTAAGTTTAAACATCTTGAAAGCTGCTGCATCCTCTCCCCTGACTCTGCTGCCGCCACCAACCACCATGACACTGCCAACACCCACACTGACCAGCATCACTAGGCAGCTGCCTATCTAGCCTAGTCAACAGCACAGGCCTGCTGTACAGTCAAACATGCTCATCACACATACTGCCACATAGCCAGGCATCAGGTGAATGAATGCCATCAGCTACCAATTGTTCTTGCATCCATACTTTCTCCAATAACTTCCCTGCCACTCTTTCAGCATTTCAGAGGCTTTCCTGCATTAAGATGCATGCAAGACACCTTAACGCAGCATGTCCTGTTACTGCATGTTAAGTGTCAACTAGGAGGGAGGAGTGGCTCAGTGGTTGGGACAGGTTACCTCAGGCCGGAGGGCCGAGGGTTCAATTCCCACATGGGGACAAGTAACCTCAGGCCGGAGGGATTGAGGTCTCTAGTCCCATGGCTGCTCCTTGTGGCCTTGGGCAAGCCACTTAACCCTCCATTGCCTCAGGTACACTTAGATTGTGAGCCCTTTGGGGACAAGGGAATAAAAAAGTACCCGTTAGTATATACGTGTAAACCGCTCTGATGCGTAAGTAAAGGGCAGTATATCAAATGCCTAATCCATTCCATTCCACCCCTCAATGTCCTTTTACCGCATATTAAGTGTCCACTACCACCCCTTAATGTAGCATTTCTTGTTACCACACATTAAGTGTCCACTACCACCCCTTAATGCCGGAACGCCTCTAACACACTCAACACACATACCGCCTGATAACCCCTTATCGCTGCACTTACCGCATGATAACCCCTTATCACTGCCGTTTAGTAAACATACCCCATAGACTTGACCAAATCGTCAAAGTGTGAGTTAATGCATTGATCCTTTTAACACTAAGGGGTATATTTACTAAACCGCGGTAAAGGAGCAAGTGTGCTGTTAATGCACGCTAACGGCAAACCTGCACCCTTAGCACATCCAAAAAGCCACTTTAGCATGTGCTAATGGTACCAACAGTGTAAAGCGCCCTGTGGGCGGAGAGAATGCATGCACAGGGCAGAGAGTGGGGATCAATGGTGGAGAGTCGGCAGGAACCCAACGGAAAGGTTGCTTTTTGAGGAGAGGGAGCCTATTTAATGTCTGCAATGTGATGCACAGACAGGGGAGGGCAAGAGAGTGATAGTAGTTCTCTATTAGCAGCAACAGCATAGTGCCCAAGCATGAAAGGGCACTATTAGTTGTTGATACTGCAAATGGGGGCAAAGGAGGTAGCACATGGGTCATGCAGTTGGGGCTGCTAGTGCACAGGAGGGACCAGACAACTGCCTAGATAGCACATGGGAACATAAGAATACAAAATATGCCAAACTGTGTCAGACCAAGGTCCATCATGCCCAGTATTCTGTGTCCAACAGAGGCCAATCTAGGTCATAAGTATCTAGCAGTTTCCCCAAAAGACACACAGGATCCCCAATAACTTTAATAGAGCAAGCAGTGCATAACACTGAACTCCTTGTCTTTCCACCTAACTCCTCCCCCCCCCCACTTCCCCCTCTCTCAATCGATGTGGATGGATCTACTATCCTTCCTGTTCCCTCGGCCCACATTCTAGGGGTTATCTTTGACACCTCTCTCTCCTTCTCCGCTCATATCCAGCTTGAAGCTAAGACCTGCTGCTTCTTTCTCTACAACATCAGCAAAATCCGCCCATTCCTCTCTGAACACACTACCAAAACGCTTATCCACTCCTTAATCTCCTCTTGTCTTGATTACTGTAACCTACTCCTCGCTGGTCTTCACGTGAGCCACCTCCTTCCCCTTCAATCTATACAAAATCACACTGCTCGACTAATCTTCTGCCAGCCTCGCCATGCCCATATTACTCCTCTTCTCAAGATGCTTCACTGGCTCCCTGTCCAGTTCCGCATCCAATTCAAGCTTCTCCTGCTGACCTATAAATGCATTCACTCTATGGCCCCTCGATACCTCTTATCCCTTATCTCACCCTACATCCCCTCTCGAAATTTGCGCTCCTCTAACAAATGACTTCTATCAATGCCTTTCACCCGCACCGCGAACTCCCGACTACGCCCCTTTCTCCTTGCTGCACCTTACGCTTGGAACAGCCTACCTGCGTCTGTGCACCAGGCATCCTCCCTGGCCCTCTTCAAATCCAGGTTGAAGACCCACCTCTTCACCATTACATTCAGATCCTGACTCCTTCCTCATCTTACCCTAACCCCCGTCAATGTTTCCGACCAAACTACAGACCAAACAGCACCACACCGTACCCTGCGTACAACTGATTAATGCTTTGTACTGTCTTAACTAATGTACTGTTCTAACTAGATTGTAAGCTCCGATGAGCATGACTCTGACGGGCAGAGACTGTCTCTTGTATGCTGGCTACCTTTTATAGGTTAGCTGTGCAGCGCTGCGTGCGTGGCGCTTTATAAGTGCTGAATAGTAGTAGTAGTAATAGCAATGGTTTATGGACCATTACCCAGGAACCCGTCCAAACTTTTTTAAACCCAGCTACGCTAACAGTTTTTACAAGATCTTTCAGTAATGGATTGCAGGGTTTGATTGCGCGTTGACTGAAAAAATATTTTCACCTAGAAGACCCAAATGGGTTACATTGTAGCCACATTGCAGGTCCCCTAGTCTGTCCACAGTCTGATGGCATAAAAAAGTGACCTATGTTTACCTGATCCACTCTGATCAATAGACCTCTATCATATCTCCCCTCAGCCGTCTCTTCCCCAGGTTGATGAGTCCCTCCACAAAGGGTATTCTGCCGTCCGCAATACCATCTGTGATGACCGTCAATGTGTCACTATGTGCTCTATAGTATCTGCTTCTAGTGATGTGGGTGCACTTCTTGTCGCTGGGGGCTCAATCACTGAACACAATGCTGGGTGTACATGGTTGCTCTGTGCATATCCAATGTATGTTGGCCAGCAAACTGTCTACAGTTGGTATGTATATGGCTGGAAAACACAGTGGTTGGCAGCAGGTGCAATCTGACTGTGCTTGTTGTGGTTGGATGTTAGACCTAGGTGGTTGGGACATGAGGTGTTCCAATCCTACTCCCAGTGGTACTGGTAGGCCAGCAGGCCTCCCATAATAACCCCATACAAGTATAAACATGTGCCACCATGGTCCCCCTGCTAGTTGGCAGCCATGACGTCAGCATTGTAACAGCAGATGTTGACATGCACTGCTCTGGGTGGGTCCCTGTGAAACAGGTGCATAGCACAGGGTCAAATGTAACTGGTGCATACAGCATTTCACACTGAGACAAGAACTACCACACCCTAGCAGTGATGAGGATCTGTAGCAGAGACCATTTGTAGCACTGCAGGTACGGGGACCTTGTGCTGGGCTCCCATCCTCACCCTCAGGGTTACCACTGAAACTGCACAGTAGCACAGTTTGTAGTTGCTACGTGATTGCAGTACATACTGTCAGTGCATCGTACTGAGCTGATGTGATGGATATGTCCATTCTCCGTTTGGTGATCTGCTGCAGACTGCTGTTCTGTGTGTGCAGTACATCATGGGTACTGGAGGGGTTAACCTATACCAGCACACACACAGCAGACAGTTTAGGCAGAGACCTACAGGCTCTTCAACTCCAGACATTGCAGGCTCAAGAGATATGGAGGTGTAGCATACTGGTTAGTACACTGCTCCAATAAGTAGGGGACAGGGGTTTGATTCCTACTTGCTCTTTTTGTGATTGTGTGCTACTTAGGTCATTTTCTTGTCTGTGATAGTCAGGGCTCTCCTGTGCCTGATCTGCATGTCACCACTCTGTGCTCCTGTGGCTACAAACATCCTGCAGCTTCTGACTCAGCTTGGGGACACATCTCCCCCATCCTATGCCATACACTGACATTGCAGCACTTTACATTGGCACCACCCTGTGCATCAGTACAGCTGCCTCCCACATGCTCGTCCACTTTACTGGCCACCACATAGGGTGTCCACTGCTATGGCAGGTCCATTCGCTCCCACCCACCCTTCCTTCCATCACCTTTACGTTGACTTTCTGTGGTGCTCTATCCAGTGTTAGGGTTGCAGCACCTAAAGGGTCGTGCCTTTAGGTGCATGCTTGTCAACTTCATGCACCTTAAACCTCTTGCAGCACCTTAAACCCCTTAGGGCACCTTACTTTGGGCACATTAAATCTTTAGGGCACCTTACATTTGGACACCTTAAACCCTTTAGGGACCTTAAACCCCTTAGGGTGCCTTAAACCCTTTAGGGAACCTTATGTTAGGGCACCTTAAACCCCTTAGGGCAAATTAAAGCACATTTGTCTGCCTTAAGGTGCCTTAAAATAGATGCTTGTCACCTTACTGTGCCCTGCCCCGTTGCCGTGTGCTAAATGGCCAGAGCGCCCTGTTACCGTGCGTTAAATGTCCTGTAATCCCCTTTACGCCAGACCGCTCCCTACCCACCCAGTGCCTTATATGGCTTAAGGTACCTTACTGCTGCCCTTAACACTGGTGACTTTACCACAGTGTAGTAAACATACCCCTATATTTTTTGCATGAAATGTAGAAATAATAATCTTTAGGGTTTGTATCATTTTTTTAGTCCTATATAATTTCTAGTTGAACTACTGTGAAATTATTCAGACAGCTTCTTCTGGGATGAATGCCATAGCAACTTATTCAAAACTTAATAAGAGAAAATCAAAAAATCTGGCAAATTTATGTACATTTTAAAAAGATGAATTATGAAATGTTCATCTTCAAAATAACACCTATAGAAACAGTTTCATTAAAATTAGGATATTTCACTATTAAAAAATTATAGATATCCTTTAACATCTGTGTTGTAATCAGAAGTAGCTTTAATTTGCATAACAGTGATGAAGATAAAAAATAGAAAGGAGTGATGCTCTGTCACGAAGTATATAACATTTAGCATGAAAAGGCCAGTCTAGTGGCTCAAGTGGCAGTGCAAGGTATTGGCATGATTGGAGAAGAGGTTGTGCTTGATTCTCAGCTATGGTCTTCTGTTGCCCAAGGAGCTGGGCAGTATTTCCAGATCCTGGAGAAGAGAGGTGGAGAAAGTAACAGTTATGTGTAATGGTGACACTTGGAAGTCATTTTAGAAGTCTCTATGAGAAGGTCCTGATAAGTCTCTAGCCTTGTAACGAAACAGAAAGCTACGGGCACACTTCAGTTCCGGTGGTCCGAATGATCTCATAAGAACATAAGATATGCCATACTGGGTCAGACCAAGGTCCATCAAGCCCAGTATTCTGTTTCCAACAGTGGCCAATCTAGGTCATATGTACCTAACAGTTTCCCCAAGGGACACAGGTTCCACAATGCTTGTATTGGTTCAAGCATTGATATCCTGGGTCCCTTCTTAATAATGGTTTATGGACCTTTCCTCCAGGAACTTGTCCAAACCTTTTTTAAACCCAGCTACACTAACAGCCTTTACTACATCCTCCGGTAACAAATTCCAGAGTTTGATTACACGTTGAGTGAAAAAATATTTTCTTTTATTAGTCTTAAATAGTTTACCCTGTAGCTTCATTGCATGTCCCCTAGTCTTTCTATATTCTGATAAGGTAAACAATCTATCTACGTTTACCCGTTCCACTTCGTTCATTAATTTATAGACTTCTATCATATCTCCCCTCAGCTGTCTCTTTTCCAGGTTAAAGAGCCCTAACATTTTTAGCCTTTCTTCATAGGAGTATCCTTCCATCCCCTTTACCATTTTGGTGGCTCTTCTCTGAACCTTTTCTAAAATCGCTACATCCTTTTTAAGATACGGCGACCAGAATAGCACACAATATTCAAGGTGTGGTCTCACCATGGAACGACATAGAGGCATTATAATATCTTTTGTTTTATTTTCCATTCCTTTCCTTATCATACCTAGCATTCTATTTGCTCTCTTGGCCACCGCTGCACACTGGGCCGAGGGTTTTAACATGGTATCCATAATGACGCCTAAATCTTTTTCCTGGGTGGTAGTTCCTAATCTGGAACCTTGCATCGTGTAACCATAGTTTGGGTTGTTCTTCCCTAGATGCATAACCTTGCACTTGTCCACATTAAATTTCATCTGCCATTTTGATGCCCAGTCTTCCAATTTATCAAGATCCTCTTGCAATTTTCCACAATCCTCTTGGGTTTTAACAACTTTAAGTAGTTTTGTGTCATCAGCAAATTTGATAACCTCACTCGTTATTCCACTTTCCAGGTCATTTATGAATATGTCAAAAAGCAGCGGACCCAACACAGAACCCTGGGGTACACCACTATTCACCTTTCTCCATTGGGAAAATTGGCCATTTAGCCCTACCCTCTGTTTTCTATCTTTTAACCAGTTCCTGATCCACAATAGTACACTGCCTTCTAACCCATGATTCTTTAGTTTTGCCAAAAGTCTCTGATGAGGGACCTTGTCAAAGACTTTCTGAAAGTCCAGATACACAATATCAACCGACTCACCTTTGTCCACCTGATTATTCACTCCTTCAAAAAAAAACATAACAGATTATTAAGACAAGATCTTCCTTGTCTAAAGCCATGTTGGCTGTCTCCCATTAGGTCATGACTATCTACATGCTGAATAATTTTATTCTTTATGATGGTTTCTACCATTTTTCACGTTACTGATATCAGGCTCACCGGTCTGTAGTTTCGCGGATCACCCCTGGAACCCTTTTTAAAAATTGGTGTTACATTGGCGATCCTCATATTTCAGTTCTTTCAACACCCTTGGATGTATACCATCCGGCCCAGGTGATTTGCTACTCTTCAGTTTATCTAATAGTTGTAATACATCTTCCCGATGTATTGATATTTCCTTCAATTCTTCCGCAGCTTTAAATACCACTTCAGTCATGGGTAACATCCCTACATCTTCCTCAGTAAAGACTGAAGCAAAGAATTCATTCAGTCTCTCCACTTAGTGCTCCTTTAACCCCTCTATCATCTAATGGACCAACTGACTCTCTCACAGGTTTTTTGCTACAAATGTACTTGAAAAGGTCTTTACTTCGCATTTTTGCTTCCACAGCAAGCTTCTTCTCAAATTCTCCGTTTGCCTGCCTTATCAATGCCTTGCATTTGACTTGCCAGTGCTTGTTCTGTTTCCAGGTTTCGTTGTTTGACTCTTTTTTCCATTTCCTGAAAGATGCTTTTTTGGCAACAACAGCCTCTCTGACCTCACCTTTAAACCATGCTGGCAGTTTTTTTGACTTCCTTCCACTTTTCTTAAAGCGTGGAATACTGCTGGTCTTGGCTTCCAAGATAGTATTTTTCAACAACAGCCAAGCCTGATGTACGTCTTTAACCTTTGCAACTGCTCCTTTTAGTTTTTTCTTAACTGTTTTCCTCATTTTATCATAGTCTCCCTTTCGAAAGTTAAAAGGTAGTACTGTGGATTTCCTTACTATCCCTCCTCCACTAATTAAATCAAAGGCGATCCTGCTATGATCATTATTGCCAAGTGGCCCCAACAACCTTATCTCTTGCACTACATCTGGTGTTCCACTAAGGACTAGGTCTAATATGGCTTCCCCTCTGGTCGGTTCATGAACCAGCTGCTCCAAGCAAGAAGCAGTCATTTATTTCATCTAGGAACTTTATCTCCCTAGCATGTCCTGACGTGACACTGACCCAGTCGATACCAGGGTAGTTGAAATCACCCATTATTATTACTGCGCTGTAACATTTGTTAGCTTCCTTGATTTCTTTGAGCATTTCATCATCCATTTGGTCATTCTGGCCAGGCGCTCGATAGTACACCCCCACTGCCATTGCCTTCCCCCTTTTACATGGAATTTCAATCCATATAGATTCTACAGCAGATTTTGTTTCCTGCAAAACTTTAATCCTTTCTGACTCAATGCCCTCTCTAACATAGAGAGCAACCCCTCCACCAATTTGATCAGCTCTGTCATTACGATATAGTTTGTACCCAGGTATCACAGTGTCCCACTGGTTGTCCTCCTTCCACCATGTCTCTGAAATTCCAATCATATCTAACCTCTCATTTAGTGCTATATATTCTAACTCTCCCATCTTATTTTTTGGACTTCTAGCATTTGCATACAAGCATTTTAGAGAATGTATTTTATTCATATTAATTTGGGTAATTTGGGATCTTTAAGCTCTGTCTGCTCCATACTTGAAGGCATTTGGGCTACTTTACTCTTTTGTGGAACCTCTCTGCTTTTGGTAGTATCCTTCAAAGATACATTCTTCTGAACCATCCGCTCGTGGGCGACTGTCGGCTTTCCCCTAATATCTAGTTTAAAAGCTGCTCTATCTCCTTTTTAAAGGTTAATGCTAGCAGCCTGGTTCCATTCCGGTTAAGGTGAAGCCCATCCCTTTGGAAGAGCCCCCCCTTTCCCCAGAATGTTCCCCAGTTCCTAACAAATCCAAAACCCTCATCTCTGCACCACTGTCTCATCCACGCATTGAGACTCCGGAGCTCTGCCTGCCTTTTGAGTCCTGCGCGTGTAACAGGAAGCTTTTCGGAGAATGCTACCCTGGAAGTTCTGGATTTCAACTTCCTACCTAAAAGCCTAAATTTAGCCTCCAGAACCTCCCTACCACATTTTCCTATGTCATTGGTACCGACATGTACCAAGACAGCAGACTCCTCCCCAGCACTATCTAAGTCCTTATCTAGGTGGCACGTGAGGTCCACTACCTTCGCACCAGGCAGGCATGTTACCAGGCGATCCTCATGTCCACCAGCCACCCAGCTATCTACATGCCTAATGATCGAATCACCAACTATAACGGCTGTCCTAACCCTTCCCTCATGGGCACATGGCCCTGGAGAAGCTTCCTCGGTGCGAGAGGGTTTTACATCACCTGGAGGACAGGTCCTAGTTACAGGATCACTTCCTGCCACACCAGGGTGATGCTCTCCTGTCATGTGACCTCTCTCCTCCATGACAACAGGGATGCTGCCAGACTGGAGGTGGGACTTCAGGACTATATCCCTGTAGGTCTCGTCTATGTACCTCTATGTCTGTCTTATGCTTTCCAAGTCTGCTACTTTGGCCTCTAGAGAATGGACTCATTCCCTGAGAGCAAAGAGCTCCTTGCACCTAGTGCACACGTAAGACCTCTCACCAACCGGGATATAATCATACATGTGACACTCAATGCAAAAGACTGGAAAGCCCCCATCCCGCTGCTGGACTGCTGTCTGCATCTTAGTTTTGAGTTTGTGTTTAGATCTAAGTTCTCTACTTACTAAGGGTTGCTATGGATATTTATACTAATAAAACTGTACCTAATACGTGTAATATACCTTGTTCACCTGAAGCTTAACTAATCGCAGGTCCTTAGTGTATGACTGATTTGGGTAATGAGCTTCACCTGAGAGCACCTCCTGCCTTTTAAGATGTGTAAGTACCTATAAAGCTACGATTATCCCAGGGGTGGGTGGGTGTGGGGAGGGAGGGAGGGAAATAACACTTATTAAAAGAGGGCTGCTACACAGTACCCTGTCTTGTGCTGCTGAGGTAAGCTATATTCTGATTTGATTTAAATTATAGCTTTTAGCTGCTGCTAGGCTCTAACTTCTTATGAAATTTAAACTACAAGCTCTCTGCTGGGTTCTAAATTTAACCAGAAAGCTCTCTTCTGTGTTTTAAATTTAAGCTAAAAGTACTTTGCTGATCTCTCTGCAGTTTTGTTTTAAAACTGAAGTGTGCCCGGGTGGCGGAGCCAACAGGGGCTAAGATGGCTGCCTAACTTCTTACCTCACCAATCTTCTGTAAAAGAATCCTGAATTCCCTTGTTCAACCTGCTTAAACTGACTAGCAGCTGGCAGTGGGCTACCTAGGGAATGGCTACCGGCAAACCCACAAAGCTTGAATTCAACACAAGTGCTAACTCCGGAGTTAAAAGGGCCAAACCGGATCCCCCTTCTCCTCAAAAATTGGGGAACAATCGGGAAGGCCCGACGGGCATGCAGGAGCTGCTAGTGGAAATTAGAGCAGTTCGAGAGATGGTGGCCACAAATGGGAAAACTCTTAATGGAGTTCAATCGGACATCGCAGAACTAAAAGAGATCAAGGAGCAAGTTGTTGCACTCACGGAGAAGATAAACGGGATGGAAATCCAAATCGGAGCACACTAGGAACATCTTAAACAGGATGGGGCCAACACTAAAAGGATCACGATTCTGGAAAGAAGCATGGAAGATCTAAATAATCGCACTAGAAGAAATAATGTGTGTATATTAGGCATACCGGAAGGCGCGGAGGGAACAAACATTAAAGCATTTTTGGCATCAACAATCACAAAGCTGCTGAAAATTGACTTTGGTCTACCTTTCGAGATTGAACGTGCTCATCAGATTCCAATGCATCCAGGCCATAATATCAAGCAGCCGTGCTCAATCATCATGTGTGCCTTATGACACTCGCAAGTGATTCAAATCTTACATGCTGCAAGAGCGCTGGGACCTATTAAGTTTGAGGTTCAGAGCATCTCGTTTTACCAGGATTTCCATAAAGCGACAGTGGAGAGAAGAAAATTGCTGATGGCTTTTCGCCCAAGGCTACAGCTACTTCATGCTTGTTATAGCCTCCTTTCACCGGCGCGAATGCGGGTCACTCTACATAACCAAACACGCACATTCGAAGATCCGGCTTTACTGCGAGTTTTCATAGAAGAGAAAGAAGCCTCTGCAATGAATTAAAGATGGACATTGTGACTCCTTTTAGTAGAATCCGTCAGAAGTATTGGCTTTGGCCAGCGGTCCGCATGGTGGGTAAAGGTGCAGAGCAGGGAAAAATGTCGGGTTGATTTTCTGATATGGTAATTCTCTAGTGGAGAGTAAAGTGGGAGATTCATTGTAATAACATCGGTGGTAGGATTATAGCAGGGGGCTATGTATTGGTTTATATACAAGTTTATGGGAAGGAATTCATATAAGGTATTGTGCTGTTGTATAGTATTGGCTGGTGTAGGAGGCGGGTGAGCTCTTGGGTAATGTTGGTTCACCCATTTAAACTCCTTATAGGGGGAGCTGTGTTGTCTCCTTGTGGTGTACCCGCTGTGGGATTAGGCAGTACTGGATTAGGAAGCCAGGCAGGGTGTGTGTCTCCTTGTGGATCTTTAGGTAAAGAGTTGAACAATGTAGCAGTAGGCAGCCAGTGGAAGATAAGTAGCCCAGCAGCATTGATGATGATTTATTTGCGTACCTTGTCTCATGGGTTCAGTTAAAGTCCTATCTCTGAATGTGAAGGGCATAAATAACCCAATTAAACTTAAGAAAATACTGTCATATTGTAAAAAGGAACATGCAGATGTGGTTCTACTTCAAGAAACATGTCTTCCTTCCTTGGAGGCCAAGAAGCTGGGATTGGGTCATTATGTATTGGTGGCGCACCCAGCAGCCTTGCAGAAGAAAAATGGAGTCGCAATCTTAGTTAGGAAGAATTTAGCCCCAGTGGTGGAGCAGTCCCATGCTGATTTGGAGGGTAGATGGGCATCAGTAATTTTACAAGTGACTGGTAGGAAGTTAGCTTTAATAAACATATATGGCGATTAAAACATCCCAAGGAAAGAGAATACTCGTTTTTTTCCCTCCCCCCTGGGTCACATTCCCTATTGATTACTTTCTTATTTTCAAAACATTAATCTCGTCTGTTTCAAGAGCAGATATATGTGCCATGCAAATATCGGATCATGCAGCTATTACCTTACCTTATTGGAGGGGGAGAAAAGGACTCTAAGCCAAGTTTTATTTTAAAAGAACTTTATTGGAGGATAGACTGTTTTATGATTATATAAAGCAGGGCATTGAGGAGTACTTTGAAAATAATCTCCCGGGGGAGACTGCCAGTTAGGCATGGTGGGAGGCGTTTAAAGCCTTCATCCGAGCCAAAATAACAAGCTACACAATCAAGGTAGGACGAGAAAAGAAGGCAAAATTAATTACCCTGGATGCTCAAATTAAGACCGGGGAAAGGTTGCTGGTGTCCAGAGCGGAAGCGGGAATACTGTTGCGCCTTCAGAGGTTGAGATACCAATATAACCAGATAGTGAGCGAGGAAGCAGAGCAAGTATTAGGAATACAACAGGCCAAGTATTACGTGGAAAAAAACAAGGCTGGTAGCTTGTTGGCTAATACCTTGAAACCCCTGGTTGTGAAGGCAAGGATTGAGGCCATAAAGGGAGAGAGTCAGGAGACATTGACAAAAAGTTTGGAAATCGCGGTGGCTTTTCGAAAATTTTATGAGAATCTTTACAGGTCTGAGAGAGAGTCTGGCTCAGAAGACTTTTAGACGCTATTAGCACAGGTACCTCATCCATCCCTTACGTTGCAACAAATTTCGGAGTTAGAAAAAAACATATCAGCCAGCGAAATTCGGGAGATGCTAAAAGCAACTCCTAATGGGAAGGCAACTGGGCCAAATGGCATTCCTTCTGAATTTTAGCAGCTGTTTGGGAATGAATTAATTCCTTATTTGCTGGAATACTTCAACCTCCTAGACACCCAGCTGCCAGCAGTAGGTTCCTATAATGAAGCTACAATTATTGTATTGGAAAAGCCTGGCAGGGACCCACTTAGAGTGGAGAATTATCGGCCAATCTCCTTATTAAACTCAGATTATAAGCTTTATTCTTCTATCCTGGCCCGTAGACTAGCAAACGTTATTCCTTACTTGATCCACCTTGACCAGTGCGGGTTCATTGCAGGTCGCTCCACATCTGATAATGCTCGCCTCCTATTAAATCTTATCTCCGTAGCAGAGCATAAAGATTTACCTTTGGTGGGGTTCTCCTTAGATGCAGAAAAAGTCTTTGATAGGTTAGAATGGTCTTTTCTGAATCAAGTATTAGGTTGGTTTGGCTGCGGGAACAAGTTTATTTGGTTAGTTAAGATACTATATTCCAATCCCTCAGCCTGAATATTTGCAAATGGAGTATTTTCATCTCCTCTGACCCTTCACAGGGGCACCAGGCAAGGCTGCCCATTATCCCTGCTCTTATTTAATATTGCTTTAGAGCCATTAGCTTTGATGATCCGTCACTCCAAAGGGATCCAAGGCGTGGACATAACTGATTTGCAGGTTAAAATCTCTGCCTACGCCGATGATCTTCTATTATTTACTCAGCCTCCCTCTATAGGGGATGCTTGATCCTTTCCCATTTCTCTGGGCCTCTGAGGCATTTAAATATCTGGGAGTGAGATATAGTTGTAACTTGGAGGAAACCATTGAAATTAATACAAAAGTATTACATGAGATAACGCAATTATTCACCGTACAATGGTCACCCTTACATTTATCATGGTGGGGGAGACTGGAATCAATAAAAATGGTCTTGACGCCAAAGATCAACTATATATTAGAGATGCTTCCAGTATCGTTCCCAGCTAATTTTTACAACTCATTACAGAAGATAATTGTTAACTTCCTATGGCAAGGCAAACCCCCTAGAATAGCAGCCAGGAAATTAAAAGCGAAAAAAGTATGGGTAGGGTTCAACTTCCAGACTTTAGAATTTATCATCCTGCTTTCAAGCTTAAACAAGGAGCAATGTGGATTAACACGGAGGTCAGGGAAGAGAAACCAGTTTGGTTAAAAGTTGAAGAGTGTATAGTTGCTCCTATTCAAATATTCCTATTAGTAGGAATGAAAATACCAGATACGTTGTTGGCAGGGCGAACTATAATTGCAACGCAAGAAGCGTTTCGGGTGCTAGAACACCCTCGTTATTAATGCCCTTATGGTATAATATTAGTTTCAAAATCGACCGTAAAGTAATTTCCTGGAAAACGTGGCAAAGTAGGGGCATCTGGATGTTCGGGCAACTGATTGGTTCCCAGGCGTGGAAATCTTTTGATGTTTTACAATGTGAGTTCAGCCTACCCAGGGTGTGTCACTATCAGTGGTTGCAGCTGGTACACTGTGTCACTAAAGCAAAAATTACAGTCAAAAATCTGTCTCCAGAATGTCAGCTGCAGAAAGTGGTGGAAACGTGCACAAGTGGGGAAGGTATAAGCTCAAGGTTTTATGTCACATTACGAGATGGAGCATATCCTTGACTTTTAGGCTTAGAAAAACATGGGAAAATGATTTAGGGGCGTATACATCACAGGATGATTGGGAACAATTGTGGGACCAGGTGAACAGGGTATCAAGAGGGGCCTCGATAACCCAAACACTGTTTTTCTTAGGCTTTTATTACGCCTGCGAGGCTCACTAAATGGGACCCAAAAATTGGTAACAAATGTTGGTCTTGTGGTGATTCCCCAGGCACCCTAGAGCATATGTTGTTTAGCTGCCCGCATGTTCAGAGATTCTGGGTACAAGTATGGGACAAGGTACAAAAAGTGTTATGCTTCAAAGGGCAATTATCTTGGAGGACGATTCTCCTACACTCTAAAGACTACACATTATCGTTATCAAAAGACAAAATACACCTATTCAATTTTATGATGGCTGTAGCTATTAAATTAGTAGTAACCTGCTAGAAGGAGTCATCTAAGTTAGACAACCTTTCTTGGTGGAACTCTATATGTCTGTATGTAAAATATGAAAAAGTTCAAGGTAAAAGTGATGAGTCAGAGAGGCCCAAAAAAATTCCAAGAAGGGCAAGATAAGGATAATGCAGTCACAATCCTAGGAAAAAATAAGTGGCGTTACCTTGACGAGTTTGCAGCGCTGGCAAAATTGAATGTATGACATTGAATGCACTATACTAGTGGATGTAAGGGGATGCTATAATCTGCCTATGTTGTATTATGTGCATATTTAGGTTAATTCCTGGATACCACAAGGAGACGGGGCGGGGGGAGGAGGGGAGGGTAGTAGGTTGGTGTTAGGAGGGGAGGAGGGAAGGAGGGAAGGAATAGAAGGGGTTGGTAGGAGTAATAAGGTTGATTATATGTGTCAATTTAATGTAAGTGGTTTGAAAATGTAAATATCAATAAAAAACAAACAAACAAACAAAAAAACCCTGAAGTGTGCCCGTAGCTTTCTGTTTTGTTACAAGGCCAAAGACTTATTAGCCTCCCCTCGTACATGAGTAAATAAACAGGTCACATGTAAATAGCAATTTCAGAAAGCTACTTCATATACATGTGATTGGCCAGGGCACTGAGATTCAAAGCAGGCATATGGATGGCATGGTTTGGGGGTCAAAAAATTAGACATGTATTTTCCATTTTAGAATGGGAATATGCATACTGTATAAGCAAACCCTATCAGCTTTGGCATCTGGCTTGAAGTGAAAACAGTTTTTATAAAAGTGCTTGTTTTACCCAAGGTTTAATACAAGTGATTGAGGAGGTTAATGCTTTAAACCCCAGTATATTATTTTTATATTTAAAATTTTAAAAGAAATGCATCTTCCCTTGTCAATTGGGGTCACAGATAGATTTTTTAGATCAAACTGCTATGATTGAGAGAGCAAAAAGTGCCTTTCTATAGCCTATTTTATAATATGAAGGCACATTCTACAAAGACATCTGGCTACAATTTGGGACGTCTATGTCAAAATGTCTACACTTCTGTGGGAAGGGCAACAGTGACAGTGGGCAATTATAAGTGCCTTCTAAAATACTGTAGGACTGTCCCTTTCCTAAAAGATAAATGTCTCCACAAACAGAACTCCAAATGGGGCTGTGTAGTCTAAGACCCTAGATATTTGCAAGTTTCCATGTGATTTCATAAATTTGCATATGCCAAATGTGTATGCATGCCCATGATAGTATTCCAGATTGGGGGCATGGATGTGTTTGCATTTCCATATCCCAGTCTACCATTTTGCAAGTGAAGATGTGCAGCACTGCAGTGGCAAAATGAAAGGTCTGTTTACTTACCTAGGTGTTTCTTTATCTAGAGTAAATTAGTGGGAGTGTTAGAGTGTGTTCTCTGCTTTCTACAGCTGTTGGTTTGCCAAAATGGGCACTTTATTGATGCCTATCTATGCCTTGGAGCAGGTATAGGCATGGACGTGCCAGCTGCCAAGTTCAGACATGAGGGGGCATTTCTGAAATCACATAGACAAATGTATCTCTTTTGTCATGCCTTGTGCAAGCCTTCACCAAGCCCCCATTGGACATGGATGTGATCGCACCAGAGACGGGCAGCACTGGGCTTTTCTAAGATGGGCCTTGGAACACTTTTATTGTTGGCACGTATGAAATGCCATTTTCAGACGAGGTACTCACAATTAGAGCTTCTAAAATAGCCCCCATAGGCACCTATGTTTCTTTATAAAATATTGGGGGGGGGGTTAAACCTGGTTGAATGACCTTCTATACTGAAGCTGCAGACATTAACAGCAGCTTAGGGGAATCTGTGAAACTGCGTATATTTTATAAGGAATGTACTTACTTTGCAGCTCCACCAGTGCTCCACCCAAGCTCCACCCACAACATGCATACACTCATGTCATGTAAATACAGGTCTTTATTTGAAAGTGTACTTGGTGATATGGAGTACCAGCACCTTTTTCATTGTCTGCTAAAATGGACCCATGATCGTTACGTATTAATGACAGAGCCCTGTATATGAGTACCGGCACCCTTTTGCTAGGAAAAATGTATCGCATAAAACTACATGATTTCTTGTCACCACAAATACTTTCATACATGTAAACCTTGGAGAAAATGTATAAAAGCTATTTTATGACATGAAACAGGGTTTTATGCACAGGATAAGTTTAGAAAATTGCCTCTCGTATTTATAGGTGCTGGCAGTTATCCGTGGAGGCTGACGAGTGATGACACGCTTCATTTCCACATATGCTATTGTGGCATGGCCCCCCTGCTGCCTGTGCAGGCAAATACAGTATACATCTATGAATCTATTTTCTTAAAGGATCTACGGTCAGCTAAGCATTGTGTACAAGTACAGGAGGAATTGTGAATGTCCCAGCCTAGACGTCTCAAATCCTAACTCAATAGCCTATCCAAAATGTCTGTCTGTCCATCACAAAGTTCTCTGCGCCTGCACAGGTATGAATAAAAGCAGGAGGGGTTGAAAATAAAACTGGGCATGGTAGCAGGAAGCCAGTAGCAAAGAAGAGTGGGGAATAAACAACTTGGTGCCATGGGGACCCTAATCTTGCTGATACACAAAAAAAGTGAAACACACAGTGGCACGATTAACCATTTGTTGCTGTGGATCTAACCACCAGTAGCAAGGAAGAAATGGAGCCCCAGTCTCAGTGAAGATAAGCTGGGGTTGCATCTAGGGACCCAAACTTCAGTTACAGAGAAAGAGAAGAGGATCCATGAAAATAAGTGGGACTTGTGGGCTAGGGTGTGTGTGTGTGTGGGGGGGGGGGGGTGGAGTTCAAGGGAAGATTAGAGAGTAGGGATTGCAGAGGACAAAATGGGAAAGAGAGGTCCAGAGGAATGGAATAGTGATGGATGGATAGGAAAGTGCAAGAGGGCTGGGAGATTGAGTACAAGTGGGAGTGAGGTATGGAAAAGTAAATTCAAGAAAGAACAGAGTGCAGGAAAGGAGAGATTGAAGAGGGTGCAAGGAGGAGAGGAAGAATGGAAGGGTGAATGTAAGAAGGGAGAGGGTGAAAGATGGAGGATTGGGATGGAAAGATGAATAAGGACAAGGTTAGAAAGTTGAATGTAAGGAGAGGGAGAGTATAAACAGGAAGGGAGGGGGAATGATGAAATAGTGAGTGTTATGAGGAAGAAAGAGAATGGGGAAGGGAAAGGATGGAAGGGTGAGTTCAGGAAGGGAAGGATGGAAGGGTAAGTGCAGGGAGAAAGCAAATGGAAGAGAGAGGGAGAATGGGAGAGGAGATGGTGCAAAGATTGGTGGTAGGCTGAGGAAATGAGTAATAAGTAGGATTTGTGCAAAGATTGGAGGCACCTTAAGTGGGCCCTTCCTTCCTGCTGCTTCCTTGCACCCCCTCCCCCCCCACCCCTATTGCTGCTACTGACACCCCTTTCTGGGGCCTGCAGTGAAAGCAATGGCTCAGAAACTGTGACACAGCAGGTACCTCAACTGGCTGGTGCTGCATCATGGTTTCTGCTCTCTTCTGCCACTCTTCCAATGCAGACTTCTAGTTTGAGTCTGCATTGGAGGGGGGTAGAAGAGACAGCAGAGAGCAGAAACCATGATGCAGCGCCGGCAAGTTGAGGTAAGCTCTGTGTCATGGTTTTTGAACCATTGGCGCCACTGCAGGCCCTAGAGAGGGGCGGCAGTAGAGGTAGTTGGCACCCCCAGAGGCCCAGCACCACACAATACATACATTCTCCGCTTAGGTGTCCAGCCACCCAGTTGCTACCATGCTATCAAGATCTTACTAGGCATCTTCCAACTGGGAATCTTAGAAGACATGCCTCTCTGTCAGTGGAGGAAGGAAAACCTATCATTGTGTGATACTATAAGTGTGCACTTTTCAATTTTTTTAAATAGTCAGGAGCTTCAAGTTTAAGGATTTTAAAAATCAAAGAACAGATTTTAAACAGAAACTTGTAAGATATGGGCAACCAATATAAAGCCTTCGGATGGTGCATTATGGAGATAATTTTATAAAGAACTGTATAAAGATACAGGCCATATTGCACATAAATCATGTATTTTCCATAGTTGAATGCACGGATGGGCCTTTATGCATGTACTTTAGTGGGGTGCTACTCTGTAAGTGTGTGTCAGGACGAAGGCTCATACCTTTGCAGTGGATATGGACAGGGGATGAGCGTGGGTGGAGCTTGGGCAAAGCACAAATTTACTCATGCAAGATATTAAATATTATAACTTATGCACATTTTTTAGAAATCTAGATGTGGCTGTTTACACCAGCCCTAGGACTGATGGATGTAATCGTGCCTAGATCTCCCCACTTATACTCTTATTTCATGAAGTGCACATGCATTTTATTTTATACAATAGGCATGAAATACACATGTCACAAAGCACATTAACTCCGTGGGAGTTTATGAAATTACCCTCCACATGTTGTTGCCAACCTACCCCAGAAAATAGCTGAGCCAGCAGTATGTTGTACTTTCTACAAGGCTTTCAACATTATGCCAGGCAGTCCTAAGAGTATGAAATTGCAATAGTCATTTCAATTTTAAATCATAGTCTGCAACATTTGCTGGAAATCACCAGGATACAGATATAATTTATAAAAGACAGCTGCACTCAGTTACTTAACCTGATGTTTGAAACTGAGCTTCAAATTAGTCAAGACTTTCAGGGTTTTCATGGCAATAAGCAATGAGAGACAAACATTAAAGACATGCAAGAAAGAGAAATCTGATGGGAGTAACTCACGGAATAACCAGGGTTTTCTGCATACTGTACTAGGTGCCATCCAAAAGATGATGCAGTTTATAACCTCATTTATGAAATCCACTGGAATTGAAAAATCTCTTTTACAAAGGATGAGCAGCCAAACATCATTTGCATACAAATTTAAGTAATACTTCTTGAACGCAACAAAGTTCCCAGAGGTTAAACATAAATAGTAAATAGAACATATGACCAAGCAGAGCCCTGAGACATCCCAAAAAGATTAGCTGCCATTTGTTCTCAGATATTCCCTAAGCCACCTTCTGTACTCCAGTTTTCAAAAGGGATTCAAACCAAGTAAACACTGTACCCTTCACCCAAATGCAGTGATCAATGGTGTCCAAAGCTGAGATGAAATCAAGCAACACTAGAAACTGATATTCATTTTTGTCAAAGGGGACAGTGAAGAACATCTAGCAAGAAACGAGTAATGTCTCTGGGCCCGATTTTGAGTTAGGCAGGCTATGTGCCAGCATGGCGCATAGCTTGCCTGCTGACCCCCTTAACCTGGATTTTCACTTCTGCAGTAGCGGAAGTGAAAATCCAGGTTAGCCTGGATAACCCAGCAGCCGCAGAGGCTACATGGGTAGCAGCAATTTTCAATGCTACCCTCATAACCTCTGCACCTTAAAGATAGGAAAAACGTTGCCTATCTTTAAGGTGCAGAGGGCTACGAGGGTAGCATCAAAAATCGCTGCTACCCAGTTAGCCCTTTCCTCCACCCACGCTCCGCCCCAGAACACCCCTAACATGCCCAATGCTACCCGCATATCATCCTGGCGCGTTAGGGACTTGTCTGAATTTTTCAAAGGGCACTACCCATGTAGGTGCCCTTCAAAAATCCCAGATAAGGCCTTTACATGGGTAACTAGGGAAATTACCTGTGCAAAAGCCTTCTAAAATTGGGTCCTCTATGTCTTCTTCTAAAGCCCATTGGAAAAGGATTTTACAAGGTGTGTTCATTCAAGTAATTACACAACTGGAGCAGAACACATTTCCCTAAGATCTTACTCAATGAGAAGAGATTAGAAATAGACTATTAATCAAACAATCTACAGTCATCTTCTGTAGAGATAAAGGAGTTAAATTAAGGGATAGTCTGCAGTCATCTTCTTTAAAGATAAAGGAGTAAAACTGAGGAATAGTCTCTCAGATGTGATGAGTATAACACGGATAGGTCTTTGCTAGGATTCATTTTGTGAAGTGATGATTGATGTTCAGTGATAAAGTGACAATATCCTTCCACTGAAGGCAATGGGCTATCTGCTAGATCCATGTTCTTTTTGGTTGGTTTAATAGTTGAAGATGGTGCTGTACCCCAAAAATTGCCCTAATTGTTAATCTGTCTTTTTATGGCAGGAGAGTATCTGAAAGGGACCCCCCCCCCACCCCAGGCCAGCCAGGTTTTCAAGATATCCATAATGAATATGCATGAGATAGATCTGCATGCACTACTTCCATTATATGCCAGTCTATCTCATGCACATTCATTGTGGCTATCCTGAAAACCTGACTGGCCTGGGGGTTCCAGAGGACGGGGTTGAGAACCACTGCTTTAGTGCATCCCATTTTGAAAAAAAAAATCTCATGAGATGTCTCATCACATCTCAGAGACTATTCCTCAGTTTTACTCCTTTATCTTTAAAGAAGATGACTGCAGACTATCCCTTAATTTAACTTCTTTATCTCTACAGAAGATGACTATAGACTCAGCATCTAATTGTTTTGGAACCCGAGAATAAATGGATTCCTCAATCAAGTTCTTTTCCAAGATACACAAATCCATTGGCTTATTCAAAGATGTGCTAATTATGACTATAAAGTAGCTCTTGACTTTCTGTATAGAACTACTATAGGAATGCAAAATCTGATCTTAATTCTTTTTTGTGTTCCCTGTTGTTGTTAAGTGCCGTCAACTCGGTGTCGACTCATGGCGACCCTCTGGATAGTTGTCCTAAATTGTGTTCGATCTTCAGTCAGGCGGCTCATTGTTGACAGACCAGTATCCATAGCTGCTGTTATTGTATCAATCTATCTCATTGCTGGCCTTCCTCTTTTGCATTGACCTTCTACCTTGCCAAGCATGATGTCTTTCTCTAATGATCTCTCTCTTCGCATGATGTGTCCAAAGTATGAAAGTTGAAGTCTTGTCATCTGCGCTTCTAAAGAAAGCTTAGGTTTGATTACGTCTAGTACTGACTGGTTTGTTCTTCGGGCAGTCCATGGTATACACTGTATTCTTTGCCAGCACCATAATTCAAAGACATCACTTTTCTTCTTGTCTATCTTTTTCACTGTCCAACTTCCACATCCATATGATGTTATTGAAATGCCATGGCTTGAACAAGTTGAATCTTTGTATAGAGAGAGTCATCTCTGCTCTTGAAAATCTTGTCTAGGTCCTTCATAACCATTCTGCCAAGAGCAATGCGTCATTGGATTTCTTGACTGCTTGTTGCTTTTTTATTGATAGTTGATCCAAGTAGGTTAAAGTTGTCAACTATTTCAATTTCTTCTCCATCAACGATGAGCTTATTCATTTTTCCACTTGTCAGGATGTTTGTTTTCTTAACATTAAGGTGCAGACCCATTTTAAGACTATATTCCTTGATCTTGAGAAGCAAAAGTTTCAAATTGTCTTCACTCTCAGCCAGTAATGTGGTATCATCAGCATAGCGACGGTTATTAATGAGTCTTCCAAAAGTCTTCCCTACTTAAATGCTTACTCCAGTACCTTCAGCCAATCTAATATTTTCAAGCTGTACAAAAAAAGAGGTGTACTGGGGGTCTGAACCTTCTCTGTTTTTCACAGGATGTGGCTCACTACTGGCAACTGCTTCCAGAGTTTCAGCTAAAAAAGAATTCCAAAGGTCTACTACTTGAGAATGGTTGTCTGTCAACATTGATGCAAAAGCCATGCCAATCAAGTCCCAATTACATTTAAAACAACAAAAAATGTTGAGTTTTTCTTTCAAACTCTTGTAAAGTTAGAAGAATATGGGGAAGGATAGATAAACTGGAACATCGGGAGATTCAAGTAGGAGTTCAAACAGCATCATTGCAAGCTGTTTGCTCTTCCCACCTCATGGACAGCATGTTGGTTCATAATGAGTTAGAGAGTTTGGAAAACACTTTCAGAAGTAAGAACTTGCAGGTTTTGAACTTTATTAACTCTGGGAGTACCGATGGGGTCAAAAGTGACCCCATTGAAAGTTTCACAACACGTATGTAAATATGTAAAGTCCAATCTTTAATACCCTAATTCAGTGTGCTGTGCCTTACCCTCTAACCTATGTGTGTATGCCCCAACTGTTCTGTCATGATTTTGACAACTACCAAAGATGTAATCAAACTGCTACTGATCGCTGGAAGTAGCGGTATATAAATGTATACTAAATAAATACTAAATAAATCTCGGAAACTAGTTGCTCAAGAATGCAATCTTTTTATGACTTTTCACATGTCAATATTCTCTTTATATTGCGCCATGAGAGGAATAATTTTCATCCGCTAGGTGACGCTAGTGATGAATTGCAGCACAGAGTACCAGTGGGGTCATTTTTGACCCCAGTTGCTTACGTTAGGTTTGGATCGTGATACAATTTGCAGTTTTATGGAGTTTTTGATCAGACAAAGGTTGTTGTTGTTGTTGTTAAGTGCCGTCGAGTCGGAGTCGACTCATGGCGACCCTCTGGATAGCTATCCTAAATTGTGTTCGGTCTCCAGTCAGGTGGCTCATTGTTGACAGACTGGTACCCGTAGCTGCTGTTATTGTATCGATCCATCTCATTGCTGGCCTTCCTCTTTTGCGTTGACCTTCTATCTTGCCAAGCATAATGTCTTTCTCTAATGATCTCTCTCTTCGCATGATGTGTCCAAAGTATGAAAGTCGAAGTCTTGTCATCTGAGCTTCTAAAGAAAGCTTAGGTTTGATCTCCTCTAGTACCGACTGGTTTGTTCTTCGGGCAGTCCATGGTATACACAGTATTCGCCGCCAGCACCATAATTCAAAGGCATCAATTTTCTTCCTGTCTGTCTTTTTCACTGTCCAGCTTTCACATCCATATGATGTTATTGAAAATACCATGGCTTGAACAAGTCGAATCTTTGTATGGACAAAGGTATTTATCATTAATTATGTATCATTTATTTTTTGTTCTCTTATTTTATGAAAATTACACATTTTTTGTAATTGATAGCATACGTTATCTCATTATTTCCAATGAAATCTAAAGGCTTTCAGCTCATTCATCATGATTATTGTACACCTATAGTAAAACTGCTTTGCGTTTTATTCAACTTTATCTTTGTTTATTTATTTTAGGTTATTGTTTATGATGTCAAAATGAAAGTATTCAGCTGCCCAAGTAAGAGAAATATTGCAACGAGATGCTGACAGTGACGGCTCTGAGTCGTCTGATGATGCAGCATATTCAGCAAACGAAGAAGCACATCAGCCAAGTTCAGGCGATAAATCTGATGATGACAGTCATGATTCAGATGGCGACAGCAGTTGGTCGCCAAGTGAATGTGAGACTGATGTTGAGCCGGTAACATTGCCTACAGCAAAGAGTCAAGTTACAGGTCGAGGCTGTGCTGGACAGGGAAGAAGGCAGGAGTCCTCGGTGTCAGTATCATCTGTGAGGAATCTTAGTTGTGGTTGTAGAGGAGCTAAGAGGTCATCAACTATAAGCACAAATGTTGTCATTGAAGCCTATGTATCTAAGCATTCCACATCATGGAACAGGAAACCTATAAAGTAAGCTGATGGAAGATACGCCAGAGCTAATGTCATGCCCGTACAACAAGGTCCTACAAGGTATGCTGTACGAAATGTTGATGGCCCTCTCGCAGCATTCCACTTGTTCATGAGGAAGAACTTATTGAATGAAATCATGATGTGGACGAGGAAACAAGGAAGACACATTTATGATGACACCTGGAAAGATTTGACAGATGGAGAATTTCAATGTTTTCTTGGACTTCTGATCCTCTCAGGCGTGTACAAGACACGAAATGAATCCATAGTTCAGTTGTGGAACCTTGAAGATGGTCATTTTGTTTTCAGCAAAAATATGGCCCGTAACCGTTTTCAGCAAATTTCTTGTGCTCTCTGATTTGATGATGCAACCAACAGACGTGAACAACAAGGCGTGGATAAGCTTGCTCCAATCAGACACGTTTTTGATACCATAAGAACATAAGAACATAAGATATGCCATACTGGGTCAGACCAAGGTCCATCAAGCCCAGTATTCTGTTTCCAACAGTGGCCAATCTAGGTCATACGTACCTAGGAGTTTCCCCAAGGGACACAGGTTCCACAATGCTTGTATTGGTTCAAGCATTGATATCCTGGGTCCCTTCTTAATAATGGTTTATGGACCTTTCCTCCAGGAACTTGTCCAAACCTTTTTTAAACCCAGCTACACTAACAGCCTTTACTACATCCTCCGGTAACAAATTCCAGAGTTTGATTACATGTTGAGTGAAAAAATATTTTCTTTTATTAGTCTTAAATAGTTTACCCTGTAGCTTCATTGCATGTCCCCTAGTCTTTCTATATTCTGATAAGGTAAACAATCGATCTACGTTTACCCGTTCCACTCCGTTCATTAATTTATAGACTTCTATCATATCTCCCCTCAGCCGTCTCTTTTCCAGGTTAAAGAGCCCCAACCTTTTTAGCCTTTCTTCATAGGAGTAGCCTTCCATCCCCTTTACCATTTTGGTGGCTCTTCTCTGAACCTTTTCTAAAATTGCTATATCCTTTTTAAGATATGGCGACCAGAATTGCACACAATATTCAAGGTGCGGTCTCACCATGGAACGATATAGAGGCATTATAATATCTTTTGTTTTATTTTCCATTCCTTTCCTTATCATACCTAGCATTCTATTTGTTCTCTTGGCCGCCGCTGCACACTGGGCCGAGGGTTTTAACATGGTATCCACAAGGACGCCTAAATCTTTTTCTTGGGTGGTGGTTCCTAATGTGGAACCTTGCATCGTGTAACCATAGTTTGGGTTGTTCTTCCCTAGGTGCAAAACCTTGCACTTCTCCACATTAAATTTCATCTGCCATTTTGATGCCCAGTCTTCCAATTTATCAAGATCCTCTTGCAATTTTCCACAATCCTCCTGGGTTTTAACAACTTTAAATAGTTTTGTGTCATCAGCAAATTTGATAACCTCACTCGTTATTCCACTTTCCAGGTCATTTATGAATATGTCAAAAAGCAGCGGACCCAGCACAGATCCCTGGGGTACACCACTATTCACCTTTCTCCATTGGGAAAATTGGCCATTTAGCCCTACCCTCTGCTTTCTATCTTTTAACCAGTTCCTGATCCACAGTAGTACACTGCCTCCTATCCCATGACTCTTTAGTTTTGCCAAAAGTCTCTCATGAGGGACCTTGTCAAAGGCTTTCTGAAAGTCCAGATACACAATATCAACCGACTCACCTTTGTCCACCTGTTTATTCACTCCTTCAAAAAAACATAACAGATTAGTAAGACAAGATCTTCCTTGTCTAAAGCCATGTTGGCTGTCTCCCATTAGGTCATGACTATCTATATGCTGAGTAATTTTATTCTTTATGATGGTTTCTACCATTTTTCCCGGTACTGATGTCAGGCTCACCGGTCTGTAGTTTCCCGGATCACCCCTCGAACCCTTTTTAAAAATTGGTGTTACATTGGCGATCCTCCAATCTTCAGGTATTAGAGATGATTTTAATGATAGTTCACAGATTACTGATAGCAGGTCTGCAATCTCAAATTTCAGTTCTTTCAACACCCTTGGATGTATACCATCCGGCCCAGGTGATTTGCTACTCTTCAGTTTATCTAATAGTTGTAAGACATCTTCCCGATGTATCGATATTTCCTTCAATTCTTCCACACCTTTAAATACCACTTCAGTCGTGGGTAACATCCCTACATCTTCCTCAGTAAAGACCGAAGCAAAGAATTCATTCAGTCTCTCCGCTATCGCCTTGTCGCCTCTTAGTGCTCCTTTAACCCCTTTATCATCTAATGGACCAACTGACTCTCTCACGGGTTTTTTGCTACGAATGTACTTGAAAAGGTCTTTATTTCGCGTTTTTGCTTCCGCAGCAAGCTTCTTCTCAAATTCTCTCTTTGCCTGCCTTATCAATGCCTTGCATTTGACTTGCCAGTGCTTGTGCTGTTTCCAGGTTTCATCATTTGGCTCTTTTTTCCATTTCTTGAAAGATGCTTTTTTGGCAACAACAGCCTCTCTGACCTCAGCTTTAAACCATGCTGGCAATTTTTTGGACTTCCTTCCACTTTTCTTAAAGCGTGGAATACAGCTGGTCTGGGCTTCCAAGATAGTATTTTTCAACAACACCCAAGCTTGATGTACGTCTTTAACCTTTGCAACTGCTCCTTTTAGTTTTTTCTTAACTGTTTTCCTCATTCTATCATAGTCTCCCTTTCGAAAGTTAAAGGGTAGTACTGTGGATTTCCTTACTATCCCTCCTCCACTAATTAAATCAAAGGCGATCATGCTATGATCACTATTGCCAAGTGGCCCCAACACCCTTATCTCTTGCACTACATCTGGTGTTCCACTAAGGACTAGGTCTAATATTGCTTCCCCTCTGGTCGGTTCATGAACCAGCTGCTCCAAGAAGCAGTCATTTATTTCATCTAGGAACTTTATCTCCCTAGCATGTCCTGTTGTGACACTGACCCAGTCGATGCCGGGGTAATTGAAATCACCCATTATTATTACTGCACTGTAACTTTTGCTAGCTTCCTTGATTTCTTTGAGCATTTCATCATCCATTTGTTCATTCTGGCCAGGCGGACGATAGTACACCCCCACTGCCATCGCCTTCCCCTTTTTACATGGAATTTCAATCCATAGAGATTCTACAGCAAATTTTGTTTCTTGCAAAACTTTAATCCTTTCTGACTCAATGCCCTCTCTAACATAGAGCGCAACCCCTCCACCAATTTGATCAGCTCTATCATTTCGATATAGTTTGTACCCAGGTATCACAGTGTCCCACTGGTTGTCCTCCTTCCACCATGTCTCTGATATTCCAATCATATCTAACCTCTCGTTTAGTGCTATATATTCTAACTCTCCCATCTTGTTTTGTAGACTTCTAGCATTTGCATACAAGCATTTTAGAGACTGTATTTTATTCATATTAATTTGGCTATTGGTAGACATGGGTAATTTGGGATCTTTAAGTTCTGTCTGCTCCATACTCGAGGGCATTTGGGCTACTTTACTCTTTTTTGGAACCTCTCTGCTTTTTGTAGTATCCTTCAAGGATACATTCTTCCGAACCATGCGCTCTTGGGCGACTGTCGGCTTTCCCCTATTATCTAGTTTAAAAGCTGCTCTATCTCCTTTTTAAAGGTTAATGCCAGCAGCCTGGTTCCATCCCGGTTAAGGTGAAGCCCATCCCTTCGGAAGAGCCCCTCCTTTCCCCAGAATGTTCCCCAGTTCCTAACAAATCTGAACCCCTCATCTCTGCACCATTGTCTCATCCACGCATTGAGACTCCGGAGCTCTGCCTGCCTATTGGGTCCTGCGCGTGGAACGGGAAGCATTTCGGAGAACCCTACCCTGGAAGTTCTGGATTTCAACTTCCTACCTAAAAGCCTAAATTTAGCTTCCAGAACCTCCCTACCACATTTTCCTATGTCATTGGTACCAACATGTACCAAGACAGCAGACTCCTCCCCAGCACTATCTAAGACCTTATCTAGGTGGCGTGTGAGGTCCGCTACCTTCGCACCAGGCAGGCATGTTACCATGCGATCCTCACGTCCACCAGCCACCCAGCTATCTACATGCCTAATGATCGAATCACCAACTATAACTGCTGTCCTAACCCTTCCCGCATGGGCACTTGGCCCTGGAGAAACCTCCTCGGTGCGAGAGGGGTTTACATCACCTGGAGGACAGGTCCTAGTTACAGGATCACTTCCTGCCACACCAGGGTGATGCTCTCCTGTCACGTGACCTCTCTCCTCCATGGCAACAGGGATGCTGCCAGACTGGAGGTGGGACTTCAGGACTATATCCCTGTAGGTCTCGTCTATGTACCTCTCTGTCTGTCTTATGTTTTCCAAGTCTGCTACTCTAGCCTCTAGAGAACGGACTCGTTCCCTGAGAGCAGAGAGCTCCTTGCACCTAGTGCACACGTAAGACCTCTCACCAGCTGGGAGAAAATCATACATGTGACACTCAATGCAAAAGACTGGAAAGCCCACATCCCGCTGCTGGACTGCTGTCTGCATCTTAGTTTTAAGTTTGTGTTTAGATCTTTAAGTTCTATATGTACTAAAGGGTGCAATGGATATTTATACCACTAAAACTGTACCTAAGAAGTTTAATATACCTTGTTCACCTGAAGCTTAATTAATCTCAGGTCCTTGGTGTATGACTGATTTGGGTAATGAGCTTCACCTGAGAGCACCTCCTGTCTTTTTTTTTTTTTTTTTTATAAATTTATTTAGATTTCCAAAACAACAAAACAAAAGGTCAAAAGAAAATGTACAAGTACAATTATATGAAGTCATATGCGTAACATCCATACAACAGAAAACCAGAAAACAACAAATCAAAATCAAAATCAAACCCCCCCTCCCCCCCCCGGTTCTCTGAAGGACAATGGCATCAATTGTCTAGTAAACAACAGTGGAGTAAAAGAAAAAGAAGAGGGGAAAAGAAGAAAGAAGAAAAAAGAAAGAGGATATGTCAGTCGAAATGACTGGAGGGAAAGAAGACATTTCCACAAAGGACATGTTACATATTACCCTGTCTCAGGTGACAGAGGAACGAGCACAATAACGATCAAGCAAAGACCATCTAGACAAAGTTAGCTCCACCTTGCCCGGGTAATGTAATTTACTGTACAGTTTTTCCAGTTGCGCATAGTAACAAACCATATTCCACCAGCAGTCAAAATGTAACAACCGAAAATGCTTCCAATGAGTAAGGATAAGTTTAAGTGCAATGGCTATCATAAAATTAAATAAAAACGTCTGCTCCTTGGAGAGATTCAGAGAGGGCTCAGACGATCTCAACAGCACTAAAGAGCTTGAGAACGGGTGCGAAAAATCCAAAACACTCTGCATCCGAGCCCAAATCTCTTGCCAAAAACCAAGGAGCAAGGGACAGTCAAAAAACATATGGCGGTAAGTTCCGAGTTCTAGTTGGCATGACCAGCATTTGCCGGCCGACGCCTTGTCCCATTTAGACATCTTAATGGGGGTAATATAAGCTCTATGCAGGAAAAAAAACATAGATTGAGTAAGAGCTGCTGAGCGGGACACCCTTGAAACGGGACCCCACAGAGACTTCCAAATGGCAGGAGAGATCTCCATAACCATGTCCGACTGCCAAGTCTTGGTCAAGCCCTGAGAGGAGACGGGGACAAATTCCCTGATAGATTTATAGAGAAAAGACATGGCGCCTTTACGACCTAGGGACCCCAGAAGGATACTATAGGGAAACCCGCGGGGGGCAGATCTCCACTCCTCACTCCCTTAGCGTTTAAGCAATGTTTAAGTTGTAGCCACTGGAAAGAACAGGAGCGAGGGAGGGCAAACTCTCTCTGTAAGGCCGGGAAATCTTTCCATCTCTGACCATCGGTCAGCTGCCCCAGAACCCAAATACCACAGCACATCCACTTGTGCCAAGCGAACGTCCGATTTCGGATTCTAAATGAGGGATTCCACCACAGGGGAGTGGACATGGCAAAGATATCTTGGGTGCCTTGAAGCCTAAGAAGCTGTAAAAAGGCTTCCTGCGTGGCGGAAATAACCCCCCCGGACAGAGAATCCCTGGGAAATTGCGCACCCAATAAATGCCGCAGGCGATACGGAGCCGCCAATCTTTCCTCAACGGCCAGCCAAGTAGGACCATGCTCTGACCCCTCAGACTCAAGCCACAAAGCCCCTTGTTTTAATAAAAGGGCATGATGATATTTTTGAAAGTCAGGGAACAAGACACCTCCTTCAGCTTTAGACGCCTTGAGCTTTCTAGTTGCTATTCTTGGGGGTTTCCCGTTCCACAGAAAAGCCAATAATGAGCGCTCGAGTTCACCGTAAACATTTCGCGGAAAGACAAAGGGCAACATGCTCAGCAAATAATTTATTTTTGGCGTAAGTGTCATTTTGATTGTCTCCAGTCTGCCCCACCATGAAAGGTGTAAGGGAGACCAAGAGAGGACCCGTTTACGGATCAACAACAGAAGGGCGGATACATTTGAAGAGATGGTATCCTCACGAGAGGCGCAGTATTGCGTTCCCAAGTAAGTGATTTGGTCGGAAACCCACCGGAAAGGGAACTCCGCCATCAAGCTCGAATTAGAGACCTTATTCAGTGGGAAGGCGACAGATTTAGACCAGTTAATTTTATACCCAGAGATCGCGGAGTAACTTTCAATAACCGATAAAATCGCGGGAACCTCGGCCGGCTGGGTAAAAAGCATAAGGTCATCAGCATAGGCAGAAATCTTCACCTGCAAATCCCCTATCCTAAAGCCTGCGATACCCTGGTGCTGCCTTATAGCTATCGCCAGCGGCTCCATTGCAAGATCAAACAGAAGAGGAGAGAGGGGGCAACCCTGTCTCGTTCCTCTGAAAAGTGAAAACGAGTTGGAGAGAATACCATTGGCAAAAATGTGAGCGCTGGTATCTGCGTATAAAACTTTGACCATCTGAATAAACTCGGACCCGAGACCAAACCACTGCAACACCTGAAACAGAAAGGCCCACTCCAGCCTGTCAAACGCTTTCTCCGCGTCGAGCGAGAGACCGATATAAGGAACAGGGCGGGAGGAAGCACTCTCCAGCAAATTACACAGCAAACGGGCATTATCCGACGTAGCCCTCCCAGGAACAAAGCCACATTGATCCGGATGAATCAGATCCCCAATCACCTTGGTAAGCCTCTGTGCCAGGGCACTAGCATAGATCTTGTAGTCAGAATTTAACAGAGAAATCGGCTGGTAATTGGTCACGAGCTCAGGGTCTTTTCCGGGTTTCTCTAAGACCACAATAGTGGCTTCCGAAAAATTCCCGGTGGTGCCCTGTCCCCTGATTAACTCTGAGTAATAAATCAGGAGATATGGAAGTAAATCCTCACAGAAGATCTGGTAAAATTCGGCTGGGATGCCGTCAGGACCAGTGGCCTTGCCCCTGGGCATTCCTCTGATAACAGCCCGCAATTCCTTACTAGAGAGTGCGATACCCAGGTCTCCCACTTGCCGTGCAGACGCGGAGGGGTGCGCTAGGTCTCGCGTAAAAGCAGTGAAAGCATTTAGGTCCGGATTGATATCGGAGGAGTATAGTTTCTCATAATACTTAGAAAATTCTTCCAAGATACGCTCACTCGCTGTTTGTTGTACAGAGCTATCGTCCAAAATAGACACGATTCTTTTCTTTTCACGCTTCCCTCTCAGCGTCGTTGCTAGGGTGGTACTCGCTCGATTTCGCTTGATATGAAATCTAGCCGACTGCTGCAAGAGCGTTCGATCCACCTCCGAGGATACTACTTCATTGTATTGATACCGAAGTCTTTGGAGTCTAAGGATAATACTGGGGTCAGAATGTTTCACCCACAATCTTTCTCCCGCCTTGATCTGACTTTCAAGGACCAATAAGTGAGCTTTGTTCTTCCTACGCTCCCTAATCGCATAACTGGTAATTACAGCCCGTAGGGAAGCCTTAAACGCCTCCCACCAGGCCCATATAGTGGTAGTACCGACCTTGTTAACCTCAAAATAGGACTGAATAGTCTCCCGAATTGCGGACTGGAATGAGGGCTCGGCTAGCCAGGCCCGATTGAACGACCAGGCCGGGGAGGGTTGATAGAATCCCAATAGAGCGAATTGTAAAGTAACCGCAGCATGATCTGAGATACAAATACTTTCAATGCCAGCAGCACAACTCGAGGATACCAAAGATTTGGACACCAAGAAAAAGTCGATGCGCGAGGATGACTTATGAAAAGGAGAAAAGTAGGTGAAATCCCTACCTGTGGGATGGAGAACTCTCCACACGTCCACCAGGCCAGAGGACTCACAAAGAGCCTGGAGAGCCAGAGTTGCTTTTGATAATTTGTCTACCCTCCCAGGGAGGCGGTCTAGAAGCGAATCTCCCACTAAATTGAAATCACCGCCCAAGATAATAGGGGCGGCGTTGCCCATCTGTAGGCTACCCGAGAGAGCACGGAAGAAGAGAGGGTCATCACAGTTAGGACCGTAAATGTTAGAGATTAGAAGAGATTGGGTTCCCACCTGGATGAGAGAGTTTGCCCACCTGCCGTCCCCATCATGGGAGGAGGAAAGAACCGTGGCCCCCAGGGAGCTCCTAGCTAGCGTAACCACCCCGTTTTTCTTGTGGGGAGCAGGAGAAGAACCAATAACAGTGAATTGCTTGTTGTCCAATTTGCTCAGTTCTGCAGCAGTGAGATGAGTTTCCTGCAAAAGAAAAATATCGGCCTTTTGCCGCCGGCAATAAGACAGGATTTTCTGTCGTTTGACCGGGGACTTGAGGCCCTTAACATTCAAGGATAGCAATTTTAAATTAGTAGCCATTGCCCTCTAAATCAAAATATGACAAAACCCCCATGTGACAAAAAAAAACCTGATAAACATATATCCATAATGCCTTATCTCCATTGCCCTCAGAGAACCAACAAATGAAACCCAATCCCGAACCCAACTGGACAGGTAAGTCAGCTTGACTAATAAAATATGGCTGACCCCGAACCCACAACTCTACCTAGCACACAGAATATATACAATAATGAGAAACAAAACATCTCTGAGCTATTACAAGGTATATGACATGATAGCCCTAGTAATCCCCGAGAGAGGCTAGGAGCGCGGACGGCCACTTCCTGCAATGCCAGGCGGCTCCTGCCCCGAGCACAGCCTAGGGGTAGGCTGAGCCAGCTTCCCCGCACATAGGCCTTACAGAGGGCGCGAAAAACACCCAAACGCTCCCTGCACCTTTCCACCCATCAGATAGATCAATACAATACGGGACCCCCGCGCAGTTAACTCTGGTGCATCATGAGGGCTTCTTGTTCTTCCACAAAGCGTCGAAGAGCCATCGGGTCCTCAAAAGTCTTAGTCACATTATGCAGGGTGACCTTAAACTTCGCAGGATTCAGGAGGCCATATCGGGCCTGTAGATGCTGTAGACGGGGCCTGAGCTCAAGGAAGGCCTTCCTCTTCGCGACCGTAGGCTTGCTATAGTCAGGGAAAAAGAATAGCCTTTTTTGACCCTCAGGAAGCAGGAGTTGTTTTCCTCTTGCCGCTGCCAGAATCTGGACAGCGTGCTGATGGCGCAGGAGGCAGAAAATCAGGGGACGCGGTCTGCTACTTTGCGTTGTAGTAAAAGTTGGGATACGATGCGCCCTTTCAATCTCTAGTGGCCGGGCAAATTCGATATGCAGAAACCCGGGTAGCCACGATTCCAGATACCGAATTGGATCGGGCCCTTCCAGGCCCTCCGGGAGTCCGATGAGACGGAGATTGTTGCGTCGTGCCCTGTTGTTCATATCTTCAATGGATTTCTCCAAGTATTCCACTTTCCGGGCAGATTTTGCAAACTGCGATGTGGATTCCTCGCACTTGAGAATCGCCGCTTCGGCTTTTTCCAGACGGCAAGAGAACGTGAGCATTTGAGATCGCATCTCTTTCATGTCATCTTTCATCTCGACCAGGGTGTCACCGTTCAAATCCATCCGCGCTCTAATCGCACGGACTTCGTGAAGCAACTCTTGCAAGCCTTCCGACTTATCCTGTGAGGAGGCCTGCTTCTGGGGTGAGAGCGGATCAGTTTTAGACCGTTTTAAGCCAGAGGAGGGTGTGTTGTTAAACTCGAGCCGTGTTTGCTTACTCCCGGCCATGAGTAGAATTACCAGCACAAAATGCACCCTTTAAAGTGGGGGAAAATCCCAGAGATGTTATAAATGGTAGATGGGGTCTGGAGGAGAAAAATCTCAAGCAGCCATATTGGAGTCTTGCTGGCTCCGCCTCCCTCCTGTCTTTTAAGTTGTGCAAGTACCTATAAAGCTGTGATTTTCCCAGGGGAGGGTGGGTGTGGGGAGGGAGGGAGGGATATAACACTTATTAAAAAAGGGCTGCTACACAGTACCTTGTCCTGTGCTGCTGAGGAAAACTATATTCTGATTTGATTTAAATTATAGCTCTTTGCTGCTACTAGGCTCTAACCTATTATGAAATTTAAACTACAAGCTCTCTGCTGGATTCTAAATTTAACCAGAAAGCTCTCTTCTGTGTTTTAATTTGAAACTAAAAGTACTTTGCTGATGCTAGGCCCTGAGTGACTATGAAATTTAAACTACAGCTGTCTACTGGGTATGAAAGGTAACCAGAAAGTTCTCTTCTGTGTTTTTAAATTGAATCTTAAACTGTTGCTACTAGGCCCTGACTGATTTAACAAAAAAAATAGTGGGTTCACAGATTAATTAGCTTTAAAAGAAAAAAAAATTCCTTTCAGAAAAATTCCCAGAAGTATATACTCACAATTTCAGATTTCTCTCCAGAAGTAACAGCCCCCCTTTCCAGTCCTGGGAAGCAATTCTAAGTGACGCCTTTGTTCCTGGTGAAAATGTTACCGTGGATGAGCAATTGCTTACATTTCGTGGCCGTGTTCCGTTCAGACAGTATATTCCCAGCAAACCTGGGAAATGTGGCATAAAGCTATGGATGTTGTGTGACAGTGCAATGTCATATGTTCTGCGTCTTCAAGTATATACAGGAAGGGAACTCGGACAAAACAGGGAACAGAATCAGGGTGAAAGGGTTGTGCTGCAACTCACTGAAGGATTGACGCGATCTGGCAGAAATGTTACTGTTGACAATTTCTTCTGCAGTTTATCCCTGTCACGGAAATTGCTAGAAAAACAAATGGCACTTTTTTGGGACAATTTGAAAGAACAGAAAATAATTACCTCCAGAATTTGTAACAGCAAAGGTATTCACTTCACTGTTTGCCTTTCGCGATGACGCCACTCTGGTTTCCTATTGCCCGAAGAAAGGAAAAGTGGTTGTTCTTATGAGCAGTTTGCATGATCAAGAAGAAGTAGATAACACACGTCCAGGCAAAAAAACCACGCATGATCTTGGACTATAATTCTAGTAAAGGTGGAGTAGATACGGCAGATCAAATGTTGCACACGTATACCACAAAACGAATGACAAGACGCTGGCCAGTGACAATCTTCTGCAACATGCTGGACATCAGTGCTTTGAAAGCCTTCATTGTTTGGATGTCACTAAATCCAGAATGGCAATCCAAGTCAAAGCACAGACATTATCTATTCCTCTTGGAATTAGGAAAGCAGCTGCTTCAGAGTAATTGCAGCGAGACTTCTTCCTGCATTGAAGAAGCCACTGATGCTGTTTGCAATGTCAGGATCCCAAAGAAAAGGGCAAGGTGTCATTGCTGTTCCAGAGAAAAACTAGAAAAGCAACATAGTTTGCACCTACTGCAAGCATAATGTTTGCAAAGAACATTCAGAAATCTGTGTCTCATGCAAATGACTGTAGTACTTTACTGTGTTCATCATGTGCATGCAAAAACTGCTTTCATGGCAACTCTTCATGTAATTTTATGATAAAGCATTCAATTTCAAAACATTTAACCTTCATATAATAAATAATTAATTCAGAATAATATTTTGTCTGTTTAGTTTAAAATTTTCATGGTTAACAATTAAAATTTGTCATGGGGTCATTTATGACCCCAACGGTATTCAGTGTGTGCAAAAAATCTCGGTAATTCCAGGGTTAAAACCAGGTTATTGTCTTCAGAAGAACTGTGGAAAACACTTTTGATGGTGGTACTGAAAATTGTGAAGCCAGACTCTTGATGTTTCAAGGATATATTATATTCCACAGACTACAATGGGCTTAGAGGAAAGTGGTATGGATACCTTGGTGTTAACAGCTTGAACTTATCAGTCATTTTAGAAAAAGCACAAAGAAATAGATACCAGAGTTGCTTTGTTAGTGATTTTGAGGTCTGAAATGAATGATTTTGATATTTAAGTGTTTCTTCAAAAATAAATTAGTTCCATTTTTTGAGTAAAGGGTTTCTATCTTTCTCAATGTAGCTAGGGTAACATAATAACATAGTATTTGACAGCAGATAAAGACCATCATGGTCCATCTAGTCTGCCCAGCAAGGTGGCAAGAGTAGGTGCACCTGCCGTGCTGGTCACCCCTCCCCATGCCTTTGTTTAGGGGTGTACCCACCGCTCAATGCTGGTCACCCCTATTTGTTGAGATAGCAGACGGTTAAGGTTATTTTGATTTTATCCTGTTGCTATAAAGGGTTCCACTGGGTCTGTCCCATGCCATTTTGAATTCTGTCACTGTATTTGCCCCCACCACTTCCATCGGGAGGGCATCCCAAGCATCCACCACTCTTTCAGTGAAAAAGTATTTCCTGATGTTGCCTTTCAGTTTACCCCCTTGCAACTGTATGTTATATCCTCTAGTTTTGCAGCTTCCCCATCTTTGAAAAAGATTTGTTTGTTCATTAATGCTCTTTAAGTATTTAAAAGTCTGAATCATATCTCCACTGTCCCTCCTCTCCTCTAGGGTATACATATTTTGGTTTTCAAGTCTCTTCTCATATGTCTTCTGGCCTAGGCACCAAATCATTTTGGTCATCTTCCTCTGAACCATATCCAGTCTTTTTATATCTTTTGCGAGATACGGTCTCCAAAACTGAACACAGTATTCCACTCATACAGTGGCATTAGTATCTCCTTTCTGCTGGTAATTCCTCTCTGTATGCAGCCCAGCATCCTTCTGGCTCTGGCCACCGCCTTGTCACACTGTTTCACCACCTTGAAATTCTCAGAAACAATCACTCTAAGGTCCTTCTCATGGTCCGTGCACACCCATCTCTCGCCCCCTTATCACATACAATTTCCTTGGATTTCTGCATCCCAAGTGCATGACACTGCACGTCTTCACATTAAATCATCTTGGAAATATATTTTGGGGAAATCTGATTTGGTAATAATGTGGCAAGACTCTGCAAAACAACTGACATTAGGCAAGCATCAGAAATGAATTCACATGGCACTTTATTTATTTATTTATTTTTTTTGGATTGAGCATTCAAACCCCCTCCCCAAAAAACTTTTAAAGATTAAAACAGATTCGCTATAGCCATAGCCAGTATTACCAACAGATCTCATTAGATGAACGTGGCTAGAAATATCTCACCAGGAAGAATGCCAGTGGTCTAAACTCAGGCAAACCTGTTCATTCCTCTCTTGCCCTAAGAGAACTGAAATAGAAAAGTCGCTTTCACTAAAGGTCACCAATGTCACTCCAACTTAAGAACAAAAGATCCAAAGTAAGATAGTAAATGATGATAGATAAAGACCAGCATAGTCCATTTAGTCTGCCTAGTGAGGTAGCAAGAGTTGTAGAGTTGTATGCACCACTTCCTGTAGATTCCCATCCTTCTATGTCTTTGTTTAGGATCGTACCTGCTACTCTATGCAGAGTGCCTCCTCTATTATTGAAGTATAAAAGTTATTTACAGTAAGTTTGATGCCATCCTTTGAGGCAGTTTCTCCAAATAGGTTAGTTTTGCGCATAACATGATAGTCATGAACCTCATTTCTAAGCCAGACTATGTGGAGTATGATCTCAGCCTCGCAAATTTAGTGCTAATGCTCAGTGTACTACTTGCATTGTGCCAAAGATAACTTCCTTCTGAAGTTTGCAAGATGTAGCATGTATGGGTAGCTAGTCAAGATGTGCTTGAAAATTCTTATTTATCTAGCCTGTGGCTCCCTTTGGCTGTAAAAGGATCCTTATTGTCCATTATTGTTTTTCTCCCACCATCTCCATCTGGTGGTCTGGAGGAGCATTTGTAGGTGTGTAGGAGGGTCAGAGTGAAGTGCTTTGTGGGTTAGGATGAGAGTTTTAAATTTTATTTGGCTTTGTAGTGGGAGTCTGTGAAGTTGTTTGAGTAAAGGGGTGATATGATCATGTCTTGCTGCTGCTTGTATGGTCCTTGCTGTTGAGTGGAATGTCGTTTGCAGTGGTAGGAGTGTGGATTGTGGAAGTCCTCGGTATATGGCATACAGAAATCCAGGTGGGGTATTATGGATGCTTGTAGTACAATCCAGAAGTCTGTTGGTTCAAGAAGTGGTTGGAGGTGTTGCAGAGTTTTTGTTTTGAAGTAAATTGTCTTGGCGATTTTGCTGATGTGGGCTTTGAAGGTGAGGTGTTGGTCAAGGGTGATCCCTATGTACATACTTCAGTTTGGGTTTTGATTGTTGTGTTATTCAGTGTTATATTAGGGGGGGGGGTGAAGGTGGTATCTTTAGCTATGTAGAGGGCCTCCATTTTGTTATAGTTGATTTGGAGGTTGTTGTTTTTCATCCAATTAGTTACATCTGTGAAGCATTTTGTGTGGGCTGCTAATGAGGGTTGGTGTATGTCAATTGGTCCATAAATCATAATATCATCAGCATAGATGTAGATGTGTAGGTTATGAGATCTTATGATTGTGGAGAGTGGTCTAAGGTATAGATTGAAAAGAAGAGCAGAGAGGGTGCATCCTTGGGGGACTCCTTGGGTCTGCTTGTAAGGCATAGAGATGTTTTGTCCAGTCTTTATTTGTTGGTGCCGATCTGTGAGTATGCTGTCTTTGGCCAGAATCCCGCCAACCCCTGCACTGGTTCCAGCAGGTGAGACATAAGAGAAAAAGGCCAAAGTCGCTCTGTCAAGAGAAGCTTCTCTCCTGAAATTGGTTCAGAATCCAGAGCTTCTCCTTTCTCCTAAACAAGGCTTCTGCTCCACTACCACACATTCCGCAGTTCTGTCAGACAGCTTTTCTGCTCAGAATGCCATATCCATAGAAAATGGGAGCCTACAAGCAGACCCAAGGAGTCCCCCAAGGATGCACCCTCTCTACTCTTCTTTTCAATCTATACCTTAGACCACTCTCCACAATCATAAGATTTCATAACCTACACGTCCACATCTACGCTGATATTATGATTTATGGACCAATCGACATACACCAACTCTCACTAGCAGCCCACACAAAATGCTTCACAGATGTAACTATAACAAAATGGACTCAGGGATATCCTGAAAATCTGGCTGGTTTGCGGCCCTCCAAGACTGGATTTGGAGATCCCTATTCCAGTATGATAGATGATTTTAATGATAGTTCACAGATCACTAATAGTGGGTCTGCAATCTCATATTGAGTTCTTTTAACACCTTTGGATGTATACCATCCAGTCCAGGCAATTTGCTACTCCAGTTTATCAAATAGTTATAATACATCTTCCCATTTTATTGATATTTCTTTCAATTCTACCAATACTTCATCTTTAAATACCATTTCAGGCATGGGCAACTTCCCTACATCTTCTTCAGTAAAGGCTGAATCAAAGAATTCATTCAGTCTTTCTACTATGGCCTTGTCTTCCCTTAGCACGCCCCTTTTACCCTTCTATCATCTAATGGTGCAACTGACTCTCCCACAGGTTTTTTTGCTATGAATGTACTTCAAAAAGGAGTGGAGGAGTAGCCTAGTGGTTAGAACACTGGCTTGGTAACCAAGCAGCCAGGGTTCAGTTCCTGCTAGCACTCCTTGTGGTTTTGGGCAAGTCACTTAACCCTCCATTGCCTCAGAAGAAAGGCCTGGCAATCTACTTCCAGTGACACTGCCAAGAAAACCCAGGAGATTCTGGGTCACCAGGAGTCAGGACTGACTTGAAGGCACACATTGCATTGCATTTTTGTACTTCAAAATGTTTTTTATTATGTGCTTTTGCTACCATGGCAAGCTTTTTTTCAAATTCTCTCTTTGCCTGCCTTATCAATGCTTTACATCTAACTTGCCACTGCTTATGTTGTTTCCTGTTTCGTCATTTTGCTCCTTTTCTGTTTCCTAAAAGATGTTTTTTTTAGCTACAACAGTCTCTCTGACCTCACCTTTAAACCATGCTGGCAGTTTTTTGGCCTTTCTTCATATAACTTTTTAAAAATGCCCATGCTGGATTTCTCCTATAGCTCTTCTCCAAATCTTACCAAAATTTGTACAGAACACTGCTGCTATCTTACAGAATGCAACTCCAGAGGCACAGCTGTTCCCTCAGTCACAACTGACCCCTCGATCTTCCAAACAATTCTTTCTTGAACATAAACAATTTTTTCCAGGGCCAGAGGTTCAGACACTGACTGACTTGTCCTCTAACACCTTCCATGACTCTGATTTTAAAGAGGGCTATTGTTTAACAAATAGTAAAGCCTCTTCTCAAGATTGGGAACACATCCCAAAAATGCTGAGAATATGATTCCTAAGTCTAAAACCTCTGAGGGTGACTACTCCTACCCAAAGTTCCTCCAGAAGATATCAACAGCATTAGCACTCTCCTCAAGATTACCAATCAATTTTGCAATTCTGTAGAGCACCCAGAAGTAATTTATTTATTTAATTTATTTATTTAACAGATTTTATACACCGCTTTATCATTTCAATCAAAGCGGTTTACATTGAAACTTAAACTTGATAAAATAATAGCACTACAAGATAGTATCAGGTACTCCGGGACCTCCAACTTTCTATTTGGAAAACCTCACTGACCATTCAGCCTATGTTAAAAAAAAAATAGAATTATAGTATAAAGTCTCCTACTGCTCCAGGACATCAGTTCACCCATCTACCCAACCAGTCAGTAGTATCAGAAGCTGAAATAAAAATAGAAAATTTGAAAAACCCTTCACACAAATTCTTTCTGGAAAGGATGCCAAGATAACATGGGAATAAAGCCTACCAGAGTTCAATGCTGAGCATGAGAATTGTAGCTCATCAGCTGCAGATCCTGCATTAACACTGTGACCTCCTAAGTCAAATAGACACCAAATAGAAATCCCTGTGACTGAGTCTCCAGGAGTTCATATATCACCTGATATGTACAAACTATGACACTTATGAGTCCATGCTCAGAGCAGCAGCTTCAGCCATTGTAGTCAGAGGGACTGCATGGCTCAAGGTATCAGACCTCAGAGAAGACATCCAAGATAAAACAGCAGACTCTCCATGAATGGGAGACTCTCTCTTTCACTTCAAAGTAAAAGAAACCATATTTCAGTTGAAAGAAGAAAATTCTGCAGTAAAAGAATTTTCAGCAGCACCTGCTATCTCTTCAAATTATCAAAATAACCAAACAGAACCCTACCAAGAACAATATCACTATTAATATTTCCAACAGTTTTACCCAAGGCGTAGATAACAGCCCTATCCCAGAGCAGTCCTACCATTATTTATTTATTTATCAGGTTTTGCTATAAGGTTTTTCTACCAGTCAAAACAGTGCGCAATTTAAGAACAGAATGGGGAAGTGGACTCGAACATCTTAGGGGTAGTGGTGGAGGTAGCTTTTGAGAAGTCATGGTAGCAAAGTTAGTAATGGCATGTGTGTAGGTAGGTGTGCTATATAAGGTAGGTACATGGGGTGGTGGTTCCAGTAGCTTCTTGGTGAGGTCAGCATGTGCCGTAGTTTTCTTGGAAGAGATGAGTTATTATGTGTTTACAGAAGATTTTTCAGCAGTGTTTGGTGTGACACTATATCAACCGCTGAGGAGATGTCCAAAAGAAGCAGTATGAATCCTCTTGATTTCTTTTCCATTCCTTCAATGAGGTTTGATAGTAGGGAAGTTAGCAGGGATTCTGCATTGTGATGTGGATGGGAGCCATGCTGTTGCTGGTTTAGAGGTGCATGTTGGTGAATGTGTTCCTGGAGCTGGATTTGGACTGATTTTTCTATGGCTTTTGCCAGGAATGGTATTCTGGTGATGGCTTGGTATGATGTGGGTGATCCAGGGTCTAGGTTGGGCTTCTTTGGGAGGGGGCGGATAGAAACCTGTTTGAGTGATGGGGGAAGGTAGGCATGGAAAAGGGATTTGTGCACTATGGTATATATAAGTGGTAGGAAGTGGTCCTTGTGGTCTTTATCCATGCCCCTGGGCATGGGTCCAGCGGGGAGGTCATTGCATTGATGCACAAGATGATGGCATTTACTTCTTCTAGTGGTAAGTCCCTGAAGGCAATCCAGGATTGGGAGTCATCTGTTGTTTCACTTACAATAGGTATGACAAGCTCAGGAGGGTTGATGGACCAATGTTTGGTCTGGAGGTATATAGCCTTGTCCTGAAGGTTGAGGGTATGTTCTTGCCATGGTTGGGTGGGGTCCCATGTGAGTGACTTGACCATAATGAAGCGCTCCCTAGGCTTGTTGAGTGCTTTGAGAAGGGTATTGTGGTAGACTTCCTTCTTGGCCCGTAGTGTGTTGTTGCAATAGGCCTTGAGTTTCTCCAGGTATGCGACATGTAGTTCAGGATCTCTAGATTTCCTCTACTGATGTTCTATGCGGCAAAGGGCCCATCTCTGTTCCCTTAACTTGTTGGAGTACCATGGTGCCTGTCTGCATTGCTTGGTGAAGCTGGGATATAAAGGTGTGGAGACTGTGGCAGAGATGGTTGTGTGTAATGCTATGATTGCTGCTTTGAGGTCATCTTTTTTCTGGTCTTATTTCCTTCAGAGTTGCTAAGGTATTTTGCAGGAAGGTCTGTTCATTGAAGGCTACAAAACATCTAGCTTTGGGGGTGGCATCTCGGGATGCATATTTGATGCGTTGTTGGGGCAGAGTGACCATGATGAGATAGTGATCTGACCATGGAATGGGGATTGTGGCTGGGGGAGTGTACCCAGGTGTGGTGAGGAAGCAGTTGGGGAGGAAGACTAGATCCAGGGCTCCTCCTTTGCTGTGAGTAAGGGTATTGATGATTTGCACATATTAGAAACATAGAAACATGATGGCAGAAAAATACAACATGGCCTATCTAGCCTGCTCTTCCATATTAACCACTACAACAGTACCCTTTTTTCCTTTAGAGATCCCCTGTGTTTGTCCCATGTCTATTTGAATTCAGACACTGTCCTCATCTCTACCACCTCTACTGCGAGACTATTCCACGGATCTACCACTCTTTCCGTAAAAATATATTTCCGCATATTACTCCTGAGTCTATCCCTTTTCACGCTCATCCTATGTCCCCTCATAGCAGAGCTTGCTTTCAATCGAAAGAGACTCTCCTGTGCATTTATGCCACAGAGGTATTTAAACGTCTCAGTCATATCACCTCTATCCCGCCTTTCTTCTAAAGTATACATATTAAGATCCTTAAGTCTGTCCTCATATGCTTTATAATGAAGACCACTAACCATTATAGTAGCCACCCTCTGTACCGACTCCAACCTACTTATATCCTTTTGAAGATACGGTCTCCAGAATTGCACACAATACTCCAAATGAGGATGCACCAAAGACTTATACAGAGGCACTATTACCTCTTTTCTTCTGCTGGCCATTTCTCTTCCTATGTACCCAAGGATCCTTCTAGTTTTTGCCATTGCCTTTTCTACCTGTTTTGCTACTTTAAGATCATCAGACATAATCATGCCTAGGTTCCGCTCTTCTTTTGTGGACAGAAGTGCTTCACCCCCTGTACTATATCACTCCCTTGGATTGCTGCAGCCCAAATACATGACCTTGCATTTTTTTAACATTAAATATCAACTGCCAAATTCCAGACCATTCTTCAAGCTTATCTAGATCCTTCTCATGTTATCTACACCTTCCTGGGTGTCTACTCTATTGCAGATTTTGGTATCATCTGCAAAGAGGCAAACCTTACCTGACAGCTCTTCCGCAATATCACTAACAAAGATGTTAAAAAGAATTGGGCCAAGGACAGATCCCTGGGGCACACCACTGGTAGCCTCTTTCTCCTCAGAATGAACTCCTTTGTCGCCTCCCACTCAACCAATTTCTAACCCAAGCAGTAACTTTAGGATCCATCCCTATGGTGCTCAGTTTGTTTATAAGTCGCCTGTGCGGAACGGTGTGAAAGGCTTTACTGAAATCTAAATACACCACATCTAGGGCTCTTCCTCAATCCAACTCCCTGGTCATCCAATCAAAGAAATTAATCAGATTTGTTTGAAAAGACCTGCCTCTGGTGAGTTCATGCTGGTCCTGCATACTTCTGGTGAACCATATTGCAGGTTCTTCATGGCCTGAAGAAAGGTGATGCTTTGGCTGCTTGTGGCAGATGGCAGGTTCATGTCTCCGAGGAGAATGTGGTGTTTGTGTTGGGATGTGTGAGAGCAGATGGTGCCAAGGAGGGTGTCAAGCTCCTCGGCTTTGTTGAGCAGTGTCCTGTATATCAGGCAGTTGGAGATGTGCCCATTTGAAATCGTGAGGATGTCCATGGCTGGTATAGAGATGACGCTGATGTTCTCAAATTTCAGTGCTTTGTGTGAGAGGATACAGACACCTCCTTCTGTGGTGTTAATGCATGGGCAGTTGTGGATGGTGTGGGTGTCGGTATTGAGCTGGTTGAGCAGAATATTGTCACTGTTGGAAAACCATGTTTCAGTGATGCACATGAGGTCCATCTTGTTGTCTGTGATCAGGTCCTGAAGAATCTGTATTTTGTTGCGGGTGGAGCATGCGTTCACCAGGCAGCATTTGATGGGGTGGTTGGCATGAAATGGTAGGGGGGTATGTGCTCCTATTGCGACGGAGAGAAGTTGCCTGGGTCTTCTGTGATGGCTGGTGCTGTGCTCGGGCCATGGTCTCATTGGTCTGGAACTGGAGGTGAGGATGATGGGTATAGAGCAAGGTTGGCCTACTGTGGTTGCATGTATCTCTATTGCCAGTAGGGAGAGGATTATGAGTAGACGTGCATAGAGTATCCTCATTTGGGTGTTCCACATGATGCGGTTCTTCCTTTCAAATAGTGTGGGTCATTTGTGAGTTATATTCTTGGTCTTTGCTGGTGCTGCTTGGCCATTACAGGGATGACTCAGGAGAGCAGAGCTTGATGTGAGCTGGGTGCTGATGCTGCTGCAGTTTTGTGGTTGGAAGGAAGGTCATTGATGTGGTTGGGCAAATGTTTTACAATTATTGATGTAATCAATGTAATTCATTTTTATAACCCGAAGGTTCTGAGACCTCCTTATTAGCCTATGGATGTGCTGCAAAGTGATAAATAGAAGTGATTTTTGTCTTCTCCTTTGAAAGCAGTTTTCTGAAGATTAATTTTGGTATAGTGGAGTGTTATATTGTCATTGGATTTTTCACTCCTATAAGTGACCTACATTTTGTTGGTTTATGGTTGGAGGCAGTGTTCCGTCGGATGATCCGATCCATGGAGAGAAGTTTGTAGGGTTTCGTTGACTTACGTTGTTGGGCTCTTGCTTCTGCACTGGGGTGGCATGTCCATGTAGAAGCTGAGGCTATGTCTGCATTGTTGGGTGCCCTGGGTGGTCCCCGCCTAAGGGCCATGCCAAAGGGCCCTTTGATGAGGCCCTTAGGTGTGGGCCCACCAGGCGCAGGTGCACCTTGCAGATAGATGGCTTTTATGTGTCCTGTTCTGGTGGCAATGCTGCGGTCGTTCGAGCGTGGGAGAAGCTTACCTCCACGCTGCTTCTAGTTCTCTGTAGAAGCTTTCAATGGTGACAGGAGAAGATCAGGAGGAAGTATGAGTGTGGGAGAGTCTTTGTGTTCTGTGCCTATGTGTGAGTAATGGGAGCCTGTGCCCTGAAGACAGCTGGCTTTTAAGTGTCCTTTTCCGGCGGCAATGTTGCACTCATCCTAGCATGGGAGGAGCTTACCTCCATGCTGCTTCTAGGTCTCTGTAGTGGCTTGCAATGGCAGTGGGCACAGATCAGGAGACAGTGTGAGTGCGGGAGAGTCTTTGTGTTCCATGCGTGTGTGTGAGCAATGAGAACCTGTGCCTTGAAGATTGCTGACTTTTAAGTGTCTTGTTATGGCGGCAATGCTGTGATCATCCAAGCATGGGAGGAGCTTACCTCCACACTGCTTCTAGGTCTCTGTAGTGGCTTGTAATGGTGGCGGGAGCAGATCAGGAGGCAGTATGAGTGTGGGAGAGTCTTTGTGTTCCATGAGTGTGCGTGAGCGATGGGAGCCTGTGCTCTGAAGATAGCCCAGCAACACAATTCTACAGTGATGGGAGCCTGTGCCCTGAAGATAGCCCAGCAACACAATTATACAACCAGCATCAATGCTTCAGGGAGCAAAAGCAACAAACTACAACTTCAACTCCTTTGGGAAAATCAAACTCTCAATTTTTGCCTACCCTCCAGTAGGAGGCAGGCTACTTCAGTTCAGGGAGTTTTGGCAACAGATCACTACAGATCATTGGGTCCTTTCCATTATCAACTATGGTTATAAAATACATTTCCTCTCACACCCTCCACCCCCCAACATCTGTCAGTCCCAACTGTTGTTCACCCGGAACATTGGGATTTCTTACAAGAAGAAATCCAAGCACTGATATACAACAGATCATTAGAACTGGTCCCAACCTAGCAACAGGGATGGAGATTTTACTCCAGATTTTTCCTCATACTCAAGAAAATTTAGGAGCTACAAGAAATTCTTGACCTTCGAGCTTTGAACATTCATGTCAAATGAGAAAAGTTCAAAATGAACTCCCTTGCAACAATATTTTCTCTACTGGACCACAATGACTGGTTAGCTTCCCTTGATCTAATGAATGCCTACTCACATATTCGAATTCATCTCATCTGCAAAGAATACCTATGGTTCACATTTCTAAATCAACATTACCAAAACAGGGCACTCCCCTTCAGGCTTTCCTCCACCCTCAGGGTGTTTACCAAGAGGTTGATTCCCAATGGTGTACACCTGGGCCATGTGCACATCCAAAACATGGATTGGGCCCAGATGGACCAATTCTGCAACCGTGGGAGGTATATGCACCCGCAATTGTGTAAACAGGAAGATAGATGGCCCGGCATGCACAGTATGGCCAGCATTCTGAGGCACGAATAGTGGGGTTGGCTGTGCGGGCTGGACATCCAACCCGTGCTTATCCCCCTATGTGTATTCTGGCAGCAGCACTCCCCGCATGTACATAGTGCTTGTGTGGGAAATACTGTACATAGGCAGGAGGGGCGGAGTGTGGTCAGAACAAGGGAGTGGCCAGGTACCGGGATGTACAAAGGCTATTCTGAATTGGTCTCTATATGTTCCCTGGCACCAACATGAATGCCTGGCTTATTCTACCCTGTGTAATAAGTGCCGGGTGTTGACAGTCACTGTCCACAGCCCCTTGCCCACACTGGTAATGACCTCTGGGACCCTGTTGCCATGATCCAGCCCATCTGTGCCAGCAGGGCCGAAAGGTGAGTGTGAAGTGGGGGCTGATGTGGCCCATGGCATTCTGAGCTGCCAGATAGACTGCCAGTTGCCATGATGCTCGGATGCCACTGCTCACTAGCCCCAGCAGTGGCATTTGAGTGGTGGGACAGGCAGGCTCCTGTGCATTCTTCCCCATAGAATCCGGGGAGCGCCAGGTCATACATCTTCATGAGTCCATCATCACAGGTATGTCTGGGCCCCACAGTGGTGGAATCAGGTCTATCATGGCCCGGCTAAGTTCTGTGTATGCAAAGGAGGGAGATATCTCCTACACTGCCCATCCCCTCCATAGAATGCAATAGCTGGTGTGCCAGTATATTGGCATCCCATCGCCATGGCACAACATGTCCATCTGGCAGAACAGAATCACCTGCCTGATAGAGGCCCCTGCATGATGCTGTCTGGCCATCAATGGGGGCCCACATAGGTAGGCAATGCCAGCAGGCCACTTCCTAGACCATCAGCATGTGTTGCGGGGCGCTGCAGCAGGCGAGCAGAGTGGCCCCCAGGACTTATTCCACCATTGGGTTGGAATAAGCCTGATGTCCATCTTGCTGCCAGGAAGCATACAGAACACTCTGTAGCAGAATATAGGAGGGTGATACCATAAAACGTAGTAATAGATATTTCAATGAAACCAATGAACCGTCTCAGACCAGTTGGCAGCCGTATTGCTGGGAAAGAAGAATTCAAATTCACCAGCGGCGCCTATAGCATCAATGACTTGGTTCTTGGTATTTTTCTCTAGTTATTGACACCCTCTCTCTAGTGTTTGAAAATTATGCTTTTAAACACATTCAAACAGTCTCTTGTGAAAACATGTACTTAACTTCCCAATTTTTGTACTTTAGTAAAACCTTGAACTTGATAGTTTTCAGAAACCTTTAACTTGATAATTTCCAGTTCTTCTCTAAAGCCTCTCCTTTGATTGAAGACCGTGTATCTTAGTCACCCAACGCCTCACACATAACGTTACTTCCGCGTTTCTCTCTGTGTTTCGAGGTTCTTCAGGGGATAAATCACTGTCGGTAGGCTCTTAACTGAAAAGAAACCATCGTTAGTAGTCAAAAGGAACCTTCAAACTGAAATTCTCATTCTGATCCAGCTAAAAAGAAAAAACTTTCTTTTAAAAACTAAAGTCCATTATTGCTACTTCAATCATACCCAAATTTGACCGAAACTGCGCATAGTTTAGATGATGATATTTCTTTATATTCGTCGCGGTGAACTCTTATCTCATAAGCAAGCTCTTCCAAAAAACGCCGCGCATGTGCAGTTCTTAACAGGCAAACCATTTTATCTATCTTCTTACGTTACGTCATATGGCTGTCATTAATTATCAGACTGGAGTGGACCCCACTCTATCTCTACGTTCAGCACCTGAGGTATTAAAGTTTGCAGTCGAAAAATCCAACTCTGTTCTCGAAATAGTAAAGTCTTCATTAGTGATTTCCCTTGCTTCGGGACAAGGACCTGGTCTATGTGCACATCCAAAACATGGATGGGGCCCAGATGGACCAATTCTGCAACCGTGGGAGGTATATGCACCCGCAATTGTGTAAACAGGAAGATAGATGGCCTGGCATGCACAGTATGGCCAGCATTCTGAGGCACGAATAGTGGGGTTGGCTGTGCGGGATGTTGCAATGTTTTTGCATAGACCAGGTCCTTGTCCCGAAGCAAGGGAAATCACTAATGAAAACTTTACTATTTCGAGAACAGGGTTGGATTTTTCGACTGCAAACTTTAATACTTCAGGGGCTGAACGTAGAGATAGAGTGGGGTCCACTCCAGTCTGATAACACAGGTACACTACCAAAAAACTGCCTCCAGTTTTGCAACTGATTCCTATAGATTTTGGGGTGCTGAATCCAGGAAAAATAGCCAAAATGTTCCATCACGTCACGTTTTCTTGCAAAATTTGATTTCTTACCCATATAAGGACTGTTCACATAATTTCTTTTTAGCCGACTGCAGTTTATTTTCTTGGCCCAAAATAGAGATTGTAATGGTTAACTAACTAGAAACACTCCCTCATGATATTTTAGAGTGTTTTGTATTCATTTTATACATTAACAGGACAATTGGGAGGCGGGGGGCTAAATCCAGTACTCGCGCTGGCGCATGTTCTTTCCTGTTCGCCTCGCCTCGTTCGCTCAAACACGGTGGTTGCGACATGAACGTTCCTGTCAAATTTCAGTTTCTTGCAAGTTCATTATTACCTTTTGTTTGCTCAGTCGTAATCCAGCTTTATTCCGAAGTGGTTCACTACAGTTGTAGTTTGCAGTGCTGTGTATTTGTGATGGCTCACAAAGCCAGAGGTTGCGTCAACTCTCCGGACAGTTTGTTTTATTTGTGGGGAATATACCGTGAAAAAGCTGCAGAGGAACATTTCTGCATTTATTAAAAAAGTATATTTCGCCTATTTCGGTTTGAAGTTAGGCGATCAGACAAACCGTGGGCTCTTCACAAAGTGTGCAAGACATGTGAGGAAGATCTACGCTTATGGATGAAAGGTAAAAACAAGCATTTCGTTTCGGAATACCTATGATGTGGCGTGAACAAAGAGACCACAGCAGTGACTGCTATTTTTGCTCTTGCATTGTGAAGGATACAACTTAAAAAATAAACGTAATAAGTTACCCCAACCTTCCCTCAGCAATTAGGCCTATGCCTCATAGCAACGAAGTACCTGTGCCTGAACCACCAAAATCTTTGGATCATATTTGTGTGGACGGTTCTGATCATGATGAGACTCATCAGATGGCTTTTCCCGATGAGTCCAGTACTTCTGAGTTTGAAACTGAACCAGATCCGAAACCTGAACTTTTCTCTCAAGCTGAATTGAATGATTTAGTCCGGGATTTAGGACTCCCAAAAGATGCTGCCCAACTGCTAGGTTCTCGGCTTAAACAGAAAAATCTATTGTCACCAGGAACAACTTTTTATTGGTACCACAACCGCGAGACACAATTTTTGAAGTATTTCAGCAAAGAGGAAGATTTGGTATTTTGCAACGATATATACGGAGTGATGGAAAAGTTTAAACTCAAGTATGATCCTGCTGAATGGCGGCTGTTCATTGATTCGTCAAAAGACAGCATAAAAGGTGTTCTTCTTCATAATGGCAACACATTTGCTTCAGTTCCTATTGCTCACTCTGTTATTCTCCAAGAAAAATACGAGAATTTGGCCCTGATTCTTCAGAAGATTCGTTATGATGAGCATAAGTGGATGATTTGTGGAGACTTTAAAATTCTATCCATGCTATTCGGGCAGCAATCCGGTTTCACCAAATATCCCTGCTTCCTTTGCTTGTGGGATAGCCGGGGCCCGCAACCTACACTGGGGGGAAAAAAGACTGGGCCAATTCGGGAGTATTTGAGACCCGGTGAGAAAAATGTTCTTCATGAGAGCTTGGTACCTCGTGATAAAATTCTATTACCACCTCTCCACATTAAGTTGGGTCTCATTAAGCAATTCATCAAGTCCCTTCCAAAAGATGGTGAGTGCTTTCGGTACCTTTGCTCAAAGTTCCCCCGACTTTCTGAAGCAAAGCTAAAGGAAGGAGTGTTTGTTGGCCCTGATATAAGGAAACTCATTTCAGATGGAGCATTCGCTGAAACGATGTCTGAGAAGGAAAAAGAAGCCTGGGATTCCTTCAAGGATGTTCTCAAATTCTTGGGGAACAGGCGGGATGAGAACTATAAGGATATTGTTGCCAGGATGCTCAATGCCTTCAAAGAACAAGGCTGTAACGTGAGCCTGAAAGTCCATTTCTTGCACTCCCATGTGAACTACTTTCCCGAAAACTTGGGGGCGTACAGTGAAGAACAAGGTGAAAGGTTTCACCAGGACATCAAGGACGCAGAGAGAAGGTACCAAGGAAGATGGCTGATTTCTGCTGGTTGCTGCTGCGGGAAACCCCAGATGAAAAATACGCCAAGCAGCGCACCAAGAGAAGCATTCGGGGGAAGAAGAAACGGGCCCATCAGGAGATTGATTGACCCAAGAATGACTTTAAAATCTAAACTGTGTTGACAAATATCGTGTTTTTACTAAACTTTGAAATAAAAATTTGCTAGTTATTACCACAGTGTTGGATCTCTGACTGAGGTCTCTAGTCCCATGGCTGCTCCTTGTGGCCTTGGGCAAGCCACTTAACCCTCCATTGCCTCAGGTACACTTAGATTGTGAGCCCTTCGGGGACAAGGGAATAAAAAAGTACCTGTTAGTATATACGTGTAAACCACTCTGATGCGTAAGTAAAGGGCGGTATATCAAATGCCTAAACCATAACCATAAACCATAACCATCTCATTTATTAGAATTTTATTTTCACACCATCAGGTGTTTGTCTTCATGTATTGCAATGGTGCGGTTTGCGTTTTCTATTCTTACATACATACCTGTACAACATTTTTTGCACATTGCTTTGCTTTGTGTCTAACCTCGCTCTTATATGCTCAATGTTTGTGCACATGTATGTGGCTGTTTTAAGTGCAGACAATTTTGCTACCATCACAGTGTGTTTTGTTGACATTATTCTTATGTGCTGCCTTGTTACAATTTTCTTTATTCTTATTTGAATACTACTAAACATTAGTATAAAGAATTCATCCAAGAAACTTTTATCTCGATCGCACTCAATCTGAAACGTTCACCTCAAACTGCTAACCCAATGTAGCAAAAAATCTGTACGTGATGGAGCAAATTGGTTACCAGGTTTGGATTCAGCGCACCAAAAAACGTAAAAATCAATCGAAACATTAGAGGCAGTTTAAAAAAAAATTTTTTTAGTGTACCTGTGTAATTAATGACAGCCATATGACGTAACGTAAGAAGATAGATAAAATGGTTTGCCTGTTAAGAACTGCACATGCGCGGCGTTTTTTGGAAGAGCTTGCTTATGAGATAAGAGTTCACCGCGACGAATATAAAGAAATATCATCATCTAAACTATGCGCAGTTTCGGTCAAATTTGGGTATGATTGAAGTAGCAATAATGGACTTTAGTTTTTAAAAGAAAGTTTTTTGTTTTTAGCTGGATCCGAATGAGAATTTCAGTTTGAAGGTTCCTTTTGACTACTAACGATGGTTTCTTTTCAGTTAAGAGCCTACCGACAGTGATTTATCCCCTGAAGAACCTCGAAACACAGAGAGAAACGCGGAAGTAATGTTATGTGTGAGGCGTTGGGTGACTAAGATACACGGTCTTCAATCAAAGGAGAGGCTTTAGAGAAGAACTGGAAATTATCAAGTTAAAGGTTTCTGAAAACTATCAAGTTCAAGGTTTTACTAAAGTACAAAAATTGGGAAGTTAAGTACATGTTTTCACAAGAGACTGTTTGAATGTGTTTAAAAGCACAATTTTCAAACACTAGAGAGAGGGTGTCAATAACTAGAGAAAAATACCAAGAACCAAGTCATTGATGCTATAGGCGCCGCTGGTGAATTTGAATTCTTCTTTCCCAGCAATACGGCTGCCAACTGGTCTGAGACGGTTCATTGGTTTCATTGAAATATCTATTACTACGTTTTATGGTATCACCCTCCTATATTCTGCTACAGAGTGTTCTATTGGAGTGATTTTCATAGAATAAGTGTAATATATTGCTCCACAAGAAAGACCCTATATTTTTTTTGTAAGGAAGCATACAGAGGCATGACAAGAACTGCCTCTGTACATCCCAGCATTTAGCACCTCCCCCGCACCATCTATGCTCTACCCCAGCACTGCCCCCTTTCGCCCCCATCCTTTCCATCCACTCCTCCACCTCATTCCACTGTGTAAATGCAGGAACCACTGGTGACAGTATCAGCTTGGGGAATGAGTGCAGGTTGGTGTCCGGCCTGTATGTTCAACCCTGCTATTCGTGGGACAGAATGCCAGCCAAAATGTCTAGCAGTTGTAGCTGCTCAGCTGCACAAAATGGCACTACTTCATCCCTTATTTAGACAATTGTTTATATAAGCAGCCACCAAGCAAGCACTGCTTCTCTCTAAACAAACCATTATTTCCCTTGTAGAAACTCTAGGATTTCTAATCAACAGAGAAAAGTACACACTTGCCCCTATGCAGACCATTAAATTCATAGGAGGTCACATCAACCTAACTCTCAAAAAAACTCATTCTCAAGGAAAGGACAACAGCCATCCTTCAACTCTGCTCACATCTCAGGCAAAATCACAATGTCAATGCTTGGACTGTCCTCAGGCTCTTCTTGGAGCACATGTCAGCAGCAGTGCATGCCCTACTGCTAATGAGACTTCACATGCAACCACTACAGTGGCACCTACAGTTACACTGAAATCAACAAAGACAGTCTCTCAACAATAAAATCCTTATTACTCCAGAGGTGATATATTCTTAAATTGGTGGGCAAGCACTAACAATCTCTTTGTTAGATGACTTTATGCCACTGCAGCCAGACATCATCCTTACCACTAATGCCCCCAGCATTGGTTGGGGGGCACATTTTCCATATTTAAGTACATAAGGCCATTGGACACATGCCAAGCATATGTAGCACATCAACTTCCTTGAACCTTAAGCCAACTACAATGCTATCAATGCTTTCACAAAGTTGGCTTCAAGACAAAGAAGTGATGGTAAGAATGGACAACCAAATAACCATGTTTGACCTAAACAAACAAGGGGGATTGAGATCTCTCCCATTATTTATTTATTTTATTAAATTTTTTAAATGTTTTTTTTTCATACCGCTTTTCACCAGGTCAAAGCAGTGTACATTAAACAAGGGTTACATTTTGGTTGTTTAGAAGCAGTAAGAATATGGCATCTGGCTTTTTCCCTACAAATTACTCTTCAGGCTGTATATCTTTTTCAGTAACTCAAAAACCCCAAATGTCAGTAGTACCTGAAAACCACTACAACAATAAACTATCAACCAACCCCCTTCCCAGAAAAGTATGTGTATTAAATAAATTAACTTTTTGTAGGATGAAGCCAGGGGAGGCTAAAAAGGTACTCTAACCCCACAAGATGGCAACATCCATTTTTTTTAAGAACCATACGTGTATGAATAAAACTTAACTTAGAAGTCCTGATGGAAGTTTCATAATTTTCATTAAGAATTTCAGCAATTCAAAGCACAACACAGTATCCAATAAGCAAGGTGCGACGTGCATGTTTCGGGCAGAGCTCCCTGTTTCAAGCGCATTCCTCTTTCTTCTGTGCTAACCACCATAAAACGCCGAGTTCATGCCACTCGGTATATTCTCCAGGAGGGATATCCTCATTGGCTACAACCAACCGTCACTCGCAACAGAGATCCAATCAAGCCACAGGGACACCCCACAAGATCAGGGGAACCCTGCCGCGTCATGGATGATGTCTAGTAAAGGCTAACCCAATCAACTTCTTTGTTCAATCCGAAAGGAGCCACTGTATTTAATTTAAAAATCCAAGACTGTTCACGGCACTGCAACAAGGCAATACGACCACCCCCTCGAGGATCAAGAGGGATATGATCCAATACCATCCAATGCAATTGAGAAAACTCATGGTCATATGATAAGCAGTGGTCAAACTATTGGGGCTGATGACGTTGTGTTCCTGACACGAGAGGCATGTTCACTCAGGCGGGTCCTCATCATCCGAGAGGTTCTTCCCACATATAATAACAGACATGGGCACTGCAATAAATACACAACATGTGTAGAAGTACAATCAGTGTTCCATTTGCGATAAAACCTTTGACCTGTGCCAGGATGTATCCAATCATGTCCAATTAGTGTTGACTCACAATATTGACATTCTCCACAGCTGGTATGGCAAGCTTCCCGTAAAGAGGGTAAGGGGGGCCGATCGAGCACAGGAGTAGAATGAACCACTAAATCCCCGAGGTTAGATCCATGGGTGAAGGTGATTCGAAGTGGTTTTTCAAAGCAAGGATGTAATCCCAAGATATGCCAGTGCCTTCTCAAAATTTTACCCACATCTGGGCTCAAAGTAGAAAACGGTAGTATACCAACCACTGCTTCGATAGACTCAGCAGAATGTGCATCCCCAAGAACATCAGTGAGCAACCATTCACGATGAGTATGGGAAGCATGGAGATATGCCCTACGAATCACCTTATGTGGGTAACCTCGCTGTGTCAATCGAGAGCACAAATCTTTCGCATGAAATTTAAAGTCCGCACATGATGAACAAAGACGTCGAAGACGTAAGAATTGTCCATATGGTAAACCCCTTCTTAAGGGTCCTGGAAGGAAACTACTATAATGTAGTAAACTATTAGCACAGAATAAAGAGGAATGCGCTTGAAACAGGGAGCTCTGCCCGAAACGTGCACGTCGCATATGTCACATCTTGCTTATTGGATACTGTGTTGTGCTTTGAATTGCTGAATTTCTTATTGAAAATTATGAAACTTCCATCCGGACTTCTAAGTTAAGTTTTATTCATACACGTATGGTTCTTTAAAAAAAATGGATGTTGCCATCTGGTGGGGTTAGAGTACACTTTTAGCCTCCCCTGGCTAGTGTTAGAAGCTGTAATGATGTAGCCCACTGGTTACTGCAATAACTGTGGAAGCAGAGGTCATAGTGGTGTAATCTAAAAAGGCCGTCTGAGGCATTTTGTTTTAATTTAAATGAGTGCTGCCAGCAAAAACACACTCACAGTGCCGTAACCTAAGTTGCCTCATAAGGTGCCCCATAGGTCACATTATAAAGTGCCCTGTCTGCCAAGGCACCCTATAATGTGCCCTAAAGGGCGCTGTATAGGGCACCTAATAGGGCGCCTATGAGGCACCTTAGGCTACAGCACTGTGAGGGTGTTTCTGCTGGCAGCACTGATTTAAATTAAAAGAAAATTCCTCAGACAGCTTTTTCAGATTACACCACTGTGGGATCAAAGCCATGACCTCTGCCTCCACAGTTATTGAAGTAACCAGTAGGCTACATCTCTATAGCTACTACCACACTGCTGGCTGGCTACAAAAAGACTGCAGGTCACCACACAAACAGTTTGCTGTGGTTACCAGGATAGGGTAAACTCACCCGTACCCATGATGCACTGCACATGCAGATCCGCAGTCTACAGCTGATCACATAATGGGGTATGTACCCCCACTGCACCTAGGCCTGGTAGGGGGAACTGATTGTGTGTGTTACTGGCACAGAGTAGCTACAGACTGTGACATTGTGCGGGTCCTGTGCTCACCCTGAGGGTGAGGTGGGGCACCCAGCACCAGGTCCACAACACCTGGCTTGCCTGAAATAGGCTATACTGTAGGTCCCCATCAGTGCTAGTGTGTGATAGGTAGTCCTTGTAGACACACCAAGGATACACCTGTGTCTATCTGTATTTCCCAGTCACGTTTAGCCCTTGTGTAATATGATGCACCCAGAATAGCGCATATCCTGTGTGGGTGCCATGGTCACATGTTATAGGTGAAAGGGGGGTGTTTGGACCCAAAAGTGGATTATGTAGCACCACCCAACCTGCCCTCTGTGGCTCATGGTGGGGGGAACAGGATCTCCCACCAACAGATCCACATTGTACATCACTGCAATGGTGGCAGTAGAGGGGAACATCAATCCTAGTCCTTCTGGAGAACTGGCACCCTACAGGGCAGTCGATGCAGATCTTTACATGTCACATAAGGCAATAGCAGGCAGGTAGAACACTGGAGAAGCTCAGCTGCCCCCCACCACTATCTGACATTCACCAACAGAGGGCACAGTCAATCTCCATCCACTGCAGCCTGCAAGGTGTTGCAGCCATAAACATGCTAACAGCAGACAGTCTGCTAGATAGTACATAGTGCATGCTCCTGGAGGAACAGTATGCACCCAAAAATGGGATGTGAGCACACACACCAAGCAGGTATGTCAATGACTGGGCACCAAAAAAAAGAACCCATAAATATCACTTGAAAGAAATGCTGCCTAGCACTATGGGGGAACCTAGCCATGCCATAGTCACTGCTCAGTCAGGGTGAGAGTGACCTCCTAGCATGACATGCTGTGGCCACCCTGTCCTTGCAAGTGGTGGTCGGTCACTACAATGTCCCAGCCATTGCCCTATACCCTGTGCAGATGCATCCTGCCCAGGCCACCTTGTATGGGTCATACCCACAGTACCTTGCTCCTCATTATGTACATTGGCAGACTAACACTGGAAACAGTGCAAGCAGTGTGGGCTCAGTAAGGTGTGTGCAGCCACAACACACCGGATAGACATACACACACTCCCACACCTATGCCAGCATTGTGCAAATATGGAGATTTGTGGCAGCCCTGGCCGCCTCACCAGTCCTGGGCACAGTACGGGCATTGCTATGGTACACAATACTGTTGGTATCACTCCCCGGGGTGGTAAACACTGTCAGAAGCAATAACTGAAACACACTCCACAGATATCAGTAAGGATGCTATGATGAATCTCTATCAACAAATCGTGTTTCATTTAGGATTTGTTAGCTGACATTAATCATAGCAACCTTTTGATATATGTGGAACGTGTTCCCAAGTTTAGGACAACATTGCTAAGGTATGCAGGTGCCAGTATTTGGAGATGCTGCTCCGTGCAGGGCCCAGCAGCCTGACTCTCCATGTGGCTTTGTATAGAGGAGCCTGTGGGTGTGGGTGTTTCTGCCCCTGTTGGCTGCTGCTCTAGGGCAGAGGTTCCCAACTCCGGTCCTGGTGGGCCAAACACGGTTCAAGTTTTCATGCTGTCCCTAATGAATATGCATGAGATACATTTGCATAGAATGGGGGCGATGCATACAAATGCAGCACAGGCATATTTATTAGGGACAGCATGAAACCTGAATGGTGTTTGGCCCTCCAGGACTGCAGTTGGGAAACTCTGCTCTAGGGATTGCACATGTTTATGGTGGCTGTGCTCTGTAGGGTAAACTATAGGTGTTTCAGGCATGTTTAATTTATCTGCAATAAAGGTTCCATCTTTATTACCACGGTTTAGTACTGGGTAAAATATGTGGACAAGGTTGGCAGGTGCCACAGCTGGCACTTGAACTTGTGACCTTATGCCCCCAAACACACTGGCTGGGTGTACTGCACCAAAATGTTGCCACAGAGGCAGGTCTTTCACTGGGAATACCATGACTGTTCATCAGACAGATCTTGTCTGTTGCAGTGCATGGCACCCACCTAAACAGGGCTTGGACGTGATCTGCTGTGGGCAGATGCCACTGCCCCCTCCACCACCAGCACCCCTCTGCCACCATGCTGACATGCCCTTATGCTGGTGATGCTGGTGGTGCACAGTCCCAGGCCATCCAGTGTGCCGGTAGACAGATGCCTATGGTGTGAGTTCTCGGGTAGGGGTGCCTACATGGACATGCGCGCTTCCCCCGGCACCACCTGCCAATGTTATGTGCCCTGGGGGTAACTGCTGGGTAATATCCCCTGTGATACTGTGGTACACGCACTCGTGCCCATGTTGGTCCCTCATCAGTTGCTGTCTTGCTACTTTACAGTTTCGGCATTCCTATGTGCCACCTAGGCATCTACCTAGTCCGCACTGTGCCCCAGCTGGACCACAGCATGTGCTGCCTGCAGCCCCCTGTATCCCATTTACAGCATTAGTACAGTTGCCCTTTCCTACGTGCCCACTCTGCTGTTGCTGCACATGTGCATGCCCTAACAAACCTGCCCAATATAAACGACAAAAACCCTGATCACCGCTATTTCAATGTGGGATCATTCACTTTGTAGGGGGACAGAGCATAGATCCTTCCAAACATGATATCTTCCTTTTTACACTTGTCAGTAGTGTTGCTTTATGTTTATCATTAATATCACTATTGGCCAGCTTGGATATTGGGATTTCAGATGTGGTTCTGGTCATTTTATTTGTTTATTTGCCTTTTTGGTTCCTGCACATGTATCACTACTATCCCTTTCTGGGTTTCCCTGCCTTTGCTGTACATTGCTGACTTAAATAGTTTCTCTCTCCTGCAAATGTTCCTTTAATGCGAGGGGTTTCACTGACGTTAGTGTTCAGACCCGGATTTCACAGCATTAGTGTGCCTGGAGCCTCTCCCTGCCCACTCTCCGCCCACTGACCCCTATTTCCGCCCTCTGGGAGGCCTTACTCCACCCTTCAGAGACGGATTTCACAGCGTTAGTGTGTCTTAATGCCGCTGCCGATGTTATCGCGTGCTACGTGTCATTATTACGCGATATGTGCCATTATTGCGTGATACATGCCGTTATCGCGCGATACGTGCCGTTATCTCGCGATACGTGCCGTTATTGCGCGATACGTGCCGTTATCGCGCGATTCGTGCCGTTATCTCGCGATACGTGCCGTTATCGCGCGATACGTGCCGTTATCTGGCGATACGTGCCGTTATCACGCAATAACTTTACGTATCGTGTGATATCAATGTCGCTGCTATGTTAAGACGGTTTAGAAAGCATACCCCTAAGATGTTCATATAATGCATTTGCAATTCTTTAGAACATAGGCCTCCTCTATGCTTTTCCCCATTACCACTCATCCAGAGAGTGCTACAAAGATTTGAAAAGACAAAAATTATATAATTCTCATTGCATCATGTTCGCCAAGACAAAGATGGTTTACCAGGCTTCTTGCCCTCAGTGCAGGTCCACCAGTACCTCTAGGGAAAAATCCCACCCTGTTTGGGTAGAAGATCGGACTAATCCACCACAACCTCCACAGTCTGTCTCTGACGACATGGAAATTGAACTGTACTTACTGAATAACCTTCCACGGGTTTGTGATGTAAAAAACATCATAATGGACTCTAGACAATATTCAACTCAAAACTCCTATAAAACAAAATGGAAACATTTCACACAATGGATGACAATGGAAAATCAAAAGCTCTTATCTTGTCCAACCAAGACCTCTTTTACCTCGTTCAGCTTTCTGATTCCAGCCTCTAAACAACCGTTTACCATAATTAGTTTAATGGAAGTTTATTTCAACCCATCCCCTGTTTTCTAGATTCATCAGGGGCTTCATGAATATGAAGCTTTCCATTAAATCACCTCTTCTTGCTTGGGACCTCAATGTTGTCTTAGCACAATGTTTTGGAGCACTTCACATGGAAGGCCATTTTTCTCATAGTTATTACGTCTGCAAGAAGAACAAGTGAGTTGCAAACACTGGTTCATCATTCTCTTTAAACTCAATTCCTTTATAATGGAGTGGTTCTAAGAACACACCAAAAATTTCTTTGAAAGATAGTCTCCAAATTCCACCTAAACCAATCTATTGTATTACCCACTTTCTTCACTGTGCAAAACTTATAGGTAATTATACAATGAGAAGGAAATCTTAAAACAAAATTCACACACAGAAGTCCTAGGAATTCTTTCCTCCTCTGTTTGGTAGAATGTGAGAGATCAGGAAAAATGCAAACATGAGAGTCTAGTAATAGCTCATTGAAATTCTGAAAATAAGAACAAATTATTACAGACTAATTTGATTGCAAGACCAAGGTTCAAGCATGGCGGTCCACTCAGTGACTTCCTCAAGGGAATCCTCCAAAAACCTAGTGAGGTCCTGGGGAACCTGAGGGGAGTCACTGGAGTCAGTACTTTGAGGGCTGGCACCCAAGGACAAGTATTGAGTTCTCATAAGAGAAAGCAGGTTCTCCAAGGGAAGCTTAGGAGCCTCCTAGAAGTATCTGCATACCATCTCGCAAGGAGACAAGATAGGTGATTTGGGAAAATTGGACTTGATTTTCTAAATACTCTGTCTTTCTGGAGAGCAAAGTCTTATCTTTAGCTTGGGCAACACACAGTCCTTGAAGCTGGCCAAGTTCTTCTTCTTGGGCGTAGGTCCGTGGGGTATCAAGGAAATGGCTGATCTATGTTGGTTCTGTTTGTCGTTTTGATTTGTGTAGTCAATTATAATGTAAGGTATGTATTGTATTTCCCTATGTATGTGTCTATGTTCTGACAATCTGATGCTTGTTTCCCTACCTTTTTGTGTAACTTGTGCTGTATTAACCGCTTTGATTTAAGGAAAAGGTGGGATACAAAACTTGTAATGTAATCTCTGTTGTACATGTGTCATGTATTGAAATGTATTGTATTGTACTGTTGCCGCTTTGATTGAAGGATAAGGCGGGATATAAAACATGTTAAATAAATAAATAAATAAATATGGAATATCCTACTAGCTTGCTCCTTCTGAAACTGAGAAACCTCTGAAAAAACAGATTTCAAAGTCAAGAGTTCCATACTCACTGTCCCCACAACCGATAGAAGAGAGGAATTCATTATTGCCACGGTGTCCCACAGAACTTCTAATGTGATTGTAGCAGGCTTGACCAACCCCCCAGACACTGCAATAAGCACTTCTCCATGAGCTGTTGCTGAGGATGCCACAGCTTTGATCATTGGTCCCACTGAACATCCAGCACCTCAAAAAGAAATAGTGGGAGAAGCCAGCACTGCATCAGAGCCCTCTTCACTACCCTGCAACAGCTTGCTTGTAGGCAAGTCAGAAGGGAGCACTCCATCAGCAGTTGCTACACTTTTGGGTCAATGCAGAAGGGGTACACTGTTCTGGGGAATGCCATATCCCAGATGCACACAGAGCTGCAGAGCTCTCGCCTGATGGTCCTACCGAAGACACTGCTCAACCTTCAAAAGTGGAAAAAATGCATGCAGCCAAAGTCCTCTCCACGGAACGGGTATTACTGGCCAAGCCCAAGGGTAGACTGGCCTGCTTTCAATTCCTCTGTCCCATCTCCAGCAATGGAAGCCACAATGCAGCTCCAGATGAGGAGGTCTGTGCAGAGCAACCACGCCGAGGCACAGCCCTCTAAATCTATATATTTTAGCCACTTACAGTATGTGCAGAAATGACGGCATGACAATTCTGAAAGTACATATGCTCATACTTTCACCATGGGCCTGCCTGGACAAAACAGAAGGTTACAAGTCTGACTCCTGGGTTTTGATCGGCATTTTGGGATGGGACCAGGAAATCCTGGGAGGTCTATTGCACTCTTGGCTCCCATACCCCACTTCTTTCACAACAAAGAGACTCATTCCAGGTAAGAATGTGATTCTGAACCCAGTGTAGTTTTCTAAAAAATTCAAGTCTCTCACAACAAATCTTTAGTTACAAAAAATGTTATTTGTTAACATGTAGCAAACAGAAAATTCAGAAATCACCTTTAGCTCTAACCAATTAGAAACCCAAGTTCTCTGACTGCTCCTTTTCCTTGTCCAGGGATTTAACCACTAGTGTCTTTCTGGTTTAGAGATAACTGCAACACTGGCCCCCATATGTGTGCAGCCTTTCAATGACTCATAACACAGGTCTGCGACTATAAAGCTGTTTGATTATTTTCATCTAATTTCCATGCATTTTGGTGTGCTGAAAACAAATAAAATATTGAAAAAACTCCTAGACGTCATGATTTGCCACAACATGCAAAACTGTCTTCAAATTTATCAATTTTTTTCAAATTACTATTCATTAATTCACATAAGTGCATTTAAGATATAAAATGCCAAAAAAACTTAAAGGGGTTGTCCGAGTTATGTAAAAATAAAATATAGCACTTTAAATCTGATGGTCAGCAATATATACATAAGCTAAGCAAGTTTTAAGTCCGTGCTTCTAATGGTAGAAGAGGTTAATCTTTCCTGAAGAATCCAGTGGGAGGGAGACACAGGGCAGATAGCAGCAGCTCCGGTCAGTGCAGAGGGCGTGGCTAGCACTGTGACGTCTCGTGTACAGACACAGAGCTGCTCTCTCCTGCATGCCACACTTGTGCACGAATCATTATCAGGTTCTTGGTTCTAGGCTGTTCACAATTTTTCATCACAATTTGTGTTAGCTCGTCATTCTTCAACCGTTATGTTATGGCTCCGCGAAAGTGTATTAATTCGCCAGACAGTTTCTGTTTCATCTGTGGTGAAAATACAGTGTTGAAGCAACAGCAGAATATTACAGACTTTGGGAAAAAAGTATACTTTGCATACTTTGGACTAAAAATTGGAGATCAAGATAAAGTCTGGGCGCCTCATAAAGTGTGCAAACGGTGTGTTGAGGACCTCCGAAACTGGTTCAAGGGTAAGAAAAAATCTTTCCATTATGGGATTCCTATGGTATGGCGAGATATTTATGGGTTTCTTTTTGGGGCCCACTCACTGACTTATCTGTTTGGTGTGTATGCTGATATCCTCATTCTGGGTACATGCATCTCCTCCAGGACCATGCACTATGGACTAGCTGGCGGACTGTCTGCAGCTAGTATGTGTCTTGCTGGAACACCGTGCAGCGGCTGGAGGCTTGTTGCTGTAGAATGTCAGATAATGGTGGGGGGCAGCTGAGCATTTCCAGACATGCCGTCTGTCTGCTATTGCGTTATGGATGTGTACTGCTCTGCATTGCCTGCCCTGTAGGGTGTTTGATCCCTAGCAGGACTGCGGTGATGGTCCCCTCTACTGCCACCATTGCAGGGGGGTAGAAAGTGGATCTGTTGGCGGGAGATCCTGTCCCCCACCCTGAGCCCCAGGGGGCGCGTTGGGTGGTGGTATGTAATCTCCCTGGTAACCACAGCAGAATGTGGGTGTGGTGCCGTGCAGTTCTCCTGTAGCCAGCCGGGTGTTTGTTAGCAGCTGTAGCCCACTGGTTACTTCACTGCCCATGGAGCCAGAGGTCATGGGTTCACAACCCACAGTGGGGTTCATCGATAGGGCTGTCTTAGGCATTGTCTATTTTTATTGTATATTAGTGCTGCCAGCACAACCACCCTCAGGGTACTGTCACCTTAGGGTGGCTCATAAGGCACCCTATAGGGCGCCTCATACGTCACCCTATAGGGCGCCTCATATGTCACCCTATAGGGCACCTCATAAGGCGCCCTATAAAGCGTCTTATAAGGTGCCTTATATAGTGTCCTATAGAGGATATTATAGGGTGCCTTGGCAGACAGTGCACTTTATAATGTGCCCTATGGAGTGCCTTCTAGGGTGCCTTATGTGGCACCTTAGGTTATGCCACTGTGAGGGTGTGTTTGCTGGCAGCACTATTAACGTACAACTCAACTTCCTCACAGCCCAATACTTAACCCTTTCCAGGCCAAGCCCAAAACTTTCGGGATCCAAACATCTGCCTAAATATTCCTATCAAACGGTATATAATTCATGACCATGGCAGAGGGAACGTCACCATTGGAGCATATTGAATAAGACGGGTACAATTTTCCTGACATATGCATACATTAACCCGGCTGCAGACTGTGGATTAAAATATTATAGTAGGCTTTCAAACGATGCCTCAGCCAGCCTTATTCATTAGGCACACTGGGGAATCAAACCCATGACCCTTGTACCATCGGTCTGTGTAGTAACCATTGTGCTACAGCTCTGTTTCTGTATTTGGGTGTCTGCGCGGCTTCTTACGCTTAATGCGCAGTAATGCGCCCTGTAACAATCGTTGCTGCGTGGCATGTTATAGCACGCGTTATCACTAACGATGTACAGCCCATGTCCTTTTTTGGCATTTCTTCCACTAACGCGGCTCCTAACGCGAATCACACTAGCGCAGTTTAGTAAACATACCCCTAAGTGTCAGCAATGTACAGCATAGGCAGGGAGCCCAAGAAATGTGATAGTAGTGCTCCATTTGCAGTAACAGCATAGTGCCCAGGTATGAAAGGCCACTATGGTGATGGCACAAATGGGGCATGGGGGCTGCAGGCGGGACTTGCAGTGGGGGCTACTGGGGCACATGGTGGACTAGGCAGTTTCCGAGGTGGCACATAGGAATGCAGAAAATGGAAACTAGCAAGACAGCAACTGAACAGCATCAAACATGCCCATGGGTCTGTGTCCCACAGTGTCCCATCCAGGGGACATTACCAAGCAGGTACCCCAAGGGGCACATAACAGTGACAGGCAGTGCTGGGGGAAGCATGGACATCTATGTAGGCACCCCTACCCCAGAACCCACACTTTAGGCAGATGCCTACCTGCCCCATGGATGGCCTGGGATGGTGCACCACCGGCACTGACAGCATATGGTCTTGGCGGCATGGCAGAGGGTGGTGGATGGTTGTGCTAGAGGGAGCAGTGGCACCCGCCTGCAGTGGACCTAGGCCATGCCCTGTACCAGTACGTGGTGTGTAGTGCAACAGAAGAGGTCTGGCTGAGGAACGTAAGGGTAGCCCCAGGGACCACTATGCTGCTGTGGCAACAGTATGGTGCAGCACACTCAGCCAGCATGTCCAAGAGCAGAGGTTCATGTCCATCTGTGGATCCTGAAGAGCATCTCCCAATAGTTTTAGCCCACAATGCAGCCACAGCAACAACATGGGCAAACCGCAATACAGCGGTGCACAGGGGTACGGACACCCACTCACAAGGGCTCCACTATCCACAGTTTCATGGAGTGTCAGGCTGTTGGCCCCAGCACAGAGCTGCAGTTATCACCAGAGCACTACTACTACCCCCTGCACAGATTAGCAATGTCGGCACTGTGATCAGGACCAGTACGGTGAGTAGGGTTGTCAACCACCTCCATGTCTGCACAATGCTGAGATAGGTGTGGGAGTGTGCATATGTCTCTCCATTGCTTTGTGTCTGCCAACACCTCACTGAGCCCACATTGCTCACACTGCTTCCAGCATTAGCCTGCAAATGTGCATAATGAGGAGCAAGGTATTGTGGGAATGGCCCAGACAGGGCAGATTGACCAGGATGCATCTGCACAGGGTAGAGGGCAATGGCTGGGACACTGTAGTGCTCAACCACCATCTGCATGGACAGGGTGGCCACAGCATGTCATGCTGGGGAGTCACTCTCCCTCTGACCGAGCAGTGACAATGACATGTCTATGTTCCCACATAGTGTACCACATTGTTTTTTTCCAGTGATACCTGTGTGTTCCTGGTTCTGGGGCACAATCACAGCGCTACCTGCTTAGTGTCTGTGCTGTGCATCCCATCTCCGGGTGCACAGAGTCCCCCTCTGAGCATGCACTACAGACTGGTTAGTGGGCTGGCTGTAGTTTGCCTGTGCATGGTGAGAACACCTTGTGAGATGCTGCAAGTGCAGTCTGGTTGTGTTGTGTGTTGATGAATGGCTAAAAAAGCCTATGTTGAAATGACTGTTACTGACAACATTGTTTCCTCCTAGTTATAAGCAAGTCTTTGAAATCACCATTGGAAATGCTGATATATAAGCAACCACCACTGGCAACTATGTTTCCACTCTTGTTAGAAAGCCATTGGAATCACCTGTGAAAAAACTTCACTCGTACCTCGCTATTTAAATGTGCTTTCACAGTCCAGTGACACAGCATGAAAATGTAGTTACCGCTTCACTGCTCCAAAATAAGTGAGGGTTCTAAACCTGAGCCGTGAAAAGCGCTCTTTTTAAAGCCGCCGAGTAACAAACGGAACTGCAAACCCTGGATATCAACATATACTGGCAACTCCAACCGTGCGGAGGCATCCGTTTCCCAAAGGGAAATCTAACTTGAAAAGTGAATTTTATTTTTTCAGTACTTGATTGAATATTGTTGAAGAAATCAGTGTTCTCCGTTTCAAATCGTAGATCACCCTTTTGTTCAAGATTGCAATCATCACTGTTACAGCTTGAAATTGAAACTTTGAAATTGAAGTTTAAGGTTAGGGTTGATTTTGAAACATTTATATGGAAATTACATATTAAATCATTTTTCCATAAATTTGGGCCTTCTGGTATTTCAGACAACACTTTGTCAAATAAAAATCCTCTTGGACTCCTCCAGTCCCCTTGAACCTGGTATTGCATACCTTCAAAGAAGCAGAGTTAACAGAAGTTTGAAAATTTGAGACTCGGAAGAACTATATACCTTTTAATTTGAATTTACAGGAAACCAATAGCATTACTAAATAAGATTAGAAAGATTATGCATTTGTGTGGATACATTTTTACATCCATTAGTTTTGGCCATTCCCTCTTATTTGAAGGATGCATCACATTTTCTTAATATCTTCAATCCACTATCCATCAATGAATTTAATGTTAAATATCAAATGGTGACCCTTGATTTACAATCCTTACACACAGTAATTCTGCAAGATGAAGCCGTTTCTATTCTTTTTGAGGTTTTAGAAACCCAGAGTCAGCCACATACAGTTCTTCAACTTTTTTAAGACAATTCATTGACATTGCTATTTTTTATTTCAGAAGCAATTTTATTTACAAATTTCAGGCACAACCATGGAGGCATCTTTTGCCCCATTGTTAGCTAATCTCTACATAGATAAGTTCAAGGAACAATATGTTACTACACTTTAATTTAAACATTTTCCTTTGGAAATGTTATATTGATGATGGGACGATTTTCGAAGGCCTTTACACGGGTATCTTCCCTAGATTCCCATGTAAAGGCCTTATCTGGGATTTTTGAAGGGCACCTGCATGGGTAATGCCCTTCAAAAATCCTGGATAACATCGGTTGCATCGGGGCATGTTAGGGGCATTCTGAGGCCGAGGCATAGCAACAATTTTCAATGCTAACCGTGTAGCCCTCTGTGCCTTAAAGGTAGGTGAGGTTTTTCCTTGCCTATCTTTAAGGTGCAAAGACTATGTGGGTAGCATAAAATATCACTGCTACCCATGTAGCCTCTGCGGCTGCTGGCGCATCCAGACAAACCCGGATCTTCACTTCTGCCGCCGCAGAACTGAAAATCCGTGTTAAGATAGGCGGGCAGGATATGTACCGCGGTGACACATAACCTGCTTATTTGAAAATAGGGCCTGATATTTTTCTTTTGTGGAAAAGTACCATTCAAGTACTGAATGCTTTTTATACCTGGTTGAATTAATGTAATGTACATTTGAAGTTTGAGATAACTGCCAATGACAGAGAGGTACAATTGGACATTTTGATCCGGCAAGTTGATAAGGGATTCCAAACATCAATGTATGTTAAATCAACAGATCACAATTCATTTTTATGGTATGGAAGTAATCATCCTAGACATCTAAAGGTCAGTTTACATTAGTCACAAATATTAAGATGCCATCATATTTCACTTCAGAATACAAGCAACAAGGCCAAATATTCAGGTTTAAATTTCTACATAGAGGGTATCCTCGATCTGTGGTATATAAAGCATACAAAAGGGCACTATATAACAATAGAAAAGCATTTTTAGAGTCTTCTCAGCAGAAATCAACTGATTCTGAGGAGAACGTGACATGTGTCCTTAAATATTCATCTAAGGCTCAGAAAATAGCCAAGGCTATAAGGAAGAACTGGTCAGAATTAAGATTGCATGACTGCTTTCCTGAGAGTGTAAGAATAGCTTACAGCAGTGATAAGAGTCTTAAGGAATTAATAAATCCATCTGATATACAATATAAACTTGAAGAACCCATACATCAGCCGGGACATTTTAAATGTGACAGTTGCAAGTCCTGTGACAATATGGTAGAAGAAGATCACTTTACCAATCCTCAGACTGGTTGGCATTTCAAGCTAAGACATTGTACAGCTTGTCATACAGATTATGTTATTTATAACATACAGTGTCCTTGTTTAAAACTTTATATAGGTAAAACCTCTCGCCCTTTGAATTAATGAGCATTGGTATAGTTTAGCGCATCAACGGAGGAGGAACCAATGGTCATACATTGTTTAACTTGTTCACATGCTTTTATTTCATTAAAAGTGATAGTAGTAGATCATATTTCCCCCTCGATTAGGGGAGCTGATAGAAAAAAAAACAGCTTCTACAGTTAGAAGTAAAATGGATATACATGTTACAGACAGACCAGCCAATGGACTGAATGCAACCATTATCGGGAGAAGGCAGTGGCATAGTATAGTGATTTGTTAATCAAAGGGAGATATGGAGGGCTTAAATTTCAAAGTTCCAATTTCAGAGTTTAGCTGAAACTGTGACTATTGCAATCTTGAATGAAAGTGTCATCTAAGATTAGAAACAGAGTACTGAAAAAAATAAAATTCACTCTTCAAGTTAGATTTCCCTTTGGGAAACGGATGCCTTCCCACGGTTGGAGTCGCCAGCATATGTTGATATCCAGGGCTTCCATTCTGTCCATTACCCGGCAGCTTTAAAAAGAGTACTTTTCACGGCTCGGGTTTAGAACCCTCACTTATTTTGGAGCAGTGAAGCGGTACTTACATTTTCATGCTGTGTACTGGACTGTGAAAGCACATTTAAATAGTGAGGTACCAGTGAGGTTTTTCACAGGTGATTCCAATGGCTTTTAAACAAGACAGTGGAAACATAGCTGTCAGTGGTGGTTGCTTATATAGTAGCGTTTTCAATGGTGATTTCAAAGACTTGCTTATAACTAGGGGGTATGTTTACTAAACGGCACTAACGTCGCAGCTGCGATGTTATCGCACAATATGTGACATTATCGCGTGATAATGGTGCATTACCATGCGAGAACATCATGTATCGCATGGTAATGTCTTTGGCGGCGTTAAGGTGCGCAGAGGGTGGAGTAAGGATTCCCAGAGGGTGGAGTAAGGCTACCAAGGGGCGGAGAGAATGGGTCAATGGGCGAAGAATGGGCATGGAGAGGCTCCATGCACACTAAAGCTGTGAAATAAAGCTCTGAAAATTAGCACCAGTGAAAATCTCGCACTAGAGACACATTTGCAGGGGAGAGAGACCATTTCAGTCAGCAATGTGCAGCAAAGGCAGGGAAACCAAAACATGTGATAGTAGTGATACATGTGCAGCAACGTCACAGTGGGCACGAGAGGGCACTACTGTGAGGCTACAAATGGGGTACAGGGGGCTGCAGGCAGGACATGCAGTGGGGAAGCTGGGGCACAGGGTGAGCTAGGCAGATACCTAGGTGACACATAGGAATGTAGAAGCGGAAAACCAGCAAGACAGCAACTGACCAAGGGCAAACATGGCCACGAGTGTGTGTCCCACAGTGTCCCAAGGGACAGTACCCAGCAAGTACCCCAAAGGGCACAGAACATTGGCAGGTGGTGCCAGGGGAAGCCTGGATGACTAGGCAGGCATCCCTACCACATATCACGCACCATAGACAGCCATCTACTGGCACACTGGATGGTCTGGGACTGCGCACCACCAGCACCACCGGCACAAGGGCATGTCAGCATGATGGTGGAGGGGTGCTGGTGGTGGAGAGGGCAGTGGCATCTGCCCACAGCAGACCACGGCCAAGCCCCATTTAGGTGGGTGCCGTGCACTGCAACAGACAAGGTCTGTCTGATGAACAGTCATGGTATCCCCAGGGAATGATCAGCCTCTGTGGCAACAGTTTGATGCAGTACAGCCAGCCAGTGTGTTCAGGGGCAGAAGGTCACAGGTTCCAGCCCCAGCTGTGTCTCCTACAAGCCATATTCCTACATTTTACCCAGTACTAAACCGTGGTAATAACAATGGAACTGTTATTGCAGATAAAAGAAACACAACATAAACTCCTGTATTTTACCCTACAGAGCACAGACACCATAAACATGTGCAATCCCTAGAGCAGAGTATCCCAACTGCAGTCCTGGAGGGCCAAACATCATTCAGGTTTCATGTTGTCCCTAAAAAATATGCCTGTGCTGCATTTGTATGCATCACCCCCATTTGTATGCATCACCCCCATTTGTATGCATCACCCCCATTGTATGCATATTCATTAGGGACAGCATGAAAACCCAAACAGTGTTTGGCCCACCAGGACTGGAGTTGGGAACCTCTGCAATAGAGCGGCGGCCAACAGGGGCACAAACATCCACACCCACAGGCTCCACTATCCAAAGCCTCATGGAGAGTCAGGCTATTGGGCCCTGGACGGAGCAGCATCTCCCAATACTGGCACCTGCATACCTTAACAATGTCGCCCTAACACATTCCACATATATCATACAGTTGCTATGATTAATGTCAGATAACAAGTCCTAGGTTAAACACGATTTATCGAAAGAGGTTCATCATAGCAACCTTTCTGTTATCTGTGGAGTGTGTTTCAGTGTTTGCTTCTGACAGTGTTTACCACCCCAGGGAGTGACCCCAACAGTATTGCATACCATAGCAATGCCCACACTGTGCCCAGGACTGGTGCGGCGGTCAGGGCTGCCACAGCCCTCTATATTTGCACAATGCTGGCATAGGTGTGGGCGTGTGTGTATGTCTGTCCAGTGTGTTGTGGCTGCCTACACCTTACTGAGCCTACACTGCTTGCACTGTTTCCAGTGTTGGCCTGCCAATGTGCATAATGAGGAGCACGGTACTGTGGGTATGGCCCGGACAGGGTGGCCTGGGCAGGATGCATCTGCACAGGGCATAGGGCAATGGCCAGGACATTGTAGTGCCTGAAAACCACCTGCATGGACAGGGTGGCCACAGCATGTCATGCTGGGAGGTCACTCTCACCCGGACTGAGCAGTGGCCATGGCATGACTAGGTTCCCCCATAGTGCTATACAGTATTTCTCTCTAGTGATATTTATGGGTTCCCTTTTCTGGGGCCCAATCACTGACATACCTGCTTGGTGTGTGTGCTCACATCCCATTTTTGGGTGCACACAGTTCCTCCAGGAATATGAACTATGTACTAGCTAGCAGACTGTCTGCAGTTAGCATGTGTATGGCCGGAACACCTTGCAGGGTGCAGTGGGTGGAGACTGATTGTGCCCTCTGCTGGTGAATGTCAGATAGTGGTGAGGGGCAGCTGAGCTTTTCCAGGCCTACTGCCTGTCTGCCAGGGCCCTATGTGATGTGTACAGATCTGCATTGACTGCCCTGTAGGGTGCCTATTCCCCAGCAGGACTGGGGTTGATGGTCCCTCTCTACTGCCACCATAGCAGAGATGTAGAATGTGGATCTGTTGAAGGAAGATCCTGTTCCCCACCCTGAGCCACAGAGGGCAGGTTGGGTGGTGCTTCATTATCTGCTTTTGGGTTCAAACACCACCCTTCACCTATAGCATATGACCATGGCACCTACACTGGATATGCACTATTCTAGGTGCATCATAGTCCACAAGGGCTGGACATGACTGGGAAATACAGGACACAGGTATATCTGTAAGGACTACCTATCACACACTAGCACTGATAGAGACCTGCAGCATAGCCTACCTCAGGCAAGCCAGGTGCTGCGGACCTGGTGCTGGGCGCCCCACCTCGCCCTCAGGGTGAGCACAGGACCTGCACAATGTCACGGTCTGTAGCTACTCTGTGCCAGTAACACACACGGTCAGTTCCACCTACCAGGCTGAGGTGCTGTGGCGGTGCATACCCAATCTTGTGATCAGCTGTAGACTGCTGATCTGCATATGCAGTGCATCATGGGTATGGGTGGGTTTACCCTATCCTGGTAACCACAGCAGACAGTTTGTGTAGTGACCCACAGTCTTTCTGTGGCCAGCCAGCAGTGTGCTAGCAGCTATAGGGATGTAGCCCACTGGTTATTTCAATAACTGTGGAGGCAGAGGTCATGGGTTTTATCCCAAAGTGGTGTTATTTAATAAGGCTGTCTGAGGCTTTTCCTTTTAATTTAAATCAGTGCTGCCAGCAAAATGCACCCTGACAGTGCTGTAACATTAGGGTGCCTCATAAGGTGCCCTATAGGGCACATTAGAAGGCACTTTGGCAGACAGGGCACTTTATAATGTGCCCTGTGGAGTGCCTTATAGGGCGCCTTATGTGGAACCTTATGTTATGGCACTGTGAGGGTGTTTTTGCTGGCAGCACTGATTTAACTTAAAAAAGGAAATGCCTCAGACAGCACTGATTTAAATGACATACAGGAAATGCCTCAGACAGCACTGATTTAAATTACATATGGGAACTGTTTCAGACAGCCTAATTACATAACACCACTGCAGGATCAAACCCATGATCTCTGCCTCCACAGTCATTGCAGTGGGCTACATCTTTATAGCTTCTAACACTGCGCTGGCATGAACTTAAGGTTAATGCACATTAACGTGCCACGGTGCCCACTCTTGTGCGAAACAGATACTTGCTACCTTGATGCCAGAACGCCCACTCCTTATATGGCATTCTTCACATTATCACTGCAACTAGCACCAGTAACATTAAGACGGTTTATTAAACATACCCCTAGGAGGAAACAATGTTATCAGTAACAGTCATTTCAACATAGACTTTTTTAGTGATTGTGGTTAAAAAAGAGTTTGTCTCCCATAACTATGGAATTTAAAAAGACCAGTAAAATAATGTCAGCATGTGGCAAATAATAATAATTAATGTTATATATAATGGGGTCAACGGATCAGCGTAATAAGTAATTTATTTACCAATTTCAATCAAAAACGTTATTCTACCAACAGCCTCATTTCTCTAGTCATTTGGCCGTAAGGTGAAACAGGACCATGCTGGGTGCATGACAAGGTGCAGATCAAGAAAATGCACCACATGGGCAAAGGACTGGAGGCATATTAAAACAACGCACAGTATAAGATTCATAAAATCTAAGCTGCTGACCACAGTGGTTCAGATACAGATAACTTCTTCTTCAATGATTTTTGAAATAAGGGTTTTCCAATGAACAATGTACTTAAATAAATAGAGGAGTATGCTGACCAATGAGGATTGGTACTCTAATCTTAAGGAGGATCCAATCTTGGACCAAAGGGACTGAATGAGGTCTTTTCCCCTCTATAGGATTGATAATTATTATTATTATTTAATGATGATAAAAAATATAATAAGTTATTTTGAAATTAATATTGAAGAAAAGCTAAAAGGGGAGTTTATATGACTGGTGACTGATGGCGAGAGAGTATTAGCTTTGCACATACCATGTCAGTCACGAACCTCACTTCTAAGCCAGGGTATTTGGACTATAATCTCATTCTCTCAAATTTACTTCTTGAAGAAAACTCCATGATCTGACCACAATACCACGGCTCTTTAGGTCTCTGGTCCATCAGTAGTGAGAGACAGGCAGAGAGTAATACAGAACACAATCACACACACACAAAGTGCTATTTTCTTTGAGCTCAGAGGGAAGACAGCAAGCGGTATATGGACGGGCATAATTCCACACCTGCCGAATTCAAAGTCCTCCTTGTGAAAAGCTCCTTTTTATTAGAGAAAAAGAGGAAGTTACAATCATTTATTATAACCATGAAATAACACAAGGTGTCGCCAAAGTTCTTTTTACAGAGTAAGATCTGATTACAGTATATTAGATGAAATTTACGCAATTATGACAAAATTGTTTATAATTGCAAATGTTGCAAAAATTATGTTTTGTCAGCAGGGACTTCCAGCTGACTGTACAATGAACTATGGTTACACAGTTCATAGGCGTTATGCTTAGTTAACACTGTTCCATCTATTTTAAAGACAATTACACAGAACCCATGATCATGACATCCTATTCTATTTAGAAGGAAGTAGGTGAAAAGTCAAACTTCTAAACACATTTTGTATCAAGAAATTCATCCATCTTCAATTACATATTGGGGATTCTGGTATCCCTTTATCTGTCCATCCCTACAGTCCTCCCTGTGATTCTATAAAGAATCATTACTAAAGAACAGTAGCTGAAACATGTCCAATTCCGGAATAATCTTCTACAATAGGCTTCATTTTGCAGATGTTCTGTCAAAGTCCTAGGCACATCTGGTCCATAGGTGAGCTCCATCTTGTTCGTTGGAAGAAATCATTATACAAAATCGTGTGACATTGTTTATCTTTGCTTAGCCTCAATAAAAATGTGTACAGAGAGCAAGACTTTACCAATTATTCTTGTAAGCACTACCTTTTCCAACAGTGGCCAACTGCTTCTCGTAGATATCATGACACCAGTCATCACTTCAGATTCGTCAGCAGCATCCTTTCACACCATGGGCTGTGCTATGCACATCTTAGATCAATCTTTTTCAGTGACCATCCACCCGGCTTCACTGCTGCGCATACATGAGTAGTTCCTCTGGAATCGCTGATCTTTATCAGGAGTCTCCATATCCAGTAGCATTTCATTCAGTCGTTTTCCTCTTCGGCCCATAGGATTCAGTGCATACAATATATAATTTGTAAAAATCCTACTCTCCACTACAGCATCTCTCTTGATGCCATACAATTGCAAACAAGCACAATTATTCATCCCTAACGACAGTCTTAAATTGTTGAACAGAATTATATTATCTATTGTTAATTACAATACATCCATAGCTAGTACTAAACTATTACATAGCTAGTCTGTAACATCAGGGCCGGATTTACCTTGAGTGAGGCCCTACGCCAACAAAAATTGTGGGCCCCCAGCAGGGGCGGCCCAAGGGGGGTGCGGACCTCATTTGCATAAGGGGCCTCATTTGCATAAATATTTGCATAATGTTACCATATACTAACTTTTAGTAAACGTGCCTCTTAATGAGTGTATGGATAAAGAAAGACTAAAAGATTTCTACATTACTATAATCCAGTGCCAACTGCCAGACACATTAGGAACTACTACAAACACTGCCCATAGTAAACCCGCCGTATCCTAACAGCACTACCAGGACTCACAAAGCACCATACTCTACCAATCAAAAGGCAACACTGCAAATATTAAACCAATACATTTCAGAGAACAACAATACATGACCTACTGGGGAAAGAGAACAAGTGGCAATGTCAAATAGGAATTATATAAACAGAACACCTCAGCTCAGTTACACATGCAGAACATAGACCATCACCAAACAAGTAATCACAATTTAGAAATAGGAAGACAATAATTAAACTGGGAATCCCAAAAGCCAAACTTGGAATGTACAACACTGTAGAAATAAAACTATACATTAATTTGCTCTTGTACTAAACAAAGCGCAGATGTTAATGATGCACATTTACCAGAGCTGACATATTCCAATTAATAAATTCAAAATAAAGAGATATTTTTCTACCTTTTGTGCATTTTTTTCAGCTGCAATTGCTCCAGCCACTTTCTTCTGGTTTCTTCGTGTCTTCTGCTAACTCTCCATCGTCTGCTGTCCATTTGTCCTTTCTTCTCTCTTCTAGATTTTTTTCCATTCTCTCTCTACATCTGCTTTAACATACTAATCTTTCTCCTTTTGCTCTTTCCTCATTCCTATTTCATCCACTCAAATTTTACCCCTCCATCCTCAATCCCCACTTACTCTCCCAATACCCGGCCAATTGTAGATTTTTTATCCCTCCCACACAAAATTTTTTTCCCTTCTCCATTTTACTCTTCCAGCCCCATCCCATTCTAATCCTCCCCCAACATCAGCTCCCTTCTAGTTCCAGCCTCACCCAGCATCCATTCCCTTCTAGTCCCTGCATCAGCCCATTTCCAGTCCTAGCCATCCATCAGCCCATTTCCAGTCCTAGCAACCCCCCAACCCAATACCAGTCCTAGCCCCCCCATCACCCCACTTACAGTCCTTAACCCCCCATCACCCCATTTTCAGTCCTTAACCCCCCCATCACCCCATTTTCAGTTTAAGCCCCCCCTATAACCCATTACCAGTCCTAACCCCCCATCAGCCCACTTCCAGTCCTAACCCCATCAACCCATTTCCAGTCAGCCCCCCATAGCCCATTGCCAGTCCTACCCCCCCCCCATCAGCCCATTACCAGTCCTAATCCCATCATCCCACCTCCAGTTTTAACCCCCCAGCCCATTTCCAGTCCTAGCCCCCCATAGCCCATTACCAGACAACCCCCATCAGCCCACAGCCCATTACCAGTCTTAACCCCCCCAAAGCCCATTACCAGTTCTAACCCCCCCCAACAGCCCATTACCAGTCCTAACCCCATCAGCCCACCTCCAGTCTTAACCCCCCAGCCCATTTCCAGTCCTAGCCCCCCCCATAGCCCATTACCAGACAGCCCCATCAGCCCACAGCCCATTACCAGTCTTAACCCCCCCCCTAAAGCCCATTGCCAGTTCTAAGCCCCCCCCAACAGCCCACAGTCCATTACCAGTCCTAACCCCATCAGCCCACCTCTAGCCTTAACCCCCCCCAGCCCAGCCCAGCCCAGCCCAGCCCCGCCCATTTCCAGCCCCAGCCCCCCAATAGCCCATTACCAGCCCTACCCCCCCAGTCCATTTCCAGCCCCAGCCCCCCCAATAGCCCATTACCAGTCCTAACCCCCCATAGCCTATTACCAGTCCTAACCCCCCCCCGGCCTAAAGAAAAATGTAATTTAAAAAAACCTGGTGGCTGCCGCCGCGGGACCCCTCTGCTGCCGCGGGGGCCCCGTCTACAAGCTGAAGCGGTGCGGTGCGGTGCGGTCGGGTCGGGTCCGGTCGGGTCTCTCCCTCCCTCCTTCCCTCCCTGCAGGCTGCGAGAGACGCGAAGATAGAGCGTCTCCTCGCGTCTGTGTTAAGCCGGCAGGGGCTGATGGGAAATCCCATCAGCCCCTGCGGGCTTAACACAGACGCGAGGAGACGCTCTATCTTCGCGTCTCTCGCAGCCTGCAGGGAGGGAAGGAGGGAGGGAGAGACCCGACCCGACCCGACCCGACCGCACCGCACCGCACCGCTTCACCTTGTAGACGGGGCCCCCGCGGCAGCAGAGGGGGCCCCGCGGCGGCAGCCACCAGGTTTTTTTTTTAATTGAGTTAAAAAAAAATTACCTGGTTCTTTTTTTGTGGGCCCCTGCCGGCTGTGGGCCCTACGCCATGGCGTACATGGCGTATAGGTAAATCCGGCCCTGTGTAACATACTTATTATTTTCATCTACATTCCTAAACGTATTCTGTCTACTTGCCAAATCAAATGTTAGCATGTGGCCTGATAGACACATTGCTTTTTCCTGTCAGGAACACAATTGTACATATTCATATCACTAATTATATTTGTGATGCATTCTCCAGCCTTAACAATATACAAGATATAGTCAATCTGGTTATTCAAGGGGTAACAAACATTAAAACATAACTAGCAGTTCATGACAAATTATTTAAACTAATTTCAAATGTTTGTCAACAATTATTAGGAAGGCTGTCTTATCTTAGGTGACTATTCAACTCACATTACTTTAAACATTATCACCACATCCTGTACACACAAACACCCCAATACCTCACTGGTCTTCTCCGCTTCCATATCCCTACACGTAGTCTTCATTCTCTTCACATTAATCAACTTCACTTCCCCCCACCATCTCGTGCACACTTACAGTCTACCTTCTGCCTTTTTCTTCCTTGGTCTAGCTCTGTGGAACTCTCTTCCCACTCCACTCCATCTGGAAGATAACTACACCAATTTCAGGCCCCTACTTAAATCCCATCTGTTCACCTCAGCATATAACCTCCTAGCCACACCCAACTGACCAGGTTTATCTATTTTTGCACTCTTCTTTGTTTTTTTTGTTATTTTTTTAAATACTACTTTCCCCACTAATCACAGCAGTTCACATTGCAACTAAAACTTGGTGCAGCACATTAAACAGGAACATTGATAACTTTAAATTTTTCTTTGTAAGACAATGAGGGTTAAGTGACTTATCCAAGGTCACAAGGAGTGCTAGTACTCTTCTCTATTCCAGTCTAATCCGCAAAGACATCTAAGCTCACAAAGGAAGGAACATTTATATAAGGGTGTGTACATTCATCAACTATAAAACTTTTTAACACCAAATTTGAACCAACTAGAAATCAATTATCACTTCTTAATAACTTAACAATTCTATCTTTGTTACACTATTTTCAGAACAAAACAGCATAGTAGTATCAGCACATATCAGCACATAGAGCTCCTCATGCAAGAAGCCTGAGGCAAAATCAGTATTGATCAAGTGAGCAGATAACTCAAGAGCTCTAGGAAGAGCGGACACTCCAGCTAGTTGAGCATTAGCAAATAGCAAAGCAGCCGACTCTGTCACAGAATCAATTCTTATAATTGCATCAATTTTCCTTATTCGTTGCGCAAAGCAGAACCATCAGTACAGTGTGAGGTTAAATAGTAGCAATCTAGAGCTGAAAGGAAGCTGGGTTTTTTTTATTCCAAATGTAGAAGACGCAAAAACTTAATGAGAGACATGTTAAAGTATTAGAAACTCAGTAATTTGGATTGCAAAGACTAATGCTCGAGGCCGCGGGCCGGGTCCCGCGGCCGTCAGTAACCTGGGCCCGGGCCCGGCCTCGGCCTCCAGCGTGCAGGGTTGCTGGGGGGGGGGGAAGGGGGAGGGTTGAGAGGGAACGGCGCGCGCGGCGTTTGAAACCGCTCCGTCATAACGTCGGCGCGATTTCATTGGCCGGCGGTCGGCGGGGGGGCGGTGCTGTGCCGGCGAGGAGCCGCGTGGCCTTCCTTGTCTGGCCGCGGCTCCTCGGGAATCCGGACGTGTTTTTTCCGGCGGTGAGGGTCCGGTGAGTTGGGTGCGTTGGGGGGGGGGGATTTTGGGGTCGCGGGGTCGGCGATTGCGGTGAGGGGGAGTGCTTCGGGAAACGGGGCTGTTCAACAACAACAAAAAAAAACAACTACACTAACCTACATTAAACTTACTGCCAGCAGCCAGCTAAAGCCGGTAAGGGTACCAGTGGGGGGGTGGCACAGGGTAGGGCAGCCCTATCATGGCTGGCTCCAGCAGAGCCAGGAGGTCGTCGGGGGCTCGGGCAGGGGGTACTCCGCGGGGATCCCGCGGGGCGGGGGCGGCGCCAGGAGCGGGTCGCGGAGTAGTGCGGGGGGGCAGTAGGAAGGCAGCTAAGTGGCAGGGTGGGGCCGGGAAGCGGGGGGCTTCCCCTGCATCTGCAGGTGGTATTCATGCTCATGGGGAGGTGGGGAGCCCCCTGGGGGTGGGCGCAGGCCCGGGTACGGGGGAGGTTGCTGGCCTGTCGGGGGGGAGGGGGGCGGTAGGGGGGGTGGTTGCGGCGAGCTTGGCTCACGGGGGTGTTGGGGATGGAGTGGAGGGTACAGGAGGGGGGGGCCTGGGTGGGGGCAGGCAGTAGCTGGGGCTTCTGGGCCCCTCTCTATGGGTTGGGGGGGGCCGCTTTGCAAGGGGGAGGGTGGTCAGCTTGGTCCCCGGTACCTGGGCAAGCTCCGGCCTGGGGGGGCGGGCTGGGGGGGGAACCATTGGGGTGCCGGGCTTCCGGCTGTTGGGCAACCCCCCTGGGGGGCGGCAGACTGGGCGGCTGGGGGGTTAGGATTCTCTGGCGGGGCGCAGGGTCGGGGTGTTGGGTGGGGGATGGGGCCGTATGGGTGGGCGCCTCCTGGGCCGGGCTTTCCGCCTTCCCCGGGTGTGGGCTCCCCGTGTGTTGGCTCTCCTCTCTCGTTGCAGGTGTCGGGGTCTGCTCCGGTTCTTCCGAGTGGGTCCGCAGCGGCGGCTGTCGGAACCACGGTGATGTCTGCGACCGTTGGCCAGCCGGGCCAGTCTTCGGTGGAGCAGACGGAGTCCACTTCGGAGGCGCAGGCGACGGCGGCGCAGTTGACAGCAGGTGAGTGCTCGGGGGTTGCGGTGGGGGGTGGTGGGGTGGTGGTGGGGCCGAGCGAGTGTGCTCCGCCGGCACGAAAAGCCAAGGCGAAGCGGAAGCACCGACGGCATCGGCGGAGGAGCACGTCGTCGTCCTCTTCATCGTCCGGGTCCTCAGCCTCTTCCTCGGCTGACTCCACGGTTGTCCCGCAGGTGGGGGCGGGGTGCGAGGGGGCGGGGTCCGCGGTGGTCCGTTGCGCGGAATTGTGGGAGAGTGTTCCGCGCAAGTTGCGGAGGCGGATCGTAAAGCGGCGTTACCTGGATATTTTCCGGTTGTTGGAGGGGAGAAAACATTCAGGGAAGAGCCGCAAGAAGCGTAAAGAGGACGAGAAAGCGGGGAGGGTACGGAAGGTGTCACGGAACACGTTGAATTGGACGCGGGCTTTTTTGCGGCTGGCGAGTGTATGGGGCCATGGGGACCCGAGTTGTTACGGCGAGCTTCTGGCTTACGCTGATGCCATCTTGTCGGCTTCTCAGGTGCACGACGGTTGGGCCTGGCTCAACTATGACGAGGAGTTCCGCGACAGGATGGAGGAGAACAGGCAGTTGATGTGGGGAATGAAGGATATCAACCTTTGGCTCACGCAAATGTCGGCGAAAAGGGGCGGTGTGGGGGGGGGTACGGGTCCGGGTAAGGCGGGGGGTACGGCTGCTCCGCTCGGCCAGCGGCCCTTTCGGTCAGCGGGCCCGGGGCCCGAGACGAGCAGAACGGGGGCGAGCGGTCCTGGCGGGGACCTGTGCTGGCGCTTCAATAAAACGTCCTGCCCCTTCCCGGACTGTAAGTTCCGGCACGCCTGTTCGCTTTGCGGCGCCGGTCACTCGGCCATCAAGTGCAGCCGCCGAGCGGTGCCTGGGACGGCGGCGGCCAGTAAGTGACGGGAATGCGGAGGGGCTAGCGCCTACCCCCATTAAGAGGCGGGCGCTGCAGCCGTGGCTAGAGCTTTATGCGGCTACCAGACATGGCAAGGCGGGGTCGATGTTATGGGCGGGGTTTTCCGAGGGCTTTCGTATCCCAGTGCGGGGGGCGGTTCAGGGGTTGGAACGGGGGAATGCGGTATCGGTGAGGCGGATGGGGGAGGTGGCCCGGGGAAAGATTGCGGCGGAGCGTGCTCTAGGCAGGGTGGCTGGGCCGTTTGAACGGCCCCCCTTCTCGCCTTTTGTCGTATCGCCGCTGGGGGTCATCCCGAAGAAGGAGCCGGGGCGGTATCGGCTGATCCATAATCTTTCTTGCCCCCTCGGTGCTTCGGTGAACGACCATATCCCGCGGGAGCTGTGCTCGGTGCGATATGCGTCCTTTGATGAGGCATTGGAGCTGGTGCGACAATGTGGAAAAGGGGCCCTGTTGGCGAAGGTGGACATTGAGTCAGCCTTTTGTCTCCTGCCGGTGCACCCGTCCGCTTTCCCCTTGCTTGGATTTCGTTTTGACAATCAGTACTACTATGACAAATGCATGCCCATGGGCTGTGCGATTTTGTGTGCCTACTTTGAAGCCTTTAGCTCTTTCTTGCACTGGGTGCTGGTGCGGATGTCTGGGCGGCGGACTATAGTGCATTATCTTGATGACTTCTTGTTTGTCGGGCCGGCCCAGTCCGACGTGTGCGGATCTTTGCTGGGGCTTTTCCATGGCTTGGCGGCTGATTTTGGCATCCCGTTGGCAGAGGGTAAGACGGTCGGACCGGTGACTCGTATCTCCTTCCTGGGGATAGAGATTGATTCGATTGAGTTTGTGGTCCGGTTGCCTGTGGATAAGGTAGAGCGGCTGCGGCTCTTGGTGGCGGCGGTCGGTTCCGCTGCAAAGGTGACTTTGACAGAGCTTCAAAGTTTAGTTGGTCACCTGAATTTTGCATGTCGGGTCATTGCTATGGGGCGGCCCTTTGCGCGAAGATTATCTTTGGCGATGGCCGGGGTCCGATGTGGGCATCATCGCATCCGAGTCACTGCGGGGATGCGAGCCGATCTGCGCGTTTGGGATGCGTTTCTGGCGGACTACAATGGTTGCTCGTTGTTACAGTCCGGGGAGATTTCCAACCGGGAGCTGGAATTGTTTTCAGATGCAGCCGGTGGTTCGGGCATGGGCTTGTATTTCCAGGGCGCGTGGTGTGCTGTGCCGTGGCCCGCATCGTGGCTTTCGGGTGGTTTGACGCGCAACGTGACGTTCCTCGAATTATTTCCGATTGTGGTGGCCTTATGGCTGTGGCCGGAGAGGTTACGGGACAGGCGGGTTGTTTTCTGGTGTGATAATGCTGCAGTGGTGCAAGTCATTAATCGCCATTCTCCCAAGTGTCCACGGGTAGCAGCGTTGATGCGGGTGTTTGTGCTGGCTTGTCTTCGTCTTAATATCACGGCTCGGGCTCGTCATGTGCCGGGCGTTCAGAATGGGATTGCTGATGCTTTGTCTCGTTTCCAGTGGGAGCGGTTTCGGGAATTGGCACCGGGGGCGGACGGGACCGCGGCGGTGGTGCCGGAGCACCTTTGGCAGCTTGGGACGCCGGAATGATCTCGTTGCTGCGTTCTTCCCTGGCTCCAGGTACGTGGAAAGCCTATTTGCGGGGGTATGCACGGGTTCGTGAGTTTCTGTGGGGAAGGGGCTGGAGGGGGTGCAGCGTCGGGGACCTTTTGGCAGGGTCTTTCATAGTCTGGGCGAAGGAGTCTGGTTGGTCCCGGTCAGCGGCACGGGCGGCTTTGGTCGGTTTCTCCTTCTTTTGCAGGGTGGCGGGTGGGGGCAATCCGGGCACTTCGTACGTAGTGAAGCGGCTCTTGGCCGGTTGGGCTCGAGTGCAGCCCCCTGCATCGGATTGGCGTCGTCCCGTGTCGCATGACTTGCTGCTGCGTATTTGGGGTGTCTTGCCCGAGGTTGCGGCTTCCGCGTTGGAGGCCGTCCTGTTCCGGGCGTTGTTTGTCACAGCATTCTTTGGGGCCTTTAGAGTTAGCGAACTGGTCCCCCAGGCGGGCGGGCGGAGGGGTCGGGGAGGGTTGCAGGAGCACCAGGTGGATCTGCAGGGGCAGTTGGTTCGGATATTTCTGGATCGCTCGAAAACTGACCCGCAGGGGCGGGGGCGGTGGGTGCTGTTGCGGGCCATCCCTGGTCTGGAATCTTGTCCGGTGCAGAACTTGTTGAGGTACCGGCGTCAGCGTCGGGTGGGGGCTGGCTGTTTCTTTTGTCATGAGGACGGTTCGGCCGTCACCCAGTTTCAATTCACTGCGGTCTTCCACCTGGCCTTGAGGCGGTTGGGCGTCGACGAGCGCGGGTACGCTTCTCATTCCTTTCGGATTGGTGCGGCGACCAGTGCTGCGGCCGCGGGCCTCGGGGGTGAGGTGATTCAACGCATCGGGCATTGGAGCTCCAGGGCTTACACGGGTTATGTGCGCCCAGAACAGTTGTGAACTGCATGGGCGTCGGGGGGGGGGGGGGTGTGGGGGGGTATTAATGCTGTGTTTCTTTTTCAGGTGTTCAGGCAAGCGTGCCGACCGGGAGTGCTGCACGGGGCCCGCCAGGCGTATGGTGGCTTCTGGGACATTCCTTCGTCTATTGGGCGGAACGCAGAGCATCCACTCGTCCGCTGGGTCTACACCTGGGCTTGGAGTCCTGTAATTTCCGGCTGGTGTGGCTCGGCCAGCGGGGCATGCATTGGTGGCAGCTACTTCCAGTGGTTCGAGAGCACGCGGAGAGGCGGCGGCTGCCGTTGGGACTTCTGATACACCTAGGAGGCAATGATCTTTCCGGTTGGACGTGCCGGCAACTTATTCGTGCTGTACAACGGGATCTGCGGGCGCTGCAGGAGCAGTGGCCGGACTTGGTGATTGTGTGGTCGGACATCATCTCGCGGCCGGCCTGCTTGTCGCAGCGGAGGTGGTCGAGAGGGCTAGCCAAGATCAACAGGCAGATCGGCCGGTGGTTGCAGCAGGCTGGCGGGTGGCAGGTCCAGCACCCTTGGGCGGACCCCCGGTGCGCTGGACTGTATCGTACCGACGGGGTACACTTGTCCCCGGTTGGCCAGGACTTATTGCTCAATGATTGGCAAGAAGCTTTGGAACTGATTGGTCGCAGCTTTATGGGGGGGCGGTGCGAGGATAGTTTATACCTCGCACCGGTGGCGGGGTACAGAGTCTGCGCTCGCAGGAGCGGCGCAGGCTTGACCTGGTTATGAGCAGTGGGGGGCGAAATGCTCCTTGGGGGTGGGGCGAGACAGCCCGGTTGGGGGTCTCGACCCGGTAGTGGGGGGGTGGGAGCCGGCCTTTGCTACTAGGATGGCGAGGCAGGCGGCGGGGTTTGGGGGGGAGGAGGATGCTCCGCCTTGCTACTAAGATGGTGGGTGGGGGGGCATCCTCCGGTAAAGGGGTGTGGGGCTGGGTTATGTTTAATTGTTATTCAGGCCCTTTGGGCGGTTTACAAGTTGTAAATAAAGCTGCGACCAAAATGTTTGTACCAAATACAGTTGTTTGTGATTTTGTTGGGGGGGGGGGTGAGGCACTCGAGGGGCTGTGTATTGATGTGGTCGGAGGCGAGGAGGGCTTCCGGGTTACCAGAGTTAATGCTCGAGGCCGCGGGCCGGGTCCCGCGGCCGTCAGTAACCTGGGCCCGGGCCCGGCCTCGGCCTCCAGCGTGCAGGGTTGCTGGGGGGGGGGGAGGGGGAGGGTTGAGAGGGAACGGCGAGCGCGGTGTTTGAAATCGCTCCGTCATAACGTCGGAGCGATTTCATTGGCCGGCGGTCGGCGGGGGGGCGGTGCTGTGCCGGCGAGGAGCCGCGTGGCCTTCCTTGTCTGGCCGCGGCTCCTCGGGAATCCGGACGTGTTCCCGCCCACCCGCCCCTTTTTTGCTGGGGGGTGGTGAGGTTGTCGCAGCTGGTGGGGGTGAGGGGTACAGAGTCTGCGCTCGCAGGAGCGGCGCAGGCTTGACCTGGTTATGAGCAGTGGGGGGCGAAATGCTCCTTGGGGGTGGGGCGAGACAGCCCGGTTGGGGGTCTCGACCCGGTAGTGGGGGGGTGGGAGCCGGCCTTTGCTACTAGGATGGCGAGGCAGGCGGCGGGGTTTGGGGGGGAGGAGGATGCTCCGCCTTGCTACTAAGATGGCGGGTGGGGGGGGCATCCTCCGGTAAAGGGGTGTGGGGCTGGGTTATGTTTAATTGTTATTCAGGCCCTTTGGGCGGTTTACAAGTTGTAAATAAAGCTGCGACCAAAATGTTTGTACCAAATACAGTTGTTTGTGATTTTGTTGGGGGGGGGGTGAGGCACTCGAGGGGCTGTGTATTGATGTGGTCGGAGGCGAGGAGGGCTTCCGGGTTACCAGAGTTACTGCTACAAGCCCAGTGGCTTACGTCCAATGGGAAATTTCTGAGTGAGAACACAAACAGCAGCAACAGAAGAGGTAAGCATATTGGATCACACTTGCAATTAACAACATCAGTTCTGCAGAGGTCTTTCATAATAACTAAAACAGATACGACATGAAAATTTAAATCACTCCTCCAATCGACTCCTGCAGATTAGTTTAAAAGAGACTAAGAGAATATCAGCATTTTTTTCTTCAGACATTTACTCATACACTATTATAGTTGGACTTTCAACATTATACATATATTCGCCATACTGTTTTAATTACTTAATTCACTTGTTTGAATATAGTTGCATCATTCACTTTTTCCCTTTAAGTAACCAAACTTGCTTGACTTAACTTGACTAGCAATTCAATTTTTTCCAGTTAAGTTACTAACTTCTTTTATCTTTAAAATACTTAATTTTTCTTAAAACTTCATTACATCACACAATTGTATCAAATATCTAAATATATCAAAGCATGGAAGATCTTCCCATTCATTCACATCAATTATAACTAGAAATACAATTTGGAAAATATATCAATCATTTTTTCCCAAAGCATCCAGAGACATAAGAAACACCAAGGAGTAATGTTTCTAATAATATTTTTCAGCATTTGCAGTATTACACATAGAATGGAATCAGTAAATAAATTCTCATAACCCAAAATAAGTTCAGATCCAAACCTAAAAAACAAACTTATTTACTATACATACACAAGTAAAAGGAATAGTTAATCACATTTGGAGGTTTTTTTAACTTCCCTAATAAAGAAAATCTTACCACAGTTGCTCAAGACGTTCTTTCCTGCTAATATTGCAGTCATGTCAAGCCGTTATCTTTGCCGGAAATCTCTACAGTATTACTGCAATAAATATCAAAACCTTTATACTGCACAGCACACTTCCCTAACCACGAAATTAAAGGAAACAAACTTCATACTAAAGTTATGACATGAAAACCAGTCCTTTAAAACTTTGTTTGATTAATTTCTATTTTACAGTCATACAGCAACGATATAAGTTTTTCCCTGTAAGCATCCGTTTCTATTATATTTACACTATTCATCCTAAACACTTGATTATTACATTTTTCAAAACACGGAGTGCGTGCTGCACTTTTCAGCCTTAAACTGCCACAAAACCATTCATGACTGGTATGAAATTTGCTTAAATCTAATCATATTTCATACTGTAATCAACTCAATTTGTCCCACTGAAATGTTCCAAGGGGAACGGCAAACTGTGGTTACTGGCAGTCATCACATAAGGGCGCTTCACCAAAACTTGCGCCTCATTTCACAATTAGGGCTTCCTTTTCTCTTGCCCCATATCACTTCACTTATCTAACTGAGATCTCTAATTAACCCTACCGACTTTACATTACAATCACAATATACACACAGATATCTGTCAATACTTTAGTATACTCACAGCAACCACTGCCTGTGTCCTTGAGACTTGTCTGCTTGTTTCCACCTGCTGAAGGAACACAGAGATCCGAGTCCAGCACCAACTGAAGAAAACTCCATGATCTGACCACAATACCACGGCTCTTTAGGTCTCTGGTCCATCAGTAGTGAGAGACAGGCAGAGAGTAATACAGAACACAATCACACACACACAAAGTGCTATTTTCTTTGAGCTCAGAGGGAAGACAGCAAGCGGTATATGGACGGGCATAATTCCACACCTGCCGAATTCAAAGTCCTCCTTGTGAAAAGCTCCTTTTTATTAGAGAAAAAGAGGAAGTTACAATCATTTATTATAACCATGAAATAACACAAGGTGTCGCCAAAGTTCTTTTTACAGAGTAAGATCTGATTACAGTATATTAGATGAAATTTACGCAATTATGACAAAATTGTTTATAATTGCAAATGTTGCAAAAATTATGTTTTGTCAGCAGGGACTTCCAGCTGACTGTACAATGAACTATGGTTACACAGTTCATAGGCGTTATGCTTAGTTAACACTGTTCCATCTATTTTAAAGACAATTACACAGAACCCATGATCATGACATCCTATTCTATTTAGAAGGAAGTAGGTGAAAAGTCAAACTTCTAAACACATTTTGTATCAAGAAATTCATCCATCTTCAATTACATATTGGGGATTCTGGTATCCCTTTATCTGTCCATCCCTACACTTCTAATGCTCGGTGTAGTACTTGTATCATGCCAAAGAGAACCTCCTTCTGTAGTTCATAGATCTAGCATGTATGCTAAATTTATCAAGGTGTGCTTGGAAATTCTTCTTAATCAAGCCTGTGGCACGTAACATGATAGGAAATAATTTGGTATCTTTCTGCCACATTTTCTTGGTATCTGGCTGCTTGGTACCTGAAGATTTTCTTCCTTTCAATGTGATTCACAGAATAGTCACTTTGGACTGACACCTCTATGATCAATGGTGATCTGGTCTTCTCTTTATTGGAGTGGAGGAGTGGCCTACTGGTTGGGGCAAGGTACTGCAGGCCAGAAGGTCAGGGGTCCAAATTCCACTAGAGGACAGCAACCTTGGGCTGGAAGGACTGGGGTTTCTAGTCCCACAGGTGCTCCTTGTGGTCTTGGGCAATCCACTTAACCCTCCATAGCCCATGTTTCCTGTAAAATAGTTATCTCCAAGTTATAATGCCCTGTTCAATGTAATTTCAGTTTGTTTAATGTAAACTGCACTGATGCAGAATAGCGCGGTATATAAGAAAATGCAAATAAATAAATATGGCTATATTCAGTTTCCTTGCATCCAGCTTTTTATCATTCAGAATGGGAGTATGCCTGGTGATAATAACCTCTTCATTCTCTGTAATTCTCTTAGGGTCATGATCTTAGTCCCTTTTGGGTACCACTCCTCTGTGGGTGTCATCCTGGCTGTTCTGTGCAGTAGCTCCTGAAGAACCCCCCAGAAGTGCCTTGGCTTAAAGGGTTTTGAATATCCCTCCTCAGAAGTCCTTGGGCAGATATAGAGCAGCTCCCTGGTGCTGCTCCTGGCTTCTCCTCCAGTAGTTCCTTTAATTAAGCACAGGGTTGCACTACTTCTCTTTCCTTTTCTAGGTGCTCAGCCAAAAAGCCAGAGATACCACACTTTGGTACAATGGCCATGAAGCCAAAGACCACCATGTCCTTAGTTCAGGCTCCTACTCCATCTCTGTAGTGCAATGGCAATGGAGTCAAAGACCTGGATTTGAATCAGCATTGAGGTTTTATACCCCTCTCAGTTTTCCTCCAAACCTCCCCCCCTCCATCAACGCACATTAGATCAAGGACCTTCCTCGCATTATCTCACTGAGATCTGCTGGATGAATCAGAGGCCATAAACTTCCCTGATGTTCTAGAAACAGACAGGTTACAGAAAGGTTGGCAAGAACTTATCTGGTACAGCCACTAGAGGTCCTAGTGAAATAAACATATAGGACTTGATGTTCAGCGGCAGCAGCTAGTGCCATTACAGCAGCTAGCCATCACTGCTGAACACTAAACCCGGATATTCAATACTGGGGCCATATCCAGCCACCAGCATTGAATAGCAGGGTCAGCAGCCAAAGAAGGAAGTTAACTGGGCATCAGCGATATTCAGCCACTGCCTGGTTAGCTTCTGCGGTAAAAGTTAGGACAGCATTTGTTGTGTCTGATTTTCGCCGTGGACTGGTTGTCCCTGAATACAACCCACGGAATGCCCCCAGAATGTCCTTATGCTAGCCAGTTAGCATCAGTGTGTGTAGCAGTGGTACCTGAGGATATTCAGTGGCACTGTGTTAGTGCACTGAATATCCCGCTTAGCGGCATTTATATGGTTTACAGGTCCACACAACACGTAAATGCCTTTGAATATTAGGCACATCTGACCTTAGTAGCCTCTACATTCTCCCCCCTTAAGAAAACTGGGATAACTACAGTGAAATCATTTTTTACAACAAACTTCTACAACAACCTAATGTTCATTATCAACAGCTCTTCCCAGTGTTGGAAGGGGTATAGATTACGTCTAGGTAATTCTGATACTTTTTGTAAATGGAAGCAGTAACTGTATCTCAACTTCAACATAGGCTAATGAGCTCACTGATGCTTCCATGCATGCTAAAATGAGGGTCTAATGGACTCACAGCTTGGCAAAACACACTAGTAAAACATTTTCTATGAAATTATGTTTTTTTTTCATTTATTATATAAATTTATTTAATGAGACACCCCTGGGGGTGGCAACTCATAAAGGAATTTATTTTCCTCAGTGGGACACCTGTGAAGGTAGCAACATACTTTTAGGGGTATGTTTACTAAACCGTCTTAACGTAGCAGCGGCGACATGATTGCGCGGTAATGTAACGTTATCGCGCGATAACATCACGTATCGCGTGATAACATCACGTATCGCGCGATAACATCACGTATTGCGTGATAACGTAGGCAGCGGCGTTAAGGCACATTAACGCTGTGAAATCCGTCTATGAAGGGTGGAGTAAGGCCTCCCAGAGGGCGGAGATAGGGGTCAATGGCAGAGAGTGGGCGGGGAGAGGCTCCAGGCACACTAACACTGTGAAATCCGGGTCTGAACACTAATGCCACCTTCGCATTAGAGGCACATTTGCAGGAGAGAGAAACCATTTTAGTCAGCAATGAACAGCAAAGGCAGGGAAACCCAGAAAAGTGATAGTAGTGATACATATGCAGGAACCAAAAAGGCAAATAAACATATAAAATGACCAGAACCACATCTGAAATCCCAATAACCAAGCTGGCCAATAGTGATATTAATGATAAACATAAAGCAACACTACTGACAAAGCGTAACAAGGAAGATATCATGTTTGGAAGGGTCTATGCTCTGTCCCCCTACAAAGTGAATGATCCCACATTGAAATAGCGGTGATCAGGGTTTTTGTCATTTATATTGGGCAGGTTTGTTAGGGCGTGCACAAGTGCAGCAACAGCAGAGTGGGCACGTAGGAAAGGGCAACTGTACTGATGCTGTAAATGGGATACATGGGGCTGCAGGTGGCACATGCTGTGGTCCAGCTGGAGCACAGTGCAGACTAGGCAGATGCCTAGGTGGCACATAGGAATGCCGAAACTGTAAAGCAGCAAGACAGCAACTGACAAGGGACCAACATGGGCATGAGTGTGTGTCCCACAGTGTCACAGGGGATATTACCCAGCAGGTACCCCCAACATGGGCACGAGTATGTGTCCCACAGTGTCACAGAGGATATTACCCAGCAGGTACCCCCAAGGGCACATAACATTGGCAGGTGGTGCCAGGGGGAAGCGTGCATGTCCATGTAGGCACCCCTACCTGAGAACCCACACCATAGGCAGCTGCCTACCGGCACATTGGATGGCCTGAGATTGCACACCACCAGCACCACTGGCATAAGGGCATGTCAGCAAGGTGGCAAAGGGGGCAGTGGCATCTGCCCACAGCAGACCATGGTCAAGCCCCATTTAGGTGGTGCCGTGCACTGCAACAGACAAGGTCTGTCTGATGAACAGTCATGATATCCCCAGGGAATTATCTGCCCCTTGGCAAAGGTTTGGTGCAGTACACGCAGCCAGTGTGTTCAGGGATAGAAGGTCACAAGTTCAAGTCCCAGCTGTGGCTGTCCTGCCAACCTTGTCCCCATATTTTACCCAGTACTAAACCATGGTAATAAAGATGGAACCTTTATTACAGATAAATTAAAAATGCCTGAAATGCCTATATTTTACCCTACAGAGCACAGACACCATAAGCATGTGCAATTCGTAGAACAGAGTTTCCCAACTGCAGTCCTGGAGGGCCAAACACCATTCAGGTTTCATGCTGTCCCTAATAAATATGCCTGTGCTGCATTTGTATGCATCAACCCCGTTGTATGCAAATGTATCTCATGCATATTCATTAGGGACGGCATGAAAACCTGAACAGTGTTTGGCCCACCAGGACCGGAGTTGGGAACCTCTGCCCTAGAGCAGCGGCCAACAGAGGCAGAAACACACACACCCACAGGCTCCACTATCCAAAGCCTCATGGAGAGTCTGGCTGTTGGGCCCTGAGCGGAGCAGCATCTCCCAATACTGGCACCTGCATACCTTAGCAATGCCATCCTAATCTTGGGAACACGTTCCACATATATCAAAAGGTTGCTATGATTAATGTCAGCAAAGGTCACTTATCGTGTGATAATGTCTCCGGCGGCATTAAGGCGAATAGAGGGTGGAGTAGGACGTCTCAGAGGGTGGAGAGAAGGGGTCAATGGGCGGAGAGTGGGCCGAGAGATGCTCCAAGCACACTAACACTGTGAAATCAGGGTCTGAAAATTAAAGCAGGTGAAAACCTCGCGTTAGAGGCACATTTGCAGGAGAGAGAAGCCATTTTAGTCAGCAATGTACAGCATAAGAACATAAGAACATAAGATATGCCATACTGGGTCAGACCAAGGTCCATCAAGCCCAGTATCCTGTTTCCAACAGTGGCCAGTCTAGGTCATACGTACCTAGCAGTTTCCCCAAAAGACACAGGTTCCACAATGCTTGTACTGGGTCAAACATTGATATCCTGGGTCCCTTCTTAATAATGGTTTATGGACCTTTCCTCCAGGAACTTGTCCAAACCTTTTTTAAACCCAGCTATGCTAACAGCCTTTACTACATCCTCCGGTAACAAATTCCAGAGTTTGATTACACGTTCAGTGAAAAAATATTTTCTTTTTTTAGTCTTAAATAGTTTACCTTGTAGCTTCATTGCATGTCCCCTAGTCTTTCTATATTCTGGTAATGTAAACAATCGATCTATGTTTACCCGTTCCATTCCGTTCATTAATTTATAGACTTCTATCATATCTCCCCTCAGCTGTCTCTTTTCCAGGTTAAAGAGCCCTAACCATTTTAACCTTTCTTCATAGGAGTATCCTTTCATCCCCTTTACCATTTTGGTGGCTCTTCTATGAACCTTTTCTAATATCGCTATATCCTTTTTAAGATATGGCGATCAGAATTGCACACAATATTCAAGGTGCGGTCTCACCATGGAACGATATAGAGGCATTATAATATCTTTTGTTTTATTTTCCATTCCTTTCCTTATGATACCTAGCACTCTATTTGCTCCCTTGGCTGCCGCTGCACACTGGGCCGAGGGTTTTAACATGTTCTCCACAATGATGCCTAAATCTTTTTCCTGGGTGGTGGTTCCTAATGTGGAACCTTGCATCGTGTAACCATAGTTTGGGTTGTTCTTCCCTCGGTGCATAACTGCACTTGTCCATATTAAATTTCATCTGCCATTTTGATGCTCAGTCTTCCAATTTATCAAGATCCTCTTGCAATTTTCCACAATCCTCTTGGGTTTTAACAACTTTAAATAGTTTTGTGTCATCTGCACATTTGATAACCTCACTTGTTATTCCACTTTCCAGGTCATTTATGAATATGTCAAAAAGCAGCGGACCCAGCACAGATCCCTGGGATACACCACTATTCACCTTTCTCCATTGGAAAAATTGGCCATTTAGCCCTACCCTCTGCTTTCTATCTTTTAACCAGTTCCTGATCCACAGTAGTACACTGCCTCCTATCCCATGTCTCTTTAGTTTTGCCAAAAGTCTCTGATGAGGGAGCTTGTCAAAGGCTTTCTGAAAGTCCAGATACACTATATCAACTGACTCACCTTTGTCCAACAGTTTATTCACACTTTCAAAAAAACATAACAGATTAGTAAGACAAGATCTTCCTTGTCTAAAGCCATGTTGCCTGTCTCCCATTAGGCCATGACTATCTACATGCTGAGTAATTTTATTCTTTATGATGGTTTCTACCATTTTTCCCGGTACTGACGTGAGGCTCATCGGTCTGTAGTTTCCCGGATCACCCCTGGAACCCTTTTTAAAAATTGGTGTTACATTGGCGATCCTCCAATCTTCAGGTATTGGAGATGATTTTAATGATAGTTCACAGATTACTAATAGCAGGTCTGCAATCTCATATTTCAATTCTTTCAACACCCTTGGATGTATACCATCCGGCCCAGGCAATTTTCTACTCTTCAGTTTATCTAATAGTTGTAAGACATCTTCCCGATGTATCGATATTTCCTTCAATTCTTCTGCACCTTTAAATACCACTTCAGTCATGGGTAACATCCCTACATCTTCCTCAGTAAAGACCGAAGCAAAGAATTCATTCAGTCTCTCCGCTATCGCCTTGTCGCCTCTTAGTGCCCCTGTAACCCCTCTATCATCTAATGGACCAACTGACTCTCTCACAGGTTTTTTTGCTACGAATGTACTTGAAAAAAGTCTTTATTTTGCGTTCTTGCTTCCACAGTAAGCTTCTTCTCAAATTCTCCACCAAAGGTAAAGGCAGGGAGACCAGAAAGTGATAATAGTGATACATGTGCAGCAACAGCATAGTGCCCAAGTATGAAAGGGTACTACGGTGAGGCTGCAAATGGGGTATAGGGGGCTGCAGGTGGGACATGCAGTGGGCAGCTTGGGCACAGGGTGGACTAGGCAGATGCCTAGGTGGCACATTGGAATGTAGAAACGGAAAACCAGCAAGACAGCAACTGACCAAGGGCAAACATGTCCATGGGTGTGTGTTCCACAGTGTCCCAGGGGACAGTACCCAGAAAGTACCGCAAAGGACACATGACATTGGCAGGCGGTGCCAGGGGGAAACGTATATGGCTATGCAGGCACCCCTACCCCATATAACGCACCATAGGCAGCCGCCTACCTGCACATTGGATGGCCTGGGACTGCGCACCAGCAGCATCACTGGCACAAGGGCATGTCAGCATGGTGGCAGAGGGGTGCTGGTGGTGGAGGGAGCAGTGGCATCTGCCCACAGCAAACCAAGGCCAAGCCCTGTTTAGGAGGGTGCCATGCACTGCAACAGGCAAGGTCTGTCTGACGAACAGTCATGGTATCCCCAGGGAATGATTTGCCTCTGTGACAACAGTTTGGTGCAGTACACACAGCCAGTATATTCAGTGGCAGAAGGTCACAGGTTCAAGTCCCAGCTGTGGTTCCTGCAGACCATGTCCCTATATTTTACCCAGTATTAAACCGTTGTAATAAAGATGGAACCTTTATTGCAGATAAAATAAACATGCCATAAACGCCTATATTTTACCCTACAGAGCACGTACACCACAAACATGTGCAATCCCTAGAGCAGTTTCCCAACTGCAGTCCTGGAGGACCAAACACCATTCAGGTTTCATGCTGTCCCTAATAAATATGCCTGTGCTGCATTTGTATGCACCGCCCCTTTGTATGCAAATGTATCCATGCATATTCATTAGGGACAGCATGAAAACCTGAACTGTGTTTGGCCCCTCAGGACTGGAGTTGGGAACATCTGCCCTAGAGCAGCGGCCAATAGGGGCAGAAACACCCACTCTCACACCCACAGGCTCCACTATCCAACAGCTCATGCAGAGTCAGGCTGTTGGGCCCTGCGCGGAGCATCATCTACCAATACTAGCACCTGCATACCTTAGCAATGCCGTCTTAAACTTGGAAACCCATTCCACATATATCAAAAGGTTGCTATGATCAATGTCAGATAACAAATCCTAAGTTAAGCACAATTTGTTGACAGAGATTCATCATAGCAACCTTTATGATATCTGTGGAGTGTGTTTCAGTTTTTGTTTCTGACAGTGTTTACCACCCCGGGGAGTGACCCAAACAGTATTGAGTACCATAGCAAAGCCTGCATTGTGCCCAGGACTGGTGTGGCGGCTTTGGCTGCCAACCACCTCTATCCTTGCACAATGCTGAAATAGGTGTGGGAGTGTGTGTATGTCTACCCGGTGTTTTGCAGCTGCCTACACTGTACTGAGTCCCCAATGATTGCACTGTCTCCAGTGTTAGCCTGCCAATGTGCATAATGAGGAGCAAAGTATTGTGGGTATGGCCCGGACACAGCGGTCTGGGCAGGATGCATCTGCAGAGGGCATAGGGCAATGGTTGGGACATTGTAGTGCCCGACCACCACCTGCACGGACAGGGTGGCCACAGCATGTCATGCTGGGGGGGGGGGCGTGGGGGTGTCACTCTCACCCTGACTCTCATGCAGTGACCATGGCATGGCTAGGTTTCCCCATCGTGCTAGGCAGTATTTCTCTCAAGTGATATCTATGGGGTTTTTTTTTCTGGGGCCCAATCACTGACATACTTGCTTGGTGTGTGTGCGCTCACATCCCATTTGTAGCTGCACATAGTTCTTCCAGGAACATGCGCTATGTATGAGCTAGCAGACTGTCTGCAGTTAGCATGTGTATGGCTGGAATACTTTGCAGGATGCAGTGGGTGGACACTGACTGTGCCCTCTGCTGGTGAATGTCAGATGGGGGGGGGAGCAGCTGAGCTTTTCCAGACCTATTGCCAGTGCCCTATGTGATGCGTACAGATCTGCATTGACTGCCCTGTTAGGTACCTATTCATCCCCCCCCCCCAGCAGGACTGGGGTTGATGGTCCTTACTGCCACCATTGCAGAGATGTAGAATGCTGATCTGTTGGTGGGAGATCCTGTCCCCCACCCTGACACACAGAAGGCAGGTTGGGTGGTGCTACATAATCCACTTTTGGGTCCAATAATCACCCTTCTCGTATTACATGTGACCATGGCACCCACACAGAATATACACTAGTCTGGGTTTGTCATAGTCCACAAGAGCTAAATGTGACTGGGAAATACGGATGGATACAAGTGTATCCTAGGTGTGTCTGCAAGGACTAACTATCACACACTGGCACTGATGGAGACCTGCAGCACAACCTATCTCAGCAAAACCTGGTGCTGGGTGCCCCACCTCACCTTCAGGGTGAGCACAGGAACCGCACAATGTCACGGTCTGTAGCTACTCTGTGCCAGTAACCGAAACAGTCAGTTCCCCCTACCAGGCTGGGGTGTTACAGAGGTGCATACCCCATCTTGTGATCAGATGTAGGCTGCTGATCTGCATGTGCAGTGCATCATGGGTATGGGTGGGTTTACCCTATCCTGGTAACCACAGCAGACAGTTTGTGTGGTGACCTGCAGTCTTTCTGTAGCCAGCCAGCCATGTGCTAGACGCTATAGAGATGTGGCCCACTGGTTACTTCAATGACGGCAGAGGTCATGGGTTTGATTCCACAGTAGTGTTATTTAATAAGGCTGTCTGAGGCTTTTCCTTTTAATTTAAATCAGTGCTGTCAGCAACAACACCCTCACAGTGCCGTAGCCTAAGATGCCTCATAAGGCGCCCTATAAAGCGCCCTATAGGGCACATTATAAGGTGCCTTGGTGGACAGGGCACTTTATAATGTGCCCTATGGAGTGCCTTATAGGGCACCTTATGCGGCACCTTAGGTTACGGCGCTGTGAGAGTGTTTTTGCTGGCAGCACTGATTTCAATTAAAAGAAAATGCCTCAGACAGAATTCTTACATAACACCACTGTGGGATCAAACCCATGACCTCTGCCTCCTCAGTTATTGCAGTAACCAGTGGGCTACATCTTTATAGCTTCTAACATTGCGCTGGCATGAACTTAGGGTTAACGCGCGTTAACGTGCCACGGCGCCCACTATCGCACGATATCGATTTCTTGCAACCTTCCCTCTGGAACGCCCACTACCTTATATGACATTCTTCACATTAACGCTGCAACTAGCACCGGTAACATTAAAACGGTTTAGTAAACATACCCCTAAGTGGGATTCAAATTAAACAGAAGCAGCTGGAATGTGCAGTACCTTAGGGCTACCCACATTCAGCTGGATTCTTCTCTAGCCATTAAAAATTCTATAAACTTATTAGAATCAAAAGAGATATACATTTTATAAAATAAATAAATAAATAGATATACATTTTAGCCCCAAAGGTTGGGTATATTTTCAATGGCTAGGCATCTTTCTACTGCTACCTGAAGTGCTTGGGTGGTATTAAACCTGTAGAATAACTAGGTAAGAACAACAATATCAACATGCAATAGAATAACGTCCTTGGATAACTTTCAACCCATGTTTCACATTTTACTTTTTGGCTACTGTAGCATAAACTGATCACTCTATTTCAATGAAAGTCCTCTTAGTTCAAATACTGTACCATTTTGGGTCATTTTTTTAAAACCAGACTTCCTCCAGGGAGAATACTGGTCACTGGTTAACCATGACCTCAGCATGCTTTCTGATTGTCCTTCCCATGTTCCATTCCTTAACCTGCACCTCGATTGCACCTTAACCAAAACCACATAATATTCAGCCAGTACAGTATATTTAAACACATTTTATAATATCCTTCTTTTTAACAGATTTATCCAATAATCTGTCAGATGACATGCCTACCTCTCTGCTTAACCTGCAGAAACTGATATTTAGATTGACTGACTCTTTTGGATTTGGATTATTATGTGCCTTTTCCAAATCCAAGCTCAAGGAGAGCTACCAAAATGGTCTCATAAACTAAGCTGAACCTGATGCAATAAAGGTTAAAGTGACTTGCTTGAGGTAACAAAGGATGACAGTGGGAGAAGCGGAATTTAAAGTCCAGCTTCCCTGGTTCACTATCTTCTTCTCTAAGAGCTAAGATGCCCCTTTACTTCATCAGGATCAGATGAGGGTCATGTGATCATGTCCCTTGGAGCAAGAAGAACACCTGCCAAAGTAAGAGAGATCCTCTTGTCTAAAGAGTAATAGCAAGGGGTTTAGATAAGTGTCATGAAAATTGACCACTGTACTTAAGCCCCATCATCTGTGGATTACTGGACAACTAGACCATTGATCTTTTTACTGTTATTGGTTCAGTAAACCTTTAATGGTCATAGTTTACAGAAAAAATTAACACCAATATATAATAAATATTTATAACAGTGTGAAATATGCTAGGAAATCAATACATTGCTCATAAGTAATAATTAGTGTTCTGCTAGTCAGGCAGCAGAAATTTATATTAACTATTTCAATGGAAGTCGTCCAAGTGTTTCCATTTACTTCAGATATTTTACGTATGTACTCTAGCCTTGAAAGAAAAAAACATTCAGTCCACTATTTATTAATGAATTTGTTCTGCAACAGAATACACACAACCTTTTGCTTTTTCAATAGGTTGCTTGAGTCTTACATTTCAAGATTATGTAGTTATACACCATGGGGGCAATAATATAAGTGCTTACATCAATGCCAGCTAAACTGGTAGGTTTGCATTGATTGTTGCCCCTAAAAAACATATGCAGAGATATGCACCTTCCCTTTCTAGGTACTTTTCTTTGGCAAAACACAGTACTTCATCTTCAAATCCAAACTAAGGGTATGTTTACTAAAGGGCACTATTTGCGCTGCTGCAACATTATCGCGCGATAAGGTACCTTATCATGCAATAATGGCGCTTTATCGGACGCAGAGGTACCTTATCTCGCGATAACACGCGCAGCGGCGCAAACGAGCGCTGATGGTGGAGAAAGGCTCACGGAGGGCGGAGGAAGGCTCCCCAGGGGCGGAGAGAGAGGGTCAATGGGTGGAGAGTGGGAGGGGAGAGGCTCCATGCACACTAATGTTGTGGAATCCGGGGCTTAAAACTAACGCCAGTGAAACCCTGGTGTTAGAGCAGATTTAAAGGGAAGAGAAACCATTTCTGTCAGCAATGTACAGCAAAGCCAGGGAAACCTATTTAAAAGTGATAAGTGTGATACATGTGCACGGAACAAAAGGGCAAATAAACATTGAAAATGAACTGAAAAAAATGTAAAAACACATAACCAAGCTGGCCAATAGTGATATTAATGGGAAACAGCAGAAAACACTACCAAGAAAGCTCAACAAAAAAAAAGATATTAATTTTGGAAGTGTCTATGCTCTGTCCCTATACAAGGTGAATGATCCCACAGTGAAATAGCGCTGATCAGGGTTTTCCCTTGTTATTGGACACGTTTCCTATGGCGTGAACATGTTCTGCAATAGCAGGGTGGGCATGTTGGAACGGGCAACTGGACAGATGCTGGAAAAAGGGATACAGAGGGCTGCAGGTGGCACATGCTGTGGTGCAGCTGGGCCACAGTGAGGACTAGGGTGATGCCTAGGTGGCCAATAGGAATGCTGAAACAGTAGAGCAGCCAGACAGCAACTGATGAGGGCCCAACATGGGTCACAGGGGATAGTACCCAGCAGGTACCCCCAAGGGCACAGAACATTGGCAGGTGGTGCTGGGGGGAAGCATGGACATCTATGCTGGCACCCCTACCCCAGAACACGCACCATAGGCAGCCACCTACCGGCACACTGGATGGCCTGAGACTGCGCACCACCAGCAGAAGGGCATGTCAGCATGGTGGCGGAGGGGTACTGGTGGTGGAGGGGGCAGTGGCTGCTGCCCACAGCAGACAGTGGCCTAGCCCTGCTTAGGTGGGTGCCATGCACTGCAACAGACAGGCTTTGTCTGACAAAAAGTCATAGTATCCCCAGGGAATTAACTATCCCTGTGGCAACAGTGTGGTGCAGTACACACAGCCAGTGTATTCAGGAGTGAAAGGTCACAGGTTAAAGTCCCAGCTGTGGCTCCTGCCAACCCACTCCCCATATTTTACCCACTACTAAACCATGGTAATAAAGATGGAACCTTTATTGCAGATAACATAAACATGCCTCAAACGCCTATATTTTACCCTACAGAGCACAGACACCATAAACATGCGCATTACCTAGAGCAGAGTCTCCCAAATGCAGTCCTGGAGGGCCAAACACCATTCATGTTCCATGCTGTCTCTAATAAAGATGCCTGTGCTGCATTTCTATGTGCCGCCCCCATGGTATGTAGATGTATCTCATGCATATTCATTAGGGACAGCATGAAAACCCGAACAATGTTTGGTCCACCAGGACTGGAGTTGGGAACCTATGCCCTAGAACAGCGGCCAACAGGGGCAGAAACACCTGAACCCACAGACTCCATTATCCAAAGCCTCCTGGAGAAGCAGGATGTTGGGCCCTGCATGCATCTTCCAATACTAGCACTTGCATACCTTAGCAATGCCACCCTAAACCCGGGAATACGGTACACATATATCAAAGGTTTGCTATGATTACTGGCAGATAGCAATTCCTAAGTTAAGCACAATCTGCTCATTGAGCTGTATCATACCAACCTCTCTGATGTCTGTGGAGTGTGTTTCAGGTCTGGTGTCTGACAGTGTTCACCACCCTGGGGAGTTACCCCAACAGTATTGCGTACCATAGCCATGCCTGCACTGTGCCCAGGACTGGTGCGGTGGCCAGGGCTGCCAAAAGCCTCTATAGTTGCACAATGCTGGCATAGGTGTGGGAGTGTGTGTCTGTCTATCCAGTGTGTGGTGGCTGCCAACACCTTACTCAGCCCACACTGCTTGCACTGTTGCCAGTGTTAGCCTGCCAATGTGCATAATGAGGAGCAAGGTACCGTGGGTATAGCCTGGACAGGGTGGCCTGGCCTGGATGCATCTGCACAGGGTATAGGGTGGCCACAGCATGTCTTGCTGGGAGGTGACTCTCACCCTGACTGAGCAGTGACCACGGCATGGCTGGGTTCCCCCATAGTGCTGTGTTGTATTGTTTTTAAGTGAGATGTATGGGTTCTCTTTTTTTCTGGGGGTCTAATCACTGACTTATCTGCTTGGTGGGTGTGCTCACATCCCAGTTTTGGGTGCACACATCTTTTCCAGGAGCATGCACTGTGGACTAGCTAGCAGACTGTCTGCAGTTATATGTGTATGGCTGGAACCCCTTGCAAGGTGCAATGGCTGGTGACTCATTGTGCTTGCTGCTGGAGAATGTCAGATGGTGGTGGGGGCAGCTGAGCATTTCCAGGCCAACTGTTTTTCTGCCATTGCCTTATGGATGTGTACAGCTCTGCATAGGGTGTCTGTTCCCCAGCAGGACTGGGGTTGATGCCTTCCCTCCACCATTGTAGGGAGGTAGAATGTGGATCTGTTGGTGGGGGATCCTGTCTCCCACCCTGAACCACAGAGAGTGGGTGGGGTGGTGGTACATAATTTGCCTATGGGTCCCTCTCCCATGTTACAAACACAAAAAAAATGCACTATTCTGGATTCATCATAGCCCATAAGGGCTAGACCTGACTAGCAACTACAGATGAACACTAGTGTATCCTAGGTGTGTCTGCAAGAACTACTTCTCTCACACACTGGCACTAACAGGTACCTACAAAATGGCCTATTTCTGTCATGAAAGGTGCTGTGGACCTGGTGCTGGCCGCCCCACCGCACCCTCAGGGTGAGCACAATATCCACAACAATGTGACGGTCTGTAGCTACTCTGTGCCACTAACACACACCGTCGGCACCCCCTACTAGGCTGAGGTGCTGTGGGGGTGCACTCTGTCAGTTGCCCCTACCAGGATGAGGTGCTGTGGGGTGCATATCCCCATCTTGTGATCATCTGTAGACTGCTGATTTGCATGTGCTGTGCATCATGGGTATGGGAGGGTTGACCCTATCCTGGTAACCACATCAGAATGTTTGTGTGTTGATGTGCAGTCTTTCTGTAGCCAGCCAGGGGTTTGTTAGTAGCTGTAGTTACTTCAATGTCTATGAAACCAGCAGGCATGGGTTTGATCCCACAGTGGGGTTACTTGATAGGGCTGTCTGAGGTATTGTCTATTTTTAATATAAATGAGTACTGCCAGCAAAAACACCCTCACAGTGCTGTAACCTTAAGGTGCCTCATAAGGCACCCCATAAAGTGCCTTATAAGGCGCCCTATAAAGTGCCTTATAGGGCACCTTATAAGGCGCCCTATAAAGTGCCTTATAGGGCACCTTATAAGGTGCCTTATAAGGCGTCCTATAGGGGACATTATAGGGTGCCTTGGCGGATAGTGAACTTTATAATGTGCCCTCTGGATTGCCTTATAGGGCGCCTTATGCGGCACCTTAGGTTACGGCACTGTGAAGGTGTGTTTTCTGGCAACACTAATTAAAATAAAAATAAAATGCCTCACAAAGCACTGCTTAAACGTAAAGGGTAATGCCTCAGCCAGCCTCATTCATTAGGCAAACTGGGGGATCAAACCTATGACCCCTGTACTCTCAGTTAGTGTATTAACCAATGTGCTACACCTCTGCTACTCTGTTTGCACGTCAGTGTGCCTACTTAATATTAATTTGCATAGCTCAATCCATCGCATGATAATGTGCGCAGCGAGCGTTATCGTGCGATAATCCCGGTTTGCTACATTTAGACCTGAACGCCCACTCCTTTTATGGCATCCTGCACACTATCGCCGGGCGCACGTTAAGTCTGCTTAGTAAACATACCCCTAAGAGGTATATTTGCTAAAGTGCAGTAAGGTTTGCACTTACCACATCTTAACTACAAAACTTAAGGATCTTTGACTGCAAAGACTATGCAATAAATACAGGGGGCGTGCTAACACTTGCCTTGCATTTGCTGCACAGGCCCACATTCAATGCCTTATCAGATAATGTAAATGTACCAATGCTACTTGTAAAGGTAAGAAATGCAGGCCTGTGGAAAAGTTTTAAAAAATAAAAAAAAAATTGTTTCTAGTAGTGGTGTGACCTGCCCCCCGCCCAGTCCAATCCCCCCTAGGCCCAATCAGAATCCGGCCTGATCCAATCACTACCTCCTCCTACAATGAAGCTCCCCAGCCAGCCCAAAACTTGAAATCCCCCCAATCAGCGCTCCACTATAGGAGTCGCCTTCATACTACTCATCAAGATGCCGCTTGGTTAGTCACCCTTCCATCAAAAGGTTCCTCAACAGCATTCCCACAACCCCTTATCCACATATCTCCAAGCCAGTCATTCCCTTCCTGAAACCCCTAACATCAGCCCCTCTCTTTCAATGATATATCCCAACCCTCCCCCTACACATTGACCTCTTAGGACTTACCCTGAGGATTCATTGGTGTCTAATGAGCTGGGTCAGGACCAGTCCCCATCCACTCCCATCCTGGAGCTGCTGGGGTTTAAAATGGTAGCTCCTTAACGTGGAAGACTGACAACTAATGGTAGTACTGTAAGACTACTGCCAGAGGTCATAGTTACCATTTTGAATTCCAACAGTTCTGGGATTGGAGAAGAGGGGTATCACACCTGCCCTAGCCCACTAAAATCCAGGAAAAGCCCTAGATGACCCATTGGTAGTCAGGGGGTAGAGAAGAGTCATGGCATGTTGATAAGTGGGGTAGTTAATATTGGGGGATCTTGGTTGGGGAGGAGTGACTGGTTGGGGTGTATATGGATAAGGTGAGTGTGGGGATGATTTGGGGTGGGCGGAGGTCCTGACTGGGGAGGTGACTTGCTGAGAGGATATTGATGGGGTATGGGATTGCTATCTGCAGTGAAGGATGCTGATCTAGGAGATGTTTCAAGTTTATGGGGCACTGACTCAGAGGGCCTTCATTTCTGAGGGGTTTGTGATTAGATGAGGATGGGGGAATTGGATTTGGGGGTCCGGGTAATCTGTCTCAGCTGCCACGCTACAGAACTACCATTAGCATAGCTGCCCTTAACACGCCCTGGCACGTGGTAACATCTTCTGCACTAGCTTGATCACCACCCTACACTTCCCTCTATCATACCCCAATCAATACTAAGCACCTAGCATGTTTAGTGTGTGGTAAAACCCGTGCTAAATGCACACTGCACTCTAGCAAACAAGGCTAATTGCACTATTGCCTGCTCCAACCTCATCCCAGGTACACATTCACAGTAGCTGGTAAAATTGCCAAGATAGAATTTATATCAGTTATATTGACATCAATATTTTTAAAGCAACACAAATGCAAATCCTGCCAAGCTTAGTAAACTATGAAATTTAAGTATGTAAAACAGACCAGACATACTATAAAACAGGGTAATTTTAGAAGAGACATGCAAGTGCAATCTGGGACATCTAAACCAGAACATCTGAAAAAACAGCAGGCATGTCCAGGTGCAGACACAATTTCACAAATGTGTACATGCCCAATATGTATGTCTGTGGGAGTGTCTATATAGGTATCTCCAGAACTGTGTGTCAGAATCCAGACAGCTAGGATAGCCTGAGTATTAGACTAGAAACAGTATAGTAAGAGTTCAAATCCCACTACTGCTAGTATTGATATTGTGCTGAGTACTGGGGATATGGAGTGCTATCTTCACTACATCCTATGGATGTTTTTCAGCCAATGTGAGCACTTGTCTGGTGCAGCATCTAAGGGGTATGTTTACTAAACCGTCTTAATGTGCGCCCGGCGATAGTGTGCAGGCTGCCATAAAAGGAGTGGGTGTTTCAGTCTTAAAGTAGCAAAACGGGATTATCGCGCGATAACGCGCGCTGCTGCGCACATTAATGGGCTAAGCGACGCTAAGCGCGTTAACGAGCGGTAATCTTAAGTAGGCACCCAGACATGCAAACACAGAAACAGAGGTGTAGTACAATGGCTAATACACTGACTGATGATATAGGGGTCATGAGTTTGATCCCCCAGTGTGCCTAATGCATAAGGCTGGCTGAGGCATCAGCTTTGACATGTAAGTATTGTTTCTTGAGGCATTTTATTTGTATTTTAATTATTGCTGCCAGCAAACACACCCTCACGTGCCATAATCTAAGGTGCCACATAAGGCACCCTATAAGGCACTCCATTAGGGCACATTATAAAGTGCACTGTCTGCCACGGCACCCTATAAGGCGCTCCATAGGACAACTTATAAGGCACCTTATATGGACTGTAACCATAAGGTGCCTCAGAAAGCACTTTATAGGGCACCCTATAAAGCGCCTTCTGAGGCACCATATGGGTACAGTACTCTGAGGGTGTTTTTGCTGGCAGCACTAATGTACATTAAAAATTGACAATGCTATGGATAGCCCTATCAAATAAACCCACTGTGGGTTTGAACCCATAACCTCTGACTCCACAGGCAGTGAAGTAACCAGTGGGCTACAGCTATTAACAAGCTCCTGACTGGCTACAGAAGGACTGCATGTCACCACACAAACAGTCTGCTGTGGTTACCAGGAAAGGGTTAACCCACCCATACCCATGATGCACTGCACATGCAAATCAGCAGTCTACAGATGATCACAAGATGGGGCATGCACCCCCACAGCACCTCGGCCTGGTAGGGGGAACTGACCGTGTGCACCCCCACAGCACCTCAGCCTGGTAGGGGGTACTGACCGTGTATGTTACTGTCACAGAGTAGCTACAGACCGTCACATTGTGCGGGTACTGTGCTCACCCTGAGGGCGAGGTGGGGCACCCAGCACCAGGTCCACAGCACCTTTCAAGGCTGAAATAGGCTATGCTGTAGGTCCCCATCATTGCTAGTGTGTGTGATAGGTAGTTCCTGCAGACACATCTGTATTTTTCAGTCATGTTTAGTCCTTATGGGCTTTGATACACCCAAAATAGTGCATATTCTATAATGGTACCATGGTCACATGATGTAGTGAAGGGGGGGTATTTGGACTCATAGGTGGATTATGTACCACCACCCAACCCACTCTCTGTGGCTCAGGGTGGGAAACAGGATCTCCCACCAACAGAGCCACACTCTCCCTCCCCGCAATGGGGGGGGGGGGCAGTAGAGAGGACCATCAACCCCAGTCCTGCTGGGGAACAAACACCATACAGTGCAGGCAATGCAGATCTGTACACATCCATAAGGCAAGGCAGAAAGAAAGCCTGGAAATGCTCAGCTGCCCCCCACCACTATCTGACATTCTCCAGCAGCAAGTCTCCAGCTGCTACACCCTGCAAGATGTTCCCTCCAGACACATACTAGCTGCAGACAGTCTGCTAGCTAGTCCATAGTGCATGTTTCTGGACGAGATGAAAATACCAGAACTGGGATGTCAACATACACACCAAGCAGATAAGTCAGAGATTGAGTCCCAAAAGGGAACCATAAACATCCCATGAGATAAACACTATATAGCACTATGGGGGAACCTAGCCATGCCGTGGTCACTGCTCAGTCAGGTTGAGAGTGACCTCCCAGGAGGACATGCTGTGGCCACCCTGTCCGTGCAGGTGGATGTCAGGCAATACAATATCCGAGCCATTGCCCTATGCCCTGGGCAGATGCATCCTGGGCAGGCCACCCTGCCCGGGCTATACCCATGGTACCTTGCTCCTCATTAGGCACATTGGCAGGCTTACACTGGCAACAGTGTTGGCTGAGGAAGGTGTTGGCAGACACCACACACTGGATAGACAAACACACGCTCCCACACCTATGCCAGCATTGTGCAAATATAGAGGCTCTTGGCAGCCCTGGCCACCGCACCAGTCCTGGGCACAGTGCAGGCATGGCTATGGTAAGCAATACTGTTGGGGTCACTCTCCAGGGTGGTAAACACTGTCAGACATCAGACCTGAAGCACACTCCATAGACAGCAGAAAGGTTGCTATGATGCAGCTCAATCAGCAAATTGCGCTTAACTTAGGAATTGCTATCTGCCAGTAATCATAGCAACCGTTTGATAGGTGTGTACAATATTCCCAGGTTTAGGGTGGCATTGGTAAAGTATTCAAGTGCAAGTATTAGGAGATGCATGCAGGGACCAACATCCTGCCTCTCCAGGAGGCTTTGGATAATGGAGCCTGTGGGTGAGGGTGTGTCTGCCCCTGTTGGCCGCTGCTCTAGGGCAGAGGTTCCCAACTCCAGTCCTGGTGGGCCAAACACTGGGATTTCATGCTGTCCCTAATGAATATGCATGAGATACATCTGCATACCATGGGGGCGGTGCATAGACATGCTGCACAGCCGTGTTTATTAGAGGCAGCATGGAACCTGAATGGTGCTTGGCCCTCCAGGACTGCATTTGGGAGACTCTGCTCTAGGTAATGTGCATGTTTATGGTGTCTGTGCTCTGTAGGGTAAAATGTAGGTTTATTGGGTATGTTTATGTTATCTGCAATAAAGGTTCTGTCTGTATTAGCACATTTTAGTAGTGGGTAAAATATGGGGACTGGGTTGGCAGGAACCACAGTTGGGACTTGAACCTGTGACCTTTTGCTCCTGAACACACTGGCTGTGTTCACTGCACCACCATGTTGCTACAGAGATAGTGCGTTCCCTGGAGATACCCTGACTGTTTATTAGACAGAGCCTGTCTGTTGCAGTACACGGCACTCACCTAAACAAGGCTAGGCCATGGTCTGCTCTGGGCAGCTGCCACTGCCCCCTCCACCACAGTACCCCTCTGCCACCATGTTGACATGCCCTTCTGCTGGTGGTGCTGGTGCTGCGCAGTCTCAGGCCATCCAGTGTGCGGGTAGGCGGCTGCCTATGGTGAGGGTTCTGGGGTAGGGGTGCCTGCATAACTGTCCACGCTTTCCCCCAGCACCGCCTGCCAATGTTCTGTGCCATTGGGGGTACCTGATGGGTACTATTCCCTGTGACACCGGGGGAAGCACACTCTTGCCCATGTTGGGCCCTCAGCAGTTGCTGTCTGGCTGCTCTACTGTTTCAGCATTCCTATGGGCCAGCTAGGCATTACCCTAGTCCGCACTGTGCCCCAGCTGCACCACAGCATGTGCCGCCTGCAGCCCTCTGTGTCCCCTTTTCCAGCATCTGTCCAGTTGCCCATTCCGACATGCCCGCCCTACTGTTGTTGAACATGTGCCCACCATAGGAAACCTGTCCTATGGAGAGGAAAACCCTGATCAGCGCAATTTCACTGTGGGCTCATTCACCTTGTATGGGGACAGAGCATAGACCCTTCCAAAATTCATATCTTTTTTTTGGAGCTTTCTTGGGTTTTTTTTTTTATGTTTCCCATTGATTTCACTATTGCCCAGCTTGGTTATGTTTTTTTACATTTTCTTCTGGTCATTTTCACTGTTTCTTTGCCCTTTTTTTCCATGCACATGTATCACACTTATCACTTTTTTGTAGGTTTCCCTGGTTTTGCTGTACATTGCTGACGGAAATGGTTTCTTTTCCCTTTAAATCAGCTCTAACGCCAGGGTTTCACTGGCGTTAGTTTTCAGCCTCGGATTTCACAGTGTTAGTGTGCAGGGAGCCTCTCCCCTCCCACTCTCCGCCCATTGACCCTCTCTCTCCGCCCCTGGGGAGCCTTCCTCCGCCCTCCGGGAGCCTTTCTCCACCTTCAGTGCTCGTTTGCGCCTTATCGTGAGATAAGGCACCATTATCGCGCGATAAGGCGCCTTATCATGCAATAACATGGGAGAGCGCACGTTAAGACGGTTTAGTAAACATACCCCTAAATGTACACACAACACAGGATGTCCATGACATTTCTGAGATCAGGTGGGCGGCATGCAGGTTCTGGGGAACACTGTACCATGACTCCAGAGCAGACTTCTACTATGGGTCTGGATATGTCTTTGGGCTTTGTGCTCTATGCCTGTTTTTAAATGTCCAAAGCATGACTAGGGCTTTCAAAATGACCTCCAAAATAGATAGATAGTATAGACGTTTTGGGCCTCATCAAAGGTCTTGAAATTTACCTAATGACAATGTTGAAGGATGGAAATACAGTGGGAACAGTGGATCTGGAGGGTAGCCACATAGACATTGAACTTTAAATATATGAAAGGTATTAATGCACAAACAAAGGAGGGAAAGCTGTTAAACTAGGGACATAATATGGAGAGAGATTCTGTAGCAATGTCTTGAAATATTTCTTCATGGAAAGGCTGGTGGATGGATGGAATGACATTCCAGAGGAGGTGGTAGAAAGAAAAGTAGTGACTGAATTAAAAAAAAAGCTTGAGATATCTATATAGAGGCTATCTTAATGTCTCTTCTTCTTTAATCCTTAGATGGCGTTTGGGGAACAGGTCATCCTCTCAACCAATACGCTTCTGTAGGTAACACTGGATTCTGTGTGTTGTTCACAATTGGGGTCATTCTGAGGCACGAATAGCAGGGATGTCACTTCTTTCCAGCCCTGGGCCTGCCCATTCCTCCTGACTAGGGAAACCTATTTGAAAGAGGGTGTAGGGGGCAGAGGACATTCCCCACAGCCTGAACCTGGCCTTGGGAGGCCAGATCAGGGGTCAGGCTGCGGGGAATGCAGTGTTTTTACCGGTGGCCGGGGATCACAACTTTTGAATGGAGCCATAATACCATGACAACCAGATGCCATGATGCCGCAGCTCCATTGAAAAGCCCTGACTGAGCTATCCGGGCAAGGCCTGTATGTACAGGATGACTTGAATTGGGGTTCCTTACTGGCCTGGATGCGATTCTGATCCCACGGAACTAGACATGCCCCACAGGGTCAGAATCCCGGCTAACTCTGTGTTTCTGGTTCTGACCAGGCACACAGAGGACTGGGACGTCCATGTCAGAATCGGGCACAATACACTTCCAACCTTGGTGATTTGTGGCAATATTTCTGGTCTTCTTGATGGTCAGTCACAGTCTTCAGTGCTGCTTGTTGAACCCTCCAGGTTGCTTTCACCAGAGGAGTTTGTATGCCAGCCGATTGGTGTTCATTCTGCAGATGTGGCCAAACCATCACAGTCTGCATTTTTGGATTTGTTCTTCGACTGAAGGTTGATGGTAGCACCTTGTCTGAATTGTCTTGTTTTGATGGCAATCATGAAGAGAGACACCCAGGCATCACATATGAAAGACCTTAAGCTTGATCATGTCAGTTTGAGCAGAGTCCATGTTTCTGATCCATACAGGAGAATTGGCACAATCTGTGTTTGGAAGAGGCAAATTTTGGTCTTGGTTGAGATATTGGCCTTCTTCCAGAGGCACCATTTGAGCGAGGCAAATGCTACTATTGCCTGGTCAATCCTGCTGGGGATCTTGGTAGTAGATGCCACCTTTTTCTCCTGCACCAGTGATCCCAGGTATTTGAATACTGGGACCTGCTTGATTTGGATTCCATTGAAGTGAACATTGGCCTATAATCCATCCGTGATCAAAACTTTGGTCTTGTCTGCATTGATTCTTAGGCCATAATATTGGGCGATGAGGAAAAGGATGTTGGTGGCCTCTGCATCCATGTCAGCAAATATGACAATGTCATCTGCGAACATTAAGTCACTCAGGAAATTGTTCATGTTGTACTGGACCTTGCTTCTGTCCTTGAATGTTTTCCTCATTATGGCGTCGATCACAATATTGAAAAGCAGGGGTGAGGTGACATCTCGCTGGTGGATTCCAGTTTGGATAGGACATTCCTTGGATAGTTCATTTGGTTGAGCCATTGTATGATGCTTGGAGAAGTTGGATGATCTTCAGTGGCACATGCTCATTCTCCAATGACCTCCACAGGGTGGGCCAGTGAACACAGTTGAATGCATATTTGAAGATGATAATGATTCGCTTTCCATACCTGATCCTTTCCTCTGCCAGTTGATGAATGGTGAATATTTGATCAGTGCGGCCCTGATGTGGCCTAAATCCTGCTTGTTCTTCTCAGCTGGTCTGTTCACGATGTTTCTGCAGCATCGACCGTATGATCTTCATGAAAACCTTGCCAATACTTGAAAGAAGGCTAATGCCATGGTAGTTCTTGCATTCCAGGCTATTTATTTATTTATTTATTTAACCTGTTTTGTATCCCGCCTTTTCCTTCAATCAAAGCGGTAAAGGCTATCACCTTTCTTCAGGATTGGCACAATGATGGCTTTTTTCCATGCTGATGGAACCCGTTCCATGCACCAGATGAGTGTTAGGAGGACATGAAGCCATTGCAGCAGGATATCCCCCCACAGCTTTGATCATTTTGGCAGTGACTTGGTTCACTCCGGGCACTTTTACATTCTTTAATGATCTTATCACACTCTTCACTTCATCGACTGTTGACACCCCGTCAAGAAATGGATTCTCTGGCAGGTCAATAAATGTTGGCTCTGGTGGTGGTCCTTGGGGTGGATCATGGTTGTATAGCTGTTGGAAGAATTATTTCCCCATTGCAGGCATTCACCGGAGGAGCTCACGAAGGTGCCATCTGCTTTCTTGATATTGTCATTGGTCAACTTGGTTTTGATATTCATTCTCCTGAGGGTATGATACAGAGTCCAGTACTCGTGCCTGCTTCTTCCAGGTTGGCTGTGACACCATTCCAGTAGGCTTCTCGTTCCACCTTCATCTTCTGTCTCTTCTCTTTGTTCAGTCACCGATACTGCTCGAAGATGACATGTTTTATTTGTTTCCATTTATACACCAGATCCAGGCCCTTGTCTGAAATCCATGGCTGTGTCCAACATTGGAGGGGTGGACGCAGAGGGGCAGCACATTCCAGGATGGACTCTGATATCTGCTTTTCTTATGCATCAACATCATCTGATGGTTCGAGTGCTACAAATTTGTTGGATAGGGCGATTTGGAATTCTTGTTTGAGTGCCAGATTTCTCAGACATGCCCAATTCAGTTTGGCTGGTGGAGGTGCCTTGTGCTTTTCCCATTGTAATCACAGCTGTACCTTGGCATGGACGAGGTAGTGTTTGGATCCACAATCAAGCCCCCTCATTGCACATAGATCTTTGAGCGACTATCGGAATTGGGAGCTGATCAGGATGTAGTCCAGGACAGCCAAATCTTCACCAGATGGTTTGTGCCATGTAAGCTGGTGTTTGTGAGGGTGTAGAAAATGACTGTTTCCCACTACCAGGTTGTTCGACGCAGCAAAGGACAGCAGGAGCAGTCCATTGTCATTGATCTTGCCATAGCCAAAACTGCCCAGTGTTTCTGTCCGCACTGATATGAGCACTGAAATCTCCCACCAGGATGAACAACTCTGTCTGTGGGTTTGCAATTCAACAATTTCATGGCGATGATTTCCTTTTGTCCAACGTGGTGTCCAGTTCGCACATTCCATGCGGCAATGCAAATTTCTAGTTTTGTGCTATAATTTGATTCTTTGACCAGTAGCCCACTTCTCACCAGCACCCTGTGTTTCCATATGGTTTCTTGCCTAGTTTTCCTGGTTTCCCAGTTCTGGTCGCCATGGCAGAGTGACCATCCTCCTCCTTTTGAACCTGGGCTTGGGACCAAGCATTGAGAGTTTCACCCCAAAACAGCAGTGAAATGATCTTGCACATCTAAAAAGAAATGGGAGATGGGGATAGCCTGTACAAAGGAGCAATTACAACCCCAACCATCTTACTGGGCAGACTGGATAAGTCATTTCAGTCAGGGCCAGCCTAACCATTAGGCAAATCTAGGTGGTTACCTAGGGTAGCATTTTCTGAGTAAAGAGAAACAGCAGTCAAAGCAAAACAATAGATCTTGAAAGCTACACAAACTCAAAGTGCCATCAGCACATTTTTTTACATGTAGGGAGCGTGAACAAATGTACATACAAAGCAAAGCTTAATATTTAAAAGTATGATGTTCAATTATGCATTTTTACAAGATTGTAATGGGAGGGGTGATGTTTTGATGATCATGACTGTTGAGTTTAATTAACAAAATCTTTGGGGGGGGGGGGGGGCAAAGGGCTGAAGGTTCACCTAGGGCAGTGTTCTCAAACCTGTCCTGGTGTACACACCCTGGCTAGACAGGTTTTCAGGATATCTACAATGAATATGCATAAATGAGATTTACATGCAATTGAGGTCAGTCTCTGCACTTTTCTGGGAAACTCTTGCAGACTTTCATATTGCTGGAGTTAGTGACTCAAAATTTCAAACTAGTAGAAGGTTTTCAAATTTGACAATTCTGTGCCTCAGTCACTAGACTAAGCTATCAGTTGTGTCATTTTAACTCATGTAGTTGCAGTATAATTATCCTGGCTTCTGATGCTTCAATTATACCTGACTTTGTAATAGAACTCATTTTAGAAGCTCCGAGTACTCTAGTGTAATATTGAAAACCTCATTAAGTGCATTTCAAATATCTTGTTTAATGAGAGAGGCCATATTTTTGCACGTCATTAACTTGAAGATATTAATGAAAGGTATGGTTTACTAAAAGGAAATGATAAAAACAGATATTCATAATTAACTTTGTATTCTTCCCATAATGACTTGGAGATTACTGTGCTTAAAGACAGGTCAAAACAGAAATTGTAAAATTACTAATGCCTCCCCATTCATTTTACCGACGATAATCATTAATTCAAAAATAGAAAAAAAAAACAATTGAGCATAGAATGTTTTTAATACTTTCTTACTATTCATAATTAAAGTGTACTCCAGGAATTTAGCTACATCTCAAAATGCTAATAAGAATTCATTTTTCCAATCTCCATTTTCTTACACGTTGTTGGAAGTAGAATAGAAGCATAGGGATATGTTTACTAAAACGTCTTAATGTGCGCTCTCCCACGTTATCATACGATAAGGCGCCTTAGGGCGCGTTAACGCGCGCAAAGGCGCAAACGAGCGCTGAAGGAGGAGAAAGGCTCCCGGAGGGCGGAGGAAGGCTCCCCAGGGGCGGAGAGAGAGGGTCAATGGGCGGAAAGTGGGAGGGGAGAGGCTCCCTGCACACTAACGCTGTGAAATCCGAGGCTGAAAACTAACACCAGTGAAACCCTGGCGTTAGAGCTAATTTAAAGGGAAAAGAAACCATTTCCGTCAGCAATGTACAGCAAAACCAGGGAAACCTACAAAAAAGTGATAAGTGTGATACATGTGCATGGAAAAAAAGGGCAAAGAAACAGTGAAAATGACCAGAAGAAAATGTAAAAAAACATAACCAAGCTGGGCAATAGTGATATAAATGGGAAACATTAAAAAACCCCCCCAAGAAAGCTCCAAAAAAAAGATATGAATTTTGGAAGGGTCTATGCTCTGTCCCCATACAAGGTGAATGAGCCCACAGTGAAATTGCGCTGATCAGGGTTTTCCTCTCCATAGGACAGGTTTCCTATGGTGGGCACATGTTCCACAACAGTAGGGCGGGCATGTCGGAATGGGCAACTGGACAGATGCTGGAAAAGGGGACACAGAGGGCTGCAGGCGGCACATGCTGTGGTGCAGCTGGGGCACAGTGCGGACTAGGGTAATGCCTAGCTGGCCCATAGGAATGCTGAAACAGTAGAGCAGCCAGACAGCAACTGCTGAGGGCCCAACATGGGCAAGAGTGTTCTTCCCACGGTGTCACAGGGAATAGTACCCAGCAGGTACCCCCAATGGCACGGAACATTGGCAGGCGGTGCTGGGGGAAAGCGTGGACAGCTATGCAGGCACCCCTACCCCAGACCCCTCACCATAGGCAGCCGCCTACCCGCACACTGGATGGCCTGAGACTGCGCAGCACCAGCACCACCAGCAGAAGAGCATGTCAACATGGTGGCAGAGGGGTACTGGTGGTGGAGGGGGCAGTGGCAGCTGCCCAGAGCAGACCATGGCCTAGCCTTGTTTAGGTGGGTGCCGTGCACTGCAACAGACAGGCTCTGTCTGATAAACAGTCATGGTATCTCCAGGGAATGCACTATCTCTGTGGCAACACGGTGGTGCAGTGAACACAGCCAGTGTGTTTAGGAGCAGAAGGTCACAGGTTCAAGTCCCTGCTGTGGTTCCTGCCAACCCAGTCCCCATATTTTACCCACTACTAAAACGTGCTAAGACAGACAGAATCTTTATTGCAGATAACATAAACATGCCCAATAAACCTACATTTTACCCTACAGAGCACAGACACCATAAACATGCACATTACCTAGAGCAGAGTCTCCCAAATGCAGTCCTGGAGGGCCAAACACCATTCAGGTTCCATGCTGCCTCTAATAAACACGGCTGTGCAGCATGTCTATGCACCGCCCCCATGGTATGCAGATGTATCTCATGCATATTCATTAGGGACAGCATGAAAACCCGAACAGTGTTTGGCACACCAGGACTGGAGTTGGGAACCTCTGCCCTAGAGCAGCGGCCAACAGGGGCAGACACACCCTCACCCACAGGCTCCATTATTCAAAGCTCCTGAAGAGGCAGGATGTTGGGCCCTGCGTGCATCTCCCAATACTTGCACTTGCATACCTTAGCAATGCCACCCTAAACCTGGGAATATTGTACAAACCTATCAAACAGTTGCTATGATTACTGGCAGATAGCAATTCCTAAGTTAAGCACAATTTGCTGATTGAGTTGCAACATAGCAACCTTTCTGCTGTCTGTGGTGTGTGCTTCAGGTCTGATATCTGACAGTGTTTACCACCCTGGGGAGTGACCCCAACAGTATTGCGTACCATAGCCATGCCTGCACTGTGCCCAGGACTGGTGCGGTGGCCAGGGCTGCCAAGAGCCTCTATATTTGCACAATGCTGGCATAGGTATGGGAGCGTGTGTTTGTCTATCCAGTGTGTGGTGTCTGCCAACACCTTCCTCAGCCCACACTGTTGCCAGTGTAAGCCTGCCAATGTGCATAATGAGGAGCAAGGTACCATGGGTATAGCCCGGTCAGGGTGGCCTGGCCAGGATGCATCTGCACAGGGCATAGAGCAATGGCTCAGACATTGTAGTGCCTGACAACCACCTGCATGGATAGGGTGGCCACAGCATGTCCTGCTGGGAGATCACTCTCACCTTGACTGAGCAGTGACCACAGCATGGCTAGGTTTCCTCCATAGTGCTGCTCTTATGTGATGTTTATGGTTCCCTTTTGGGGACCAATCACTGATTTATCTGCTTGGTGTGTAAGTTGATATCCCAGTGCTGAGTACATCCATCTCCTCCAGAAATATGGACTAGCTAGCAGATTGTCTGCAGCTAATATGTGTCTGGATAGAACATCTTGCAGGATACAACAGCTGTAGGCTTGTTGCTGGAGAATGTCAGATAGTGGTTGGGGGGGGCAGATGAGCATTTCCAGTCCTTCTGTCTGCCTTACCTTATGGATGTGTACAGATCTGCATTGTTTGCCCTGTATGGTGTCTGTTCCCCAGCAGGACTGGGGTAGATAGTCCTCTCTACTGCCCCCCCCATTGCGGGGAGGTAGAGTGTGGCTCTGGTGGTGGGAGATCCTGTTTCCCACTCTGAGCCACAGAGAGTGGGTTGGGTGGCGGTACATAATCCACCTATGGGTCCAAATACCCCACCTACATCATGTGACCATGGTACCAACACAGGATATGCACTATTTTGGGTGCATCATAGCCCATAAGGGCTAGACGTCACTGAAAAATGCATATGTGCCTGCAGGAACTATCTATCACACACATTAACACTGATGGGGATCAGCAGCATAGCCTATTTCAGCCATGAAAGGTGCTGTGGACCTGGTGCTGGGTGCCCCACCTCACCCTCAGGGTGAGCACAGTACCCGCACAATGTGACAGTCTGTAGCTACTCTGTGACAGTAACATAAATGGTCAGTACCCCCTACCAGGCTGAGGTGCTGTGGGGGTGCACACGGTCAGTTCCCCCTACCAGTCCGAGGTGCTGTTGGGGTGCATACCCCATCTTGTGATCATCTGTAGACTGCTGATTTGCATGTGCAGTGCATCATGGCTACAGGTGGGTTAACCCTATCCTGGTAACCACAGCAGACTGTGTGGTGACATGTAATCCTTCTGTAGGCAGCCAGGGGCTTGTTAATAGCTGTAGCCCACTGGTTACTTCACTTCCTGTGGAGCCAGAGGTCATGTGTTCAAACCCACAGTAGGGTTATTTGATAGGGCCATCCAGAGCATTGTCAATTTTTAATGTACATTAGTGCTGCCAGCAAAAACACCCTCAGAGTACTGTAACCATAAGGTGCCTCAGAAGGCGCTTTATAGGGTGCCCTATAAAGCGCCTTCTGAGTATATAGAAGGGTATATAGAATGTGTCACATTCCTCCTCGATTCTCACCACCACCAAAAAGTTGTCTTATAGACAATATTTTGGTGGTGGTGAGAAGTGAGGAGGAATGTGACACATTCTATCTAAACTTTTTGATGTCTTGGACATCTGCACCTTGCCCACTCACAATCTTAAATGACAGAGGTGTAAGGCAGGGGTCTCCAAATCCAGCCTTGGAGGGCCACAAACCAGTCAGGTTGGCAGGATATCTCTAATGCATATATATCTCATGCATATTCATTAGGGATATCCCAAAAACCTGACTGGTCTGCAGCTCTCCAGGACCAGGGTTCCCCACCCCTGCACTAGGTACACTGGGGGTTCAAACTCATGACCCCTGTATCATCAGTCAGTGTATTAACCATTGTACTACACCTCTGTTTCTGTGTTTGCATGTCTGGGCGCCTACTTAAGATTACAGTGCGTTAATGCGCTTAGCTGCGCTTAGCCCATTAGTGTGCGCAGCAGTGCGCGTTATCGTGCCATAATCCCGTTTTGCTACTTTAAGACTGAAACACCCACTCCTTTTATGGCAGCCTGCACACTATCGCCGGGCGCACATTAAGACGGTTTAGTAAACATACCCCATAGAAACATGATGACAGAAAAAGACCACATGGCCAATCTAGTCTGCCCTTCCATATCAACCACTACAACAGTCCCCTTTTTCATTTAGAGATCCTCTGTGTTTGTCCCATGCTTCTTTGAATTCACATACTGTCTTCATCTCTACCACGTGAACTGGGAGACTATTACACTGATCCACCACTCTTTCCATAAAGAAATATTTCCGCATATCACTCTTCAATCTATCACCTTTCACCCTCATCCCATGTCCCCTTGTAGCAGAGCTTGCTTTCAATTGAAATAGGCTCTCCTCCTGTGCATTTATGCTATGGAGGTATTTAAACATCTCAATCATATCACCTCTATCCTGCTTTTCCTCTAAGGTGTACATATTAAGATCTTTAAGTTTGTCCTCATATGCTTTATAATGAAGACCACAAAACATTTTAATAGCCCCCCTCTGTACTGACTCCAGCCTGTTTATATCCTTTTGAAGGTGCGGTCTCCAGAATTTCACCCAATACTCCAAATGAGGTCATGCCAAAGACGTATACAGAAATAAAGTTGTGTGCACTCAAAATGGTTAGGCGTGCTAATGATCAACGTCAGCGGAAAGGTAATTGTTTATAAATTAAGATGCTTGGGATGAAACCCAAGGGAGAAATCTTAATGGATCTAGGTTTAAAAGAAAGTAGAAAGCAGGGACTCCGCATGCACGGCGTCTTTTTGAGACACTAGGAATGAGACGCGGGCAGCATTGCTTCCTCCTGGTTTGTCTTCTTCTTGTATTCCTTATATTGGGGATTTTGAGGTATGTGATGTAGAATATAGTTTGTAGTATTAGGAGGGGAATGAAGCCTAGAATAGAAGTTCTTGAGTGGTATTTTCTTCTTGTTTGATTTCATAGAATGAAGCTTCGAAGAGAACCCATGAAGAAACGTCTAATGAAACGCGACAGCAGTACTACTTGGAAGTGTTGGGAAAAAGTTTAAGATCACTGGAAACAGCTTAAGATCATTAAAAGGGAGAGTTTCATTGGATAAATTTGGAATTTTCCTAACTGGAAGTTAAGGTCATTGATGCAAATACAATATATGAGCCAGAGACATTAGTCGGCTTTGTGCTGAATGTCTGAGGCCTTTCTCCCACAAGAAGAAATAAGCCTTTCTTCAATGAAAAGAACATGAGTTATTGATACAGTAGGGCTTCAATACCCTTTGGTTATGTTTTGAGTGCACACAACTTTATTTTTGATATTATTGCTCAAGTAAGACAACCTGATTACTATAGTCTAAAGACTTATACAGAAGCACTGTCACCTCCTATCTTCTGCTGGCCATTCCTCTCTCTATGCAACCAAGTATCCTTCTAGCTTTTGCTGTCACTTTTTCTACCTGTTTAGCTACTTTAAGATCATCAGACACAACCACGCCTAGGTCTCGCTCTTCTTTTGTGGACAAAAGTTCTTCACCCCCTATACTATATTGCTCCCTTGGATTGCTGCAGTCCAAATGCATGACCTTGTATTTTTTATCATTTAGGGATATGTTTACTAAACTGCGGTAATGTCATTCACGGTAGATTCCATGGTAAAGGTAGAGATGCCCATATAAAGGCATGGGCGGTGCATCGTTACAGCAAGCTGACAGAGAACGCGTGTTACAATGCGCCTTAGGCAGGTGTCATGTAAGGTGCCTCAGAAGACACCCTATAGGGCCTCCTAGGCTAAGCGCCATATTAGGCACCCTTGGAAAAGTCACTGCAGAAGGCACCCTGGGCTATGGAAGCATAGGTTAAAGTGGCCTAACAAGGTTATGGTGTCCTAGGTTAGTGTGCCCTAGGGACTGCAAGGTGCCTCAGGATGACATGCATGACCTGTGCGGAACAGAGACAGATGTAGCCCTAACATTAGATAGAGCACTCAGGAAAGGCAATGAACAGGTGAGTGAAGGAGGGAGAAGTGGGAGCCGCTGGACCTGCCATATCTGCGGGCATCCCATGTGCCTGCCAGTACTGATGACAAACATGGTGGGGCAGCTCTACCATAGCACAGGGTGTTGGCAATGTAAAGTACCGGAAAAACAGTTGGTGGCAGACGATGGGAATACGTGTCCCCCAGTGTAGGCGGAGGTGTCAGGATAGTTACAATGATGGGTGGACAGAGGAGTGGTGGAGCCATGCAGATCAGGCACAGGCGAGGCAAGTACAATGAGGCGCAATGCAGGAAAGGGTAGCAGTGCAGGACATGGGCTGGCAGCCTGCACAGGCAGACAGGACTCTACACAGCTGACAGATGCAGATAGACGGACCGAGGGAATGTTGGCAATTGTGGCGAGGGTATTATGGGCTGGAAGCGCAGATCTGCAAAAATATGACCTCTACAGGCATGCACGCTATTTGAGTAGGACAGGCATGAGAGGAGGGAACAATGAGGAACTGAACCAGTGAACACTGCCAAGAATGGCAATGTATTAACTAGTAGGCTATACCTCCATGGTGTATGTCACAGCAGTACCCATAATGCAATGCATATGCTGAATAGCTGTCTACAGCTGATCACCAAATGGGGTCTGCACCTCTCCGGTACCTCAGCTGGGAAAGACAAACTGACAGTGTGTGATACTGGCACAGAGTAGCTACAGACCAAGCCATTGTGCAGGTTCTGTGGTCACCCTGAGGGATAGGATTGGTGCCCAGCACTAGGTCCGCAGTACATGTGGTGCTAGAGATAGGTCCTGCTGTACATCTTCATCACTACCAGTGTGTGACAGGTGTTCTGTGCAGTGCAGCTGAAGGTAATTTGGTGTCCATCTGTATCCTGCAGTCACATGTGGCCCTGTGGGACCAGACACCGGCCAGATTAGTGTGTACCCTGTGTGAGGGTCTGGCTGACATGGACAGCTATTATCAGGGCAGAGGGGTTTCTAGAATTGCATGAGATGTGTGTAGTAGTGGTGGTATAGGTCACAGTGGTGTATACTACATAGCCCGAAGGACCCACATCACCCTTTTGTAGGTAAGGAACAGTGTGCCCACCGCAGTGAAGCAAACCTCCAGCCTGTTTGTATGAGACATCCCTCCAGGGTTGGTGAGTCAGAGCCATACATATGACTGGGACAGTGGCAGACCAGCAGCAATGCTGGGGTTAGGTCTGGAAACCTCAACTGCCTCCCACCACTGTCTGCCAGTCACCAGCAGACAGCACAGTCAGACTACACCTTAGAAGTGTCCCAACCAAACACAGTCTAACTGCAGACAGTCCACCAGTAACTATGTGCAGTAAGCAGGCATCTCAGTGATAAAGATCCTAGCACTGGAGAACACAAATATATCACTAAAGACAAAGAGTATAGAGCGCTAGGTGGGAACCTAGACCCGCCATGGTCACTGCTCGTTCAAAGTGAGTGCCCTCCCAGCATGCCATGCTGTGGCCACCCTGTCCATGCAGGTGGTGGTCAGGCACTACAGTGTCCTAGCCATTGCCCCACACCCTGTGAAGATGCATCCTGGCCAATCTGCCCTGTCCGGGCCATACCCAGAATACCTTGCTCCTCATTATGCACCTAATCAGGCTAATGCTGGTAACAGTGGGACATTTTGGGCCCAGTGAAGTGTGGGCAGCCACAGAACAATGGATAGACATACAAACACGCTGACTCCCTTTGCAGCATTATACAAAGATAGGGGTGGTTGGCAACCCTGCCCGCCACACTAGTCCTGATCACAGTGCCGACAATGCTAAACTGTGCAGGGGGTAGTAGTAGTGCTCTGGTGATAACATCATCCCAATGCTGGGGCCAACAGCCTGCCGCTCCATGCATCATTGGATTGTGGAGCCTGTGTGAGTGGGCGTTTGCACCCCTGTTCGCCGCTGCTTTGGGGTTTGCACATGTTGCTGTTGTATCTGCATTGTAGGGTAAAATATAGGGGCATGCTCTTCAGGAACCACAGCTGGAACTTGCACCTGTGACCCTCTGTTTCTGGACACACTGGCTGGGTGTATTGCACCACACTGTTGCCACAGATGCATGGTAGTCACTGGGGCTACCTGCACTTTTCCTCAGCCAGACCTTTTATGTTGCACTGCACACCACGTACTGATGCAGAGCATGGCCTAGGTCCACTGCAGGGAGGTGGCACTGCCCCCTCCAGTATGGGCACACGCCCCCCTGCCAAGCTGAAATGGCCATTTGCTGTCGGTGCTGGTAGTGGCAGTCCCAGGCCATCCACTGTGTAGGAAGGCGCCCGCCTAGGGAGCAGGTTCCGGGGTGGGGGGGGGCATACATGGACATCCTCACATCCCCCCATCACTGCCTAACACTATTATGTTCCCTCCACATGGGGGCGAGATGGCTGGGGGGATGTCAGGTCTGTGCCCTAGCGACTATTGGCTAGGGTGGACCAGGTAGATATTGGTGGATTGTGTTTGGCCTTGGTTAACTGCTGTCTTGCTGATCTCCGATGTCTATATTCCTATGTGCCACCTAGGCGCCCGCCTGGTCCACCCTTTGCCCCATCTACCCATGCTACATGTCCTGCCTGCGGCCCCCTATGCCCCATTTGCACCATCGCCATAGTGGCCATTCATACTTTGGCACTATGGTATTGCTGTACATGGAGCACTACTATCACAGTTTTTGGGCTCCCTGCCTGGGCTGTACATTGCTGACATGAAAATGGTTTCTCTCTCCTGCATATGTGCATCTAACGGCAGGTTTTCAATCGCGTTAGGATTCAGCTCTTCAGATCAGCATGTTAGTGTGAATGGAGCCTCTCCCAGCCCACACTCTGTCCACTGACCCCTTCTCTCCACCCTCTCTCCACCTTCTGCGGTGTTTACCGTACCGCGGAACATCTATGACCGTTAACGTTACGTAACGTGCGTTAAGTAACGTTAACGATCGTTAACGTTAGATAGCGCGCATTATGTAACGTTTTAAAGTTACATAACGCGCGTTATGTAACATTACTGCAGTTTAGTAAACATACCCCTAAATCTCAGCTGCCAATTCTAGACCATTCTTCAAGCTTAGCTAGATCCCTCCTCATGTTATCTACACCTTCCTGAGTGTCTACTTATTGCAGATTTTGGTATCATCTGCAAAGAGGCAAACCTTACCCGACAGTCCTTCCGCTACAACTAACAACAACTACTTATTTGTTGTTAAAAATAATCGGACCAAGGACAGATTCATAGCACACACCACTGGTAACATCCTTCTCCTTAGAGTGAGTTCCATTTACCTGTACCCTTTGTTGCCTCCCACTCAACCAATTTCTAACCCAAACAGTAACTTTAGGGTCCATCCCTAGAGTGCTCAGTTTCTTTATAAGTTGCCTGTCAGGAACGGTGTCAAAGGCTTTACTGAAATCTAAATACACCATATCTAGAGCTCTCCCTTGGTCCAACTCCCTGGTTACCCAGTCAAAGAAATTAATCAGATTTGTCTGACAAGACCTGCCTCTGGTGAATCCATGCTGCCTGTAATCTGCTGGACTCCAGAAACCTCATTATTTTCTCTTTCAGCAGCGCTTTCAATAATTTACTCAGCACCGAAGTTAAACTAACCAGCCTGTAGTTTTCAACCACATCCTTACTTCCACTTTTGTGTAAAGGGACTACATGTGCCTCTCTCCAGTCCCTTGACACCACTCCTGACTCCAATGAGGCATTGAAAAGGTCAGTTAGTGGAGTTGCTAGAACATCCCCAAGTTCCTTCAGTATTCGAGGGTGTATCCCATCTGGTCCCATCGCTTTGTCTACTTTAAGTTTGGCTAGTTTCTCATGAACACAGTCTTCTGTAAATTGTTCAAGATGCCCCTCACTTCTTTTCCTGTTTGTGGGGGTTTTTTGTGGTCCTGCTCCTGGTTCTTCATCTGTGAACACAGAACAGAAATATTTGTTAAGCAATTCCGCTTTATCCTCATCAGCTTCTACATATTCCTCCACTTCACCCTTGAGTCTGACAACACCACTTTTGCCCTTCATCTTCTCACTAACATATCTGAAAAATGTCTTATCCCCCCCATTTTATTGCATAGGCTATTTCCTCCTCTTTTTGCATCTTTGCTTTCCTGACTACTTTGCTAGCTTCTCTACATTTTTCTGAATATAGATGCCTGTGTTCCTCTCTCGCTGATCTCTTGTATTTCATGAAGACCTCCCTCTTTTTCTTCATATTTTCAGCTACTTCTTTTGAAAGCCATAGCGGTCTCCTTTTCCTTTTACCTTTATTTACCATTTTAACAAAAAGGTTGGTTGTCCTTAATATATCTCCTTTCAGTTTTGCCCACTGTTTTTCTACATCCCCCAGCTGTTCTCATCCTGCTAAAGACTCCCTGAGGTATTGGCCCATTTGGCAAAGTTAGTTTTCCTAAAGTCTAAGGGGTATGTTTACTAAACGGCGGTAAAGGAGCAAATGTGCTGTTAGCGGGTGCTAACTGTGCAGGTGCACAATTAACGTGTGCAAAAAGGCACTTAACAGGCGCTCACGACATCAGTAGGGTAAAGTGCCTCGTGGGTGGAGAGAAGGCGTGCACGGGGCGAAGAGTGGGGATCAATGGGCTGGGATTGGGCAGGAACAAGGTTTTCTCCCTTAATGCAGGCACCTTAACGGCAGGAACCCTATCGCGATTCAAAACCTGTCGAAAAGGGTATTTTTTGAGGAGAGAGAGCCTATTTTATGTCTGCAATGTGATGCAAAGAGAGGGAGCCAAAAAGAGTGATAGTAGTGCTTCACTAGCAGCAACTGCATAGTGCCCAAGTATGAAAGGACACTATGTTGATGGTGCAAATGGGGGCAAAGGAGGTGGCACATGGGTTATCCAGTGGGGGCTTCTGGTGCACAGGGGGAAACAGGCAGCTGCCTAGATGGCGCGTAGGAACATAAGTCTATAAAATATGCCAGACTGTGTCAGACCAAGGTTCATTATGCCCAGTATCCTGTGCCCAACAGTGCACAATCTAGTTCACAAATAACTAGCAGTTCCCCCAAAGACACACAGGATTCCCAATAACTGTAATGGGGCAAGCAGGGCATAGCTCAGATCCTGTTTAGCAATGGTTTATGGACTGTTACCCAGGAAGCTGTCCAAATATTTTTAAACCCAGCTACACTGATAGCTTTTACCAGAGCCTCCGGTAATGGATTGCAGGATGTGATTACGCGATGACTGAAAAAGTATGTTCACCTAGAAGACCTAAATGGGTTACACTGTAGCCACATTGCAGGTCCCCTAGACTGTCAACAGTCTGATGACATAAAAAGGTGACTCCAGTCAATAATCTATAGACCTCTATCATATCTGCCCTCAGCCGTCTCTTCCCCAGGTTGATAAGCCCCAACCTTTTTAGCCTCTACACAAAGGGGTATTCTGCCATTCTCAGAACCATCTGTGATATTCGTCATGATCCCACAATGAAAGTGGCAGCACACAGTCCTGCTACTGCTATGGAAAGGCAATGTGCCACATAAGGTGGTCAAAGGGTCCTGGCATCCCAGGCAGAGATCTAGGCTGCCTCCACCCCCCCCCTCCCCGCTACCATAGAACCCAGCTATGGGGGAAGAGGCCAATAATGTCAGATACTGTAGCCCTCCAGGTAGCTGGAAAATGCAGGTGCCTGAGGAAATACTACAGCAGTGGCGGACATCCTCACCCCGAGACGCATCAGTGGCAGGTGGTGATAGGGCCCTGTATTAGCAGCTGGTGAGGGGGCTGCATGGTCATCCATGTATGCCCCTGTCCCCCCTCAATCCGGACCTTTTGCCCAAGGTTCCTGCCAAACCCACATGTTTAACATGCTGGGACTGTGACCACCACCACTGACAGTGCATGGACATGTCTGCATGGTGGGGTATTGGTGGTGGCACCAGCCTTCAGCAGACAGAAGCCTTGTCTTGGTCATGTGTACCATGTTCATTGCAGCATGTGCCAAAGGTCAGCTGAAGAGAAGCATGTTAGCAACTGGAGCTGCTATCCCCATAAGGCAGCACTCTGGTACAACACACACAGTTGGTGTGTATATGTGCAGAGGGTACTGGGGTTTCTGTATTGCATATTCCTGGGGACAAAGTTTAGCTGATAATGTAAGTACAGCTCCTGCATGTGCAACCCTCAAGGAGATGGCCAGTAAGGGTGGAAACACGCACCAGCAGCATTGACAGACTCCACTATTCACAACTGGTTGGAGGCTAATATCACACAGTAATATAGCTGTGCAAACAGAGCACACATTATCAATCCTTGAGCTAACATTGAGACAGGAGTATCAAGCAGCAATGCCAACCATCTCCACTTTTGCTCAGTACACCAATGAGAGTGTATGTATGTGTGTATGGCTCTCCATCGTCCTTAGCTTTCTGCACTGCATTTTGGCTCACATTGTCTGAGTTTTTTCCAGCAGGGCGGTGGCTACAGAAAGTTAAATGGATAATTTCTCTGTTTAATTTAATATGTATTTTGAGCCATGATATACATTCAAATCTGAATGTTGAAAGTACTAGCATAATTATACATGGGTACCCTAGGGCAGTGACACTTATTTGTATATAGTTATTCCTACTATTATTGCAATTAAACTTGAACACATATGCTGTATGGAATTCCATTGAATTTTACCACTCTGTTTAATATCTGTCTCAGCCTATGGACTGCCCTTATCCCATCCTATTCTGAACAGAGATTTTGTTATTGTTAAGTGCCAATGAGTCAACTTTGTCCTAAACTGTATTTGGTCTTCAGTCAAGTGGCTAATTGTTGATAGAGTGGCATCCATTGCTGCTATTATTGCATCAGTCTATCACATTGCTGGCCTTCCTCTTTTGCGCTCATCTTCAACCTTGCCAAACATGTCTTTCTCTAATCTTTCTGTCCACATGATGTGTCCGTTGAAATCTTGTTATTTATGCTTCTAAAGAAAGCTTAGATTTGATCTCCTCTAGTACCGTTTGGTTTGTTCTTCAGGCAGTCTATGGTATGTACAGTAGTTTTCGCCAGGAATAAAATTTGAAGGCATCAATTTTCTTCCTGTCTTTCTTGATGTTATTGAAAATGCCATGGCTTGGACAAGTCAAATCATTGTATGCAGAGATATATATAAATGCCATCCTACAAGGTCTCCCCCAATCCACACTAACCCCCTTACAGTTGGCCATGAATGCCGCAGCTAGGGTCCTCTACGGTGCATCCAGAAACGACCACATGACTCCTATTCTCAAACAGCTACACTGGCTACCAATTCACGGGAGAATCACCTTCAAATCCCTTGTATTAGCATTTAAGGCAATCAAAGGCACCTCATCCCTCTCACTCATGAATCTAATCCACATGGTCCCCCCCAACAGAGCAAGAAGAACATCAGCTGTAAACTTGCTAGCAATACCAAAGGCTTCAACAAAGTCCAACACGAACATCACAAACAGGGCATTCAGTTTTTATGTACCAAAATGCTGGAACACCCTACCCCCTGACATTAGAGCCATTACCAATCTATATCAGTTCAGGAAGGCTCTCAAAACATACCTTTTCTGCCAATATTTCCCAGACAGCAACAGAACTAGATATCCCCTCCAAGAAATGACCCAATCTAGAAATGCCCTCACACTGCAGTGTAGATAGTTTATGTATATAGTTAACCCAGTTATCCAAGTTTGTATTCCTGTTCAATGTAAAACCTGACAGTTTGTCGTTATGGTCGTTTTGTTATGATGTAAACCGCGCTGATTCTAAATAGCGCGGTATATAAGAAACTGTAATAAAATAAATAAATAAATAAATATCGTTCCTCTGCTTTCTTCTTCATTGGCCCCACCCTCTGGAACTCCCTACCCTCGTCCATCCGGCTCCAGCAAGGGTATACCACTTTCAGGGTCAGTCTCAAAACCCATCTCTTTGCCCTTGCCTTCAGCCTCCCTGATCCCTCTGTGTAATCTTACCTTTTCTCTCCCCCTCTCTCCCTCCCCTCCTTATTGTCTCATCGTATGAGTCTGCTAGGTTTGCTTTCCAATCTAAAATTGTAATTTCCTTTCCTCTCCTCTACCTTATGGTTTTTCTTTTATTCAAGCTATGTACACCGCTTTGATGTTTATTCGTTTAGTGGTATATAAAGTCAATAAACATAAACATATTTCAAAATCTTGCCTAGGTCCTTCATAGATTCTCTACCAAGGGTAATGTGGCTTTGGATATCTTGTCCATTTTTTTATTGATACAAGCAGATTTATACTTTATATTCACTTGATATTTTTTTTAAGTGTCATCAAGTCAAAGCTGAACAAGCAGCCCCTGAGTTTACTTAGCAAGGTATGACCAGAAGTAGATTACTAAGCCTTTTCTTCCTAGGCAATAGAGGGTAAAGTGATTTACCCAAGGTGTGCCAGTGGGAATCAAACCTAGATCTCCTGGGTGCTAGGCTGTTACTCTTATCACTAGGCTACTCCTCCAAACTTGATGTACCACAGATTAAAATATACTGCACAATATCTATGTGGTGTACAATAATAAATTTAAAAAGGGGAAACAACAAACCAAGACACTATAAGCAGTGGCAAGCGCCAAACAAAAGGGATCTATAGCAGCAACAAAAGACATAAAAGTAAGCGGAAAACAACCTCAGCAAAATGTATTCCTGCCAAAATCAGGCGGATGGAAAAGCCTTTACTAATGAAAACATTTTAAGAGCCGCTTTACATTTTTGGAAGGAAGAATCCAGACAAATCTCAGGAGATAAAGCATTCCACAAAGAAGGACCAACAATAGAGAAGGAGGAATGGCTACAGCCCTGCAAATGGATCACATGCTGGCCGCTGCTGATCCCTCCTTGATTTTCTCTCTTGTGAGAACAAAGTCAACGCATTGTGATTTGGGTTTTTCTTGTAGGCATGCACACTCTGTTAGTTGCCACTGCAATGAACTAAAAATTATGATTTTCATTTGTTTTCATTCACACAAAAACTAATGCATATGTCTCAAAAACACTCAAAGTAATCAATATTTAATATGACATGAGGAGAAAGAACAGTAACCAGGTAAGGCGGACGTGGCACTCCCGTCCCCTACCCCTACCCTTCCACCCCCACCCCCCCCCACCCCTTGAAATAACCACCACCTGAACACTTATTGGCATGATAACTGGTCGCAGCTTTATTAACAAAACACAACGTAAACAATACAACCATAACAGTCTAATTACGGTTCCGGCAGCGGGACAACCCTCACCAGCCATGTGGGTAGCAAAGCGAGTTCCTTCCCGCCTCCGCCGAGAACCGTTCACCGGCAATTGCCATCCCCCTCTTCTGGCTTTGCCATATTATTAGCAAAAGCTGAGGGCTTCTCCAGGACGGGGGTACCCCACCCCCGCCCTGCGTATTGCCATGCCTCCGGACCCCGGACACCTCCGTGATCCCGCCCCCTCCAGCTGCAACCCCCCATGTCCAAACAATGGGCGGGAGGGTGGGTACGCCCGTCCTTCCCTTCAGATCCGGAGGACTGGGGTCTGACCACCGCTCCCGGAAGCGCCTTGCACCTCCCTACCTCCCCATTGGCTCCTGCGCCACCACGCGCACCGCGGGAGCCAATGCTTTTAAATGAAAACCCCCCGCCAACGGGCATGCGCCCATCCTGGCGCCGGGGACACGCACCACGCCGCCCCCCCGGTTACCCGCGGCCATCGGGCACGTGGGCTCCGCGGCCTTCTCTTAACCAGGTAAGGCGGACGTGGCACTCCCATCCCCTACCCCTACCCTTCCACCCCCACACCCCCCCCAACCCCTTGAAATAACCACCACCTGAACACTTATTGGCATGATAACTGGTCGCAGCTTTATTAACAAAACACAACGTAAACAATACAACCATAACAGTCTAATTACGGTTCCGGCAGCGGGACAACCCTCACCAGCCATGTGGGTAGCAAAGCGAATTCCTTCCCGCCTCCGCCAAGAACCGTTCACCGGCAATTGCCATCCCCCTCTTCCGGCTTTGCCATATTATTAGCAAAAGCCGAGGGCTTCTCCGGGTCGGGGGTACCCCACCCCCGCCCTGCGTATTGCCATGCCTCCGGACCCCGGACACCTCCGGGATCCCGCCACAGGCTCAGTGACACCTATCCCTGAGCCCCCCCCCCAAAAGCAAAGCTGCGACCAGCCATCCAGCCCTGCACCGCCAATTTCAGAGCCTCTTGCCAATCATTCAGGAGCAAATCCACCCCCACCTGGGATAGATGTACTCCATCTGGCCGATATAGGCCAGCACATTCCACTTCCGCCTAGGAATGCATAATCTGGTGACCCCCGTTCTCGGATACCCAGCGGCCAATTTGCCGATTAACCTTAAACAGCCCCCGAGACCATCGCCGGTGACCCCAGCAAGCAGGCCTGGGAATTAAGTCGGACCAGAGCAAAACAACATCTTTGAACATCAGCAACAATTCTCCCAAATCCCTCTTGGCCGCTCTAATCAGCTGCTTCACCATCCAAGTTCCCAAGTCATTGCCGCCAAGATGTAGCAACAAGAACTCCGGGGATCCTCTGACGCGCTGATGGTGCCGTAGCAAAGGCAAAAGTTGCAGCCATCGGAGACTGCGCTCGCCCAGCCATGATAGTGTCACCTCCCCAGCATTCAATCCCAGGTTAGCCCCGAGCGGCTGCAAGGCTGCCTGCCGCCCAGCCCAGTACACAAATGAATGGCCGATGATCCAGCAGCTAACAGGCAGCTGACCCCTATCTAGAAGAAAAACAGAATTACCACCAGAGCAACCATGCACAATAACCACCAAGCCCACAACCGCACATACCCCAGGAAGGCCTTAGCACGCTGCGCAGCTCCCCGGGCGCCACCTGAACATGCCGGAGCTGCAGCACCGCGCCCCCCAATCCCCCCAACCGGAAAGCCCCGACGAATGCCACCCAAAATGCCAGGCGCCGCTTGTCCCTCCGGGTAGGGGTAGCTCTCTCCCACCCTAGCAAAAGCCGGCGAGAAAGGAACCCCCAACTGTGCACGCCCCCCCCCCCCACCGCCCTGGAGAAGAATGCACAACCGGCTAGGTGAGCCCGCACCGTTGCTCTAGCTGTCCCAGCAGCCTTCGCAATCCCTTGAGGTGATCCGGCACTGGGCCATGCCGCCAACCGCGAGCTGTCAAGAAGTCCACCACGCCATCGCAGCCCCTGCAGTAGGCACGCCAGGGCGAGGGCGACGGTGACACGGAGCTCCGCAGCAGACTCAGCATGCCTGGAGGCCAAGCTACCATAAGTGCTCGGGGACCCGCCGTCCCGCGGGGTCCGCCTCCGGTGCCAAGCACCGAAACATGCCCCACTGAAAACGAGAAAGAGCATCCGCGACCTGGTAAGCATAGCCGGGCACATGCCGAGCCCTTACCACCACATTCAACTGCAAACCGGCAAATATCACCCTCATCAAAGCCCTCATCAAAGCCGCCCTCATCAAAGCCGCCACTCGAAGACCACCGCTGCGTTGTCGCACCACCACAACACCCGGCGATTACAAAGCCTGTCTGGCCACAGCGTCAAACAGCACAAGGAAAATTATACTGTCAATCAAACCCGCTTCCCGCCAGGTCGAAGACCACGGCTCTGCACACCATGCTCCCCCAAAATAGATGCCAAGCCCGAAACTGCCCGCCGCATCTGTAAAATCTGCAGATCTAGCGTAAGCTCCTCCCCCCCGAGCAGGACCGTAACCCCATTAAAGTCCCTTAAAACTGGTCCCAAACCCCCAAATCCGCCCTCAGGCGCCTGGAAACCCGCATGCGATGGTGCGGCCGCCGCACTCCCGAGGTCGCCGCTGTCAACCGTCGCAGAAAAGCTCTTCCCATAGGGATAACTGTACAGGCAAAGTGAAGGGAGCCCAACAGTGCCTGCATCTCCCTCAACGTCACCCTCGCTGATCCCAACACATTCGCCACTAGCACCCGCAATCTCGCCACCTTCCCTGACGGCAGGCGTGCTACCATGTCCACTGAATCCAATTCCACCCCCAGGGAGGTGAGGCACGTGGAGGGGCCCTCCTTCTTGCCCGTCGCCCGAGGCACACCCCACTCCTGCGCCAGCCCCGTGAAGCCGTCAAGCAGCTTCAATAGTAGCCCTCAAAGGAGAACCCCAATAAATGAAAGGAATCGGGATGAACAGGCCACAGGCAAAAAGCGGATACAATATCCACCTTTGCCATGAAACACTGCCACCCACACTCACACACACACCCCACCACCTCGTCAAACGACGCGTACCGCAAGATCGTTCACTAAGGCCCCCTCCGGAAAAGATAAGTTGTGAATGAGCCAAAATTTCCCGGGTTTCTTCCTCGGGACGATGCCCAAAGTAGAAACCACAAAATTCGCAAGCGGACGGTCCACGAAAGTCCCAGCTATCCTCCCCAAAGCCAGCTCGGCGGCCAGTTTGTCCCTAACTACCCGAACAAAACGCCCCACCGAGGGGAACCCGTGCTGGAAACCCCCTCTCCAACACCTCCCAAGCCCGAATCTTCCTATAAACCTCCGCAACCAAGGCCTCAAGGCTGCTAAACGAATCGAGGTAGGGGCCAATGCTATCGCTTCCTCACTGTTTAGGGGCAGGGGGGAGGGCACTTTCGTAACACATCGAAGCGCAGAATGCCCCCCTCCACAGACGGAGCAACTGTGCCGGAACTTGCAGTCCGGAAATGGGCAGGAAGACTTATTGAAGCGCCAACAGACGTCCCCGACCCCCCCCCCCGCCAACCCCTTTTCACGACACGGGAGCCGGGCCGCTCCGAAAGGGCCGCCCTGCACTCGCCAGTACTCCGGAGCCCACCCTTTGCCCCCCCCACTAACCCCCCCTTTCGCCGACATCTGCGTCAACCATAGACTGATGTCCTGGGTCCCCCAGGACAAGGATCTATTCTCCTCCATCTTATCGCGGAACTTCTCATCGGAGTTGAGCCACGCCCAACCATCGTGAGTCTGAGCCGCCTCTAGGATTGAGTCAGCATAGGCCAATAACATTCCGTACTGTCCCGGGTAACGCTGCCCCCACACACTTGCCAACCGCAAGAAGGCCCTCGTCCAGTTAATGACATTCCGAGGAGCCGTCCGAATCCTGCCCGCCTTCTCGTCCGCTTTCCGTTTCCGTTTGCTATCCCCCAAACGCTTCCTACCCTCCAACAGCCGGAAGATATCAATATACTTCCTCTTCCATATCTTACGCCGAAGTTTCCACGGAACCCCCTCCCACAGGTCCGAGAACGAAGCCAACGTAGCACCCCCGCCACCCACTACTACCGCACCCCCCGACCGCTCCATAGCCCCGCCGCTCGACGAAGACGAAGATGAATCCCCGCTCCGCCGACGCTTACACGAGTGACGGCTCTTCTTCTGTGCCTTACCTCGCACTCCTCCCACACAGCTAAGCGCTCCACTCCGCTCCTCCAATCCCCTATGCAACTCACCCTCCGCTGATCCTCTGGGTTGCACCGGATCCGCGAGGCTAACCGACTACGGAGGTAGCCCGGGCTCCAGAAGCTCCTCCGACTGGTCCTCTTGCCGCGCCGTCGCCTGGACACTGGGTACCGCATCCGCAGCTCTGTCCCCGCTCCGCACCGGTGGATCCCCAAGCTGGTCTGGTATCCTCACATCACCGGTCCACACCTGTGGAGACAAAGGAAAACGAGTAGGGGGACCCGACAAAGCCCATGGTAGCTGAGCCGGGAGGATCCCTGCCCCCCTACCCGCCAACGCTCCCAACTCGCAGGATCACCACCCCCATGGACCATAGGCCAACCCAAGAACCCCCCCCCTCCTGCCCCCCAAATGGGGCTTGCCACCAAACAGGCCCCTGTGCTGCCCTAGAAACCCCCGCAGAGTCCCCCATGAATTGCGGGACCGCACCGACCCCTACCACCCCCTCTAGTGACCCACCGGGCATTCCCGCACCCTGAGAAGGCCCAGCCCGGGCCCTCTCCTGAGCCCTTCCATTGGCACGAGCCAGGACCCGGCCAGGGCCGGCCCTACCCCCCCCCCCCCCGGGGCCCACGTGAAGACCCTGGTCTGCCAAGGAAATTTCCCTGCCTGTGTCCATAGGCCCCCTTGCCTGCCGTGCCCCCCCTCTCCATCCTTTAGCCTGCCCCCCCGTTCCCCAGGCCGCCCGGCCTGAGAGCCGCCCACCACCCCGAGCTCCCCGGCCCCGCTTCCTGGCATCCCCCTTTAGGCCAATCGCTGCCCAGTGCTCCCGGCCACTGCCGTTATGGGCTGGTAGCAAAATTGAGAATCCAACCCCTTAACCCGGCACCTGCAGCTGAGGGAGAAGCAGGCCCTCCTACCCCACTGCGGGGCTGCACCGTACTGCCCCGAAGCTGAGGGAGAAGCAGGCCCTCCTACCCCACCGCGGGGCTGCACCGTACCGCCCCGAAGCTGACGGAGAAGCAGGCCCTCCTACCCCACCGTGGGGCTGCACCGGACTGCTCTGAAGCTGAGGGAGAAGCAGGCCCTCCAACTCCACCGCGGGGCTGCACCAGACTGCCCTGCCGCGTGACTGCCCCCGACTGCCCCTCCGCCGGACTGCTCTGCCGCTCCGAAGTGCTGCTCCGAGTCCTCCACCGCACTGCAATCCGGGCCACACCGCCGACGAAGGAGAAGGGAACCGCAGTCAGACGCCCGTCATTCCCTTCAGATCCGGAGGACTGGGGTCTGACCACCGCTCCCGGAAGCGCCTTGCACCTCCCTACCTCCCCATTGGCTCCCGCGCCACCACGCGCACCGTGGGAGCCAATGCTTTTAAATGAAAACCCCCCGCCAACGGGCACGCGCCCATCCCGGCGCCGGGGACACGCACCACGCCGCCCCCCCCCCCCCGGTTACCCACGGCCATCGGGCACGTGGGCTCCGCGGCCTTCTCTTTCTGAAAGAAATAGGTTATGAAAATGAGTGGGCGATAAATATGCTGGAAAAGGAAGAACAGAGGTTATACAAACTAGATAGCAATATATACAAGAGGTAAAGCAGCAATTAGCAGATGCATATTACTTGGCATTAGGCAGGGATGCAACACCAGAATTGAACAAGCATTTCAATCAGGAATTATTACTGGGAAGGAAAATGACTAACTAATAATGAAAAAAATGAAATTACTGGTAATTTATGCATTATCTAAAGTCCAATGACATTGCAGAATCCACCAAGGAGACAAGTAGTTTTGGCAAGGGGACCAATTTTTGAACCTGTATCTAGATTAATTGACATTTTCTTGAAACCTTTGGCCATGGACACCTTTTCTTATATTGAAGATACTATCCACTTTTGGAATGTTATTTCTGAAATTGAACAAGTTAATGCACAGATGTGGTTAGTGAGACCAGATTTTGTTTTTTTATATACAGATATCTTCCAGGGTGAATCCAGAAATTGGTGCAACAATTATTACCCATGAACACTATACTTTCAAGAATCCTGATTGACTTTGTGATGACATTAATAGAATTAGATTTTTCCACAATTAGTTTTGGTTTGAGGATCAATGTTACCTTTAGACTCATATGGGAATGTTTACCAAACCAAGCTAACCACTAGCATGGCGTTCAGCGTGCAGTAAGCAAACTGCACTAAAATGGGGCCTCATGCAAAAAAATCCCACACTAAATGGTTAGCATATGGATAGGTGGAGAGAGGGCCAAATGGGGCAAAATGTGGGCATTGAACACATGTCGTGGTTAATGTCGGTGTGATGGTGCACACGAACCGTGATAATTGCTGCTAGTGCAGGCGCACTTAATGGCACTTCAATAGGTGGCATTAGGTGCACCCACATGCTGGTTTACCATGGTGCTGCATGTTTGCAATATGCTAATGTCAGATGCAGATGCCTCTTGAAATTGGTGCAGGCCTCTGTAGTGATTTTTCAGCTTGACCACATGTTAATGGTGCAGTTTTAGTAAATTTGCTCCCTGCAGCAGCAATGGAACTGCATTTGTACCTTCAGTGGCAACATTATGAGGGTTATTGCATAAAGACCTGCATAAATGTATGCACCATTTACATCATGCAGGTAAAGTGTGGTATTTTAGTGTGGTATTCATGCATGCAAATGGGCATTTATGTACATAAATTATGCAGTTGTGATTCAGTAATTATGTATAGGGAGCCCATGGGTGTGCACATGGATTTGGCTTAGGCAAAGCATGCACTGATGCATATATGGCTCGATATTCATCTGTCTGGATCTTCGAAGGACTATGCGCTGACAGGTGTATAGCCCTCACTGATCACCTCTAAACTGGATATTCAATGCCGCGGCAACAGCATTGAATATCTAGTGACTGCTGCCAAAGCCCGAAGCCACCGAAGCTAACCAGGCAGCAGTGATATTAGATACTGCTGAGTTAGCTCTGGCACCTTAATGATAGGCAAGAGTTTTTCTCGCCTATCTTTAAGGCGCAGATCGCTAACCGGGCAGCATCCAATATCGCTGTTGCCCACTTAGCGCCATTCTACGCCTCCATTCTGCCCCAGAATGCCCCCAGCATGCCCTGATAATAACCAGATAGCATTGGGATGCATAGGGGACTGAGCTGGGGATATTCACCCGCACTACCGTTTAAGTGCCATTGAATATCCCCATCTAAGACTTTTACACAGTTTACTGGGCTGTAAACTGTGTAAATGCCTTTCGAATATAGGGCCCATAATTTATAGAATATAGGCATAGTCACATAAAATGGACATAGCCACATAAGTGACTGCAGATTAGATTTATACACATTAGAAGCCACTTATACGTATGTTCTATAACGTCAAATCCACGTAGATTTGACTTTATAAAATACATGCAATTAATACACATAAAACATGTTTTAATTATGCTGGGCTTATAGAATTATCCTCTACTTGTAACTATTGTTTGGACTGAGAAGAAGTTAACTGCCTGTAATATAGTTCTTGTTTGTTTCTGCCAATTGTTATGGTTGTGTTATTCAGTGACCTTAAAGTTTAAGTAAACCTTTGGTGAAGAACATAATTTGAGGCCTGGACTCAGTTATTTTAGAAGGTAGTGTGTGAGAATAGTAGGCAGGACCGTACCTAACTCTGTGTGAGTGGTGTGGCTACATAGGGAGCAAAGAAATAGGAGTGTAATTTGGGCTGTGGGCCTCAACTCCCCCCCCCCCCCCACGCTGCCTGGCCTTGCTTCGCCGTCACTTTTTGTGTTTCCTTGGTGGTGGTGGTGGTGGTGGCGGTGGCAGCAGTGGAGCAGACATCTAGTTCTAAAAAAAAAAAATACCAACACGCAGGTCTTTCCACACTTGCATGCAAATATGAGGGAGGGATCAGACCTGCCTGCAAGCGGGGAGTCGGAAAGGCCTCATGTTTTTTTTTTGTGTGGTTTTTTTTTAGAATTGGATATCAAGGCCTTATGAGTCTGTACTGGATTTAAGTGAATTAATTTTATCTGTTTAATTGTTCATATTCAGCAGGCCTGCTGGCATGCTCCTGGTCTTTGTAAAACACCATGTTGTTAATTTCCTGCCTGAATGTGATAACAAATATGAATAAATAAATAAATAAATAAAATAAAATAATAGCATAGGTGCAAGACTGTTGATTTCTCCATGTCCAGTGGGAACAGCTATCTTAAGAAGCAGCATGGGAGGAAAAACTATAAATACTCCCCACATTTGTATGGGAGCAGATGACCACTAGAGGGAATTTCGAAAACAACTCAAGACAACGCTTTTCATCGAGCATTACGGCAAAAGCACATAATAGTGCCCGACAGCCCCTGGACTAATACCGGCCCCCCACCCTTTATCACTCATGTACATAACAATGTAATGTAGCTCATGCTGTAAATAGCCCACAACAAATCAACGCCAACTTACACACACACACACATACACTGTATAACACTGCATGATAACACAAATGTCAATATAATTTGATTGGTTGCTGTGTACACCGCCTTGATTAAAGGAGAAGGCGGGATATAAGTCCTTTTAAATAAATAAATAAATAATCTCATGGTGCTACCACAGTACTGTGAGATTATTGCATGGGGTCATTGATGTCATTTTAGAACCCAGAACCTTAACATCAGTAGTGATTAGGCAGTGCTCCTGATCCCACTAGATGCAAGGGAATTCTGGTAAATCCAGGGATAGGGATTGAGGCAAAGATATAGGCCATAGAGTGATTGGGGATGGTGTTTAGGAAGGCGGGTGATTGGGGGGGGGGGCAGACTTCAATATTGACACATGCCCCTTCCAGCAGGCATTTACATGTACCTCTAAGTAGTTTGTAAATACTGATGCCTATAATTTTTTTTTATATATATGTGGATTTACCTTGTGAAATTGGAAATCCACGTCTATATGGCATGCCCACTTAGACCACTCCCTCTCTTTACACTCACCACGCCTCCAGGAAATTTAAACACATTTATCATCCCCACATTTAAAAAGCCCTTATTCTAAAATGGCATTTACACATGTATACCAAACTACACATGTAAATGGCAGAATTTAGAAATGAGGATGCTTCAAAAATAATATTCATTAATCTTATCCACCTTCATTAAATTGGACCAATCATAATAAACAGAAAACTTTGAGGGTATTAAAGATGCCTTGGGGAAATGTCTGCTTCATCCTACAAACCCTTAAAAGAAAGGGCTTGAAATTTCTTGGATTATAATCCCTGCCAATCACCACTGGAAAGTCCCTGTATTCTAATAGCTGAGCAACCATATCATGAAAAAATTCCAGATACTCAGTATTTGAAGCATAAGGGGGTTATTTTAGAAGCCCTATTCATTCTCTGGACCTCTGAAAATGGGCATGGAGATGTCCCCAGAGCCATTTTAGAAGCCAACTCGATGGATGTCCCTGGGGCGAGGGCATCCAAGTTGGAATGGGGGTGTGGGGTAATAGCCTTTGGGGGATGATCCAATTAACAGGTCCATAGCCTTACATCAGTATTATCTCTACTGCTCTGATTCCATCAATATTAAGCTAGTGTCTGACACCACTTATAATTTTCAATTAAGCCATGGAGCATGTTAAGTTCTTTGCTACTCAAACTCACGATGCCCTCCTCTCCACTTTAGCATCCAGATTAGCCAGATTAACAATGCTCATATAATTTGCTTTTCTCTACTCAGCACATTGAGAAAGCAAACAACTTCTCCCCCTTTCCTTGAAATTATGGGTTTTGTTGCCATATGTAACGTGCATGTGTACTGGGTATAAAAATCCAAATTGGGTGCCCTTTTGCCTCAGCTGCAGTCTCGTCTCCAAAAATTTCTTGCACTGCGCTGCAGCAGCTTTTGCCAGTCAGGCGCTAACCAAATCTTTTGCCCATTATGTATGATAATTTCTTTCTCCTTAGCTGCCATAAGCACAGCAAGCATGTTGGAAGAATTTAAAATAAATTTTATTTCACAAAACTTTAAAAAAATAACTTTGTATATCTGTTTGTTTTGTCATTATGTGAAGAATGCTTGGTTTATCGTTGATCTTCATTGACTAGATTAGATGATCACCTTTAAGTGGACTATAAATTTTAAGCAATGAAATTAAATGAAGGATGCACATACAGATAGCTTACAGTCTTTGCCACAATTGGGTATGGATGTTTTGGGTCTTGGATGACACCCTATGGATGTCATTCTGAAACACGTGCAGCCCCGCAAGCTGCTTCAACCCTATTCCCCCTCCTGCCCTCCCCACACGTCCTGTGCTCTTAAGGCAGGGAGAGCCGGCAGGGATGGGAAGGGGCAGGGTCTGGGTAAAGCGGGATTGGGCCAGCCCGGAAGCACATACAGGGCCAATTCAGGTCATGGCCCTGCATGTCTGCCGGACCCATTGGGACGTGCTGTTTATTTCATTGCAAAGGTGGTATAAGCAGAATATTTAGAGCGATTGGGTCCTGGGAGCCCCTCCCAGGGCTGGGGCTGGGTGCGTGGGGTCCCTGCCATCCGATCCAGGCCACGGCAGGCCAGCTGTGGGTCAAGCGGTAGGGAAAAAGGGGGCCGGAGCCATGGATGTCGGGGGTGCCTACGGGGAGGATGTCCCCGCAGGCGTAAGGGCATGCCGGGCCGTCCTCAGCACTGATTCTGGTTACTACGGGAATATTTTGTTCACGCAGACCAGAATCGGGTCCTAACAGCCCCGTCTTCCTTGGGGACATCAGGATGGTCTGGACGTCCCCCTCCCTGAATCAGATTCCACGTGTGTGTTGAACTTCAAAGACCTTTGTGAATTACATATTCAAGAGGTCAGAAATAAATGTGCCTTCCCATACTTTCATTTAATCAAAAAACTCTTCATTATTCCTCCCATTCTTATTTCCCATATCCTTCATCTCCTTTTACACTTCTCTAGTGAACTGCATCACTCTCATGAGTATAGGGTTCAGTATTGCAATCTGCACCTCTAGTTGCTCAGTTCTCCTCTGTGAAGCTTATATCTGTGAAACAAGGACAGAAGGGAAGTTATTGTTGAGTACTTTTGAGTTGATGTTGACGTATGATGACCCTGTGGATAGTTGTCTTATTCTACATTGATCAGGAAGCAGCAGTTTGAATGGAACAAATCAACAGAGATGTACAATAAGGCTGCATATTTTACCCATGCCTGGTCAATTTATATGCAGAATAAGAGCAGCAATATCTCCCTTAATTTATTTCGAAGAAACTAGTTGAACCATCATCATCTTCCTCAAACTGAATAGCTCTTCTAAAATGTGCTCTTTCAAACCTAGTCTTTCTTTGGCTGCATCCATCTTCTGCAAAAACAGCAGCTCTGCTTTATGGCAGATGAAATGTAATGTAGACAAGTACAAAGTTTTGCACTTAGGGAAGAACAACCCAAACTACGGTTATACAATGAAAGGTTCCACATTAGGAACCAACACATAGGAAAAGGATCTAGGCATCATTGTGCATAATGTATTAAAACCCTCCGCCCAGTGTGCAGTGGAGGCCAAGAAAGCAAATAGAATGCTAGGAATCATAAGGGAAGGAATGGGGAATAAAACAAAGGATATTACAATGCCTCAGTATCATTCCATAGTGAGAGTGCACCTTGAATATTGTGTGCAGTTCTGGTCTCAATGACTTAAAAAGGATATAGAAGAACTAGAAAAGGTACAAAGAACTGCCACCATAATGGTAAAGGGGTCAGAAAGATACTCCTATGAGGAAAGATTTAAAAGGTTAGGTTTCTTCAACTTGGAAAAGAGACGTCTGAGGGGAGATATGACAGAGGTCTATAAAATAATGATTAGAGTAGAATGGGTAAATGTAGATCAGTTGTTTATTCCTTCAAAAAGTGGGAAGACTAGAGGACACACAATGAAGCTACAGTGTAACCCATTTAAGACTAATAAGAGAAAATATTTTTTTCACTCAACGCATAATCAAACTCTGGAATTTATTACCAGAGGATGTGGTAATAGCTGTTAGTGTAGCTGGGTTTAAAAAAGGTTTGAACAAGTTCCTGGGGGGGAAAGTCCATTAAACATTAGAGGACCGGGAAAATCCACTGTTTACACCAGGATAAGCATTGTCAAACCTGTGTACCTTTTTGGGAACCTGACAGGTACTTGTGACCTGGATTGGCCACTGTTGGAAACAGGATACGGGGCTTGAAGGACCTTGGTCTGACCCAGTATGGCATTTCTTATGTTCTTATGTATGGTGTTTGACAGCAATAGAAGTTGTTTCTTTGAGTGGATATTTTTGCTGTTAGCTCTCTGGTTTTGCTCCAAGACGGGAAACTTGAATATTCTAAAACAACAAAAGGAGGTAATTATCCAATAATCTGTCTCAGATAGGCTTTCCTATGTTACCATCTTGGCACAATTCTGTAGTACCCCCTCCTTTCTAATTTTCTGTTCCATAAGTCCTTATTCTCCCACCCTGCCTAACCTCCTAGTCCCCACTCACAGTTTAATAACCATCCAATCTTGGAGTCTGGGTTCTTCTCTTCTTCCAACAAATTCCCAAGTCTCCACCTGTATTTCAATCCCTATTTTCACTCATCCTCATGTCTTCAGGATCTGCCCTGCTGTCTACTTTCCCATTCCCCAGCATGCACCTTCCTGTCTCCATCTGCCCTTTTCCCAGTATCTGCTTGCTTGCCTATCTAATCCAGTAATTGCAGTGCATGCTTTGGATCTGGGGCCATGCATCAGGGCTCCTTCCAGAAACATGTCATCAAAGGTCCTGAATATGGCCACCAAGTGAAACAATTGAGTGAAGGCCATGATTCTTCGCCCTTCCATAGTGGTCTGTAAATGCTGACTCTTCATATACCCAGCTCCAGCTGATTGGGGAAGCTGAAGATCTGACTGTTAGGGGGATGTTTACTAAACTGCGGTAACGTTACATAACCCACGTTATGTAACATTAACAATCATTAGCGCATCATAACGTGCGTTATGATGTGCTAACGATCGTTAACATTACATAATGCGCGTTAACCAACATGTCCTTAATTATACTGTTAAATGTAAAAAGTTAAATCTGTTCCCTGTAAAACAACTAGGACATGATTATCCATGTACCTTAAATTTTTTCTGTTCTCTGTAAACCGCACTTGATACTTGGGAAAGAGCGGTATATAAATGTGTGCTAAATAAAATAAATAAATAAATTAACGATCGTAAAGCTCCGCGGCGCGGTAAAACACCGCAGAAGGTGGAGAGAGGGCGGAGAGAAGGGGTCAGTGGGCGGAGAGTGGGCGGGGAGAGGCTTCCTTCACACTAACGCGCTGATCTGAAGAGCTGAATCCAAACGCGATTAAAAACCTGCCGTTAAATGCACATTACAGGGGAGAGAAACCATTTCAGTGTCAGCAATGTACAGCCCAGGCAGGGAAACCTAACAAAAGTGATAAGTGTGATACATGTGCACAGAACAAAAGGGCACATAAACACTGAAAATGACCTCAACAAACTGGAAAAAAACCATAACCAAGCTGGCCAATAGTGGTATTAATGAGAAACATCACCCCCCCCCCCGAGTAAGCTCCATAGAAAAGATATAAATCGTGGAAGGGTCTATACTCCGTCCCCATACAAGGTGAATGAGCCCACAGTGAAATAGCGCTGCTCAGGGTTCCCCCCCCCCCCATCAGACAGTGTTCCTATGTAGTGCACATGTCCCACAACATCAGGGCGGGCATGTCGGAACGGCAACTGGACAGATGCCGGAAAAGGGGATACAGAGGGCTGCAGGCGGCACATGCTGTGGTGGAGCTGGGCCACAGTGCGGACTAGGGTGATGTCTAGGTGGCCCATACGAATGCTGAAACAGCAGAGCAGCCAGACAGCAAATGCTGAAGGCCCAACATGGGCACGAGTGTGTTTCCCACAGTGTCACAGGGGATAGTACCCAACAGCTACCCCCAAGGGCACGGAACATTGGCAGGCGGGGCTGGGGGGAGCGTGGACGTCTATGCAGGCACCCCTACCCCAGAAGCCGCACCATAGGCAGCCGCCTACCTGCACACTGGATGGCCTGAGACTGCGCACCACCAGCACCACCAGAAGAAGGGCATGTCAGCATGGTGGCTGAGGGATACGTGGTGGAGGGGGCAGTGGCAGCTGCCCAGAGCAGACCGTGGCCTAGCCCTGTTTAGGTGAGTGCTGTGTACTGCAACAGATGGGCCCTGTCTGACGAACAGTCATGGTATCACCAAGGAATATACTGATTCTGTGACAACAAGGTGGTGCAGTGCACAAAACCAGTGTATTCAGAAGCAGAAAGTCACAGGTTCAAGTCACAGCTGTGGTTCCTGCCAACCCAGTCCTCATATTTTACCCACTACTACAACTTGCTAATACAGACAGCACCTTTATTGCAGATGACGTAAACATGCCCAAGACACCTACATTTTACCCTACAGAGCACAGACACCATAAACATGCACATTACCTAGAGCAGAGTCTCCCAAATGCAGTCCTGGAGGGCCAAACACCATTCCGGTTGCATGCTGCCTTTGATAAAGATGCCTGTGCTGCATTTCTATGCACCACCCCCATGGTATGCAGATGTATCTCATGCATATTCATGAGGGATAGCATGAAAACCCGAACAGTGTTTGGCACCGCAGGACTGGAGTTGGGAACCTCTGCCGTAAAGCAGCAGCTAACAGGGGCAGACACACCCGCACCCACAGGCCCCATTATCCAAAGCCACCTGGAGAAGCAGGACTTTGGGCTCTGCGTGCATCTCCCAATACTAGCACTTGCATACCTTAGTAATGCCACCCTAAATCTGGGAATATGGTACACATCTATCAAAAGGTTGCTATGATTACTGGCAGATAGCAATTCCTAAGTTAAGTGCAATTTTCTGAGTGAGCTGCATCATAGCAACCTTTCTGATGTCTGTGGAGTGTGCTACAGGTCTTGTGTCTGACAGTGTTTACCAACCTGGGGAGTGACTCCTACAGTACTGCGTACCATAGCCATTCCTGCACTGTGCCCAGGACTGGTGTGTTGGCCTGGGCTGCCCAACACCTCTATAGTTGCACAATGCTGGCATAGGTGTGGGGAGTGTGTGTCTGTCTATCCAGTGTGTGGTGGCTGCCAACACCCTCCACAGCCCACATTGCTAGCACTGTTGCCAGTATTGGCCTGCCAATGTGCATAATGAGGAGCAAGGTACCGTGGGAATAGCATGGATAGGGTGGCCTGCCCTGGATGCATCTGCACACGACATAGGGCAATGGCTCGGACATTGTAGTGCCTGGCCACCACCTGCATGGACAGGGTGGCCATAGCATGTCCTACTGGGAGGTCACTCTCACCCTGACTGAGCAGTGACCATGGCATGGCTAGGTTCCCCCATAGTGCTATACAGCATTTCTTTCATGTGATATTTATGGGTTTTCTTTTGGTGCCCAATCACTGACTTATCTGCTTGGTGTGTATGCTGACATCCCCGTTCTGGGTACATGCATCTCCTCCAGGACCATGCACTATGGACTAGCTGGCAGACTGCAGCTAGTATGTGTCTTGCTGGAACACCGTGCATTGGCTGGAGGCTTGCTGCTGAAGAATGTCAGATAATGGTGGGGGGCAGCTGAGCATTTCCATGCCTGCTGTCTGACTGCTATTGCGTTATGAATGTGTACTGCTCTGTCTGTTCCCCAGCAGGACTGGGGTTGATGGTCCCCTCTACTGCTACCATTGCAGGGAGGTAGAATGTGGATCTATTGGTGGGTGATCCTGTTTTCCACCCTGAGCCCCAGAGCGTGGCATGTGTAGTGGTACATAATCTGCCTATGGGTCCACCCACCCCCCTCCCCCTCCCCTCCCTCCCTCCCTCCCTCCCTCCCCTCCCCTTCCCCTCCCCCTCCCTCCCCCTCCCTTCCCCTCCCCTCCCCCTCCCTCCCTCCCTCTCCCTCCCCCTCCCTCCCCCTCCCTCCCTCCCCCTACCCCCCTCCCCCTCTCCCTCCCCCCTCCTTCCCTCCCTCCCCCTCCCCCCTCCCTCTCCCCCCCCTCCCCTCCCTCCCTCCCTCTCCCCCCTCCTCCCCCTCCCTCTCTCCCTCCCCCCTCCCTCCCCCTCTTCCTCCCCCCTCCCTCCCTCTCCCTCCCCCCTCCCTCCCTCCCCCCTCCCTCCCTCCTCCCCCTCCCTCTCCTCTCCCTCTCCCTCCCCCTCTCCCTCCCCCTCTCCCTCCCCCTCTCCCTCTCCCTCCCCCTCTCCCTCTCCCTCCCTCCCCCTCTTCACCTACAGCAGGTAACCATGGCACCAACACAGGATATGCACTATTCTGGGTGCATCATCGCCCATAAGGACTAGACATGACCGAGAAATACAGCAGGACACAAATGTATCCTAGGTGTGTCTAACAGAACTACCTATCACACACTGATGGGGACCTGCAGCATGGCGTATTTCAGCCATGAAAGGTGCTGTGGACCTGGTGCTGGGCGCCCCACCTCAACCTCAGTGTGGGCACAGTAACCGCACAATGTGACTGTCTGTGGCTACTCTGTGGCAGTACCACATACACTCTGTTCCCCCTACCAGGCCGAGGTGCCGTGGGGGTGCATACCCAATCTTGTGCCCATCTCTCGACTGCTGATTTGCATGTGCAGTGCATCATGGGTACGGGTGGGTTAACCCTATCCTGGTAACCACAGCAGACAGTTTGTGTGGTGACGTGCAGTCCTTCTGCATCCAGCCAGGGCTTTGTTCACAGCCTTATCAGGTGTCCTATAGGGGACATTATAGGGTGCCTTGGCAGACAGTACACTTTATAATGTGCCCTATGGAGTGCCTTATGGGGTGCCTTATGCGGCACCTTAGGTTATGTCACCATGAGGGTGTGTTTGCTGGCAGCACTAATTAAAATACAAGTGAAATGCCTCAACAATCACTACTTAAATGTAAAGGGTGTTGCCTCAGCCAGCCTTATACATTAGGCCCACTGGGGAATCGAACCCATGACCCCTGTACCATCAGTCAGTGCTGTAACCATTGTGCTACAGCTCTGTTGCTGTGCTTGTATGCCTGCGCGCCTTCTTAAGATTAACGCGCTGTAACGTGCCATGTAGCGCTCGTTCATTTATGGCGCCTGGTAACGCGCATTATCGGTAACAATGTACCGCCTATGTCCTTATTTGGGGTTTCTGTCTCTACCGCGGCTCCTAACGCGAATCACACTAACGCAGTTGAGTAAACATACACCTTAGACTGAACCTGAGGATCCTCTACATGACAATATTCACAGCACAATATAGGGATCAGTAGACCTTAAATTTGCCTTTACCATGACACTGTTTCCATCTGTCAGTACCACAAACAGTGTAGTATTATTTTCAGTGAGTTCTTCCATTAGTTCACCAGGCAATGTCTCTTGTGGGCATCCAGGACTTCTGTACATCTAGCTGATGTTGCGGTGCGTAGACTCCAGTCTACCTCCAGTAGACTTGAGTCATCCTAATGTTGTCTTTTGTATATGCTGAATCTACCTCCTTTTCTGGTGCTGAAGGTTTTTATAATACTCCCATGTACATATAATTTCTCTTAGTTCTTCCAAGGCAATCAACAGTAATTCATATCTGCCTGATATCCTATATAATAGGCCATATCTCTCAAGGTTTATTTATATCTATTAAACTAATTAGTGGTTATTAAGATTACATAGTCAGAATGCAATATTATAATAATGCACTGAAAGACTTTTTCTCCTTCTGTGCTTGTTAACAGCTTCTTGATTATTCATGTGTCCAAAGAAAATTAATGCTACAAGCTCTAAACCTGATGCATGTAATGAGAAATGTTCCCATAGGATCTGAAAAATGAGATCACTGGTTCTAGGCCAGCACAGTTTTAACCAGTGGGAATGGTTTTGCAGTCATATAACAATGCAGCTGAAACATCATTTATAGGCTTTAATGCATATTAATAATACATGGAGTCAATGAAAAGTTTATACAAAAGGTAATATGTTCTAAGGAACAGGAGATGTACCGTGTAAGTAAATGCATTAAATCATTTCTCTGCAATATCACTATAGTTCACTGTCATTCTTCTAAAATATACCAGTGTTGTACTGGAAAAGGCAAATGGAGACAATACCAATGGACAAGGGCTTGTGTGGAGTCATTCATTTTTTGTTGGTGATGTTTTTCAGTAACATACTGGGCAAGGGGAACGAGGCCGTATCAACAGGTTGCTAAAGTTTGGCTTGATTATGTAAGCATATCTTGCATTTATTAATAAAATCATCCCTATGATTTGATGTGAGAAGTACTCCAAGGTCTGAACAGTGGAGGAAAACTTGGATACATCCTCACTTTCATATATTCCGGTTTCAAGGAAAATCACTTACTGGGGTACATTTAAATTGCTTATAATATGAAACCAGTCACCAATTTTTTCAAATTATAATGAAAGCAGTATGTCTTGGTTACCAAATTTTACAGCTTTTACTAGCCACATGATACAGAGAACATTGCACATGAATAGCCTTGTGGTTTGGATCAGAGCAGTAATAAGGAAAACAAACTCGATCCCAAAATTCATAAAATTGCCTCATTTATTTTTAATTGTTATAGGGATGTATATGAATATTTAACTACATATTTTAGCTTAACTACTTATTAGAAATTCAAGTAGCCTAGATGTGAGTGATTGCTTATAATATACCTTCCAAGTGTCCAGTAAGTTTTGCATTTCTTTACTATAGAATCCTTGAAGTTTTCAAATCCTGAGGCTCTGTGCAATGTATTTGGTTTCCAATGAAACCATCAAATTACCATAAAACCTCCTGCTAAATACCCAGCACAATTTTTAAAGCTCTAGGAGAAAAAAAACTATAGATATTTAATTTGAAGACAAAGTTCCAGAACATTTATTATTTATAATTAATTACACTGTCAAATAAAATTGTCAATGCCCTATCAGGCTGCAAAATCACAAGAACAGCTGGCAAGGTCTTCAAGTATGGGTATCAGAATGTACAGAAACACTTTCCCCTATCTCAGCAATCTTTGTTCTCCTTCGTTGATTGACACTTGTCATGCCCATGAATATATATCAGTGGTACTGCCTTGACAAGCACACATTTCCGTGACACACACATTTGTACTAAACTCTTGGATTGCTGTTCTGACTAACCATCTCATTAAACCATATAACCCTTTAACACAAGGCAACAAAGGCTAGAAGAAGTGGATGTTTGACTCTCATCTATTATATTGTACATAAGGGTTCCATCCCTTCACTTTCTCCCCTGTAGGGCACTACACTGCCAAATTAAATAATACAGCAGGCTCTACCTTCACAAATCCCATTCCTACACCGTTTTGACTGTCTCAAAAGTACCCTTCTCTACAAGACCTTCTCAAGACACTCAATTCAGAGATTGCATCCCAAGAAAATACATAACCTACCCTTGTTGCTATCTGGACTTTTTCCCACAAGAGATGGGAAGGTATCATAGGTGCTTGGAAGCTCATATGCTGTTTCCTGATCAACTTCTCCTATGCTAGGAGCTACCTCATACAGCAATAGGAGGCAGTGTCCACCCTGGCCTGTCACAAGCTGCATTACCCTATGATCTTTGGAGGAAAATAAGGAGTTTTGGGGTCATTTCGAGGCATGAATAGCTGGGATGGATGTCCCATTTGGGGCAGGAAAGGGGCGGATCAGGGCGGCATTAGGACGGGCAGTGGATGGTCGTCAGCCCCGGACGTACAGGGCTAATTCCAATGTCGGTCCTGTACGTCCGGGGCCGGCTGCTTGGATGGGGAACTTATTCCACCTCTGAAGTGGAATAAGTGCACCTAGTAGGGAGGATGGGGCAGGCCCATGGCTGGAATGTGGCGGGAGGGGGCAGAGGACATTCCCCACAGCCCGACCCTGGCCTTGGGAGGCCAGATCAGGGGTCGGGCTGCAGGGAATGCAGTTTGCAGTCCGGCAGCCGGGGATCATGGCTTTTGAATGGAGCCGTGGTGTAATGGCAAGCGGACGCCATGGCACCTTGGCTCCATTCAAAAGCCCTGACAGTGTTAGCCGGGGAAAATCTGTATGTGCAGGCCGACCTGACTCAGGGTCCCGGCCTGCACGTACAGGCCTGGACATGATTCTGATCCCACAGGGCTAGATATGCCCCGCGGGATCAGAATTCTGGCTAACTCTGTGCATCTGGTTCTGACCGGGCACACAGAGGGGCAGGACGTCCATGTCAGAATCAGGTTCTTTATAGTTTTACTAAGTAGTTGTTTAAATTTACAAAATGCTAATATTTCATGTATTCCTTCATGGATAATGGTTATGCAACCTTTTGGCAATTGCAAATGCAATCCATGTTATGGCAAAGGGGCTCTTTTACTAAAAGGCAGTAGCAGGCAATGTTTGTTCTGGCACGCACATGGAATGCACGATAGGACACTGTTGCCAGCTAATGAGGGGCCAAAATAGCTCATGATGCTTTCCATGCTAACTGTCCAATGCACATTACGGGTGTGAGTGTGCGGGGTTGGGGCAGAGATTGGGCATGGTGTGCTCTGCATTGTTAGTGTGGGTTCACACTGCATGCTGACTGCATTAGCGTGGGATCACCTAACTCAACTTCAGTAGGAGGTGGTAGGTGCACCCATGCTAACACCATGTGCACTATGGGACAGAGCTTTTCGTAAACTGGCAGGGAAATGCTAATTCACCATCATTTCAGTGCTTTTGCTGCATTAGTTGCAACAACATAGCTCCCTTTAGTAAAAGTGGTCCATAGATCACAAATATACAATAATCTCTGTTTTCTAAAAAGTATATTTTGAATTAAAATAGGACCAATTTGCAGTAATACTACATAGCCTTTAAACATATTCCATTTCTTTCTGGCATTCTTTTTCCAAATGATCCTCTTGTCTTCTTGGTACTACAGAAAAAAAAAAAGGACAGAGCCAAAATGCCATTCTTCCTCAACCTCCGTCTTGTTCTTGAAAATTTTTACATATATTATCATAAAGAGCAGGTGTCTAAAGATTGAAAAGCAAAGAAATAGCCATTTATTAATCCTTGCAACTCAGACCAATTCAAATGTGAAAAACTGCTGATGCTGAAATAGAAGTAGGGAAGAGGAGACTGTAAAGTTTGTTGAAGAAATGTTTATAATATTTAGCTACAAGATGCCATAAATATAACATTTTGCTTGGTGATGCTTAAAGAAAGCATTGCTTACAAAGTGAAAATACTGACTAATATAGGGGTATGTTTACTAAACCGTCTTAACGTGCGCCCGGCGATAGTGTGCAGGCTGCCATAAAAGGAGTGGGCGTTTCAGTCTTAAAGTAGCAGAATGGGATTATCGTGCAATAACGCACGCTGCTGCACACATTATCGGGCAAAGCGCCGCTAAGCATGTTAACGCGCGGTAATCTTAAGTAGGCGCCCAGACAAGCAAACACAGAAACAGAGGTGTAGCACAATGGTTAATACACTGACTGATGATACAGAGGTCATGAGTTTAATCCCCCAGTGTGCCTATTGCATAAGGCTGGCTGAGACATCAGCTTTGACATGTAAGTATTGTTTTGTGAGGAATTTTATTTGTATTTTAATTATTGCTGCCAGCAAACACACCCTCACGTGCCGTAACCTAAGGTGCCGCATAAGGCACCCTATAAGGCACTCCATAGGGCACATTATAAAGTGCACTGTCCGCCACGGCACCCTATAATGTCCCTATAGGGCACCCTATAAGGCGCTCCATAGGACACCTTATAAGGCACCTTATATGGACTGTAACCATATAAGGTGCCTTATAAGGCGCCCTATAAAGAGCCTTCTGAGGCACCTTATGGTTACAGTACTCTGAGGGTGTTTTTGCTGGCAGCACTAAAGTACATTAAAAATAGACAATGCTTTGGAAAGCCCTATCAAATAACCCCACTGTGGGTTTGAATCCATGACCTCAGGCTCTACAGGTAGTGAAATAACCAGTGGGCTACAGCTCTATAGCTGCTAACAACCCCCTGGCTGGCTGCAGAAGGACTGCACGTCACCACACAAACAGTCTGCTGTGATCACCAGAATAGGGTTAACCCACCCGTACCCATGATGCTCTGCACATGCAAATAGGCAGTCTACAGATGATCACAAGATGGGGTATGCACCCCCACAGCACCTCGGCCTGGTAGGGGGAACTGACCGTGTGGGTTACTGACACAGAGTAGCTACACACCGTCACATTGTGCGGGTACTGTGCTCACCCTGAGGGTGAGATGGGCACCCAGCACCAGGTCCACAGCACCTTCCATGGCAGAAATAGGCCATGCTGCAGGACCCCAGCAGTGCGAGTGTGTGAGATAGGTAGTTCCTGCAGACACACCATGGATACATCTGTATTTCTCAGTCAGGTTTAGCCCTTATAGACCCATAGGCATATTATGTACCACCACCCAACCCACCCTCTGGGGTTGAGAGTGGGAAACAGGGTCTCCCACCAACAGATCCACATTCTACCTCCCTGCAATGGAAGCAGTAGAGGGGACCATCAACCCAGTCCTGCTGGGGAATAGACACCCTACAGGGCAGTCAATGCAGCTCTGTACACATCCATAAAGCAATAGCAGATGGACATTAGGCCTGGAGAAGATGCATGTACCCCACCACTATCTGATATTCTCCTGCAGCAAGCCTCCAGCCACTGCACCCTGCAAGGCGTTCTAGCAAGAAACATACTAGCTGCAGACAGCCCGCTAGCTAGGCCGTAGTGCATGCGTCTGGAGGAGATGCATACACACCAAGCAGATAAGTCAGTGATTGGGACCCAAAAAGGACCCATAATTATCACATAAGAGAAATACTATATAACACTATGGGGGAACCTAGTCATGCCATGGTCACTGCTCAGTCAGGGTGAGAGTGACCTCCCAGCAGGACATGCTCTGGCCATGCTGTCCGTGCAGGTGGTACCGGGCACTACAATGTCCGAGCCATTGCCCTATACCCTATGCCCTGTGCAGATGCGGCCAGGTCAGGCCACCCTATCCATGCTATTCTCACAGTACCTTGCTCCTCATTATGCAAATTGGCAGGCCAATACTGGCAACAGTGCTAGCAGTGTGGGCTGTGGAGGGTGTTGGCAGCCACCACACACTGGCTAGACAAACACACACTCCACACACCTATGCCAGCATTGTGCAACTATAGAGGTGTTTGGGAGCCCTGGCCACCACACCAGCCATGGGCACAGTGCAGGCATGGCTATGGTACGCAATACTGTTGGGGTCACCAGACCCGGAGCACACTCCACAGACATCAGAAAGGTTGCTATGATGCAGCTCAATCAGCCAATTGTGCTTAACATAGGAATTGCTATCTGCCAGTTCTCATAGTAACCTTTTGATAGCTGTGTACAGTTTTCCCATGTTTAGGATGGCATTGCTAAGGTATGCAAGTGCTAGTATGGGGAGATGCACGCAGGGCCCAACATCCTGCCTCTCCAGGATGCTTGGGATAATGGAGCCTGTGGGTGCAGGTGTGTCTGCCCCTGTTGGCCGCTGCTCTAGGGCAGAGGTTCCCAACTCCAGTCCTGGAGGGCCAAACACTGTTCGGGTTTTCATGCTGTCCCTAATGAATATGCATGAGATACATCTGCATACCGTGGGGGTGGTGCATAGCAATGCAGTACAGCCACATTTATTAGAGGCAGCATGGAACCTGAATGGTGTTTGGCCCTTCAGGGCTGCATTTGGGAGACTCTGCTCTAGGTAATGTGCATGTTTATGGTGTCTGTGCTCTGTAGGGTAAAATGTAGGTGTTTTGGGCATGTCTACGTCATCTGCACTAAAGGTTCTGTCTGTATTAGCACGTTGTAGTAGTGGGTAAAATATGGGGGCTGGGTTGGCAGGAACCACAGCTGGGACTTGAACATATGACCTTCTGCTCCTGAACACACTGTCTGTGTGCACTGCACCACCGTGTTGCCACAGTGATAGTGCATTCCCTGGGGATACCATGGCCGTTTGTCAGACAGGGCCTGTCTGTTGCAGTGCATGGCACCCACCTACACAGGGCTAGGCCACGGTCTGCTCTGGGCAGCTGCCACTGCCCCCTCCACCACCAGTACCCCTCTGCCACCCTGTTGACATGCCCGTCTGCTGGCGCTGCTGGTGGAGCGCAGTCTCAGGCCATCCATTGTGCGGGTAGGTGGCTTCCTATGGTGCAGGTTCTGGGGTAGGGGTGCCTGCATAGCTGTCCATGCTTCCCCCACAGCACCGCCTGCCAATTTTCTGTGCCCTTGGGGGTACTGCAGTGCCAGGTCCCACAGTACCTGCTGGGTACTATCCCCTGTGACACTGTGGGAGCACACTTGTGCCCATGCTGGGCCCTCATAAGTTGCTGTCTGGCTGCTCTACTTTTTCAGCACTCCTATGGGCCAGCTAGGCATCACCCTAGTCCGCACTGTGGCCCAGCTGCAGCTCAGCATGTGCCGTCTGCAGCCTTCTGTGTCCCCTTTCCCAGCATCTGTCCAGTTGCCCATTCCAACATGCCCACTCTGCTGTTGTGGAACATGTGCATGCCATAGGAAACCTGTCCAATGGAGAGGGAAACCCTGATCCGTGCTATTTCACTGTGGGATCATTCACCTTGTATGGGGATGGAGCGTAGACACTTCCAAAATTCATATCCTTTTTTTGGAGCTTTCTTGTGAGTGTTTTTCAATGTTTCCCATTCATATCACTTTTGCCCAGCTTGGTTATGTTTTTGTTATATTTTGTTGGGATCATTTTCAATGCTTATTTGCACTTTTGTTCCGTGCACATGTATCACACTTATCACTTTTTTATTGGTTTCACTGATTTTGCTGTACATTGCTGACAGAAATGGTTTCTCTTCCCTTTAAATCAGCTCTAACGCCAGGTTTTCACTGGGGTTAGTTTCAGCCTCGGATTTCACAGCGTTAGTGTGCCTGGAGCCTCTCCCCTCCCACTCTTCACCCATTGACCCCTTCTCTCCGCCACTGGGGAGCCTTCCTCCGCCCTCCAAGAGCCTTTCCCCGCCTTCAGCGCTTGTTTGCGCTGCTGCACGCGTTATCGCACGATAAGGTACCTGTGCGCCTTAAAAAGCGCCATTATCGCGCGATAAGGTACCTTATCGCACGATAACGTCACAGAGCGCACATTAAGACGGTTTAGTAAACATACCCCATAGTCTTTCTGACAAAAAATAAAACAAATTGGTAGTACCTTAACTTACAGTAATTATGTGTTCTAGGAAAGATCCTTAATGATGATACTTAGAACAACCTATATTCAAATTATTGCTTCACCAGAACCCTGTAAAAACTCCACATATATCAGAAAGCACACAGGGTCCAAGAATACAAATAAGCGCACAAATGGAATATAAAAATGCAAACAAAAACAAATACTAGAGGAAAAAGACCTCAGAGTTGTATATGCCAACACAATGGCACCCCAACAGTGTAAAAATTCATAGTTAATCTAAAATGGCCAAAATTGGCTCTGCACAGCAAAGTATACACCCCCTTTTGACATCATTGGTCATAAAAATCTCCAATAGTATCAAAATGTAAACAAACTTGATTTAACAATCTCTATAATGAAACAAGCAGAAGTTGCACTTAGCTTAAGCAAGAAACACCAACTGGTCCAACTCTAATGCTGCGCATTTCACTGAGGCTGCTTCAGGGAGTCAAACCATAGGCAACAACATTGACCTCTATGCCCCCTGGACTCTCACCAATTTGGTTTCCATCCATTTCATGGAGTCAAAGCCTTACTGATAGCACTAATGGATCACCTCATCAGAGGTGCAGATGACCATAAGCGAGGATACATTCTCCTCTTTATAGATATAGGGGTATGTTTACTAAACTGCGTTAGTGCAATTCGCGTTAGGAGCCGTGTTAGTGGAAGGAAAGCCAAAAAAGGACATGGGTGGTATATTGTAACCGATAACGCGCAGTTGCGCGCGTTATTACGCGCTGCGCAGCAATGATCGTTACAGCGCGCGTGCTGCTGCGCGCAAGCGTAAGACAGCACGCAGACACCCAAATACAAAAACAGAGCTGTAGTACAATGGTTACTACACAGACTGATGGTACAAGGGTCATGCGTTCGATTCCCCAGTGTGCCTAATGAATAAGGCTGGCTGAAGCGTCCTTTGTAACCCTTTGAAAGCCGACTATAATATTTTAATCCACAGTCCGCAGGCGGGTTACAGTTTGCCTATGTCAGGAAAATTGTACCCGTCCTATGAAATATGTTCCAATAGTGACGTTCTCTATGATATGGTCATGTATTATATACCAGTTGATAGGAATATTTAGGTGATCCCTATAGGGCGACGTGTAAGGCGCGTCCTATAGGGAGCGCCTAAATATTCCTATCAAATGGCATATAATACATATAATATAGGGTGAAGTGTAAGGCGCGCCGCGTAAGGCGCGCCCTATAGGGTGCCGCGTAAGGCGCCCTATAGGGCGCCTTTTGGGGTTACCCTAAGGTGACGGTACCCTGAGGGTGGTTGTGCTGGCAGCACTAATATACAGTAAAAATAGACAATGCCTAAGACAGCCCTATCAATGAACCCCACTGTGGGTTGTGAACCTATGACCTCTGGCTCCATGGGCAATGAAGTAACCAGTGGGCTAGAGCTGCTAATAAACACATGGCTGGCTACAGGAGGACTGCACAGCACCACACCCACATTCTGCTGTGGTTACCAGGGAGATTACATACCACCACCCAACGCACCCTCTAGGGCTCAGGGTGGGGGACAGGATCTCCTGCCCACAGAGCCACTTTCAACCCCCTGCAATGGTGGCAGTAGAGGGGACCATCACCCCAGTCCTACTAGGGATCAAACACCCTACAGGGCAGACAATGCAGAGCAGTACACATTCATAACACAATAGCAGACATACGGCAGGTCTGGAAATGCTCAGCTGCCCCCCACCAATATCTGACATTCTCCAGCAGCAAGCCTCCAGCCGCTGCACCCTGCACGGTGTTCCAGCAAGACACATACTAGCTGCAAACAGTCCGCCAGCTAGTTCATAGTGCATGGTCCTGGAGAAGATGCATGTACCCAGAACAGGGATATCAGCATACACACCAAGCAGATAAGTCAGTGATTGGGCCCCAAAAGGAAACCCATAAATATCACATAAGAAAAATACTACATAGCACTATGGTGGAACCTAGCCATGCCATGGTCACTGCTCAGTCAGGGTGAGAGTGACCTCCCAGCAGGACATGCTATGGCCACCCTGTCCGTGCAGGTGGTACCGGGCACTACAATGTCCGGCCATTGCCCTATGCCCTGTGCAGATGCGGACAGGCCAGGCCACCCTATCCAGGCTATTCCCACGGTACCTTGCTCCTCATTATGCACATTGGCAGGTCAATACTGGCAACAGTGCTAGCAGTGTGGGTTGTGGAGGGTGTTGGCAGCCACCACACACTGGATAGACAGACACACACTCCCCTCACCTATGCCAGCATTGTGCAACTATAGAGGTGTTGGGCAGCCCAGGCCACCACACCAGTCCTGGGCACAGTGCAGACATGGCTATGGTATGCAATACTGTAGGCGTCACTCCCCAGGTTGATAAATACTGTCAGACACAAGACCTGTAGCACACTCCACAGACATCAGAAAGGTTGCTATGATGCAGCTCACTCCGAAAATTGTACTTAACTTAAGAATTGCTATCTGCCAGTACTCATAGCAACCTTTTCATAGCTGTGTACCACATTTCCAGGTTTAGGGTGGCATTACTAAGGTATGCAAGTGCTAGTATTGGGAGATGCACGCAGAGCCCAAAGTCCTGCCTCTCCAGGAGGCTTTGGATAATGGGGCCTGTGGGTGTGGGTGTGTCTGCCCCTGTTGGCTGCTGCTTTACGGCAGAGGCTCCCAACTCCAGTCCTGCGGTGCCAAACACTGTTCGGGTTTTCATGCTGTCCCTCATGAATATGCATGAGATACATCTGCATACCTTGGGGGTGGCGCATAGAAATGCAGCACAGGCATATTTATCAGAGGCAGCATGGAGCCGGGATGGTGTTTGGCCCTCTAGGACTGCATTTGTGAGGCTCTGCTCTAGGTACTGTGCATGTTTATGGTGTCTGTGCTCTGTAGGGTAAAATGTGGGTGTTCTGGGCATGTTTACATCATTTGAAAGAACGGTTCTGTCTGTATTAGCACGTTATAGTAGTGGGTAAAATATGAGGACTGGGTTGGCGGAAATCACAGCTGGGACTTGAACCTGTGCCCCTTTGCTTCTGAATAGACTGGTTCTGTGCACTGCACCACCATGTTCTCACAGCGATGGTGCATTCCCTGGTGATACCATGACTGTTGGTCAGACAGGGCCTGTCTGTTGCAGTGCATGCCACCCACCTACACAGGGATAGGCCACGGTCTGCTCTGGGCAGCTACCACTGCCCCCTCCACCACCAGTATCCCTCAGCCACCATGCTGACATGGCCTTCCACTGGTGGTGCTGGTGGTGTGCGGTCTCAAGCCATCCAGTGTGCAGGTAGGTGGCTGCCTATGGTGCGTGTTCTGGGGTGGGGTTGCCTGCATAGCTGTCCACGCTTTGCCCCAGCACCGCCTGCCAATGTTCCGTGCCATTGGGGGTACCTGCTGGGTACTATTCCCTGTGACACTGTGGGAAGCACACTCTTGCCCATGTTGTGCCCTCATCAGTTGCTGTCTGGCTGCTCTACTGTTTCAGTATTCCTATGGGCCAGCTAGGCATCACCCTAGTCCCACTGTGGCCCAGCTGCACCACAGCATGTGCTGCCTGCAGCCCTCTGTATCCCCTTTTCCAGCATCTGCCCAGTTGCCCATTCTGACATGCCTGCCCTGATGTTGTGGGACATGTGCCCACCATAGGAACCCTGTCCGATGGTGGGGAAATCCCTGAGCAGTGCTATTTCACTGTTGGCCCATGCACCTTGTATGGGGACGGAGTATGGACCCTTCCGCTATTTATATCTGTTCAATGGAGCTTACTCGGGGGGGGGGGGTGATATTTCTCATTGATACCACTATTGGCCAGCTTGGTTGTTGTTTTTTTTCCAGTTTGTTGGGGTCATTTTCAGTGTTTCTGTGCCCTTTTGTTCTGTGCACATGTATCACACTTATCACCTTTTTTTGGTTTCCCTGCCTAGGCTGTACATTGCTGACACTTAAATGGTTTCTCTTCTCATTAAAGTGCTTTTACCGGTAGGTTTTCATTCGCGTTGGAATTCAGCTCTGAAATTCAGCGCGTTAGTATAATGGGAGCCTCTCCCCGCCCACTCCCCGCCCATTGACCCCTTCTCTCCGCCCTCTCTCCACCTTCTGCGTTGTTTTACCGCGCCACGGAGCATTATGATCGTTAGCGCGTGATAGCGTGCGCTATAGCGCGTTTACGATCGTTAATGCGCTACAGCACACACTATAGCATGCTAGCGATCGTTAATGCCATACAACGCGCGTTATTCACGTTTACCGCAGTTTAGTAAACATACCCTATAGAGTCAGCATTCGGCAATATCAATCATGCCACATTAATTCTTCTTTATTTTTATCTTTATTAGTAACATTTGATATACCACCCATTACTGAAGTGTTATGGTGGTGTACAATAAAAAGTTAGGACTGCAGGAAGGTAAAGGAGGAAAAGGAACACCATTAAATGAATAGGAAAGTACAGTAATTGTAGAGAAAAGAGAGAGTGACAGTAAAGGACAGATATTAACAAGGACATCAGAGATATGAGGCACAAAGAGAAGTTAGGAGTGGAGTGGACAGGAGGGAATAACAATGAATGGAGGGAGAGTTAATCCATGAGGTAAATGCTAATTGAGAAATTGGCACACCTAGGCATAGGAGGTACTGTCCTTCACTGGTTTAAGTCATACATATCAATCCATATGCTACGAGTCCACATGGGCCAAGAAATTTCAGATCCATTCCCCCAACATAAAGAGATACCTCAAGGCTCAGCCCTCTCAGCCTTACTTTTTAACGTATTTGCAACTCATTACAGACATATTCAGGAAATTCAACATTGATCATTACATCTATGCGGATGACATTATGCTGTCCCTCCTCATAGGCACAAACAACCCTTCCTACCTCAACCTTTCAGAATGCATATGAGAAACTGAATCCTGGTTAAGGATCAACCACCTTAACATCAACTTCAAAAAAACTGAAGCTATGTTTGTATCAAGGAACAAAGATGCCATCCACTCAAAAATCATCACGATCAGCAATATAGTCATCCCTGTTAAACAAGAAATAAAATACCTTAGGAAAATATTAGATCACACCCTCAACATGCTCCCCCATATAAAGCAAACAGCAAAAACTATATTCTTTAAACTAAAAACTGTGCAACACCTAAGACCCCTCCTGGACACCTATGACTTAAGCCAGTAATCCACGTGTTAATTACCCCTCACTTTGACTATTTTAATAGTCTACTTCATGGACTTCCACTCAAAAACTTAAACATGCTCCAAAGGGCCCAAAACATCACTGCCGGGATTGTCACCAAAGCCCGCCTAACCGAACATATAACCCCTATCCTACAAGACCTGCACTGGCTCCCAGTACTGAGCCGGATAAAATATAAAATACTTATAACAACATTCAAGCTGCTTAATAACATCTCCCCCTCCTACCTAGACCAAGACAAACCACCCATCTGGGCAGCAGCAGAATGGGATAGTGTTGACGGCGGAGGATCACATTTCTGTGACAACGGCAACAACACCAAATTTAAACTGCGCGGAAGAAAGGCCCGGCAATCTACTTCTGTATCTTGCCATGAAAACCCAATGGATAGTTACAACAAAACAAATTGTGCTGTAGTGCTGGAAGATGAGACCCCCAGGTTGGAAGGCACTCAACTAGCTACTGGGGAAGAGCTGAAGACTTTTCAGAGTAAAGCCAGCATTTATGATGTGGTTGGATCAAAGCCCTCGGGACGTCTGACTGCTGATGGAGCTGCACGTGAAATGAGAGTCAGAAGCTGTAAAGATGTCTTACACATTGGAACATGGAACGTACGAAGCATGAACCAAGGGAAGTTGGAGGTGGTCAAGAATGAAATGGAACGTGTACAACTTGATCTGTTGGGTGTCAGTGAACTGAAATGGACTGGCATCGGGCACTTTGCATCAGATGATCACATGGTCTACTATGCTGGAAATGAAAGACAAAGAAGAAATGGTGTTGCATTTATAATAAAGAAGAAACTTGCCAGAACTGTAATGAAATACAATGCAGTCAGTGAACGCTTAATCTCTATTCGTCTACGAGGAATGCCTATCAACACAACTATAATTCAAGTATATGCCCCAACAACAGCTGCAGAAGAGAATGAAATTGAAGAGTTCTATGAACAAGTACAAGCTGAAATTGACAGAACATGCAAACAGGATATCCTGATAGTCATGGGTGATTGGAACGCAAAGGTTGGCAACAAAGAAGAAGACAAAGTAGTTGGAAAATATGGACTTGGCAACAGAAATGAAGCTGGAGAAAGACTGATAGAATTCTGCAAGACCAACGATCTATTCATCTCGAACACCTTCTTCCAGCAACACAAGCGGGGACTGTACACATGGACTTCACCCAATGGATTGTATAAAAATCAAATTGACTACATCTGTGGAAGTCAACGATGGAAAAGCTCTATAACATCAGCTAAGGAGGAAAGGAGTCCAAATACCTCTTGGAGGACGTCTGGAGAAAGGACCCTGAGGTCCATAGATACCAACTGGAGTACAGGACACAGAAGCTCTATTGCATACTGGCCAGAATACCAGAAGAAGCAGCCTGACGCTTGCCTGGATTCAGGTAGGAATTGTGAACGTTTCTCTAGCTTTGAGCAGTGCAAACAGCAGGGAAACAGTTTCTCTCCGTGTAGAGGTCAGTTCCTAAAGCCCTCTGAGTCAGACGGAGAAACAGAATCTATGCAATTTCAAGAGCAAGGTTCAATATCTGATACAGAGGATAATTATATGGACTGTTCTTTGAGTAAGTTGTTATTTTAGGAAAATCCTAAATATCAGAGCAAACATCAAAAGGAAACATTCTAAATATTAGCTTCCCATAAAGTTTTGTTGAATGAAAAAGCTTTTGGGAAGGTTTTGTACGTGTGCTGAAACCAAGCTACTGATTGCAGTTAATTGTCACCTGCTGGTTGAGGAGAGCCCAGCACAAGCCTTGCACACATAGGATTAAAAAATTCTTTTCTGTATGGAGAAAGTGAGCATTGTTTTTATATAAAGAAGTTTTCCTCTTTGATTTGTTTTTCCCCAGCACTGCTTAGGAGTTTATTAGCAGTGGCTGAAAGAAGCCTTTCTGTTCTATAAAGGACTTTGATTCTTATTTGCATAAGATATTTCAGTTGCCTTATTTTGTGTTGAATAAAACCCTGGAGGAGTTATCTGGAAGGTGTTACCAAGCATATCTGTGTGTGTGGTAAACACCCCATAAATAAACTCTAATTTTGTCTACACTCGACCAACTACAAGAGTTTTCATTATTCTAAAAAGGCAAGTTTTGTGTGAATGAACTTCAATAACCACAATCCTTTGCAATACAGTTAATCTGCACACTTGCCAAGATGGTGGTACCTTCATAACAAGCACCCCCTTTTACAGTGGCCAATCTGCTGTTGCTGCACATGTGAAAGCCACATAAGCAAGCTGCCCAATATACACCACAGCAAACCCTCATCAACACTATCAATGTTGGAACATTCACTTTGTGGGGGGAATAGGAATTGACCCTTCCAAAAGTGGCATCTTCCTTTTTATTCTTTATGTGTAGTGTTGATTACCATTTATCAATGTTTTTTCTATTGGCCAGCTCAGTGTTTTGTATTTCTATTTTGGTTCTGGTCATTATCTCTCTGGTTTTTGCATGTTTTGTTACTGCACATGTATCACTACTATCACTTATCTGGGTCTCCCTGCCTTTGCTGTACATTGCTGACTGAACTGGTTTCTCTCTCCTGCAAATGTGCCTCTAACGCAAGGTTTTGAGTGGCGTTAATTTTCAGACCCGGATTTCACAGCATTAGTCTGCCTGAGGCCTCTCCCCGCCCGCTCTCTGCCCATTGACCCCTTATCTCCGCCCTCTGGGGAGCCTTACTCCACCCTCTGTGCACCTTAATGCCGTCGGAGACGTTATCACGCGATACGTGATGTTATCGCATGGTACCACGCCATTGTCGTGCAATAACGTCACTTATCACATGATAACATCACCGCTGCGATGCTAGCACTGTTTAGTAAACTTACCCCATGGTGACTGCTCAGTCAGAGTGAGAATGCCTTCCCAGCGTGACATGCTGTGGCCACCCAGTCCATGCATGTGGCAGATGGGCAATATGATGTCTTAGTCATCAAACCTACCTCTGATGCAGACACATCCTGATCAATCTGCCCTGTTTCAGGCCATACCCACGTTTGCAGACTAACGCTGGAAATAGCTATGCAATGTGAGGCTCAACTCTCATATTGCTGTGCTGTGCAAAACTGGGAATGGCTGACATTCCTGCCTGCCACTTTGGTCTCCATAGCAGCTCAAGCATTGTTAATGTGTGCTCATTGTGCAGGAGCTAGTAGCGCGCTCTAATGTTAATGCCCACTCAGTGTGATGGTGCTATTAGCCTGACTCTCTATCCAGCTGTGAACAGTGGAGCCTGTCTGTGTGGCTGATGTCCTGGGAGGTGTGTTGTCTGTCAAGTGCCAAAATCCAAGATGTTAATGGAGAGTTTGCTAAGACTCATTAAGCGTACTAATTATAATTTGATACTGATCATCCATATTGGCACAAATGATTCTGCTGGGTATCCCTCTGAACATATCGAGAATGACTTTGTGGCTCTGGGAGAGAGGGTAAAGCAGCTGGATACACAGATGGCATTCTTATCAAGTCTCCCTGTCAAAGGTAAAGGCCTAGGAAAAGAAGATTGCCTTCTGAAGATGAATGCATAGCTCCATGAATGATGGAAAAAAGGGGGCTGTTGTAGTTGATATGGAAGGACAGAATAGAAGGACCATGTGGTATTTTTCTGTTGTCATATTTCTATGTTTCTATGTGTCATCAAGAATGTTTTGATTTCTGGGACCATGGGATGATTTTCTAAGCCTGCTGAGCAGAGATGGTGTCCACCTATCCAAGAAGGATCAACAGACCAGCTAACTTACTGATGAGAGCTTTAAACTAGATTAATTGGGAATGGGTGAACAAATACCCAGGTTTGTAAAGACCCTCAGATAAGTGAAACATTAAATGTCTCTGTAAAAATGGGGAAAAGGAGCAATGTTTGGAAAGCATTCTGTACTAATGCCTCTAGTAATGAAAATATGATTCTGGATCTAGAGGCTATAATGAAAGAGAATGATTTGGATTTATTGGCAGTCAAGGAAACATGGTTCATGGAGAACCATAACTGGGATATAATTATACTGGGCTATAATTTATTCACCAAGGACAGGGGAAGAGAACTGGCACTATATGTAAAAAATAATATCAACGCAACAAAATTGCAGAGATTATGAAGTAAGAAGTAAGCTCAATGGTTATTTATTTATTTATTACAATCTTTTATATACCGTGCTATTCGGTATCAGCGCGGTTCACATGAAACAAAATCACCAGAACAACAAGCTATTCTGTGTTTACAGAGAACAGGTGTACAAACTTGGGTAACATAGGGGAACTATTTACAAATATTATTTACGGTACATACAGACGTCATGACAATGCACAATGATCCTAGATATCGCACCGAGAAAGTTTATGAGGCTAACTGATAATGATGGTGTAGCTACTTTTGTTGGTGAATTTGGCTTGGCATATTGCTAAGTGGGTAGTATTTGAGGAACAGGTGATATGTGAGTGCTTTCCTGAACTGGGTTAGGTCAGTGATTGCACGAATGTTCGATGGTAGTGCTTTCCAGCATCTTGGGGCGCAAAATCTGAATGCCTAGTTTGCCGTTGTCTGGGTGCATTTTGCTAATGCTTTCAGAATTCTTAGTGTGTTTATTGCTGTCGGTCTTCTGGATCTGTTAGGTGGAATGGCGTGAATGAGCTCTGTTAGTGAGGAGAATGAAAGACCGTTGATGGCCTTGAAAGTCAGCAGTAAGGTCTTGAAAACGAGCCTTCCATGTATGGGGAGCCAGTGGAGCTGCTTCAGGATAGGCGTCACATGCTCGTTTCTAGAGGCTCCCTGAAGGACCCTCACTGCAGCATTCATGGTGAGTTGTAGAGGGTTAATGGTAGACTGTGGGAGGCCTTGTAGGATAGCGTTGGCATAGTCAAAATGCGGTAGAATTAATTCCTGGTATATTGTCCTGAAATCTTCTGGATCTAGTAAGGAGAGCAAATGCCTGAGAGTCTGGATCTTGAAATAGACTGCTCTTACTATGTTGCCTATGTGCGCCTTCATATCAAGACGCTGATCCAACGTAACCCCCAGGTATCGTATTGTAGATTTTGTTTGAAGTTCTGCTTCTTTAACTCTTACATGGGGTGGTGGGGTGAAATTGTGGTCCCTCGTGATGAATAGCACCTCCGTCTTCTTATGTTGAATACGGAGGTTTTGGGATTGGAGCCATTCGGAAATTGCGTTGAAACATTCTATCAGAGGGGAGAGGTTCAAATGCTCTGTAGAGAACGGCGTGTAGAGCAGGATATCATCTGCATATTTATTTTATTTTTTATTTTATTTAATGGTATTTATATACCGCCTTATCATTCAATCAAAGCGGTTTCCACGGCAAACAATCAAGGGGGCAAATGTTTTCATGCAGTGTACAGAGTGGTGTGTATGTGTTGGCGGGGATGTGATTAGGTTTGGTTTATCTACATATATGCTCATGATGTATAATAGCGCACTATCAGGCAGTCCACATTGAAAGATCTGATGATATTACAGATGGGCTGCATGTATATGTTGAACAAGAGTGATGATGGGGAGGAACCTTGCGAGAATCCCTGGCTTTGGTGGAATGGTTCTGATGCTGCTGCTCCAGATTTTACATGTTACCATCTTCCAGCCAGATATGATTTACACCATTCCAGAGCATTACCGCAGATGCCCTTCTCTTTTAGCCGTCCCAGGAGAAGCTCGTGACTCACTGAGTCGAATGCTGCAGCAATGTCTAGGAAGATAAGCACAAACCCTTGACAGATGTTATCGATACCTGTGATTATATTACTGAAGGGGGTGGTAAGGAGGGTTTCTACGCCATGAGACTCCCTGAATCCATGTTGGCAATGGTCTAGTGGGGCGGCGGAGTCTATGTGATCTTGTATTTGTCTTTGTACCTCTTTCTCAATTATCTTAGCTAGGAGAGGTATACTGGCTATAGGTCTATATGAGTCAACCTTCTGGGGGTTTAGCTTGGTGCTTTTTAACAGAGGTCTAATGGAAGTATGTTTGAGGGCTGTGGGGAACAATCCAGTTGTGAAAGATAGGTTCATAAGTCTTGTTATGAAGGGACTGAACTCGTTGCGTAGCTCCTTTATCCAAAAAGCTGGGCAGGGGTCAGTTTGTGCCGTGGTGGTATTGAGAGACGTGATAGTGTCCTCGACATATTTCCTGGTTAGTCTGAAAAGAGGGAATGGAACATCTATATACAGACTTCCTTCACAGACAAAAGTGGACAGAGATTTAATTGAAGATATTCATAGTATTAATATAAAAAGAGAAGTGCTACTGATAGATGATTACAATATGCTGGATGATCACCGGGACATCCCTACTGCAGTAGATCCTGGTTTCTGTACAGGAAGAACTATTCTGACAATTGGTAACAGAACCCACATGGAAGGGGGAGATACCCTGCAAGGTATAGATAAAAAACATGAGGAGGAATCTAGTAAAGCTTAAAGAATGGCCAATAATTTGGCAACTGAGGTTTAATTCTAAAAAAGTTAGGCTCATATATTGGGGCTGCAAAAATTCATGGGAACAGTGCAGTATAGGGAGTGAAAGAAAAGCAGAATTTGGGGGTGATTATTTCTGATGAACTTAAGGTGACTAAACAAGTAGAAAAGGCAATGGTGAAAGCCAGGATGTTAGGGTGAATATGGAGAGGAATGGTCTACTAGACGTAGGAGGTGATAGTACCTCTGAATAAATCTCTAGTGAAACCTCATTTGGAGTACTGTATAGAGATATGCAGTCAAAGGTTTTTGTTTTATTTTATTTCCTGTGTCACATGTAGGTTTGTTTTATTTTATTTTTATAAATTTTCATTTCAGGGCAATTTTGTTAATTAAAGATACAACTGTGGCTGCTGTCCAAATTCGGGGGGGGGGGGGGGGGGGGGGGGAATCAAAAAACAACCCAGCATAGCTAAAATGTTGCTAGAAGTTTCAGGCAAATAAAAAAACAAACTGGCTATTTTTGTCACTGGTCTTAAAACAGTGACCTTTGTGTTAAAAAGCAGGCAGCTTGTGGAAGAGCTATTATATCTTCATCTCCATGAGGACTAGTAAGTCTTCTCCTAATTCTTGCATTGCTGGTGATCTTCCTTCCTGTTTACTGATTGGCCCAAAGTGTGTCTAGTCTGGAGCTCTATATAAAATGTGAACTGTATTTTTATGGTTTATGATTTAATGAATTTGATATATCACATTTATGCTTTCAATCAGTGCTGTCTCCATTTATTCATGGTCTCCTTCTGCTCCTTTTTTTATATGTTAATCAATATGGTTTACAATAAAAAGCATGGCAGCTTCTGAGTCACCCCTGGAGGGCTTGCTTTTCCTCTCTGGGGGATACAGTTAGTCTGGCCTTCCCTGCCTCAGGGTGGGAGGTGATGGAGGGCACTATGGGTAAGGATATTAAACTGGCTAGAGACTCCAGCAACCATGCTGTGAGCCATTCATCATTCTCTAGGGGGTCCATGGCAGCTGTGTCCCCTGGTGTTGGAGAGTCATGTCCAAAAGGAGATCTTCCAGACTCCAGATTGTCCTCTTTGGAATTTGTTTCCTTTTTTCCAACAGGTCTGGTCCTTCTGGCATGGAAATTTAGACCATGCATCCTCTGGGTACCCCCTGCACAGTGTCATGCAGGGCAGGCTGAAAGTGGAAGCCCTGTTGATTAATAGGGTGTCATATGCCTTGAACTTGATGGATGCTTCCAGCATGGAACAGGAGCCAAAGGTACACCCACTCTTTTGAAGAATGTGACAATCCACAACTGTCTTCATGTTCCCAGAGGTGATTAAGAATAGGATCTGGTCGGAGTTGGACTCCCTACCTAAAGGGTAAAGGGTGTGTAAGAAGATCTATGCTCTTGCAGAGGAGGAGTGCATCGAGTGGTTTGGCATTCCCAAGGTGGATGTGCAGGTTATGGTGGTTATGAGATGGAGCCCCATTCCTGGGGTAGGCGGGTCGGCCTTAAAGGATTTTCTGGACCGTAAGGTAGATTTCTTGTTGTGGAGCCAGTTCACTGTGGTGGTGGCTATTCTGCAGTGGCAGTATGTACCAGCCTGACATCTCGAGCCCTGCTCCAATGGATTCATTCTCTTCTGCCAGATGATACTACCCCTCTTTCAACAACAAGGATAGTCTAGGAAATATGTGGAACAAGCGTACGAACGAGCAAGATCTGCTGATAGATACTGATTATTGCAGGGCACCACTAGGACTAAAAGAGATTGATTTGTCTGTGCCCTCTCCTCTTCAAACTCATCACACAGAATTAATAAAATTTTGAAGGAAGAATGGCATATTTTATCAATACTCCCCACCTTTAGTACAAGTTATGGTTGCCCATAGGCACAACACTAATTTATCCAATATTTTAGTGCCTTCCGCATTTACTGCACCCAGAGCAACTCTAATGGCAGTCAGTCATTTTAAATGTGGCCATTGTTCATTATATACTCATACTTTAACAATTAAAGAGTTTTTTCTACTTACAGGATTTCTCTAACTATGAAACAAATTTTGTTATTTATGTCATTATGTGCCCCTTCAAATTACTGTCTGTAGGAAAGACAATTTGCAATTTAAGGATGTGCATTATAGAACATAAAAGTTGTATTAGAAGAAAACTTATAGATACACCTTTGATTGCCCACTGGATACAGGCCCAGCATTCATTGACAGATCTGAAGCATTTTGTGCTCAAGATTATATGAGCACACTGGAGAGGCGGTGACATTGAGAAAACCTTATTAAAATTAGAACTGAACATAGACTTGGATCCCTCTCTCCAAGTGATCTCAACCAGGTGCAGGACCTTTCACTATTTCTTAGTTGAGCTTGGTTCTTTATTGCTTATTTATTATTATTTATTTATTATTATTTATTGATTCTTTAAATATTTTAATTTGTTGCTTTTTTATTATGTTTGGTTCCAGTTTTGCCGTTATACTTTTCACGTGCCCCACCCTTCTTTTTAATCTTCTGCTGGTCATTCCCTTGAGTTATTATGCTTAATTTTACTATGCGTGCCTATATTACTGCCAAGATTTTATTTACAGTTTGCGACGGTTTTAGCACATATTTTTGATGTTTTTTTTATCATTATTTATTTAAGTCTTTTTTTATACCGCGCTCTTTAGAATCTGTGCGTTTTACAAATAACATTAAATTGTACAATGTAGGCTGAAACATACATTGAACTTTACAAGGAACAGGTAATACAACTTGGGTTTCAACAGGGATAACTATATACAAGTTTCAACAGGAATAACTATATACAAGTTGAGTAATTGTATCAACGGATATGATTATGTCAACATGACAGATAGGAAGGGTGTGCTGGGTTATGCCATCATGACGGATAAGGAGGGTATACTGGGTTATGTCATATCACCGGTATGAGAGTAATGCTGAAGGCAAAGGTGGTGCTTTAGAGCCTTCCTAATTTGTGCGAGGTCAGAAATAGACCGGATAGTGGTTGGGAGGGCATTCCAAAGTGTGGGTGTGTAAAACACAAAGGTTCTGTTCTTTGTCGCGAGGGAGCATTTTGCTATCGCATTGGGGACAGCGAGTGTGTTAGCAGCGACTGATCTTCTGGATCTATTCTGAGGAGTGGGGTGAACAAGCTCCGTGAGGGAGGTGGAGGATAGTTTGTTAAGGGCTTTGAAGGTAATCAGTAGTATTTTGAAGGTGAGCCTGCAGTAGATAGGAAGCCAATGGAGATGTTGCAAAATAGGAGTTATGTGGTCTCTTCTGGAGGCTCCATGCAGGATGCAGGCAGCAGCATTCATTGCCAGTTGTAGTGGGTTAAGTGTGCTCTTAGGGAGACCATGTAGAATGGCGTTGGCATTGGCGTAGTCAAAGTGGGGGGGTTACAAGGGCTTGAAAGATCGTCCAGAAGTCAGCAGGCTCCAGTAGGGGACATAGGTGGTGAATTGTACATATCTTGTGGTAGATTGCCTTGGTGGTATTGCTTATATGTGTTTTCATGTCGAGCTGCTGGTCTAGGGTGACACCCAAGTAGCGGATGGTGGGCCTACTCGGGAGCTCTGCATCTCTTACCTTAATTGAAGCAGGAGGGGTGAAGGATTGATTTCTTGTGATAAATAGTATGTCAGTCTTATTGAAGTTAATTCTGAGGCTTTGTATGCAGTTCTTTGGCACTGCTTTACTGGTATTCATTATGCTATCTATTTATTCTATTAGGTATTTATTACTTATTTATTATTTATTACAGTTTCTTATATACCGCGCTATTTAGAATCAGCGCGGTGTACATCATAATTCTCATTCTAAATGGAGATGTGGTGTTTTATCCCTACACAAATCCTGAGATAGTACAATAAATAAGGACTGATGATTAATTAAAAGAAGGTGTGATTTTAAATTATTATACATGTTTGACTGTAAGGGGAACACAATATGATTTATAACTATAGGTAATTTTTTAAATATTTAAGATCATTGTTTTGATTTTTTTAATAATCCTCACAGACAGATAAGTATGGTGCCCTTCTCCTCCTACTTCCTTGTCAGCTCTGTTTGTTTGTCAGTATGGTTATTACAATTGCACAACTGGTGTTTCTATATTGCTCCTCCTTGTCTCTATGGAGTCTTTAGGATTTCACAGCGTTTAAGCGTGCACATATTACTTCTTGCTGACATGATGATGCATTTACTTATTTTCAACTCACTCCTTGTATATGTTACTAATCAATTACATGTTTTATCCACTTGTTTTTATCATATTTTATAGTTTTAAGTTGAGAATTTATTTGTTACCTGTTTTTGTATTTATATTATGGTTACCTTTATGTTAAATATTGTTTTTTATGTTATTGCATTATTATTTATTATTTTTTTACTTATTTATTTATTTTTATAATTTTCTGTTGCAGGTTATCCTATACCCTGAGGAAGGCATACGTGCTGAAACACTGCAAGTGTAGGGGACAATTAAGCTGCCTTGATTTGTTGAGGTGTTTTCTTCCAGCTTGCTTCTTTGCTGTTTCCTGGTATGTTTTGCGGCCAGGAATGGTGCCCTGATGATTATGTCACAGCATTGGATTTGGCTCCAGCCCTGGGCAGCAGATGGATCCTCAAAAGCCTGATTGGCTCAACTGGCTTTTAAGGGGGAGCTTCCGTTTGGAGCTGATTTGGAGAAGCTGGTGAAGGAACTGGGCAAGACAAAATCTTACCGCCTTCCAGAAGACAGGTCCAAGGGGCCTGTGAAATGTGCTGGTACCCCTTTCTCCTCAGCCTTCACCTGACTATGAAAGGCATGCTGGCCAAATTCCTGAGGGTCTTGGGGCTCCTGGCATTACTGACCTGGAAAACCCTTCCTTCCCAATTGCTTCTGGGCATCGGGTTCGTTCTCAGTCCTTTCATGGAACATGTGGGCACAGGGACTTGGTCCCATTCAAAGAAGGACCCTTCCAGGTTGTTCAATTAAGGTTTGGGGACCCATTCCCTGGTTCCTCTGGTGGGAGGAATGGACCCAGGTTTCCAAGAATTGCTTGGCGCTAGACATCATTCAGTCCAGCTATGTCCTGGAATGCAAAAAGCTGATTCCAGATGCTTTTGTCATTTCCCCCTGTGGGACTGAGATCAAAAGTGCTGCTGTGTGGACCACCTTGGGCAAGTTGCTATGCCTGAAGGTGGTGTCCATCTCCCTGAATGAACGGGGTAAGGACAGATACTCCATCTATTTTGTGGTACCAAAAAAGAATGGTTCCTTCTGGCCCATTAATGAGCATTTGCACATCCTGCACTTCTGGATGGAAACCTTGTGCTCTGTCATTCAAGCAGTGTACTGAGGAAAGTTTTCAGCTTCTCTGGATCTGGCCAAGGTGCATTTTCATATCACGATCCAGGCAGATCAGCAGAGGTATCTGCATTTTGCCATGTTTGACTCTCACTATCAGTTTGACATCCTCCCTTTCAAGCTATCCACCGCCCCAAGGATATTCTCCAAGGTCCAAGGGATCTGTATCCATCCCTGTATGGATGACTAGCTCATTCTAGCCCATCCTCTTTCAGAAGCATCTCAGGTGGTGTCCTGAGTGGTGATCATTTTGGAAAGCCTCAGCTGGGTGATCAATCAGGGAAAGAGTCAGCTATTGCCTTCTCATTCCCTGAGGTTTCTGGGCCCAGTCCCTGAAGTTTCTGGGAGCCTGTTTTGATATTCGAATGGACAAAGTTTTCCTACCAGAGGAAAAAGTCAAAAGATTGTTGGATTGCCTGTTCTGTGCACAGCAGGTTCCCAGAGTCTGGGATTATCTTCATCTCCTCAGATTGATGGCTGCAACCATTGAGATGGTGCCATGGGTGCATGGTCACATGTGACTGCTCCAGCGGTCTTTGTTGACTCGGTGGTCCCCAAGTTCTCAGGAGTTAGAGCAGAGGCTTCTGCTCCCATTGACGGTGAAGGCCAGCCTGTGGTGGTGGTGATAACCCTGTCATTTGAGGAATGACATACTGCTGGACAATTTCTCCTGGATCCTGCTGACAACGGGTGCCAGTCTCTTGGGCTGGGGAGTCCATTGCCAAGCCTGTACGGCCCAGGGCCATTGGAATCTCAGGGAAGTGGTGTGGCCCATCAATCACCTCAAACCAAGGGCCATCAGGTTGGCTCTTCTGCATTTCCGGTCCATGGTCGAGGGCTGGGCAGTTCAAGTGTTTTCAGACAACAACACAGCATTGGCTTATGTAAATTGGCAAGATGGCATGAAGAGTGCCATGGTAACTCTGGAGATGGCTCTCCTGTTTGCTTGGGTGGAGAAGAACCTCATAGCCTTGTCGGCCCAACACATTGCTGGGGTGGGCAATGTGGAAGTGGACTTCTGCAGCTAGTACTCTGGATCCCGGAGAGGGGGAGTTGAGTCAGGAGGCATTTCAGTTGACTCTGTGCCACTGGGGTCTCCCTAAAATAGATCTAATGGTGACCCACTCCACTGTCAAAGTTTTCCACTTCTTCAGTCGCCACATAGAGACATCTCCAAGGATGTTGATGTTCTGACCCAGCCTTGGCCAAGTCAGCAACTGCTATATGTGTTTTCTCTGTGGCCCCTGGCAGGGCCTGTGATTTGTTGTATAGAATGCCGCCCAGGCAATTTTTGTTCTGGTGGCGCTGGGTTGGCTAAGGAGAGTGTGGTTCGAAGACCTATTGTAGCTCCTGTAGGCACCTCCTCTTCAGTTGCCTCCATCTTGTGGACTATTGCAGCACAGACCGATGATGCTGGAGGATCCAGCTCCCTTCTTGCTTATCACATGGCTCTTGAAAGGAGAACTACTCTCCAGCAGTAGTCTCTACTCTGCTTGGTGTCCATAGGAGGTCTTTCAAGCTAGCATACATATGGATATGGTGCCTCTTTGAACGCTGGTGCAGCATGCAGCAGTTGGCTCCTGAAGTGGCCAAGGTTTTTCTTTCTGTTGGTCTTTCTACAGAATGGCCTAGTGAAAGGCCTTTCCCTTAGCTCCCTTAAAGTTCAGGTGGCAGCTCTGGCCTGTTTCCGGGGTCTGGTGGCAGGCAAGTCTCTGGCCTTCCAACCGAATGTCTTCCATTTTCTTGAGGGGGTTTGGCATCTGTGTCCTCCCCTCCTGTCTGTGATCTCTTCCTTGGATCTGTGTCTGGTGCTCACGGCCCTGGTGATGACACCCTTTGAGCCACTGAAGCATGTCACCTTAAAGCATAGGTGTCAAACTCTGGCCCGCGGGCCAAATTTGGCCCGTAGTGTAATTATATTTGGCCCGCGAGGCTATACCAAATGACTACTAGAGCTAGCCCGCCGGTATTATACAGCGCATTCATTCATCGCTAATACTACAAATCCCATAATGCCTTGCTGTTGTTTTGGTGTGTCAATCAGGACAGGTCCCAGAAACGCCCTCTCCTGTGTGACAGAAGTCATAGCGATCTCAAGCTACAACTGTCACTGTGGAACCCCTTCCCAAAAATGGCAAAAAGAAAGGCAGACAACAGGAACTTTCTGGACAGGTGGGAGACAGAATATTTGTTTACATATGTAAAAGACAGACCTGTTTGTCTGATTTGTGGAGTCAACGTGGCTATAACTAAGGAGTATAACATTCGACGACACTATGAAACAAAACACCATGACAAGTACAAGGACCTGGACATGACTCAAAGGAGCCAGAAAGTGGAGGAGATGAAAAGAAGTTTGGTTTCACAACAGAATATGTTCAAAAAAGCCACATCACAAAGTGAGGCTGCTGTAAAGGCTAGTTATATTGTGGCAGCAGAGATCGCAAAATCAGCCCGGCCCTTTAATGAGGGAGAGTTTGTGAAAAAGTGCATGTTGAAAGTTTGTGACATCGTGTGCCCAGAGAAAAAGCAAGCCTTTTCAAACGTGAGCCTGAGCAGAAACACAGTAGCTGATCGCACATGTGATCTTGCCACCAATCTGTATGACCAGCTTTTGGAAAAGGGAAAAGATTTCGTTGCATTCTCCCTTGCTGTGGATGAGAGCAGCGACGCATCTGATACTGCTCAGCTGTCAGTCTTCATCCGTGGAGTGGACTCAAATATGTGTTACGGAGGAGCTATTGGGATTCAAATCAATGCATGGCACAACCACAGGAAAGGAAATTTTTGAGGAGGTTTCCAAATGCGTAACTGAAATAAAGCTGCCGTGGGATAAACTCGTGGGATTAACGACAGATGGTGCGCCAGCGATGTGCGGTAAAACAAGTGGACTGGTGGGCAGGGTCCGGGAGAAGATGCAGGAAGAGAACTGTGCAGGTGAACTAACTGTTTATCACTGCATCATACATCAGGAATCATTGTGTGGCAAAGCCCTAAAGATGGAACATGTTATGACCACAGTAACACAAGTAGTTAACTTTATAAGAGCCAAAGGTCTGAATCACCGCCAGTTTAAGTCTTTTCTGGAGGAGTGTGGTTCGGAATACGCAGACGTGCCGTATCACACAGAGGTGAGATGGTTAAGCCGAGGAAAAGTACTGAATAGATGTTTTGAGCTGCATGAGGAAATATGTCAGTTTCTGGAAAGCAAAGGGAAGGACACAGCAGAGCTTCGGGAGAAAAATTTTCTGTGTGAGCTGGCCTTTCTGTGTGACATCTCGAGCCATCTCGATGCGCTGAACCTGCAGCTTCAGGGGCGGGGGCGCATCATCACAGACATGTACGCTGCAGTGAGGGCTTTTAAAACTAAACTGTGCCTGTGGGAGAATCAGATGCTGCAAGGAAACCTTGGCCATTTTCCCTGCTGCCAAACCATGAAAACACAGTTCTTTACCAACTTGTTCCCATGCGCACAGTTTGCTGAAAAACTCAGTGTACTTGGCGCTGAGTTTAGCCGGCGATTTGCCGACTTTGATGTCCAGAAATGTAGATTTGAACTGCTCAGTAATCCCTTTGCAGTTAATGTGGAAAACGCACCAACCAACCTCCAAATGGAGCTAATTGAACTCCAGTGTAATGACACGCTGAAGTCAAAGTATGATGCTGTGGGCGCCGCCCAGTTTCCACAGTTCATCCCTGACACAATGCCTCAGCTCCGCACCCAAGCTGCTCAGATGCTCTCCATGTTCGGCAGCACTTATCTATGTGAGCAACTTTTCTCCTCGATGAAGATGACCAAAACATCTCACAGGAGACGTCTGACTGATGAACACCTTCGCTCGATACTGAGGATTTCCTCAGCTCAAAGCCTGAGCCCAGACATTGATGAACTATCATCCAAGAAGAGATGCCAGGTATCTGGCTTGGGCACATCAGATTAGATCAGTGTGCAGCAAACTGAGCAATAATTAACGTTTTCTTTATGCACTTTTTCTTGCTATTCCAAGACATGGGCTTGAATGGTTGATTAATTTTATTATTGTTATTTTATTTTAAAAATTATTATTTATTATTATTTAAATCTTATTTAATAAATGAATGTCATTGATGTTTTTTTTTATTTGAAATTGGTTTTTGCATATCTGAACTATTAAGTTATAAATTGTATAGTAATAAGTGTTGCTTCATATTCAATGTTAAAGCAAATCTTGTTTGGGTCCATATTAAAAGGTTCATTTGTTCAATGCTGGCCCGCGACTTTGTTCAAGTTTTACATTTTGGTCCACTGTGTATTTGAGTTTGACACCCCTGCCTTAAAGGATATGATGCTACAGGCAGTGATTTGTTCTGCAAGGCGCATTTCTGAGCTGCAGGCTCTGTCTTGCCAAGATCCTTATCTGTCCTTTTCGAAGGTGGCAGTTTCCATTCACCCTGTGATTTCCTTCTTGCCTAAAATGCTTTTTTCCTTTCACATGAACCAGGTGGTCTGCCTGCCCTCCATCCTGAAGGTCCAGTGTTGGAGGAAGGATAAGGATGGACACTCCTCAGGTACCTGGAGGTTACAAATGTATTTATTTATTTTATTTAGACAGTTTTGTATACCACCTTATCCTTCAATCAAAGTTCGTCACAAATCAATTGGGGGGTACATTTAACACCAGGGGATATGAGACACATATACTAATACTTACAGGGAACATGGGTAATGGAGGGTTAAATGGCTTACCCAAGAACAAAACGAGCACCTATGGGACTAGAATTGCTTTCATAAGTCCAACCAAATTGCTTTCATAAGTCCAACCATAATTTGTGGTGTTCACTGGCCCATGCAAGGGTGAAGCAGTGGCCAAGTCAACTTTGGGGTGCTTGATTAAGCAGGTCATTGCCTCAGTATAGCTGTTGCGGAACCGTCCAGCTCTGTAGGGTTTGTGCACCTATTCTACCTGAGCACAAGTGTCATCATTAGTGGAGCAGAGCTCGTTGGCCCCTGCAGACATTTTGTTGGGCAGCAATGTGATCATCACTTTATACTTTTCTTAAGCATTACTGCTTGGATGTCCACATGTGGGCAGATACGGCCTTTGGCATAAGAACATAAGATATGCCATACTGGGTCAGACCAAGGTCCATCAAGTCCAGTATCCTGTTTCCAAAAGTGACCAATTTAGGTCACAAGTACCTAGCAGTTTCCCCAAAAGACACAGGTTCCACAATGCTTGTATTGGGTCAAGCAGATGATATTCCGGGTCCCCTTTAATAATGGTTTATGAAGCTTTCCTCCAGGAACTTGTTCAAACTTTTTTAAACCTGACTACACTTTTACTACATCCTCCGGTAGCAAATTCTAGAATTTGATTACACATAGAGTGAAAAAAATATTTTCTCTTAATAGTCCTGAATAGGTTACCCTGTAGTTTCATTGCATGCCCCATAGTCTTTCTATTTTTTGATGGCATAAACAATCAATCTACATTTACCCGTTCCACTCCATTCATTAATTTATAGATCTCTATCATATCTCCCCTCAGCCATCTCTTATCCAGGTTGAAGAGCCCTAAGCGTTTTAGCCTCTCTTCATAGGGGTATCCTTCCATCCCCTTTACCATTTTGGTGGCTCTTCTCTGTACCTTTTCTAATGATGCTATATCCTTTTTAAGATATGGTGACTAGAATCACACACAACATTCAAGGTGCAGTCACACCATGGAACGATACAGAGGCATTATAATATCCTTTGTTTTATTCTCCATTCCTTTCCTTATGTTACCTAACATTCTATTTGCTCTTTTGGCCGCCATTGCACACAGGGTGGAGGGTTTTAACATGTTACCCACAATGATACCTAAAACCTTTTCCTGGGTGGTGGTTTCTAATGTGGAAACTTGCATCGTGTAACCATAGTTTGGGTTGTTTTTTCCTAGGTGCATAACTTTGCACATGTCCACATTAAATTTCATGAGCCATTAGGACATCCGGTCTTCCAATTTATCAAGATCCTCTTGCAATTTCCCACAATCCTCATGGATTTTAACAACATTGAATAGTTTTGTGTCATCTGCAAATTTGATAACCTCACTCGTTATTCCCATTTCCAGGTCGTTTATGAATATGTTAAAAAGCAGCGGACCCAGCACAGATCCCTGGTGTACTCCACTATTCACCTTTCTCCACTGGGAAAATTGGCCCTTTAGCCCTACCCTCTGCTCTCTATCTTTTAACCAGTTCCTGATCCACAATGGTACACTGCCTCCTATCCCATGACTTTTTAATTTCGCCAAATGTCTCTCATGAGGGACCTTGTCAAAGGCTTTCTGAAGATTCATATACACTATATCAACCAACTCACCTTTATCTACCTGTTTATTCACACCTTCAAAAAAACATAACAGATTAGTAAAACAAGACCTTCCTTGGCTAAAGCCATGGTGGCTGTCTCCCATTAATCCATGACTATCTACATGTTCAGTAATTTTGTTCTTTATGATGGTTTCTACCAATTCTCCTGGTACTGATGTCAGGCTAATCGGTCTGTAGATTACCAGATCACCCCTGGAACCCTTTTTAAATTGGCATTACATTGGCCATCCTTCAATCTTCAGATATTACAGATGATTTTAATGATAGTTCACAGATTACTAATAGCAGGTCTGCAATCTCATATTCCAGTTCTTTCAACACCCTTGGATGTATACCATCCAGTCCAGGTGATTTGCTACTCTTCAGTTTATCAAATAGTTGTAATATATATTCCCGGTGTATCGATATTTCTTACAATTCTTCCACAGCATCATCTTTAAATACCATTTCAGTTATGGGTAACATCCCTACATCTTCCTCAGTAAAGATCAAAGCAAAGAATTCATTCAGTCTTTCCGCTATGTCTTTGTCCCCTCTTAGTGCCCCTTTTACCCCTCTATCATCTAATGGTCCAACTGACTCTCTCACAGGTTTTTTCTATTAATGTACTTGAAAAAGTCTTTATTATGCATTTTTGCTTCCACAGCAAGCTTCTTCTCAAATTCTCTCTTTGCCTGTCTTATCAGTGCTTTGTATCTAACTTGCCAGTGCTTGTGTTGTTTCCAGTTTTCGTCATTTAGCAGGCACTGACATACCTAACAGGGACTTGGTTGCAGGCAAGGTAGCACTGTGGCTTTAGCTACAATCTCTCTGCCTGAAAGTTCTTGAAGGGGTTTTGAATTTCATTTGTAAAAGCTTATTCTTTTTTTCTATACTGCAAAGGTGGAATTTTTTATGTATTGGACAAAGCTCTGTCAGTTAGATTTCATTTTTTTTTGTTGCAGCTTGCTAGGTCTTTGAAATCACTGACCCAGGGGAGGCTCAAGGCAATCTGCTGCCTGAGGTGAGGGATAAGATGGTGCCTCCCTCCCTGTCATGGGGGGGGGGGGGAGACTTTCTCAAAACTCCAGTCAGGTACTGAACCAAACTAAAAAGCCGATTAGATTATATGAAGGAAATGCAAGAGTTTGCACACCAAGGAACTAAAAGAAAGAGTGAGAACCACAGCACAGTTTATAAAATTAAATTATAACCCATTTTTATTTTGTTGTTATAAACTGCGTTATGGCTCTTGCTTTTTCTTTTTGAACATATATTTTTCATCCACAGAACCCCCTCCCTCTACAGTGGGTGCAGAGCAGAACCAGGACATTCACCCACAGAACTTAATATCTTAAAATAATAAACAAACAAACATTATCCAGTACCGGGCATATTGTGAACTAATACAAAACTCTATAACAAAGTCACTGAGTATCTGCCATACCATACCATACCAGCATCAACTTCCAAAACTCACATAAGGAGGCCATCCAAAAAGAGCATCTCTGTAAATACTACAGTGGGCCCTGGAACATCCAAATACCTATTTGGACAGCTGAACAATTCAGATTACTACAGGACAGATCCCTACATACAAACTCCATGTTAACAGAACACATGGCCTTGGTCACACACTCAAAACATAGACCCTCACCAAGTTCAGAATAAGTGACCATAACCTAAAAATAAGCATATGTAGATATAAATTAAACTGCAACCTCAAGAAGCCAGATTATGCATACAGTGCAATACCAGAAAATAGAAAGAGATGCATTTCCATGTACTGAAAAAAATATAATGATAGCACCAAGTCTGGTCATTAAATTGAAAATAAAATTCTCTTCTAACTTTGTTGTCTGACCATTTTATTCTCTGATTACGTAGGTCACAATCTAAGCTTTCTGTTTTTCTCTGTCTGTAAGTGCACCCTCCTGTCTACTTTCCCCAGAGTCGGCACGAGGGTAATGCAGAGCCATGTGTAGAGACTCACTGAGGTTGCAAGTAAGGTAATACTGTGTGCCTTTAAACTACAATCTCTCTGTCTGAAACTCTTGAAAGGGTTTTGGTTTTCATTTGTAAAAGCTAATTATTTTTTCTTTACTGCAAAGGAGGAATTTTTTGTGGTTTTGGGCAAAGCTCTCTCCAAGTTTATTGTTTTTGTTCCAGCTTGCTAGCTCTTTGAAGCCACTGACCTCATCAGGTGTTAGGTCCCTCCCTACACATCCCAGCTTCCACACACCCCATGTGAGCATTATTGATTTATAGGGCATCTCTTCAATTAGCTACACACAGTTACTTAGAACAGCCCTATTAGAACACACTTAAAAGAGGTTAACTGCTTTTTCTCTTAAAGGACAGCTGAGGAACAGGCAGGGACTTTGATAGGTCTCTCTCTTTTACCTCAACAGATACCGAAGTTCTTGCAACTGCACAATGGCTGCGAAAAACTGTATTGCCAAAGTTGTTGCCCCCGTTACAGTTTCTGCCTCTCTCCAGATGGAGATCCCAATGCCAGTTGGAGGTCTGGTTCCATGTGTATGATACCTGCATGCTAAAGCTCTCAAAAATATGTGGAGGAGTCAAGAGAAGAAGTGGTGAGGCTGAGGAGCATTCAAGACAGTGAGAAGTACATTGATGAGGCCTGAGCAGTATATCAAATTCAAAATAAACATAAACATATCTAAGCTCTCCAGCAGAGGTGAAGATGGGAGTCTATAAAATGACATAAGTTGGGCACAAGTCACCAGGGCCATCAGAATCACCAATCCAACTCATCCAGCCCTTGAAATGAAGAACCATTATGCAATCCTGGAAGTGGAGGAGGTAAAAGCATCCCAGGAAGGGGAAGAACCAGAGCTCAAGCACTCCAAATTTGCAGAATCAGTCACCTCAAGGAAACAAAGGGTGGTTGGTGGCTCTCTGTTGACCAAACTTGATATCCAGAGAGGTCTGCTGCCTGCCTGGTGCCAAAATCCGAGATGTTATGGAGAGTTAGCCGAGACTCATTAAGCCTACTGACTATTATCCAATGTTTCTCATCCATGTTGGCACAAATGATACTGCCAGGTATCCCTCTAAGTATATCAAAGTGACTTCATGGCACTGGAACAGAGGGTGCAGCAGATAGGTATGCAGATGGTGTTCTCTTCAATCCTCCCTCTTGAGGGTAAAGGCTGAGAAGCTTGCATCCTGGAGATAAATGCATGGCTGTGTGGATGGTGTCATTGAGAACATTTTGGTTTCCTGAACCATGGGATGGCATTCCAAGGTCTGCAGAGCAAAGATGGCATCCATCTGTCCAATAAGAGTTGACATGTCTTCAGTAGCAGACTGGCTAACCTACTGAAGAGAGCTTTAAGCAAGATTCATTGGGGATGGGTGATGAAAGCCCCCAGAAATGTGAAAGTCCCTAGGTAAATAAAACATTAAATACCTCTATAGCAATGGTTAAAAGGTGCAACATCTGGAAAGTGCAGTGTATAAATGCCCATAACAAGAGAAATAAGATCCCAGATGTTGAGGCTTTAATGGAAGAGGCTGACTTGGATTTAGTAGTGATTACAGAGACATGGTTCACGAACAACCATGATTGGGATGTAATTATATCAGGCTATATTTTATTCAGGAAGGATAGGGTAGGAAGAAGGGGAGGAGGAGGAGTGGCACTATATGTAAAAATAATATTAAAGTTATAGAATTACAGGGCTTAAAAGGAGAGAGGAGGCACAGTCGGTTAAACTAGAAAGAGATAAAGAGAAATTCATTTGCATTGGCATGATATACAAACTCCCCTCACAGGGAGGAGAAGTGGACAGAGATTTAATTGAAGACATATGCAGCATTGCCAGGAAAGGAGAAGTGCTACTGATAGGTGATTTCAATATGCTGGATGTGGATTGGCACATCCCTGCTGTGGTGTTATCTAGAAGTAAGGAGATCCTGGATTCTCTGTAGGGAGAACTATTCAGGCAACTGGTAACAGAACCCATACGTGAAGGGGCCATATTGGACTTGGTGATAACCAATGGTGAAAGTGTTTCTGATGTTATAGTCGGAAATCATCTCACATCCAGTGATCACCAGATGGTGTGGTTCACTATTAGGACAAGAGCTGATAAAATCCATTAAAAAGTGAGGGTCTTAGACTTTAGGAAAACTAATTTTGGCAAGATAAGCCAATACCTCAAGAAGTCATTAGTGAGATGGGAACAGCTGGGGGGATGTAGAAAAACAGTGGGCAAAACTGAAAGGGGATATTTTAAGGGCAATCAACCTTTTTGTTAGAAAGGCAAATAAAGGTAAAAGGAAAAGGAGGTCACTATGGTTCTCAAAAGAAGTAGCTGAGAAGGTAAAGAAAAAGGGGGAGGCCTTCATGAAATAGAAGAGATCACAGAGAGAGGAAGACAGGTATGTATATTTGAAAAAAACCTTAAGAAAAAGAAGACAAACCAATGCAATAAAATGGGATAAGACATTTTTCAGATTTTTATTTATTTATTTATTTATTTAACAGTATTTCTAAACCGCCTTATCTTAATAATCAAGGTGGTATCACAGCAAGCAATCAGGTAAAGTGTGTGTGTTGTACATGCAGTGAGGATAAAACTTAGTTGTGTGAGGGATGTGTTGGGTGCTTGATTTGTTTGAGCTATATACAGGGTGGGCTATTTACAGTGGTGCTAGAATCATATTTTATATATATTCAGTTGTTTGGGAGGATTGGAGTGCTGTTATCCATTCTCTTAGGTTATGTGATGTGACCATAGTGCTCTATGAACAGCATGGTTTTCAGTTGTTTTCTGAAGTCTTTGAGGTCTGGAGTTGCCCTTAGATCGTCCGGTAGATTGTTCCATATTGTTGGAGCAGCCATGGAGAGAGCTCTGTCTGTTGTGTCCTTGCGTGTGTGCTTGTACTCATTTGGGGTGCTGACTCGGTTGCGTGTTTGACTTCTTCTGGGACGTGCGCTGGTTTCCGGTTGTATGAGCAGGTGGAGGCTGTTGGCTGATGTGTGTTCTTTTATCTTAAATAGGTTTATGATAGTCTTGTATCTGATGCAAGCAATGATTGGGAGCCAGTGTAAGTCCTTTAGTGTAGGTATGATGTGCTCCTGCCTTGCGGCTCCGGATATGATTCGAGCTGCAGTGTTTTGTGCCAGCTGTAGTGGTTTGAGAGCTTGTTTTGGTAGTCCGAGGTATATCGGATTGCAGAAGTCCAGTATTGGGGTTATCAGTGCTTGACAGACTGTACGGAAGTGTTCTGGAGCGAGGAGTGGTTTCAGTCTCCTGATGATTCGCATCCTGTAATATGCTTTTTGGATTGTTTTGTCTATGTGTGGTTTGAGGTTGAGTTTACTGTCCAGAGTAACCCCAAGGTATCTCACCTCCGATCTTATCGGTATCGTGGTGCTTTGTATCTTTATGTTTGGTGGGTGTGTGAAGCTTTGGTTTCGAGTGATGATTAAAGCTTCAGTCTTGTTGTAGTTTATAGCTAGATTGTTGTTTTGGCACCACTTTGCCAGATATGTTGGTGAGAGGAGTAAAGGCAAAAGTGGTATTGTCAGACTCAAGGGTGAAGGGGAGGAACATGTAGAAGCTGATGAGGATTCATAAAGCGGCATTGCTTAACAAATATTTCTGTTCTGTGTTCACAGATGAAGGGCCAGGAGCAGGACCTCAGAAAACACCCACAAATAGGAGAAGAAGCAACAGGGATCTCAAACGATTTTCAGAAGACTGTGTTCACGAGGAACTAGCTAAACTAAGGGGTATGTTTACTAAACTGTGCTAAAGGAGTAAGTGTTCTGTTAACTCACATTAATGGGGCATTCACACCGTTAACGTGTGCTAATGTGCTGTTAGTGCGCATTAACACCGCTTTAGCGTGCGTTTACAGGATCGGCAGCGTAAAGTGCTCTATGGGTGCAGAGTAGGCCCAGCTCCCTTAATGATGGCACCTTAACACCAGGAACCTTACCACATATCAAAACCTGTCCAGGGTGCATTTTGAGGCGAGAGAGCCTATTTAAATGTCTGCAATGTGCTGCACAGACAGGTGAGCCCAAGAAACTGATAGTAATGCTCCATTAGCAACAACAGCATAGTGCCCAAGTATGAAAGAGCACTATTTTGATGGTGCAAATGGGTGCATGTGGATCATGCAGTGGGGGCTGCTGGTACACAGAGTGGACCAGGCAGTTGCCTAGGTGGCACATAAGCACATAGGACCTGAAAATATGCCAGATTGTGTCAGACCAAGGTCCATTAATGCCCACTATCCTGTGTCCAACAGTGGCCAATCTAGGTCACAGATACCTAGCAGTTTCCCCAAAAGACGCACAGGATCCACAATGCTTGTCATTGGGCAAGCAGTGCATATCCCGAGTCCTCTTTAACAATGGTTAATGGACCCTCACTAGGAACCTGTCCAAACATTTTTTTAACTCAGCTACACTAACAGCCTTCACTATATCCTCCGGTAATGAATTGCAGGGTTTGATAACACGTTGGCTAAAAAAATATCTTCAACTAGTAGTCCTAAATGGGTTACACTATAGCCACATTGCATGTCCCCTAGTCTTTCTACATTCTGACGGCATAAATAATAAACCTACATTTACCCATTCCAATTCAGGCAATATTTTCTAGACCTCTAACATAACACCCCTTAGCCGTCTCTTCCCCAGGTTAAAGAGACACAACATTGGCAGGCGGTGATGGGGTCCCTAGAGAGGCAGATGGCTGTGGGTGGGGGGAAGAATGGCCAACAATGTATGTCTCCGCCCCCCCCCCCGCCAGATCCTGTGCACTAGGCACACACCTACCCCCATGTTGGCTAGCTTGGGGCTGCACACCACCAACACTGACAGCACATGGGCATGTCAGCATGGCGTGGGGGGTGTTGGCAGAGGGGGCAGCAGCACCCGCCTGCAGTAGACCAAAGTCATGCCCTGATCCAGTGTGCCATATGCAGTGCACCATGTGCCAAGATCAGTCTGATCAGAAGCATGTCAGCTCCCTGGTGTGTTGTAACACTGTGGCACACTACACACAGTTGGTGTGTATAGGAACGGAGAATCCCAGGTTCAGGTTCTGGCTGTGGATCATGCAGTGCATGTTCCTGTGGCTACATTTTATTCCACAGTGCAGGTACAACACCAATATGTGCAACTCCCCAATGAATCAGCGAACAAGGGTGCAAACACCCACACAAACAGGCTCCACTATCCTCAGCTGGAGGAGAGTCAGGCTGACAGCAGCGGTACACTGAGTGGCCGTTAACATTAGAGTGCGCTGCTAGCCCTGCACAATGAGTACACCTTAACAATGCCTGAGCTGAGATTGGGACCAGAGTGGCAGGCGGGAATGCCAACCATCCCCATTTTACACAGCACGTCAATATGAGTGTGTGTGTGTGTGTGTGTGTCTATCCATTATTTTCTGACTTTCTACTCCTCACTGAGCTTCGCAGTGCCTAAGCTGTTTCCAGCGTTAGTCTGCAAATATGCAAGATGAGGAGCAAAGTATTGTGGGTATGGCCTGAACAGGATGGACTGGCCAGGATTCATCTGCATCGGAGGTAGGGCAATGGCTGGGACATTATAGTGCCTGACTGCCACCTGCATGGAGCGGGTGGCCACATCATGTCATGCTGGGAGGGCACTCTTACTCTGACCGAGCAGTGACTATGGCATGGCTATGTATCCACATAGTGCTATATCATGTCTGGTGGTAGTGATATGGCTGTGCTTCCTGTCCTGGGGTCCCAATCACTGAACCAACTGCTGGGTGTCCATGGTTGCTCTGTGCACATGTAATGAAAAAAAAAAACACAAGAAAAAAACAGCTAGTAATCATTGGAGACTTAAACCTCCCCTCAACTACGCCATCACACTCAAAAGCATTCATTGAAACCATGTCTGAACTTGACCTTGAGCAAATCATAGATTTTCCGACTCACATAAAAGGAAACACCCTTGACCTAATCTTTCTTCAAAGATCTCCAGATTATAATCTCAATGTTTCACAACCCCAGGCTATTCCCATTCCATGGCCGACCACCATTTAATTAGATTCAATCTCACACATTTCAATAGAATCACAACCCAACAGCCGAAACAAAGACTAACTACAATGTTCAGGAAATTTGACAGGGAAAAATTTTTAGGACAGATATTACCACATATTCCTGAAACAGTAACAGACATCAATATCAGTATTGCTAACTGGAACGAGACTATAAAAAACACAGCTATGCTTCCTAGCTCTAAAACAAACAAATCCAGATCCAAACAGAGAGACTCCCAACCTTGGCACTCGCAAGAAATTAGACAAATAAAGAGGGAACTTAGAAAGATTGAAAAAAGATGATGGAAAACTAACTCAAATAATGACAGAAATTTATACAATGAGAAACTAGACTACTACAGAAAAACAATAAATGCATCTAAAAAAGCCTTTCATTCAAAATTACTAACAAATTCCCTCAATCATTCCAGAGAATTATTTGAAATAGTTAAAAAAGTATCAAACCCTCCTAATACAGATATCACCCCTATTAACCCACAAACTCTTGCTGACTATTACATAACTAAGCTCTCTCCACTATCAGACCCCCCAATTCCACTAATTTACTCCAACCCAAAGCCTGAACACATATGGGATAAATTGCATACTGTAACACTAAAAGAACTGGATAAGGTAATCTCAGATATTAACACAACCACTTCTAGTCTTGATCCCTGCCCAGTTAGCTGGATCAAAAATACTAAACCACTCCTAGCACCCTACATTCTAAATATAGCAAATTTTTCTCTCACACATGGTACTATGCCAACCATCCTAAAGAGAGCCTCGATTAGACCTATTCTGAAAAACAAAAAACTAGACAATCTTGATCCCTCTTCATATACACCTATCTCTAGCCTACCATTTATGGCAAAGATTATAGAAAAAATAGTATATAATCAACTTCAGGATCACATTGAACTTCATGCCCCCTTAAATTCACACCAATACGGCTTTAGACCATACCATAGTGTAGAAACACTTCTTGCAGTTATCTTTGATGATATTCTAAAATACATTGACAAATCAAAACAGGCAGTATTACTTATATTTTTGGATATATCGGCTGCCTTTGATTCAATTAACCATCGTATCCTTTTTGAAAGACTCAAACAGATTGGTATACATGGCACTATTTTTGCATGGTTCCAATCATATCTAACTGATCGATCGCAACAGGTAAAAATAGGAAACCATACATCTAAAACCTATACGCAAAAACAAGGAATCCCACAAGGTTCTGCATTGTCAGCTCTACTCTTTAACATATATTTACAACCTATATGCCACATCATTCAACAGTGCAAATTAAAATATGCAATTTATGCTGATGATGTTATGATTTATCTCCCTATGGACATAGACTCCCTGGACTTCTCCAATATCAAATCATGCTTCACTAAAATGACGCAATGGCTAAATGAACACAATCTACACATTAACTTCAAGAAAACAGAAGCATTATTTGTTTCTAGAAATCAAAATTTTACCCCCCCGACAGAAATAAAAATTGAAAACATAAGCATCCCCATAAAAGATGAAATAAGATACCTTGGCGTTATCATAGACAGAACGTTAAGTCTAACAACACACATCAGGAATACAACAAACACAATATATAATAAATTAAGATATCTTAAAAATCTAAAACCATTATTATCAAATCTGGACTTCAGATCAGTCCTTCAAGCCCTGATCCTGCCTCACTTAGATTTTAGTAACATAATTCTTCAAGGTATTCCAAAACATGCTTTGCACCAACTAAAAGTAGCACAACATGTTGCTGCAAGAATGCTTATAAATGCAGGTCCAACTGAACACATAACCCCTATACTGTACAAACTTCACTGGTTACCTATACAAAGTAGGATAAAATATAAAGTTATCATAACAACGTTCAAACTGATAAGAGATATAGCCTCATCATATCTAACTGATCTACTGACAATTCATTCAAGGACCAGAACAGTGAGACAAAGGAACCTGAACATACTACTTGTTCCAAACAACTTTTCAAAACTCAATAAAACTACAACAAATAGGGCATTCAGCTTCAATGCTCCTTTAATATGGAACGCTCTGCCGGATAAACTCAGATATCACAGATCTTTCAGCATTTTGTAAAGATCTTAAAACTCACCTATTTATAGAGTACTTTGGAGACTCATTCCCAATAGATGAAATATTTCCCACTTAAACTCATGTATACTCATATTCATTAATTCACAACTTATTTTTTCTTTTTTCTTACTCTATCTTACAATACCCAATTCTCCACATTATCACATTTACTCTTTACACTAATAATTCTAGTGAACTACAATACATTTTTCCTTGCTCAGATAAGATGATAAAATTTTTGAAATTTGTAAATAATTAAATCTGTATATATGTTTAAACTATCTATATACCTAATCAGCATTTACTCAGCATTGTAACCCTCAAATTACCATTTTTATTATATACAATTTAATGTTCACTGTAATTTCAATTGTTTGAATAAGTTTCAATGTAATGTTCAAGTTTTGTTCTATGCAAACCGCTTTGATTTATATAAAACCGTTCAATAAATAAATAAATAAATAATGTGTACTGGCCAGTGAACTATTTACAGCTGGTATGTGCATGGCTGAGATTCCTGGTGGTGGGCAGCTAGTACTTGCTGCGGGTGAATGTTAGACCTAGGTGGATGGGTGTTCCAGGCTTACTTCCAGTATTGGGAGTAACACTGGGTATTGCAATGCACTGTTCCAGGTAGGTCAGGGTCCAACAGGACCAGATGAGACTGGCGCATACAGCAGAGCACAAGGTGACTAGCATATCACACTGCAGATAGTACCTGCCACACACTGGTGGTGATGGAGATCTGCAGCAGAGACCATCTCTAGCACTACAGGTACAGGGGGCTTGGTTCTGGGTGCCTGTCCTCACCCTCAGAGTGACTGCAGAAACTGCTCAGTAGCACGGTTTGTAGCTGCTCTGTGCTTGTATCACACACTGTCAATTCCTCTTACTGAGCTAAGGTGATGGATACATGCATTCTCCATTCCATGATCAGCTGTAGACTGCTGTTCTGCATGTGCACTGCATCATAGGTACTGGTGGGACTACCCTATACCTGCGCACACAGCAGACATTTTAGGTGGTGACCTTCAATCTCTTTGTACCCAGCCATTGCTGTGCAGAGAGGGGTGGAGGAGTAGCCTACTGGTTAGTGCAAGGTCGCACGGGGCATGGATTTGATTCCTACTTGTTCTTTTTGTGACTGTGCTACTCATATCATTTCCATGCCTGTAACAGTCAGTGTTCTGCAGATTTGTGCTGCCAGCCCATACCACCCTCTCCTCAGCCGCCATCTGTCCTTTAGCCCATGTATCTGCCTCTGTCGGCTGTGTACAGTCCCGTCTTCTTGTGCAGGCTGCTACCCCATGATATACACTGGTACCCTTTTCCACATTATGGCTCTTCATGCTCACCTCTCCTGTGCCTGATCTGCATGTATCGACTACTACTCTATCCTTCTGTTGCTGCAAACATCCTGCCACTTCTGCCTTCACTGCGGGACACGTCTTCCACATCCTATGTCACACACTGTCACTGCAGCACTTTACATTGGCATCACCAATGCTCGTCCACATGCTCCACTTTACTGGCTGCCACATAGGATGCCCACTGACATTGCAGATCCATCAACTCCCACCTGCCCTTCCTTCCATCATCTTTACATTGACATTCCTTGGTGCTCTGACCAGCGTTTGGCTTACAGCCGTGGTCCTGCTTTAAGGTGCATGCTTTCCACCTTAGGGCACCTTGTCTCTCATTAGGACACCTTATCTCATGTTAGGGCACCTTACCACATTTTGGAACTCCTTATCTCCTGTTAGAGCACTTTAACTGTTAGGACACCTTAACTGTTAGGGCATCTTATCACATCTTGAGGCGTCTTATCTCTTATTAAGGCGCCTTATCACATCTTAAGGTGCCTCGATGCGCCTTATCTCCTGTTAAGGCACCTTATCACATCTTAAGGTGCCTTGAGGTGCCTTATCTCCTGTTAAGGCATCTTACCGCATCCTAAGATGCCTTGTCTCTCCTTAGGACATCTTGTCACCTTACCACACTTGGTCCTGTTAACTCATGTTAAATGGCCCAAGGCATTCTAATGCCGGCACGCCTCTTACCCACCCACTGTCTTCTATGCCTTCAGGCATGTTGATGCTGCTCTTACCACCAGTGACTTTACCGCGGTTTAGTAAACATACCCCTAAAAGTAGGCAAAGTGATGGGACCAGAAGGGATACGTCCGAGAATACTGAAAAAGTAGAAAAGGCGATGTTGAAAGCTAGAAGGATGTTTCAGTGCATAGGGAGAGGACTGGCCAACAGAAAAAAAAGAAGGTTACAATTCCTCTGTATAAGTCTTTGGTGCTACCTCATTTGGAGTATTATGTGCAATTCTGGAAACTGTATCTTCAAAAGGATATAAACCGGTTGGAGTTGGTGCAGAGGGTGACTACTATAATGGTTAGTGGTCTTTGTCTTCATTATAAAGCATATGAGGATAGACTTAAGGATTTTAATACTGTATGTATACTTTAGAGGAAAGGCAGGATAGAGGATAGAGACATTTAAATACCTCTATGGCATAAATGCACAGCAGGAGAGACTCTTTCAATTGAAAGCAATGCAATATTCTATCTCAGCTTAATACCTACCGCTCAAAGTTTAGTAATGACCTCCTCAAAGCCTCTGTTATTTTTTTATGAATAACATATCTTGCAAGATTCACAAGCGACATTTGATTTGCATAATAATGAGGTATTTTGCATACATTTTCATGCTCTGCATCTCATTATTATGCTAAACTAACACGCTTCATGTTAAGATAACACACAAAGTTGCCAATTATCATGCATTGAAGCAGATATCATGCATTATTCCCTCAATGCACATTATAACTATCATTTAAATAATTCCATTTAATTTCATTTATTGTATTTTTAAATGCTGTAAAATCCTTTCATTCAATATGACTTACAGCAGTACATACATAATACTTAAAAGAAATAACATTATTAATACCATAACAACCCCTCCCTCCCATCTACAGTAATAAGACAGTAATTAAAATTGCACTACATTAAAGTTGACAGTTTCCTAAGCCTAATGGAAATGGTCATCTGCTAAGCAGAATTTAAAAGCTTGCATTAAAATGAAAGCTCTTCATCTTCTTCCTGAAATCCATATGAATCACTTCAAGTTCATGTACATAAAATCTCAAACTTAATGCATATAAAGTTGATTTGTATGTATTAGATAACTTATAGGTGCATTCATCAAATTTTACAGGCATTAATCTCCGAAATGGATAGAAAAGGCCTGAAAGTTGGCCTGATATTTAGAACCACGTATGCAGATAGCAGTGGGTACCAACACCATAAATGGGTATTTTTTTTTCTATTTGGACTGCTGCAGAATCCATACATTCTGGCTGTTCAAGTTACTGAACATCCAGAATTTATATATCTCAGCTGAAGCATGATTTGGAATGAGCTGAGGATCAGATTTAAAGTTATATGGCGAGCAGCAAAATTTCAGCTACTCTGAGTGGTGAGAGTTAAATAGTAGGTATACAATTAAATGATTAAGTTATATATTTAAATTATATATGTATATTCAGCTTACCCATTTATTAACACTGAATATACATACAAATTTAAATGGATAACTTATTCATTCAAAGTTGTGTGGATGGTCTTCCTTTAAGCACAATGCTAAATTACATCTATGTGACGTGGCTTACCAGACATGTGGACTCTTTATTGTAATTTTGATTAACATTAGTATTTTATAACGGCATAAAATAATAATTAAAAAACACAACTAGGACCACTACAATCCAAAGGTAGAAACAGGCCTTTAAACATGGAAAACATGGAAGCATAGAAAATGACAATAGATATACAGTAGACTATGCAGCCTATTCAGTCGGCCCATCCATATGAACTATTAAGCTTTGCAAAACCTTCTCCTTCAGAGATCCTTTGTTCTTGTCCCATGATTTCCTGAATTCAGATATAGTCCTCAGCTCTGCCACTTCTGCTAGGCAGCTATTTTACACATCTACCCGCTTTTCCACAAAGAAATATTTCCTTAAATTACTCCTGATTTTCATCTTCATTCTATAAACCCAACATTTCAGAGCTTCTTTTCAACTGAAAGAAGCCCACCTGTGCATTTATGCCATTGAGATATTTAAATGTCTGCTTTATTGTGAAGATCACTGATTATTTTAGCAGCTGTAGCAAATCCTTCCTGTTCATATCATTTTAAAGGTGTGGGCTCCAGAACTGCACACAGTTCTCCAAATAAGGGCTTACCAGAGACTCATCTCCTTGCTGGCCATGCACCCAGCATTCTTCTGGTTTTTGTCACTGGTTCTATCTTCTTGGCTACCTTAATATCAACAGATATGATTACCCCCAGACCTCACTCTTCTTTCATGCAGAGAAGTACTTCACCCCAGCACTGTACTGCTTAGGTAATACTAGATAGGCAGTATACAAATACAATGAAATCTTGAAAACATTTGCAGCCCAAATCCATGATGCTGCATTTTTTAGCATTAAATCTTAGCTGCCAAATTCTAGACCATTCCTCAAGCTTCGCAGATTTGTTCTCATGCTATCTACACCATAGAAGGTATTTATCCTATTGCAGATTTTGGTATCATACAAAGAAGCAAAGCTTACCAGGAAGTTCTTCTTCAAAATCACTTAAAAAATGTTAAAAAGAACCAGACCAAGGGCCGATCCCTGTGGCACACAATTGGCAGTGTCCTTTCCTCAGACTAAACTCCATTTACCACTACCATTTGTCTTCTCCCACTGGACCATTTTGTAACCCAGTCAGTCACTCAAGACCCCATCCAAAGGACACTGGTTTCTCTGTGGAAAAGCAGGATAAGTGCTCACATATGGGTGCTGTCACCAATCAAGCCCTGCATGGGAAGGTCTCACAGATACTTCTATAAACTTTTGGAGAGGATCCAAAATACACATGCATGAGTTTCCACTTGCTACCACCATGCCTCACTTCCTACAATCCAGGTCAAAAGTACCTTCCAGGTTCCCAAAAAGTAGACAGATACCCCAGGAATATACAGTGGATTTCACTGGTCCTTTTTAATAATGGTTTATGGACTTTTCCTTCAGGAACTTGTCCAAACATTTCTTATACCCAGCTACACTAGTAGCTTTTACGTCATCCTTTGGTAATAAATTACAGAATTTGATTGTGCATTCAATGAAAAAAATACTTTCTCCTATTAGTCTTAAATTGGTTACATTGTTGCTTCATTGCATGTCCCCTAGTCTTTCAACTTTTTGAAGGAGTAAACAATCTATCTATGTATACCCATTTCACTCTGTTTATTATTTCATAGACTTCTGTCATATCTCCCCTCAGCTGTCTCGTTTCCAAGTTGAAGAGCCCTAACCTTTTAAGCCTCTCCTCATAGGGGTATCCTCCCATGCCCTTTATCATTTTGGTGGTTCTTGTCTGTTCCTTTTCTAATTCTGCTCTGTCCTTTTCAACATATGGTGATCAGAATTGCACACAATATTCAAGGTGCAGTCGCAACATGAAATGATACAGAGGCATTATTATATCCTTGATTTTATTCTCTATTCCTTTCCCTATGATTCTTGACATTTCATTTGATTTCTTGGCCACCGCTGCACACTGGGCAGAGGATTTCATTGTATTATCCACGATGGCACCTAGATCCTTTTTCTGTTTGGCAGTTCTTAATGTGGAACCTTGCATTGTGTAACCATAGTTTGGGTTGTTCTTCCCTAAATGCATAACTTTGTAATTGTTCACAATAAAATCTATCTGCCATTTAGACATCCAGTCTTCCAATTTATCAAGGTCCTCTTGCAATTTTTCACTATCTTCCTGTGTTTAACAACTTTGGATAATTTTGTGTCATCTGCAAATTTGATCACCTCACTCATTATTCCCATTTACAGGTCATTTATGAATATGTTAAAAAGGAGCGGGCCCAGTACAGATCTCTGAGGTACTCCACTATTCACCTTTCTCCATCGAGAAAATTGCACATTTAGCCCTATCTTTTTTTTCTATCTTTTAATCAGTTCCTGATCTACAATGTTACACTGCCTCCTATCCCATGACTTTTTAATTTTGTCAAGAGTCTCTCTTGAAGGACCTTGTCAAAGGCTTGCTGAAAATCAGTATACACTATCATGAACTAGCTCACAATTATCTGTTTATTAACACCTTCAAAGAAATATAACAGATTAGTAAGACAAGCTGTTCTTTGGCTAAATCCATGTTGGTTTTCTCTCATTAAATCATGTCTATCTACATGTTCAATAATTTTGTTCATTATAATGGTTTATACCACTTTGTCCAGTATTGGCATCAGGCTCACTGGTCTATAGTTTCCTGGATCATCCCTGGAACCCTTTTTAAAAATTGGCATTACATTGGCCATTCTCCAATCTTCAAGTACTATAGATGATTTTAATGATAGTTCACAGATTATTAATAGTAGGTTTGCAGTCTCATATTTCCATTCTTTCAGCACCCTAGGATGTATACCATCCGGTCCAGGTGATTTGCTATTCTTTGTTTATCGAATAGTTGTAATACATCTTCTCATTTGCCGAGATTTGTTTCAATTCTTCCAATATATCACCTTTAAATATCATTTAAAGCATGGGTAACTTCTCTACATCTTCTTAAGTAAAGACCTAAGCAAAGAATTCATTCATTCTCTACACTATGGCTTGGTCCTCTGTTAGCACCCCTTTTATCCTGCTATCATCTAATTGTCCAACTGACTCTCTCACAATTTTTTTTGCTACAAATGTACTTGAAAACATTTTTATTATATGCTTTTGCTTCCAATGCAAGCTTCTTTTCAAATTCTCTCTTTGCCTGCCTTATCAACGTTTTGTATCTAACTTGCCAGTGCTTATGCTGTTTCCGATTTTTGTCATTTGGATCACGTTTCCATTTCCCGAAAGATGCATTTTTGGTTACAACAGCACCTCTGACCTTGCCTTCAAACTATGCTTGCAGTCATTTAGCCTTCCTTCCACATTTCTTAAAGCATGGAATACATCTGGTCTTGGCTTCCAAGATAGTATTCTTAAACAACGCCCATGCTCAATGTAAACGTTTAACATTCCAGATGCTTCTTTTAGTTTTTCTTAACTATTTTCCTCATTTTATCATGGTCCTTCTTTAGAAAGTTAAAAGTCAGTGCTGTGGATTTCCTTGCTGTCCTTTCTCCATTTATTAAATCAAATGCAATCATGCTTTGATCTCTATTGTCAAGTAGTCCCAACAGCATTATCTATTGCACAAGATCCCGTGTTCCACAAAGGACTTGGCCTAATATAACTTCCCCTCTTGTTGATTTTTTAACCAGCTACTCTAAGAAGCAGTCATTTATTTCATCTATCATGTCCTGCTGTAACATTGACCCAGTCGATGCTGGAGTAATTAAAATCTGCCACTGCTGAAGATGGTAGGCTCCTGTGAAGTGGTTGTCTTTGCCTCATTAGTGGAGGAGTAGCCTAATGGTTAGAGCCCTGGCTTGGGAGCCAAGAGACACGGGTTAAATTTCCACAAGCACTCCTTGTGGCTTTGGGCAAGTCACTTAACCCTCCATTACCTCAGAAAAATCCACGTTATCAATGTCCTTGTTTAATGTACATTACCAAGTTTAAGTTACAATGTAAACCATTTTGAATGAAATGATAAAGCGGTACAAAAAATCAGTTAAATAAATAAATGAGAAAGAAGTGTAAGGTTAAGGGGGGTTTGCAGCCTTCCCAAGCCCCCACTACCTCTATGCCATTGCCTGTAGTGGTAGCTGGACCTTTCGATACCTATTTTCAATGACTGCATCAATATCTAGTGGTTGCGGGAGAGGTTGGTCTGGCTGCAGTTTCACTGGGAAAGCACAAATCCACGTGCAGAAAGCTACACCCAGTACAATACGTGGATTGCAAAGGAAGATTATGTTTTATTTGACTTTATTAATCGATAACAGCCATTGGCCCGACACAGGCCATGTTTCGTGGAGCCTTCTTCAGGGGCTAAAATGGCTGATTATGGGACCACAAGCTGATGTCTTGGCGTATGTGCTAAAACGATTTGTAAATATTACAATGAAGAAGGTTTGAAATTTTCAGCATACCAGTCGTGGATATTTAAAAATATCAAAAATTTCCAACAAGACAGCGTTCCATTCTAGCTAACAAATCAGCTGACCGCTATCTGAAAAGAACGTTCAGTGGGCGTTCTTTTCAGATAGTGGTCAGCTGATTTGTTAGCCAGAACGGATCACCGTCTTGTTGGAAATTTTTGATATTTTTAAGTATCCACGGCTGGTATGCTGAAAATTTCAAACCTTCTTCATTGTAATATTTACAAATCGTTTTAGAACATACGCCAAGACATCAGCTTGTGGTCCCATAATCAGCCATTTTAGCCCCTGAAGAAGGCTCCACGAAACACGGCCTGTGTCGGGCCATGGCTGTTATCGATTAATAAAGTCAAATAAAACAATCTTCCTTTGCAATCCACGTATTGTACTGGGTGCAGTTTCACTGGGGCCAGAGAGCTTGGTTACTTCCTCAGTATCATCTCAGTCCCCTGACTTGTGGCCAGCACTGAAGGTGGCACCTTACCAGCAGTCTCCTGAAGGAAGCCTGCAGCTGAGTATCTCCTTGGGTGAGTGAGATCTTCTTGAGCTACGAAGGTCAGGCTTGGGGGCAGTGGTGGTTGACATTGTCCCTGCCCCATAACAACTTCACCACACTGATCCAACGGCTGTGTTGGGTGGAAGGTCAGCAGCATGTGTTTTCGCTGTCCAGAGAATGGGAAAAGTGTTGGCAAGAATGGAAGCAGATCCAGTCCAATGAGGTTATCTTCCAACTTCCTCTTTTGTGCAACCAGATAATTTCACCTTAGAATCCTTATGGATGGCTATTGTGTCATCGGGGGAAGCCTTGTACCTCAAGTTTCTCAACTAGCAGTTAAAGTCAACAAGAACTCTGTTGCGATTGAGCAAGTTGCTACTAAAGTTTCTATGGTTCAAATGGAAGTTTCAGAAATCCAGTGAAAATAGTTGCCTTGGAAGGACAGTCTGAGTCTAAATTGGAACATTTAGAAAATGTATCTCCTGCTAATAATTTAAGATTAACAAATTTTCCTCGTGTTTCAACAATATCTGCAAAGGATCTGTTTAGAGCCTATCTGATGGAGACTCTGGACATTCCTAGTGAGTCTATTCCTCCTATAGTGAAACTGTGTTATCTTCCACTGGGGAAGAAGTTAGCTTCTGCAGCAGGAACTGGTTTTCAACAAATGGATGTTTTAAATGTATTGGAGCTGTTAGAGACATCTCAAGAGGAACCTTGATCTCAAAAGGAACTTTGATTGTAATCTTTGCTCTTTTATCTGACAGAGAGCTTTCTTAAGTTATTTTTTCACAAGAGGAACCTTTTATTTCATGGTGTATTGTTTCATATATACCCTGATTTGGCCAAGGACAACCAATGGCGCCTCAAGGAGTTTCTCCTGCTGCGCCGTGGGGTTCTGCAGCTGGGAGGGCTCTTTTTCCTAAAACATCCCTTTAAATGTTTGTGAAGTACCATTCTGTATCGTATATTTTTTAAGAGCCCTCTCAGCTGCTGGCTTTTGTGAATTCTCAACGTCTAGAAGTCTCTATTGATTCCACACCCGATGTGCCCTGATTTATATGTGCTAGATATTGGCCTAACTATGGATTTCTTCTTTATTTGAGATTGCTATTTTTTTTTGTGCTCCTTGCCCAGAATTGTGGGCTTGGCTGAGCAGACAGAATTGTACACTTGGGGGTATGTTTACTAAACGGTGATACATGAGCATGTCTTTCCAAGTAGTAACAGCAACGATAAAGGGTTACTATGCGGTAAGTGTGTTGGGCATGTTAGAGGTGTTCCAGCGTTAAGGGGTGGTAGTGGATACTTGGGGTAACAGGACATGCTGTGTTAAGGTGTCTTGGATGCATGCTAATGCAGAAAAGCCTCTAAAACACTGAAACATAGAAACAGAAAAATGACAACAGAAAAAGACAACATGGCCTGTCTAGTCTGTCCTTCCATATCAACAACTACAACAGTCCCCTTTTTTCCTTTAGAGATCCTTTGTGTTTGTCCCATGCTTTTTTGAATTCAGATACTGTCCTCATCTCGGCCACCTTCATTTGGAGACTATTCCACGGATCCACCACTCTTTTCGTAAAGAAATATTTCTGCATATCACTCCTGAATCTATCCCCTTTCACCCTCATCCCTTGTCCCCTCATAGCAGAACTTGCTTTCAGTCGAAAGAGGCTCTCCCTCTGAACATTTATGCCACGGAGGTATTTAAACGTCTCAATCATATCACCTCTATCCCAACTTTCCTCTAAGGTGTACATATTAAGATCCTTAAGTCTGTCCTCATATGCTTTATAATGAAGACCACTAACCATTTTAGTAGCCAACCTCGGTACTGACTTCAACCTGTTTATTTCCTTTTGAAGATGCGGTCTCCAGATTTGCACACAGTACTCCAAATGAGATCGCACCAAAGACTTATACAGAGGCACTATCACCTCCTTTTTTCTGCTAGCCATTCCTCTCCCTATGCATCCAAGCATCCTTCTAGCTTTTTTTGTCGCCTTTTCTACCTGTTTAGCCACTTCACCCCCTATACTATATCGCTCCCTTGGATTGCTGCAGCCCAAATGCATGACCTTGCATTTTTTAACATTAAATCCCAGCTGCCAAATTCTAGACCATTCTTCAAGCTTAGCTAGATCCCTCCTCATGTTTTCTACACCTTCTTGGGTGTCTACTCTATTGCAGATTTTGGTATCATCAGCAAAGAGGCAAACCTTACCCGACAGCCCTTCTGCTATATCACTAACAAAGATGTTAAAAAGAATTGGACTGAGGACAGATGCCTGGGGTATACCACTGGTAACTTCCTTCTCCTCAGAGTGAGTTCCATTTACCTGTACCCTTTGTCGCCTCCCACCCAACCAATTTCTAACCCAAGCAGTAACTTTAGGATCCATCCCTAGGGTGCTCAGTTTGTTTATAAGTCGCCTGTGAGGAACGGTGTGAAAGGCTTTACTGAAATCTAAATACACCACATCTAGGGCTCTCTCTCGGTCCAACTCCCTGGTCACTCAGTCAAAGAAATCAATTAGATTTGTCTGACAAGACCTGCCTCTGGTGAATCCATGCTTCCTCAGATCTTGTAATCTGCTGGACTCCAGAAAACTCACTATTTTCTCTTTCAGCAGTGTTTCCAATAATTTACTCACCACAGAAGTTAAACTAACCAGCCTGTAATTTTCAACCATAGCCTTACTTCCGTTTTTGTGTAAAGGGACCACATGAGCCTCTCTCCAGTCCTTTGGTACTACTCCTGACTCCAACGAGGCATTGAAAAGGTCAGTCAGTGGACCTGCTAGAACGTCCCCAAGTTCCCTCAGTATTCTAGGGAGTATCCCATCCGCTCCCATCACTTTGTCTACTTTAAGTTTAGCTAGTTTCTCATGAACACAGTCTTCTGAAAATTCTTTAAGATGCTCCTCGCTTCTGTTCCTGTTTGTGGGTGTTTTCTGAGGTGCTATTCATGGTTCTTCATCTGTGAACACAGAACATAAATATTTGTTAATCAATTCTGCTTTATCCTCATCAGCATTTACATATTCCTCCCCTTCACCCTTGAGTCTGACAATACCATTTTTGCCCTTCCTCTTCTCACTAGCATATCTGAAACATGTCTTATCCCCCCCATTTTATTGCATTGGCTATTTCCTCCTCTTTTTGAATCTTTGCTTTCCTTACTACTTTGCTAGCTTCTTTAAGTTTTTCCAAATATAGATGCCTGTCTTCCTCTCTCTGTGATCTCTAGTATTTCATGAAGGCCTCCCTCTTTTTCTTCATCTTTTCAGCTACTTCTTTCAAAACATAGAAGTCTCCTTTTCCTTTTACCTTTATTTACCATTTTAACAAAAAGGTTGGTTCCCTTAAAATGTCCCCTTTCAGTTTTGCCCACTGTTTTTCTACATCCCCCAGCTTTCCCCATCCTGCTAGGGGGAGGAGTGGCCTAGTCGTTGAGGCAAGGTACCTCAGGCTAGAAGGTCAGGAGCTCAAATTCCACTAGAGGACAGTAACCTTGGGCCAGAAGGACTGGGGTTTCTAGTCCCATAGGTGCTTCTTGTGGTCTTGGGCAAGCCACTTAACCCTCCTTTGCCCATGTTCCCTGTAAAATGGTAATCTCCAAGTTATAATGCACTGTTCAATGTAAACCACCTTCATATCATGAAAGACAGCATATAATAAATGTTAAATAAATAAAAAACATCAACTCTCTGAGGTATTTGCCCGTCTTGGCAAAGTTAGTGTTCCTAAGATCCTCACTTTTGATTGGAATCTCACAGCCCTAGTCCTAATACTGAACCATACCATCTGGTGATCACTGGATGCAATATGATCTCCCACTATAACATCAGAAACACTTTCACCATTTGTAAACACCAAGTCCAGTATGGCCTCTTCACATGTGGGGACTGTTACCAATTGCCTGAATAGTTCTCCCTGTAGAGAATCCAGGATCTCCTTACTTCTAGATGATACTGCAGCAGGAATGTGTCAATCAACATCTGGCATATTGAAATCCCCTATTAGTAGCACTTCCCCAAGCCTAGCAATGCTGTGTATGTCTTCAATTAATTCTCCATTCACCTCTTCCTCTTGTGAGGGAGGTCTATATATCACGCCAATGCAAATAGATTTCTCTTTCCCTCTTTCTAGTTTAACCCACTGTGTCTCCTCTCTCCCTTTTAAGCTCTGTATTTCCAAAGTTTAATAGGGGGCAGGGAAGCCATTGGAGAAGGTACGGATGCAAGCACAGTTGGTTGCTGATTGAGTTAATTCACCTGATGTCTGGCTATGTGGCAGTATGTGTCATAAGCATGTTTGACTGTACAGCAGGACTGTGCTGTCAACTAGGCAAGATAGGTGGCTGCTTAGTGATGCTGGTCAGAGTGGGTGTTGGCAGTGTCATGGGTGGGTAGTAGTGGAGAAGGAGTCAGCAGAGGGGTTGCAGCAGCAGGGGGTGCTGTGACAGGCATGCAGTCCTAGATGCTCCTGAAAGCATACACCATGACATAAGCTATATTATAGTGTCTGTGAGGTGTGGACATGTGGACTGACATATCCAGATATACTGCCAGTGTGTGGCATGCCATAGGCCAGGACAGTGTCTGGGTGGAGGCAGCATGTTCCTGTTGTGGGCAGCACAGGGAGGATTGTCCATGAGTGCTCATGTGCAGCTGCACAGGAGAGGTGTGCATGATATGGCTAACTGCGGCAAATGACCCTCGATGGCCATGGTGGGGCAGCTTACTAGCAAATACATTAATCTCCCTTACAGTCAAATGGTGGGTGCAGGGCTGTGCCATGGATTTTCCAAGCAGTTTGCAATGTGCGTGGTGGGTGGATGTATCGGATCTTACTGGCCAAAAGCATTTTGAGTGTGTGATCCAAAAGTAGCAGTGCCATAGAGTACATGAAACACCATTTGTGTGAGTGAGACTGGTGCATTAGCCTGTGCTACTGTAAGACAGAGTGACATGATAGAAAGGGACATGATAGAAAGGGACAAGTTTAACCCATTTGCCTCATGTGGAGCAAGTAATGATGGCAGAACAATGTAGGGAATGGCTATGCAACAAGTGTTATGTGCCTGAAAGTAAAAAATATATCCTCTTTACGTAAAGCTGGGAGGTAACAATGATGGCACAATAGAAAACACATCTATACCAGTTGTCTCAGACATCTGCTGCACTGACCTGCTACAATGGGCCACGGCAGAGTCACTAAAGCCATGCTCTCAGATGTCCATGATGGGGAATGCCATGTTGGGCTACCCAATGTGTGGCCATAACGCATAGAAATGTAGAAGGATGATTGTCTGAAGGTCACAGCAGAGCCGGGACTGTAGAAGATGGGCACGTGACCTGAGTAGCACCCAGGCACAAAATGAACAAGTGGGAATCAAACCCTGTATATTTGACTATGGCAACATTGCACCAATCAGTAGGCTATACCTCCACACAACTCTACACAGATGTGTAGAGCCTGCAGATCTCTGATCAAACTGTTTGCTGTGTGTGCTGGTATAGGTTCTCCACTACCCATGAGGCACTGCACATACAAAACAGTGGTCTGCAACTGAAGAATCAATGTAGAACGCAGTGATGCAGCACATCAGCTCAGTAAAATGCTCTGATTGTGTGTTCTACCTGCACATAACAACTGCAAGCCAGTCGACCACAGCACATGCAGTAAGACTGTTTCTGCTGCTTTTCACTGGGCTGTGTCAGTCATGCACAAACCAACTGCAGTTGGGCCACTGGTTACCAGACATGGCATGTGCTTAGAGCGACCACAAGCATCCTGCCTTGGGCTACTCAGCATTAATACCCAGCATGTTTCTTAGTGATGGGCATCCCCAAAGAATGCATCCACATCACTGGAGCCAGTCTTTATAATAGTTCTATGTGGCTACACAGCCATGCCATGGTCACTTTTTGGTCATAGTGAGAGTGCCATCTCAGCATGACATGCTGTGGCCACCCAGGAAATGCACATGGCAAATGGACATAATGACATCTCAGCCATTGACCCTACCACTGCGGTAGACACATTTAGGCCAATCTGTGTTGTTTCAGGCAATACCCACAATCCTCTACCTCACGTTATCCACATTTTCAAACAAAGGCTGGGAACAACTCAGACAATGTGAACCAAAGTGAAGTCCAGAAAGCCACAGGACAAAAGGGAGCCATACACACACATATGCATTCCTGCTTGTCACTCCTGTTTCAATGTCAGCTCAAGGATTGATAACATGTGATCTGTGTGCAGGTGCTATTAGTGTGCCTTGGCCTTACCGCATGTTGTTATTGCCCTGTCAGTGTGCTATTAGCATCCAACCAGCTGTGGATAGTGGAGCCTATCAGTGCTGCTGGTGGGTGTTTCCACCCTTGCTGATCGCCTCCTTGGCGGATGCACATGCTGGAGCTGTACTTGCACTGTCAGTTAAACCTTGTCCACAGGAAAAGGCAATACAGAAACCCCAGTGGGGTCCTGAATCTGTGACTCTCCACACATATACACACTGATCGTGCTGCACCACAGTGCTTTCATATGGGGATAACAGCCTCTGTTGCTGACATGCTCCCATTTGAGGAGTGGAGGAGTGGCCTAGTGGTTGGGGCAAGGTACTTCAGGCCGGAAGGTCGGTGGTTCAAATCCCACTAGAGGACAGCAACCTTGGGCCGGAAGGACTGGGGTTTCTAGTCCCACAGGTGCTCCTTGTGGTCTTGGGCAAGTCACTTAACCCTCCATAGCCCATGTTTCCTGTAAAAATAGTTATCTCCAAGTTATAATGCCCTGTTCAATGTAATTTCAGTTTGTTCAATGTAAACCGCACTGATGCAGAATAGCGCGGTATATAAGAGAATGTAAATAAATAAATAAAATAAAATAAAATAAATAAATTTGTCTGGCCTTTGGCACATGCTGCAATGTGCATGGTGCAAAGGACTAGGACAAGGCTTCTGTCTGCTGCAGGCTGGTGCTGCTGCCCACACAACTACCACCACCCCACCATGCAGACATGCCCACACACTGTGATGGTGGTGTGCAGTCCCAGCATGTTAAACATGTGGCTTAGGTGGGCTCCTTGGGTGGAAGGCCCAGATGGGGGTGTCAGAGGCACACATGGACAGCCATGTAGACCGCCCCCACCAGCTGATTGCAGAGGCCCCATCACCACCTGCCACCAATACATCTTGGGGGAGGATGGCAGCCATTGCTGTGGTATTTCCTCAGGCACCTGAATTTTCCAGCTACCTGGAGGGCTGCAGCTGCAGGTGCTATTGGCCTCTTCCTCCACAGCTGCGTTTAGCGGCACCATAGGGGGAGACCCACCAGGATCTCTGCCTAAGGTGCCATGTCCCTTGGACTGCCCCATGTGGCAGATTTCCTTTCCACAGCTGCCGTATGTCTGTGTTTTGCCAGTTACTGTGTGATCATGACAGACATCACAGATGGTGCGAATGGGAGGATGCTCCTATGTGCAGAGGTTACAATGGTTAGGCCTATGGGGGTCTATGTATTACTGAATTGCATAGAATGGGTAAACATTGATCGGTTGTTTATGCCATCAAAATGTGGGTGGACAAGGGGACAGGCAATGTCGTTACAGTGTAATGCATTCCATACTAATAGGGGCATATAATTTGTCAGGCAGCATGTAGGCAATTTCTAGCACCCCGATCACAAAGATGTCATAAAGGCTCCTCAAGTAACTGTGCTTAGAGAAGGTTTGGTTAGGTTCTAGGGGAACGGTCATTGCACTATTATGCAAGGGACACTGAGGATTCACAGCTTGCCCCACTACAGGCATCGTTGAACATGGGTACATTTTAAGGACCAAGCTAGGTACTTGTGAACTTGATTGGCCACTGTGGGACAGAGAATACGGGGCTTGATGGACCATGTTCTAGCTCAGTATGGCATATCTGCGGATCCTCTGTTCGTATGCCACTGTGTGTCACCTGGGCAGCTCCCTGGTCCACAATGTCCACCTGTACCTACCACTGCATGACCAATGTGCCACTCCCTTTGCTCCATTGGCAGCATCAGCATGGTGCCCTTACCTGCTTGTGCACCATGCTACCTCTGCTAATGGAGCACTACTATCACTGACTTGGGCTCCCTTATCATTTCATCACACTGCTCACATTAAATAGGCTCTATTCCCTCTGCAGACACCCTTTCCGTGAGTTTTTGCATTACGGTAAGGTCACAGGCTTTAAGGGACTCATAGGGGTGTTAACGCAAGAGATGTTAAAGTAACACATGGTGTTATGCCCTTTCTTGGCCCACTCTCATCCTCCTATTCCTATACGCTGCAGGGGCCTTTTACTCATGGAAACTACATTTTTGTGGCGTTAAGGGGACATGTGTGCCATTACCACACATAAACGGTACACTTCCTCCCTTACCGCAGTTTAGTAAACATATCCCTTGGTGTGTTTTCTTGTTTATTTTTTTAATTCTTTTTTTGTTTCCTGCTCTTTTTGCTCTATTTCTGTACAAGACTTTTTATGTTAACTTTCTTGGATATATTGTATAAAATTGCATAAAGATAAAATTAAAAATAAGTAACATCTTCCACTGCTGCTTCTACATTCTTGTTCTTTTTAGAGTCCTTAGATAGTTTATTGTCTCTATAGGCCACATTTAGGCCTCAGCCATTTCGGCAGGGTTAGTTTTCTATAGTCAAGATCAGGCCATTTAATTTCCCTGTAGCTATTTTTCTAGATGAGATATCCCACAAACTAGCCAGCTGGTTTAAAATGTGCTACAGGACCAAGTAAGTAACAGATAATCATAAATGGTGCCTGCAATGCTTGAGCTCATCCATGAATCTTCTCATTGTCTTTTGTGTTCATAGATGATAGAGAAGGATCAACTACTACTACTACTGAGCATTTGTATGGCACTTCAAGATGTATGCAGCGCTGACAAATTGCACAAACAAATTTTTGGCAATTAAGTCTGATCCATTGGCATCAGCATCAGCTGCTTTGGTCTTCATGCACTGGACACTGCTGAGCATTGACAGTGAGAAGCCCTCCAACTCACTCAGTGCTGACCACCAATAAGTTGCCATGGGATCGGTTACCCACAGATTCTACCATGAGGAAGAGGAAGGATTTGTCCTTGTCCTCTAAAACATAAAGAATCAAGGATGTTGAGTAAAAGGTGGAGCTTGGGGTGCATCACAGTGTAGTTTATTGGAACACAATGTCAAAAGCATCAAGATATTGAATGAGTCCTGACTCTTAAAGCAGTCCCAACATGAGGGTCACTCATCCTCCTCTGTGTTGGAGGGGTCATTCCAAACTCCACAACACTGTGACCAGCCTGCCAATATTCCCAGTCAGATTCCACAGGCATTAACCCATTCGCTGCAGGCTCCTCACCTTTATCAATGAAAATTGTTGAGGAGCATCTCACGAGAGTCCTTGAGCAAAGGATGACAATGTTTTTTAACTCTGCATGAAGCTGCTACTTCAACACCATTGTCACTGGCACATTGATGCATTAAGCCTGTCCTCAAGACCCACTGACTTCTTGTGGGAGAGGAAATGACATTGAGGCCTCAAAGGCTTGACACTGGTTCCTGCCTAGCTAGTATCAATCTTGAATGTAAAGGGGGCAGATTGATCTCCTTGGCATTGCAACTCATTGGACTGCTGACATTCCCATAGGAGATCCATTTCCAGAGAAGAGTGAAGAGCAGTCTAGGCAGAGACTCAGATGCCCCTTGGAACTTCTCTGAATCTGCATATGAGTGCTCCTGTGGATTTGAGTTTGACTTGGAGTATTTCTCAGAGAAAAGATCTCTTGAGCTGTTGTCAGATTCCACACTTCCTCACAAGCAACATAAGTCTCCACCAGAGGAGCTTCCTTTCCATAGTTTGTCAGGAAAATGGTCAAGGCTGTTCCATTTAGAAACATAGAAACATGATGGCAAAAAACACCATATGGCCTATCTAGTCTGTCCTTCCATATCAACTACTATAGTCCCTTTTTTTCCTTTAGAGATCTTTTGTGTTTGTCCCATGCTTTCTTTAAATCAGATAGTGTCCTCACCTCTACTACCTCCATTGAGATACAATTCCACTCTTCTATCAGTCTTTAGTAAAGAAATATTTTTGCATATTACTCTTGAGTCTATCCCCTTTCACCCTCATCCTACGTAACCTCATTGCAGAGCTTACATTCAATTGAAAGAGGATCTTCTCCTGTACATTAAATATCATGGAGGTATTTAGACATTTCTATCATAGCTCCTCTATGCTGCCTTTTCTCTAAAATATACATATTGAGATCTTTAAGTCTATCTCCATATGGTTTATAATGAAGACTACTGACCAGTTTGCTAGTCACTCTCTGCACCAACTCCATCCTGTTTATATCCTTTTGAAGGTATGGTCTCCATAATTGCACACAATACTCCAAATGACTGGGCATGTGAGATTCTGAAGTCACTTGCACATATACTGCTGGCACCTCCCATCAGCTCCCAGTGACCTAATGACAAAGCAAACTCAGAGGAGCAACAAATAAGTAGCTAAAATATCAAGTAAATACATGAACTAAACACTTCAACTACAACTGTTGCCCCCCCCCGCAACAAGATGAAAACTCCTCCCTCCGCTGCCGAAGGAGACCTGGATAGATAAGAAGAGAGAGAGTGCAACAAGGCATGACAGAGAGGAAAAGAAAGAATAGCGAGAAAAAATAGCCTGAGATGCACAAGGCTCGCGGCTACCCTTCACCCCGACTGCACCGATCGCAGCAAACAAGCTCCGCATTAGTCTTGAAGGACTAGAAAGGGGGACTGTTACTTCTGGAGAGAAATCTGCAACTGTGAGTATATACTTCTGGTAATTTTCTAAAAATAATTCTTTGTATTAAAGCTACTTAATCTGTGAACCCACTGTTTTTTGTTGGATCAGTTAGGGCCTAGTAGCAGCAATTAAAGTTTGAATTTAAAACACAGAGGAGAGCTTTCTGGTTACATTTCATACCCAGCAGAGAGCTTGTAGTTTAAATTTAATAGTCACTCAGGGCCAAGTAACAGCAAAGTACTTTTAGTTTAAATTTAACACACAGAAGAGAGCTTTCTGGTTAAATTTAATACCCAGCAGAGAGCTTGTAGTTTAAATTTCATAAGAAGTTAGAGCCTAGCAGCAGCTAAGAGCTATAATTTAAATCAAATCAGAATTTAGCTTACCTCAGCAGCACAAGACAGGGTACTGTGTAGCAGCCCTCTTTTAATAAGTGTTATTTCCCTCCCTCCCCTGGGATAATCATAGCTTTATAGGTACTTACACATCTTAAAAGACAGGAGGTGCTTTCAGGTGAAGCTCATTACCCAAATCAGTCATACACTAAGGACCTGAGATTAATTAAGCTTCAGGTGAACAAGGTATATTAAACGTATTAGGTAGAGTTTTATTGGTATAAATACCCATAGCAACCCCTAGTAAGTAAGAACTTAAAGATCTAGACACAAACTTAAACTAAGATGCAGACAGCAGTCCAGCAGCGGGATGGGGGCTTTCCAGTCTTTTGCATTGAGTGTCACATGTATGATTTTCTCCCAGTTGGTGAGAGGTCTTACGTGTGCACTAGGTGCAAGGAGCTCTTTTCTCTCAGGGAACAAGTCCATTCTCTGGAGGCTAAAGTAGCAGACTTGGAAAACATAAGACAGACAGAGAGGTACATAGACGAGACCTACAGGGATATAGTCCTGAAGTCCCACCTCCAGTCCGGCAGCACCCCTGTTGCCATGGAGGAGAGAGGTCACGTGATAGGAGAGCATCATCCTGGTGTGGCAGGAAGTGATCCTGTAACTAGGACCTGTCCTCCAGGTGATGTAAAACCCTCTCGCACCGAGGAAGTTTCTCCAGGGCCATGTGCCCATGAGGGAAGGGTTAGGACAGCCGTTATAGTTGGTGATTCGATCATTAGGCATGTAGATAGCTGGGTGGCTGGTGGACATGAGGATCGCCTGGTAACATGCCTGCCTGGTGCGAAGGTAGCGGACCTCACGTGCCACCTAGATAAGGTCTTAGATAGTGCTGGGGAGGAGTCTGCTGTCTTGGTACATGTCGGTACCAATGACATAGGAAAATGTGGTAGGGAGGTTCTGGAGGCAAAATTTAGGATTTTAGGTAGGAAGTTGAAATCCAGAACTTCCAGGGTAGCATTCTCCGAAATGCTTCCTGTTCCACGCGCAGGACCCAAAAGGCAGGCAGAGCTCCGGAGTCTCAATGCGTGGATGAGACAATGGTGCAGAGATGAGGGTTTTGGATTTGTTAGGAACTGGGGAACATTCTAGGGAAAGGAGGGGCTCTTCCGAAGGGATGGGCTTCACCTTAACCAGGATGGAACCAGGCTGCTGGCATTAACCTTTAAAAAGGAGATAGAGCAGCTTTTAAACTAGATATTAGGGGAAAGCCGACAGTCGCCCAAGAGCGGATGGTTCGGAAGAATGTATCCTTGAAGGATACTACCAAAAGCAGAGAGTTTCCACAAAAGAGTAAAGTAGCTCAAATGCCCTCAAGTATGGAGCAGACAGAGCTTAAAGATCCCAATTTACCCATGTCTAACAATAGCCAAATTAACATGAATAAAATACATTCTCTAAAATGCTTGTATGCAAATGCTAGAAGTCTAAAGAATAAGATGGGAGAGTTAGAATATATAGCACTAAATGAAAGGTTAGATATGATTGGAATATCAGAGACATGGTGGAAGGAGGACAACCAGTGGGACACTGTAATACCTGGGTACAAACTATATCGTAATGATAGAGCTGATCAAATTGGTGGAGGGGTTGCGCTCTATGTTAGAGAGGGCATTGACTCAGAAAGGATTAAAGTTTTGCAGGAAACAAAATTTCCTGTAGAATCTATAAGGATTGAAATTCCATATAAAAGGGGGAAGGCGATGGCAGTGGGGGTGTACTATCGAGCACCTGGCCAGAATGACCAAATGGATGATGAAATGCTCAAAGAAATCAAGGAAGCTAACAAACGTTACAGTGCAGTAATAATAATGGGTGATTTCAATTACCCCGGTATCGACTGGGTCAGTGTCACGTCAGGACATGCTAGGGAGATAAAGTTCCTAGATGAAATAAATGACTGCTTCTTGGAGCAGCTGGTTCATGAACCGACCAGAGGGGAAGCCATATTAGACCTAGTCCTTAGTGGAACACCAGATCTAGTGCAAGAGATAAGGGTGTTGGGGCCACTTGGCAATAGTGATCATAGCATGATCACCTTTGATTTAATTAGTGGAGGAGGGATAGTAAGGAAATCCACAGTACTACCTTTTAACTTTCGAAAGGGAGACTATGATAAAATGAGGAAAACAGTTAAGAAAAAACTAAAAGGAGCAGTTGCGAAGGTTAAAGACGTACATCAAGCTTGGGTGTTGTTGAAAAATACTATCTTGGAAGCCCAGACCAGCTGTATTCCACGCTTTAAGAAAAGTGGAAGGAAGTCCAAAAAACTGCCAGCATGGTTTAAAGGTGAGGTCAGAGAGGCTGTTGTTGCCAAGAAAGCATGTTTCAGGAAATGGAAAAAAGAGCCAAACGACGAAACCTGGAAACAGCACAAGCACTGGCAAGTCAAATGCAAGGCATTGATAAGGCAGGCAAAGAGAGAATTTGAGAAGAAGCTTGCCACGGAAGCAAAAATGCGAAATAAAGACCTTTTCAAGTACATTCGTAGCAAAAAACCTGTGAGAGAGTCAGTTGGTCCATTAGATGATAAAGGGGTTAAAGGAGCACTAAGAGGCGACAAGGCGATAGCGGAGAGACTGAATGAATTCTTTGCTTCGGTCTTTACTGAGGAAGATGTAGGGATGTTACCCATGACTGAAGTGGTATTTAAAGGTGCGGAAGAATTGAAGGAAATATCGATACATCGGGAAGATGTCTTACAACTATTAGATAAACAGAAGAGTAGCAAATCACCTGGACCAGATGGTATACATGCAAGGGTGTTGAAAGAACTGAAATATGAGATTGCAGAACTGCTATCAGTAATCTGTGAACTATCATTAAAATAATCTCTAATACCTGAAGATTGGAGGATCACCAATGTAACACCAATTTTTAAAAAGGGTTCCAGGGGTGATCCGGGAAACTACAGACCGGTGAGCCTGACGTCAGTACCGGGAAAAATGGTAGAAACCATCATAAAGAATAAAATTACTCAGCATGTAGATAGTCACAACCTAATGGGAGACAGCCAACATGGCTTTAGACAAGGAAGATCTTGTCTTACTAATCTGTTATGTTTTTTTGAAGGAGTGAATAAACAGGTGGACGAAGGTGAGTCGGTTGATATTGTGTATCTGGACTTTCAGAAAGCCTTTGACAAGGTCCCTCATCAGAGACTTTTGGCAAAACTAAAGAGTCATGGGATAGGAGGCAATGTACTATTGTGGATCAGGAACTGGTTAAAAGATAGAAAGCAGAGGGTAGGGCTAAATGGCCAATTTTCCCAATGGAGAAAGGTGAATAGTGGTGTACCCCAGGGATCTGTGCTGGGTCCGCTGCTTTTTGACATATTCATAAATGACCTGGAAAGTGGAATAACGAGTGAGGTTATCAAATTTGCAGATGACACAAAACTATTTAAAGTTGTTAAAACCCAAGAGGATTGTGAAAAATTGCAAGAGGATCTTGATAAATTGGAAGACTGGGCATCAAAATGGCAGATGAAATTTAATGTGGACAAGTGCAAGGTTATGCACCTAGGGAAGAACAACCTAAACTATGGTTACACAATGCAAGGTTCCACATTAGGAACCACCACCCAGGAAAAAGATTTAGGCGTCATTGTGGATACCATGTTAAAACCCTCGGCCCAGTGTGCAGCGGCGGCCAAGAGAGCAAATAGAATGCTAGGTATGATAATGAAAGGAATGGAAAATAAAACAAAAGATATTATAATGCCTCTATATCGTTCCATGGTGAGACCGCACCTTGAATATTGTGTGCAATTCTGGTCGCCGTATCTTAAAAAGGATATAGCGATTTTAGAAAAGGTACAGAGAAGAGCCACCAAAATGGTAAAGGGGATGGAAGGATACTCCTATGAAGAAAGGCTAAAAAGGTTAGGGCTCTTTAACCTGGAAAAGAGACGGCTGAGGGGAGATGTGATAGAAGTCTATAAATTAATGAACGGAGTGGAACGGGTAAACGTAGATCGATTGTTTACCTTATCAGAATATAGAAAGACTAGGGGACATGCAATGAAGCTACAGGGTAAACTATTTAAGACTAATAAAAGAAAATATATTTTCACTCAACGTGTAATCAAACTCTGGAATTTGTTACCGGAGGATGTAGTAAAGGCTGTTAGTGTAGCTGGGTTTAAAAAAGGTTTGGACTAGTTCTTGAAGGAAAGGTCCATAAACCATTATTAAGAAGTCACCGAAGATATCAATGCTTGACCCAGTACAAGCATTGTGGAACTTGTGTCTCTTGGGGAAACTGCTAGGTACATATGACCTAGATTGGCCACTGTTGGAAACAGAATACTGGGCTTGATGGACCTTGGTCTGACCCAGTATGGCATATCTTATGATCTTATGTTCTTATGTTCTTATGACCAAACCCCGGGTGGGATCCGGGACTCGACCAGAGTTCCTCAGGGAACAACAATTAGCAGGTAAGTCTAATTTTTCTTTCCTTACCATCCCTCCAGTCCAGTCCCACACCTCTGGGATGTAACAGAGCAGTAAATTAATGGGATGGACCTGCCAAACCTGCCCGCAAAACCGCCGACCCGAAACAGGCATCCCCTGCCGCATGGACATCCAGGCGATAATGCCTATTGAAGGTATGCAAAGAGGACCACATAGCTGCTTTGCAAATTTCATCTGGAGGAACCAAAGTACACTCCGCCCACGTTGCTGCATGAGCTCTGGTAGAATGAGCCCGCAACCCCAAAGGGACCTGACGACCTTGTAAGATATAAGCTCATGATATTGCCTCACGGACCCATCTGGAAATAGAAGCCTTGGCCGCTGCTTTGCCCCTATTCTGCCCTCCAAACAGGATGAACAAATGATCAGACTTGCGAAAAGGCTCTGACGCCTTCAGATAACGACGAAGAACCCTCTTTACGTCCAGCAAGTGCAAATTACAGTCAAGAACACTGGCTGATACACATGAAATGCTGAAACCACTTTTGGTAGGAAAGATGGGACGGGATGTAAAACCACCTTATCCCAAAAGGTGGTCAGAAACGGCTCCAGGCAAGTCAAGGCCTGCAACTCCGAGATTTGGTGTGCAGAGCAGATTGCTACCAAAAAGACAGCCTTCAAAGTCAAATCCTTTAACGAGGCCTGATTCAAGGGCTCGAGGGCTCTCTCGTCAATGCTCCTAAGACCAAATTGAGATCCCAAGGAGGGATCACAACTCTCCTCAGAGGATGCAGACGAGACACCACCCTCAAGAAACGTAAGACATCTGGGTGGGAGCCCAAAGCGATGCCCTGAACCTTTCCGTGATAGCAAGAAATAGCTGCCAGCTGCACCCTTAAAGAGCTGGCTGCTAGCCCCTTATCAAAACCATCCTGCAAGAAACTCAACACCTCCAGAATTGAAGTCAAAGCCGGCCGTGCCTTCCACACCTTACACCAATCCTCAAAAATACGCCAAACACGAATGTAGGCTAGCTAGGTCGACCTCTTTCTGGCTAAAAAGAAAGTAGAGATTACCGCTCCAGAGTAACCCTTCTTCCTTAGCCTCGCCCTTTCAATAGCCAAGCCATAAGCGAGAACCAATCCACTTGCAGCATTCAAAAGGGTCCCTGCCATAGGAGATCCTCCCATATCAAAAGCTGCCATGGCCGACCATCGAGAAGGCACACTAAATTGGAATACCACGGATGTCACGGCCAATCTAGAGTGATTAAAAGTATCCGCCCCGATGGGCTTCGATGCGCTGAACTGCCCGGCCTATGAGCACCCAAGGGTGGAAGACATAGAGGAGCCCTTCCGTGGGCCACTGTTGCAGCAAGGCATTCAGACCCTCGGACATCCTCTCTCGCCTCCTGCTGAAGAAGCAGCTCACTTTGGCAGACCGGAAGGTAGCCATCAGATCCATAATGGGCGTCCTCCACCTGTGGACTATCTGAGCGAAGATCTCTGAGTGTAGCTCCCACTCTCTGGGGTCCACGCAAACCTGACTGAGAGAGTCCGCCGTCACATTGTCTACTTCCGCAATGTGCGCCGCTGACAGCACCTGAAGCCGAGGTTCTGCACAGCTGAGCAAGGCTGCCGCCTCCTCCTCCAGAGTTGCGCTGTTTGTACCCCCTTGCCTGTTGAGATACGCCACCACGGAGGCATTGTCTGACAGAACTCGGACCACCCGACCCAGTAGGCTGGGCTCAAAGGCGTGGAGCACAAGAGCTACTGCTCTCAATTCCAGATGGTTGATCAACCACTGAGCTTCCGGTCCATTCCAGCTTCCTTGCACGAAGAGTTCCCAGCAATGAACCCCCCAACCCACCAGAGTGGCATCGGTTAAGACAGGAACCCACTGTGGCTGATCGAGAAGCATGCACGCTGCCAAATTCTCTGGATGAAGCCACCTCTGAAGAGCCTCCCTGACTCCCCTCAGACAGGGCAGACATTTGGTCACAGAGTCCCCCTGATGGGACCAGTGATGGAGTAAGGACCTCTGCAAAGGGCGCATGTGCGCTCTCGCCCATGGCACTACATCCAGAGTGGCTGCCATCATTGCCAGAACTCGAAGATAGTGCCAGGCCGTTGGCCCTGGGCGCTTCAAAAAACTGCATACTATGAGACGAAGCCCTTGGGCCCTGTGTTTCCGGCAGAAAAACTGTTCCCACTCGAGTGTTGAAATGGACCCAAATATTCCAGAACCTGCGAGGGCACCAATCAGCTCATGGCCATGTTGACCACCCAACTGAGGCCTTCTAGAACTGCACCACTCTGGCTGTAGCCCGTACACTCTCGGCTCTGGACTTTGCTCGGATCAACCAGTCGTCAAGATAAGGGTGTACCAACACTCCCTCTTTGTGAAGAGCCGCCGCCGCCGCCACCACCACCATCACCTTGGTGAAGGTGCCTGGCGCTGTCGCTAGGCCGAACGGCAATGCCTGGAACTGAAAATGCCCCCGAGGCACTGCAAACCTTAGAAAACGTTGATGATCTGGCCTGATCGGAATGTGCAGGTATGCTTCAGTGAGATCAAGAGACGTCAAAAATTCCTCCTTTCGCACTGCCATGATTACTGACCGCAAAGTTTCCATGCGAAAATGCAGCACCCGAAGACAACGGCTTACCCCCTTGAGGTCCAGAATTGGGTGAAAGGATCCGTCTTTTTTGGGAACCATGAAATATATGGAGTATTGACCTCAGCTGTACAGCTCTCGAGGAACTGGAGCCACTGCTCCCAGCTGAAGTAGGCGAGACAGTGTCTCCTCCACTGCCACTGCCTTGTTCCGTTCCCTGCATGGAGACAGAACAAAGGAGTTGGCCACTGGCCGGGAAAATTCGAGGACATACCCCTCACAAATAACTTCCAACACCCAACAGTCGGATGTTATCTGGACCCAGGCTGAGAGAAAATCCCAAAGACGGCCTCCCACAGGTTGCATCACAGCCTGGGCCCTCCTCACTTCATCGGGCCTTTCTAAATCCTGAGGAAGAGGGACTAGCGGAACCTCTGCCCGCTCCCTGGAATCCCCTGAAACTTTGACCGCGAGACGGAAACCTTCCCTTTTGGAAACTTCCCAGGTGGGAGGTACGAAAGTGTCTGAAATCCCGCGGCTGGCCCCGCGAAGCTGCTGCTGTCCGACCAGGCTTTGGCTTATCCTCTGGCAAGCGACCTCCTTTTGTTTCCCCCAAGTCCTTGACCAATTTGTTGAGGTCCTCCGCGGACAACATCTTCCCCTTAAAGGGGAGCTTGCTAAGCCGTGACTTGAAGGAACTGTCCGCTGCCCAATTCTGTAGCCAAAGATAACACTGCACTGCCACTAGCAATGCCATGCTATTACCCAGTCCCCTAATGAGGTCATAGTGGAGATCGTTCCAGGTAAGCCACTCCAGATTCCAGTCTAGTCATGTCCGCCACATGTTCTTGCGCCTGCTCCCCTGGATGCTGCAGGTTCTGCAACCTGCGGAGACAGGCTCTTGCCACCCAGCCCCACAAATAGAAGCTTGTAGGGATAGCGCATTGACCTTAAAGGCCTGCTTCAACAATGAGTCCAACTTCCAGTCTTATCCATCTTTTAGGGCAGCGCTGCCCTCTACCGGAATGGTCGTCTTTTTGGTGACTGCCGAAATGGCTGCATCCATGCGTGGAGAACCCTCTTAGTCGGTCCTGCTCCTGAGTTTTCAACCTTCTCCGTGGAAGCCTGGCCCACCCCGGCCCTGAGAACTGGGAACCCTGTTGGCGCAAACAAAAGGCCTAATGCAACAAAAGAACAAACTCCAGGAAAACCCCGCCAGAGCCCCCCTCCCCCAAGCCTGGAGGGATAGAAGGACCTGGAGCCGGAAGGGCCGCACCCCACGGAGAGACAGGAGCTTCTAGCAGAGGACTAACCTCCATAGAGGCCTGAGCCCCCTGCCCAGCCAAAGATGCCACATCTTTAGATTTATCTTGGCGCTCCCGCTCCATGTTGGGCGCCTCTGTTGCACAGCCGCGGCACACCCCGGCGTCCGAGACCATCCCCCGATGAGTACCACAGATGAGACATTGTGGACGCGCAGGCATTATCCCAAATTCCTACACCTTGACAGTACTAAAGGGTAAGGGGGAGCAGGAAGAAGAAAATGGCTTAGGCTGCTGCTACCCAGGACCAGACAGGCGCCTCACCAGGAGCGAAACTTGCAAGAAAAAATACAAGCAAACAAACTTTTTTTTTTTTTTTGCTCTTATTACTAGCCCCCTACAGATCCGAAAAACATTATAGGTATATAAATAGCCCCTTTACTTTAAAAATCCCAGAAAACTGTGAAGGAAGATAAAAACCCGACAAAGACAGCGCTCCGAGAAAAAAACGTGGGAAATTGGGCCGTTGAGCAGTCAGAGGTAATAGACATAAATGAGCTCCCCATGAGGCAGAAGGCCATGTCTGACAGGCCTACTGTGCTTCCCCCAATCGCGGGACTCACATTCGTGAATTCGGACCTGAGGAGACCCGTTCCGTCCGCTCTGCAAGCAAACTCAGCAGCTCTGACAACGCCTGAAGGAGTATTAATGCCGGCAGAAGCAGAAAGTGAGCAAACCCGCTGATGGCTCCTCACTCGCTGACAAGCCGTCCGGGCACCACGGGAGCACCTCAGCTCCTCTCTGTACAAACAAGGAGGGGAGTGAAGAAGGGAAAAACGAATGCCGAACAGCATCAGGTGAAGAGATCCTCTTCACGTTGTCCCCCTCCCACCTTCTGCCCTCAGATCTTTTTTTTTTTTTAAAGCATCTTTAAACAAACTGCACCCCAAAGGAAGTAAAGCATAGGAGAGAAATAAACTCAAAAACTCTAGCTACCCTATCTAAAATGCTCCTTATCTGTTCCTATAGTGAGCCCAGTACCTAGGCTCACTACCACCTCCAGCTGCTTGGAGACTGAGCACACTGGGAGCTGGTGGGAGGTGCCAGCAGTATATGTGCAAGTGACTTCAGAATATGATATGCTCAGTCTCCAAGCTGCGAGAGGAGGTGCACTACTCAGAGGTACGGGATTGGACTGGAGGGACGATAAGGAACAATCATATCCAGGTCCCATTCTTCTTTCATGGACAGAAGTATTTCACCCCTTATAATGTACCACTCCCTTGGATTTTTGTAGCCCAAATGCACGACTGCATTTTTTAGTGAAAAAGATCAGCTGCCATAATCCTGAACATTCTTCAAGTTTAGTGTAACCTCTACCCCTCACCCCAGAACAAGATAGATCAGACTCTGCCCTGATAGCATTGTTCCACTTCCCACGCCACCAGCAACATCCCACCATACAGACATGCCAATACACTATCAGTGGTGGTGGTCGCAGTCCGAGCATGTCAAACTTGTGGATTTGGCGGGTGCCTTGGGCACAAGGGCTAGATGGAGGGGCAGGGGGCACACATGGATGGCCATGCAGCCCCCCCACCAGCTGCCCATGCAGGGGTCTCATCACTGCCTGCCACCAATATATCTCGAGAGGGAGGATGATAGCACTGCTGTGTATTACCTGGGCACCTGCATTTTCCAGCTACCTGGAGGGCTACAGCTGCAGGTGCTATCAGCCTCTTCTTCCACAGCTGGGTTCAGTGGCATCAGTGTGGGGGGGGGGGGGCTGATGGCATCTCTGCCAAGGGCTCCATGTCCCTTGGATCTCCCCATGTGCCACCAAAAGTATGTCTGTGTTCCACCACTGTCACTGTGTGATTATGACGGACATCACAGATTTTGATGGAAGGATTTCCCTATGTGTGGAGCTTACAAAAGTTAGGTCTCCTCAACCTGTTGGTGAGATGGCTGAAGGGAGATATGATAGGGGTCTATACAGTACTGAATGGCATGGAACAGTTTCCAGTTATTAACGCCATCACAATATGAGGGGACTAGGGGACAGGCACTGCCGCTACAGTATAACACATTTTAGACACATTGGGGCTTATAATTTATCATTCAATGCATTGGCAAACACTGGTACACAATGACAGTGTATGTTGTGACAGCTCCTCATATAGCTGGGCTTTGGGAAGGTTTGGTCACGTTCCTGGAGGAAAAGTCATTATACGTTTATTTGAGGGACACTGAGGATTGGCTGCTTGGCCAAATACAGGCCTCTTCAACCATGGGTGTCCTTTCAGGATCCACCCAGGTACCTGTGCCCCTGATTGGCCACTACTGGACAGAGGATAGTGGGTTTGAAAGACTTTGGTCTGACACAGTGTGGCATATATTCTGAACTTATGTTCTTATGCCCCTCTGTTGCACCCAGGCAGCTTCCTAGTCCACCAGCATCCCCCATTGCATGACCACTGTGCCACCCCCTTTCCTACATGACCACCATGCTATTGCTGCTAATGGAGCACTACTATCTTGGGCTCCCTTGTCAGTGCATCACATTGCTGGTGGAGGCAACATGGTTTGAAGTCTAAGACTAGTATTGAGAGAAGAATAAAACAGGCTTGTCATCCAGTGTTCAGCAAGGGAGACATTATTGGGGGCTATGGCCTCCAGACCCTACTTGATACATTTACCAAGGGTTATTTCTTCTACTCCCAGGGCTATCTTTTCTCTCTTTCCCACTAGTCATTTTTCCCCATCAAGAATAATTTTGTGGTAAACTAAGCTCAGTATGTTTTAGTGGTTTGTTATGACCATTCACATAGAAGTCATACTTAAAGGACACATACTATTATGTTTAAAAGCATGAATATCACACGATGGACATATGGATTTCTAAACAATGAGATGTACTGTACATATGACAGTTTCTTAAATACAAAAAGTAAAATGTCATTTTTAAAATAATGATTTGTAAGGCTTGGGACAGAGAGAAGGGATTGCTGCAAGGGAAGGAGAACACCAGGGATAGAATAGTTTATGGTGACACAGAAGACTTGATGAGTGAGAAGGAGTTTTGTCAATGTTTCCTATGTTATTATATTGGAAGGGTTTTACCACACTGAAAGCAAAACTTATCAAAGCAATTGTGCTCCTCAGCAGTGTGGAAAAGAAAATTACACAGTTAAAACATACGGGTATTCTGACTTTAATACTTAGTTGAAGTAGCCACATATTAATTTTCTTAATCTTAATGACTTCAAAGGCAACTGAAAATGGATTGTTTCTTTTTCTCCTAATCGAAAAACAATTCAATTTCTTTGATTTCATTATATTAGAAGACATTGCAATAACTTACCATAAACATGACATGATTTTATTTTTGTTTTAATGAGAAGTCATTTCCATAAGCTGTTATCTAATTAGGTTGGCATGCTGGTGTCAGCTAATTTGTATTATTAATAAGAGGGGGGAAAAACACCACCACATGGCTCTGAGATGTTTGCTTTGAAATGTGAATATTTACATAAATACATATCACAACCAATCCATCATGATCCATGTGGCATTACTGTGTCTCATTAGTTCCTCTTACTTTCTGAGAATGATTTCACGATGCCATATAATTTTTATAGGAGAGGTTGGCTTACAAAGGGCCCCAGACACATTTGTAGGACCTCTTAGCATATTATTGCACATGTGCATTGACAATAAAGCTAATTATTGAAAAAGAAAATAATGGATGAGGAAGGGAAAAGAAGAAGAGTTACGTGATAGTATTTTAATAAGACATGATTCTTTCAGTTCCAAGTCCAATGAGAATAAAATTCATTAGTAAATAGCTTTCTGCTGATTACAGCACATCAGTGCGATAAAAAAAAATCTTGAACTTTTCTCTTGCCAAGAAGTTTTTCAGATCTCTAAGGTCCATGATGAGACAATACCACTCCTCTGGTTTTTTTTGGAACGCAGGAAGTGCTTGGAATAAAACCCTCACCCTCTTTGCTCTAGCAGCATGAGCTTGATCACAAGATCTAAAAAGAGGGTGGTGATTTCTCTCAGAAGCAGTTTCTGATGCAGAGGGTCAAGATGATGCACCCATAGGAGGCAGTTTGGTGGCAGTTCCAGAATGCGTAACCTGTAACTACTCTGGATGATCCGTAGGACCCATGCATCTGAGGTTATAAGGGGATACCTGTGGGCAAACAGAGTGAGCCGTCCTGTGACTGGATGGTTCCCAGTCATGGTCGATGGAAGAGTGGCTATGCTCTGAAGAAACCAGTGAAAACCCTACCCCTGGCTGAGGATCTGCTGCTGCTGCTGCTGGCTGCTGCTGCCTGCTTGAACTGGAAGGTCTTGGATACCTATGTGGGTAGAAGACTTCTTTTGGGCTGTGCCCCGGTATCTCTTCCAGTACGAGGCGTGCTCAGATATATGCCTGGTGAGAGTGATGTGCTGCCTCTCCATGAACCCAGCCTTCTCCTTGACCTGATTGACAAAGAGACCCTCTCCCCAGCATGAAATGCTCACTATCCCATTCTTCACAGACTGCTCCAGGTCTGATGACTGCAGCCAGGCATGTCTATGAGTGCCAGTGCCTATGGCATCTTGGAATGCATTCCGAGATACCATTTCAAATATGTCATAGGTAGCCCATACTATAAACCTGGAATAGTCCCTGCCATGGCCCACCAGGGCACGACAATGCTCCAACTTCTCAGGGGGCAGAAAATGGGCCAGGTCAGCTAGGTCACATATGATATCCTTCAAGAACATGCCCATGCAGTGCTGGCAAGAGACCACGTGGGCAACGAGCATGGAACTCTGAAAATAGCACCTCCCAAAGGAATTCAGACTCCAAGCCTCCCTCCCTGAGGGCACCAAGGAATAAGTCTTGGTGCTCCTGAGATGATGGTCTCTTTTTAACGGGATGTGAAGATACGCTTCCATGTGAGCCAGCAGCGAGAAGAACTCTCCCTTCTGGTCCACCACTATCACTGAACACAAGGTTTCCATGTAGAAATGCACACCAGAAAGGCCCAGTTTACATGCTTGATGTCTAAGATGGGATGGAAGGTACCCTCTTTCTTGGGGACTACAAAGTAAATGGAGTATTGACCAGATCCCCATTGGTCATTCAAAACAGGTACTACAGCTTGGAGGTCCAGCAACCACTGTAACATATCCTGGACTGCCTCCTGTTTCAAGCGAGTTTTGCAATGGGACTGCACAAAGGCCTCTGAGAGGAGACAAGCCAATTCATAGCAACATAGAAATATGACGACAGAAAAAGACCACATGGCCTATCTAGTCTGTCCTTCCATAACAACTACAACAGTCCCATTTTTACCTTTAGAGATCCTCTGTGTTTGTCCCATGCTTTTTTGAATTCAGTTACTGTCCTTATCTCTATCAACTCCACTGGGGGACTATTCCACGGATCCACTAATCTTTCCGTAAAGAAATATTTCCACATATCACTCCTGAATCTATATCCCTTCACCCTCATCCCATGTCCCCTCATAGCAGAACTTGCTTTCAATTGAAAGAGGCTCTCTCCCTGAACATTTATGCCACGGAGGTATTTCAACATCTCAATCATATCACCTGTATCCCGCCTTTCCTCTAAGGTGTACATATTAAGATCCTTCAGTTTGTCCTCATATGCTTTATAATGAAGACCACTAATCATTTTAGTAGCCACCCTCTGCACTAACTCCATCCTCTTCACATTCTTTTGAAGGTGCGGTCTCCAGAATTGCACACTATACTCCAAATGAGGTCGCACCAAAGACTTATAAAGAGGCATTATCACCTCCTTTTTTCTGCTAGCCATTTCTCTTTGTATGCAACCAAGCATCCTTCTAGCTTTTGCCGTCGCCTTTTCTACATGTTTAGCTACTTTAGGATCATCAGACACAACCACTAGATCCCGCTCTTCTTTAGTGGACAAAAGTACTTCACCACCTATACTATATTGCTCCCTTGGATTGCTGCAGCCCAAATGCATGACCTTACATTTTTTTAACATTAAATCCCAGCTGCCAAATTCTAGACCATTCTTCAAGCTTAGCTAGATCCCTCCTCATGTTATCTACCCCTTCCTGGGGGTCTACTCTATTGCAGATTTTGGTATCATCCGCAAAGAGGCAAACCTTACCTGAAAGCCCTTCTGCTATATCACTAACAAAGATGTTAAAAAGAATCGGACCAAGGACAGATACCTGGGGCACACCACTGATAACATCCTTCTCCTCAGAGTGAGCTCCATTTACTTGTACTCTTTGTCGCCTCCCACCCAACCAATTTCTAACCCAAGAAGTAACTTTAGGGTCCATCCCTAGGGTGCTCAGTTTGTTTATAAGACGCCTGTGAGGAACAGTGTCAAAGGCTTTACTGAAATCTAAATACAACACATCTAGGGCTCTCCCTCGGTCCAACTCCCTGGTCACCCAGTCAAAGAAATCAATCAGATTTGTCTGACAAGACCTGTCTCTGGTGAATCCATGCTGCCTCGGATCCTGTAATCCGCTGGACTCCAGAAACCTCACTATTTTCTCTTTCAGCAGTGTTTCCAATAATTTACTCACCACCGAAGTTAAACTAACCAGCCTGTAGTTTTCAACCACATTCTTACTTCCACTTTTGTGTAAAGGCACCACATGAGCCTCTCTCCAGTCCTTTGGTACAACTCCCAACTCCAACGAGGCATTGAAAAGGTCAGTCAGTGGAGCTGCTAGAACGTCCCCAAGTTCCCTCAGTATTCTCGGGTGTATCCCATCTGGTCTCATTGCTTTGTCTACTTTAAGTTGAGATAGTTTCTCACGAACACAGTCTTTTGAAAATTGTTCAAGATGTCCTTTGCTTCTGTTCCTATTTGTGGGTGTTTTCTGAGGTCCTGCTCCTGGTTCTTCATCTGTGAAAACAGAACAAGAATATTTGTTAAGCAATTACGCTTTATCCTTATCAGCTTCTACATATTCCTCCCCTGCACCCTTGAGTCTGACAATACCACACTTGACCTTCCTCTTCTCACTAATATATCTGAAAAATGTCTTATCCCCCCATTTTATTGCATTGGCTATTTCCTCCTCCTTTTGAATCTTTGCCTTCTTGACTACTTTGCTAGCTTCTCTAAGTTTTTCCAAATACAGAGGCCTGTCTTCCTCTCTCTGTGATCCCTTATATTTCATGAAGGCCTCCCTCTTTTTCTTCACTTTTTCAGCTACTTCTTTCGAAAACCATAGCGGTCTCCTTGTCCTTTTACCTTTATTTATCATTTTTAAAAAAAGGTTGTTTGCCCTTAAAATATCCCCTTTCAGTTTTTCCCACTGTTTTTCTACATTCCTCAGCTGTTCCCATCCAACTAACGACTCCCTGAGGTATTGGCCCATCTTCGCAAAGTTAGTCTTCCTAAAGTCTAAGATCCTCGCCTTTGAATGGATTCTAAAAGCCCTAGTCCTAATACTGAACCACACCATCTGGTGATCACTGGATGCAAAATGATCTCCCACTACAACATCAGAAACACTTTCACCATTGGTAAGCACCAAGTCCAGTATGGCCCTTTCACGTGTGGGGTCTGTTACCAATTGCCTGAATAGTTCTCCCTGTAGATAATCCAGGATCTCCTTACTTCTAGATGATACTGCAGCAGGAATGTGCCAATCAATATCTGGCATATTGAAATCTCCTATCAGTAGCACTTCCCCTTTCCTAGCAATGCTGTGCATGTCTTCAATTAACTCTGTCCACCTCTTCCTCTTGTGAGGGAGGTCTGTATATCACACCAATGTAAATAGATTTCTCTTTCCCTCTTTCTAGTTTAACCCACAATGCCTCCCCTCTCCCTTTTAAACTCTGTAATTCCAAAGCTTTAATAGTAGTTTTTACGTATAGTGCCACTCCTCCTCCCCTACTTCCTACCCTGTCCTTTCTAAATAAAGTATAGCCAGGTATAATTACATCCCAATCATGGTTTTCTGTGAACCATGTTTCTGTAACTGCCACTAAATTCAAGTCAGCCACTCCCACCAAAGCTTCAACATCAGGGATCTTATTTCCCATGCTACTGGCATTTATACACACTGCTTTCCATATGTTACCCCTGTTACCCATTTCCATAACGTTTTTTAATGTATCACCTACCTGGGGGCTTTCACTTACCTGGGGGCTTTCTTCACCCATCCCCAATGAATCTAGTTTAAAGCCCTCTTCAGTAGATTAGCCAGTCTACTACTGAAGACGCGTTGACCTTTCTTGGACAGATGGATGCCATCTCTGCTCTGCAACCCTTGGAACAGCATCCCATGGTCTAGGAAACTAAAACGCTCTCGATGACACCATCCACGCAGCCATGCATTCATCTCCAGGATGCGAGCCTCTCTGCCTTGGCCTTTACCCTCAACAGGGAGGATTGAAGAGAACACCACCTGTGCACCTAACTGCTTCACCCTCTGTCCCAGAGCCATGAAGTCACTTTTGATATGTTCCGAGGTATAACTTGCAGTATCATTTGTGCCGACATGGATTAGCAACATTGGGTAATAGTCAGTGGGCTTGATGAGTCTCGGCAAACTCTCCATAACATCTTGGATTTTGGCACCAAGCAGACAGCATACCTCTCTGGACATCAAGTCTGGTCAGCAGATGGACGCCTCAGTACCCCTCAGAAGAGAGTCTCCAACCACCACTACCCTTTGTTTCCTTGTGGTTACTGATTCTGCAGCTTTGGGGTACTTGAGCTCTGGTTCTTCCCTTTCCAGGGATGCTTTCACCTCCTCCACTTCCAGGGCTGCATAATGGTTCTTCAATTCAAGGGCTGGAGAAGTTGGATTGGTGATTTTGCAGGCCCTGGTGACTTGTGTCCAACCATCGACATTCTGTTGGCACCCATCTTCTCCTCTGCTGGAGAGCTTGGTTGCTGCAAGAAGCATCTCATCAATGTACTTCTCACTGTCTTGAATGTTCCTCAGCCTCGCCACCTCCTCTCTGAGTCCCTCCACTTGTTTTCTCAGAGTTTCAGCATGCAGGCACCCTGCACATGGAACCGGTCCTTCAACTGGCATTAGGACCTCTGTCTGGACTGAGGCAGAAGCTGTAACGGGGGCAACAGCTTTAGCAATATGATTTTTCCCAGCCATTGTTCTGTTTGTGGAGCTTAGGTATCTGTTAAAGAAAAAGAGAGAGATCTACCAAGTACCAGCCGGTTTCCCAGCTGTCCTTTCAGAGAAAAAGCAGTTAAATCTCCTTAATTATTTTCAAAATGTGCTGGTCCAATTCTCTGTGCTTTGTCAAATGGGGAGGTGCCCTATAAAGCAAGACTACTCGCTAGGGGTGGGTGGGAGTCGGGGTGGGTAAGGAGGGAACTAACTCCTGATTAGGTGTTAGCAGTTCCCAAAGCTGAGGAGGTTACTGGAGTTCAACTACCTACTGTTCTCAAGGAAAGTCCCACTAAAGCACCAAAAAAAGTAACCTTGCTTTAAAAATGTACAAAAACCCCTTTTAAGAGCTCCCAGTCAGAGAGCTAACAACTTAATATAATAAAACAAACCCTTAAATCCTTACTGTTGGTTGATCTGGAGAGCTCCTGTAGGAAAGCCTGAACAGGGCAGGGCACTGGAGCCTTTTATGCAGGCCCTCAGCTGCTCTCAGGAAATCAGGCCCACTAACTCCTGATTAGGTGTTAGCAGTTCCCAAAGCTGAGGAGGTTACTGGAGTTCAACCACCTGCTGTGCTCAAGGAAAGTCCCACTAAAGCACCAAAAAAAGTAACCTTGCTTTAAAAATGTACAAAAAACCCTTGTAAGAGCTCCCAGTCAGAGAGCTAACAACTTAATATAATAAAACAAACCCTTAAATCCTTACTGTTGGTTGATCCAAAGCATATCTCTCTCTGATAACTTCCTGCACCCATAGGTCAGTGGTAATAGATACCCAGGAAGAGTAAAACTGTTGAAGGTGACCCCCTATTGGAACTAAACCTACCTGGGCTTGCCTCATTTCATTGGGACTTTTAGGGAGGAACCATAGAGGCAGAGAAGTACTCCCTATTGGAGCCTCTGTAGCCTCGAAAAGGCTGGCCTCTAGCAGTATAGTGACCTCACATGAAAAGGAGCAAAATGGGTAAGTCAAAACTTTCCTAAATCCCTAGGCTGACCTCTTGGGATGGTCTCCTGCTTTGGCCCTTTAGGATGGTCTTTCAGCAACCGAACGCTCTCAGACTCCCCAAGATCTTTAACCAACTTGTTTAGAGCTTCTCTGAAGAGTAGCTTTCCCTTAAATGGAAGTTTGCTGAGCCTAATCTTAGAAGACACATCAGCTGATCAGTTTCTTAACCACAGAAAGTGCCTCGCCGCAATAATCAAAGCCATGGTCTTGGGCAAAGCACATACCAGATCATAAAATGTATCCACCAGGTAAGCCGCAGATTATATGCAGACATTTACATCTGCTATCAAACAGGTACAACGTCCATGCCTGCAATGTATATTGTTAGCTCTTTGCTGCTCCTGAAACATGATGATTCAGCTCTACTTACTTTCTTCTCATGAGACTTAATATTAAATGAGACTCAACAATCAGCAGCCCATTTTTGCTCTCAGGACCAAGCAGAGAAATCAAGGCTGGACTAGAAGCCATGTGAGGTGAGGTGAGCAGGAGGAGCAGGTTAAGGGTCCAGGTTTACAGATATCTTATCATCTAGAAAAAGAAACATAGCAACATGACGGCAGAAAAAGATCACATAGTCTTTCTAGTCTGCCTTTCCATATCAACTACAATAGTCCCCTTTTTACCTTTAGAGATCCTCTGTGTTTGTCCCATGCTTTTTTGAATTCCGATACTCTACCACCTCCACTAGGAGACTATTCCACGCATCTACCACTCTTTCCGTAAAGAAATATTTCCACATATTTCCTGATTCTATCCCCTTTCACTCTCATTCTATGTCCCCACATAGCAGAGCTTATTTTCAATCAAAAGAGGTTCTCCTCTTGTGCATTTATACCATAGAGGTATTTAAACATCCATATCATATCTCTTCTATCCCGCCTTTCCACTAACCTATACATATTAGGATCTTTAAGTCTGTCCCCATATGCTTTATAATGAAAACTACTGACCATTTCAGTAGCCATCCTCGGCACTGACTCCATCCTGTTTATATCGTTTCGAAGGTGCAGTCTCCAGAATTGCAGAGAATACTCCAAATGAGGTCGCACCAGAGATTTATACAGAGGCACCATCACCTTCTTTTTTCTGCTGGCCCTTCCTTTCCCTATGCACCGAAGCATCCTTATGACTTTTGCTGTCACCTTTTCTACCTGCTTAGCCACTTTGTCATCAGAAATAATCACATCCAGGTCTCGCTGTTCTTTCATGGGCCAAAGTACTTCGCCCCCTACACTGTACCATTCCCTTGGAATTTTGCAGTCCAAATACATGAGCCTGCATTTTTTAGTATTAAATCTCAGCTGCCAAATTCTGGACCATTCTTCAAGCTTAGCTAGATCCCTCCTCATATTATCTACACCTTCCTGGGTGTCTACTCTATTGCAAATGTTGGTATCATCCACAAAGAGGCAAACCTTACTTGACAGCCCTTCTGCAATATCACTAACAAAAATGTTAAAAATAATCTCACCAAGAACTCATCCCTTTGACACACCACTGGTAACATCCTTCTCCTTAAAGTGAGCTCCCTTTACCTGTACACTTTTTGCCTCCCACTCAACTAATTTCTAACTCAGTGAGTCACCCTTGGGTGCTCAATTTATTTATAAGTCATCTGTGTGGGAGAGTGTCAAAGGCTTTACTGAAATCTAAGTGCACCACATCTAGGACTCTCCCTTGGTCCAATTCTCTGGTCACCCAGTCAAAGAAATCAATCAGATTTCTCTGATAAGACTTGCCTCTGGTAAAACCATGCTGCCTCATATCCTGCAATCCATTGGTCTTCAGAAACCTCACTAACCTCAGTTTTAGTAGTGTTTCCACTCACCACAGAGGTCAGACTAACTAGCCTTTAGTTCTCAACCTCATCCTTACTTCTGCTTTTGTGTAAAGGGACCAGGTGTGCCTTTCTACAGTCTTCTGGGATCACTCCCAACTCTAAAGAAGCATTGAAGAGGTCAGTAAGTGGAGCTGCTAGAATGTCCTCAAGTTCCTTCAGTATTCTCAGATGTATACCATCCGGCCCCATCGCTTTGTCTACTTTTAGTTTAGCTAGGTGCTCATGAATATAGTCTTCTCTATAGGATCCAAGATTTTAAGATCCCTACTGAATCTGATACTGATGTGATTTCTGCAGTCAGCACTGGTCGTTGTGGGATGATGGCACTTTTGGGTAAGCCTCCTTGCTCCACTCCAACAGCCTTCAGTCCAACTCACTCCAATATCTCTGGTAGGGGACAAGATTAAAAAGAAATCTGATGACCCTGGTATAGATGTCACTTCTGGGACCTGACACTTTCTAGGTAAGTCTCCTTTCTCTGGATCTTGATTGCTCCACCTTGTCAGCAGTCCAGCTCACTCACCACTCACCCTTTCAAAATTCTTTATTTCCTCACTACTGAAGTTTCTGAATAATGCTGCTAGAGGTGTTTCACTTTACTATATGAATGCTAATTTCAAAGGGGTATGAGGGAATTTGTGTGGCAAAGGATTCATGCAAAAAGGGGGGGGGGGATGACTCACATTAGAAAGGGGCCAGAAGACATCAGTCTATCTATCTTGGGGGTTGAAAGTGGGTTTGCTGACTACCAGAAAGGATTATTTTTGCCTTTCAGGGGGATGTGATGGCTGCTGGCGGGGAAGGGGGGGGACTGTGCATATGATAGATGGATGGATAGATAGCTGCATATCCAATAATCTACCATGCACATTGATACCATTTTACTCATGCTAAAAATATCATACTATACAATAAGACCTTAAGTGGCATGTGAATGAGGGAGCACCATATAAAAATATGACTTTAAGAGGCTCACATTAGTTTTATATGTCAATCTCTACCAGCAAGATAACGTGGGTCCAGTAAAGCTAAAGATTAATAGTATTAACTTTTTATCCTGAACTAATTGGGGTGATAGACTAGTTAGGATGGAGGATTTCTAATCTCTCGAAACTCAACTATGAGAATCTTTCCCCTACAATTGCCCCAGAGCAAAATCACCCCACCCTCTGTAACTATCACATCCCAAAAATAGGCTAAAAGAACCCCCTCCCCACCCTCAACCCCCAAGGAGCTAGACTGTGTTGCTTTTGACCCTCTTCTAACAGAAACCCTCCTGTATGAACCCCTTACCATAAAACCTTCCACACATCCCTCTAGAATTAGGGGTCACATAAGGCATTAAAAACTACTAGTATCATTAGGTGGAATATATTTTGTTTCTGAAATGATACAGACCTTGTCACTACATTTATTATAGTAAGACTGAGTAGCACAGTCAAGATCAGCTCTGTGAACCACATGGTATGCTGGACTGTGTTTGAGAAATAAATGTTTTTCACTGTAGATTTGTACTTTTAATGATTTATCCTGCCAAGTTGACATGAACCATAATCAAAATCTTTAGTACCTATGATGCAATGTAATCAGTATTTTAAGGTAGAGAAATCAATATCCCCTTGTTGAACAGATTTAACCACATTAGAAGACTTTCACAATTTGTATGATTGGATGGCAAGTCTGAACTCACAGAAAATCAATTTCTTCTGCAAACCCTCTAGAGATGTTACAGTATCAAAGGATATAAATGCTTATAAGCAACAAAAGGCACATCTCATTTGACTTCTACTGAATCACCCGCCAGAGAGTAGTTCAGAGGATGAGTTGTTCAGAATTTGAGGTCATTGTAGGGCATTACAGAGAGAAGGAAAGAAAGATAGAGTATATATATATAGAGAGAGAGATGTTAACACATGCCCTGGGTTTATTGTGAATACTGAGAAAATGCACAGAACCCTTTACTGTAATCCCTGGAGAAAGCCAGTGCGAGGGTAATTTCCAAAGACTATTCTACAGAAAAAAACAGTTTTTTATGCATGGAATTTTTTAAAAAATATCAAATTGTCCACTAGACTGTAAATGTGAGTAAAAGGATGTGTGGTGTAACATTACATGCATAATTTTACCTGTTTTTTTTTTTTTTTTGGGGGGGGGGGTGCCATTCTTGAGAGTGTGATTGGGGCTGGGTTTGGAATGTCACATAATTTCAGTCAGAAAAAGTATCCATAAAAATTGGCAGGTGTGAATGTGCATGGGCACTTTTCCTAAGATTACTTTGGAAGTGGGAAAGCTAAGGCGTGAAAAAGGTGTATGAAATTTTCACTAGTGAGTGCAGTTATGAAATTACCCCTATACATAGAAAACATCTTGCAATCAAACTCTGTCCTACAAATTTTGATTTTCAAATGAAAATATGCATACTAGAGATGGGCATGATTTTTAGACAAAAACAAGCTTATTTTTGTTCAGAATTTCAGAAACAATTTTCAGTAAGACAAAGAGTGTAAGATTATTTCATGGTAAAAGTATCTCAAGTTGTCTGGATAAAACTAGGATCAGATCAGGCTATAAATAAAGATGAAAAAAACTAAGCAATGTTCTAGGATGATTAGAAGTCTTCATTACAAGTTGAAAATTACCTACTTGAACAGTTCAGGTGGCTCCAAAATAGCATTTATCAGCAGAATGCTCTTTGCAAGACTTAACTTACAACGTATGTCCTGACATATTTATCTGTTCCATGGTAATTCCTTCAGGAAGCCTACTTTCTATACAGATTACAATTTTTTTGATGTTTGGGAACTAGTCCGTTCATACAGCTTTGGATAATCTCCTTGCTGCTGAAATTGCGGAAAAAGCTTCAGTGCAGCCAGAGGTGGAATGCTAAAGTGCTGCTGTAGCTTTAAATTTTATAAAGGGAGTGTATGATAAAATGTGGAAACTAGAGCAAATGAAAAGGAGTGGTTGCCATGATCAAAGATTTGCAGTAGGCATGAAATGATTTAACAATACTACTTTGGAAGACCCGATAAATATATTTCATGCTTTAAAAAGATCAAAAGAAAACCAACTGACTACCAGTGTAGTTTAATTGTGAATGGAACAGGCAGTGAAAGCCAAAAGATCATCATTCAGAGAATGGAAATCAGACCCTAATGAGGAAAATAATGATGACCAAGGCCAGATTTAAGATGTTGGTGCGCATAGGCAGAACCTGAGAATGGCGGGGAGGGAGGTTTCTTGTCCAGAGACAGAGAACATGATCCCAAAGCAAGTGGACTCAGGCTCCTGATTAGCACAGGTAATTGATGCCTTCAAAATTTGATTTCCAAGGAAGTTGCCAATGCTCACTATGCCTAAATCTGGGCCTAGGATGATCTCAAGTACTGCTAAATTAGATACAAAAGAACTTTAAGGCATGCCAAGTGGAACTTGGAAAAGAAGTGTGCCATAACTAATACTAAAAACCTTTTAAACATACATTTGAAACTAACAACAAGAAGGGATTGCAGAAATTGTACTGTTGGTTTGGATAGGCACTGGATAGACCATATGGTCTTTATATGCCATTGTATTCTATGTGTGTGTTTTTCTGATTGATAGACAAGAAGAAAAAACAAGTGCTCAGATAGTATAAGGAAATAGCAGAAAAAACAAATGAATTATTTTTCTCAGCCTTTACTAAGGCGCATGTTGGAGGAGTAGCCTAGTGATTGGGGCAAGTTGCCTGAGGCCAGAGGGCTGGGTGAGTTCAAATCTTGCTGGAGGACAGCAACCTCAGGCTAGAGGAACTGAGGTTTCTAGTCCCACAGGTGTTCTTTGTGGCCTTGGGCAAGCCACTTAACCATCTATTGCCTCAGGTACAAAACATAGATTGTAAGTCCTTCAGGGACAAGGGAAATATATATTGCACTTGAATGTAAACTGCTTTGAACTGGTGAAAAGCAGTATATAAGCATTGCTAAAAAAATAAATACCTAATAGGGGAAAGCTTACAGTTGCCCAAGAGTGCATAATTTTAAAGGATTTATACTTGAAAGATACTAGCAAAAGAGAGAAATTAAGGCATCCCTCAACAGGGAGGTCCCAATTAAGATAAAAATAACTCAGATGCCCTTATTACAGAGAAGACAGAGTTGAAAGATTCCAAATTACCCCTGTCAACACCCCCACACCATGCTGACATGCCCACGTGTTGTCAGTGGTGGTGGTGCTGTTAGTGGTGGTGGCTGTCAAGCATGGTGTGGGGGTGTTGGCAGTGGGGGCAGCAGCACCCACCTGCAGCAGACCAAAGTCATGTCCTGGTCCTGTGTGCCGTGCACATTGTAACATGTGCCAAGGCCTGTCTGATGGGGAGCATGTCAACCCCAGGGATTGTTGTAGCCATAGGGCAGCACTGTGGCTCAACACACACAGTCAATGTGTATATGAGTGGAGGGTCACAAGTTCACCTTCTGGCTGTGAAACATGTATTGTACTTTAGCCTACAGTGCAGGTACAGCACCAGCAGATGCAATCCTCAATGAATTGGCCGGTTGTGGGTTTGGCTTGTTCGTATGGCGCAAGGTCACTCTGAGACATATATGGATGGCCACGCAGCCCTCTTCCACCATCTGCCTCTGCAGGGACTGCCTGCCACCAATATGTCTCAGGGGGAAGATGGCAGCCACTGATGTGGTAGTTCCCTGGGTGCCTGCATTTTGCAGCTACCTGGAGGACTACAGCTTCTGGTGCTATTGGCCTCTTCCTCCACAGCTGGGTTCAGTGGCAGCAAGGGGGGGGGGGGTGGTCCAGTTGGGATCTCTGCCTAAGGTGCCATGTCTCTTGGACCACCCCATGTAGAACATCACCTTTCCACAGTAGCAGTATGTCTGTGTGCCGCCACTGTTACTGTGGAATTATGATGGACATCACAGATGGTAATGTGGATGGAAGGATACCCCTTTGAAGAGAGGCTAAAAAGGTTAAGGCTCTTCAACCTGGAGAAGAGATGACTGAGGAGAGATATGATTGTTTGATAAGGCGGTATAAAAATATCATTAAATAAATAAATAAAAATAAATAAATAAATATGATAGAGGTCTAGAAAGTACTGAATAGAGTGGAACGTGTAAATGTAGTTCGATTGTTTATGCCATCAAAATGTGGGAAGACTAGGGGACAGACAATGACGCTATAGTGTAGCCCATTTAAGACTAATAAGAAACTATAGTTTGTCACTCAACATGTAAGAAAACTCTGGAATTCATTACCAGAGAATATAGTAAAAGCTGTTCGTATTGCTGGGTTTAAAAAAAGTTTGGACAGGCTCCTGGAGGAAAGTCAATAAACCATTTTCAAGGGGACTCAGAAAATCCACTGCTTGTCAAAATACAGTTATTGGGGGTCCTGTGTGTCTTTTGGGGAAACTGATAGGTACTTGTGACCTAGATTGCCACTATTGGACACAGGATACTTGCCTTGATGGATCTTGGTCTGACCCAGTATGGCATATCTGAGGATCTTATGTTCTTAGGTGCCACCTGGGCAGCTGCCTGGTATGCCCTAAATACCAGCAACCCCCACTGTATGACCCACATGCCACCTCCTTTGCCCGATATGCTCCATCAACATAGTGTCCTTTCATACTTGGGCACCATGCTGTTGCTGCTAATGGAGCACTACTATCACTGTCTGGGACCCCTCTGTGAGTGCATCACATTGCAGACATTAAAATAGGCTCTGTCCCCTCTAAAATGCACCCTTTATGCAAGGTTTTATTTGGCGTTAGGGTTCCCAGCATTAAAGGGCTTTTAAGCACATTGCACAGCAGATGTTAAGGGACCACATGCTGTTAATGCCCACTCTCCACCCTGTTAACACCCACTCTCTGCCTATTGCACCCTTAACACTGCTGGAGCCTTTAACACCTCTTAAAGCAACTTTTCTGCTGCATTAAGGGCACAAGGGTACCGATAACAGGCACACTGGCACCCTTAATGCCTTTTAGTAAACATACCCCTAATAGGGCCCTTTTAGAAGTTCTATTTGTGATTTGGATGTCTGAAAATGGGCATTCAGATGTGCAAATCACAAAGATGTCTCTAGAACCGTTTTAGAAAATTTGAAGACATACATGTGATCATATCTAAATCAGCAGTGGGCATGCCTGGGGGCGTGGCAGAGGCAGGCCCATAAAAGAGACACATGCACACACAATTTCCAATCAGCGCTGCACGTCATCCATGGCAATACCTGCTCCAGGATGTGAACAGGATTTGTAAAGATGCTCATTTCAACAATGTAACAACAGGACGATGAAGAGGGAAATGCCCATTAAGTCAGTCGATATCTTTCACTCCCTCAAAAGATACCTGTCAGTATGTAGGGCATACATTTCTCCAGGCATCTCAGTAACATGTCTCATTTTGAAAAATGGCAGGCTTGGATCTGCAAAGGGAAGAGATCCATGGCTGTGTTCTGTAATAGGGCAGCATGCACATCCATGTCCCCTGCTCTGTGGATATGCCTATACAACGTGTTTACAACCATATGAGGTCTTGTTCTCTGAACGAATGACTGTTGTACTAGAAAAAGTTCGTCCAATCTTCACTTCTAGAATAAGCTCAATTTTCACTATATTAACACTGATGTTAGGTCTCAGATTCGACTAGCACTCTTTATGGACTCGCGTCCTTTCTAGCGGTGCTGTCAATAACATCAATGACCTCAGTGTTTCTTTTAATTTTAAGGTGTGCTAACGATGCTGAGTTTATTAATAAATACAACGTGACAACTTAAAACCAGAGCCCTTTTTTTTGCAGCTTAGGTGAACTGGATCCCGACGTTCTGCTATGGCGCCGTATCGGCGTTTCAAACAACTGCTTTCTTCAGGAGATCCTGCCCCAAACCTAAAAACACAAACAACATCCTAAAAACCTACCCCTTCCTCCAAATTACTGTGACTTATTCTATTAAAACCACACTCACATATTAACTTACTATGCGTGATGCTGCCCGCGCTCTCTCTTGTATCTCTCTTCCAAAAAATGGCTCCAAAAGCTCTACGAGATGCCGCGCATGCGGGGTGGACCTCTCCTCCCCTATTTAAACCCCTGCTAATATCTACCGGCTCAGGTAACTTGCTTTCTATTGGATACTCACTTTGACACTTGGGTAGACCAAATTTCTGCAATCTTGTTTCTGAATTCAGAACTGGTTCCCTTGTCTAATTAATACGATTCACTGTCTTCCTATGTGTTAAACATGGACTTATGTGCAAACCTGCCAATCTATAGTAAAGTTAAGCCCATTCGGGGCAACTGTGTCTAACCTATAGATCCAACGCTGTTCATGCAAAAGGAGGGTTTCATCCAATGTTCGGCCCCCATATGGACGTGCTAACTGTTCTATAAAAACATCTTAGCTGCTTGAACGTGTGTCCCTGAGAAAGGCAATGCGCCACGATAGGAGCCTCTAATTTGCGGCATTTCAAATGACTACGATGTTCTCTTACTCGAACACGTAGAGACCGAAGAGTTTTACCTACATACATCAAGCCGCAGGGACACTGGAGGCAATATACAACAACTTCTGAAGCACAGTTAGTGCTGGTTCGCAGAGTGTAATTATTATCATGATAAGTAAATTGTGTGCATTCTGACATCACTGTGCAGACATCGCAGTCTCCACATCGCTTGTGACCCCCCTCTGGTTGAATGGAATTTAATAGTGGAAGTACCGTAGGGCTGAGATAATCTTTTAAGTTTTTCCCCCTCGTCCACACACATCTGATCCGTCTATCACGTAATCCCGGAACCACAGCTAATATATTGCTATGTCTGTGTAACAATTTCAGTATATGATGACTCATCGGGGAATATGATGTTATTAAAGTAATTGTATCATCTTTTGATTGTTTCGCTCCTGTCGGCTTCACTGCCAATAACCCCGACCTGTGATTATAAAGTGCTCTATGGTATGCACGCTGTACTATCTGTCTGGGGTAGCATCTCTCCTCAAATTCTCGTTTTAAAACGCTTCCTTGTTGTTTATAACTACGAGTGTCGGAACAGTTTCGCCTGAAGCGTAAGAATTGTGAGAAGGGGAGAGAATTTTTAAGTTGTTGCGGATGCCTACTGTGATAGTGGAGGAATGTGTTCCTATCGGTAGGCTTCCGAAACACTGATGTATGCCAATGATCTTCACCTCTTGTGATGTGCACATCCAAATAGTTGATGTCAGTCGAGTGGTAATTATGCGTGAACTGAATATTAACATCTCTTTGGTTTAACCATGCGAAAAATTCTAATAGTTTATCTACAGTCCCTCTCCACAATACAAAAACGTCATCAATGAATCTGCGCCATATCAGCAGATGTTCCAAAAAAGGTGACTGTGATATCCAGCGTTGTTCAAATACGCTCATATAAAAGTTCGCTATGGACGGAGCACAAGTCGCGCCCATAGCGACCCCACTAATTTGCTGATACAGTACACCTTCGAACATAAAGTAGTTACGATAAATGGCCAGACGTGCCAAATCTTCTAGAAACTCCATGTGTTTCGATGACAAATCTCCTCGCTGAACTAATATATCATGCACTACAGTTAATGCTGCATCTTGTGGTATGCTAGTATATAGCGATGTGACGTCTAATGTAGACACAATCGGCCTACCTGGAGGATTGTGCCTACGTTTATGAATCTTAGGGACAGTGTAGAACCTGGCCACTGTAGGAGAAACCACATTCAGATACTTATATTCTTTTTTCGAGATTAACTTATCCTCTAATGCCTGTTTAGTGAGCCGTTGAATCTCCTGCTGTATTTCTTGTTGTGGATCCTCTTCTAATTTTTTGTAAGTCAATTCATCCTCCAACTGAAGTAAAGCCTCCTCTATGTATGCTTGTCGATCCAATACCACCACAGCCCCCCCTTTTATCTGCTCGTTTTATTATGAGATCTGTCCTACTTCTCAGGTCATGTAGAGCTTGATTTTCTACGTTCCAAATGGACGCCCCCTATCCCGTTGCATCCGGCGTTGACAACTTTTAAAGAGCTAGTAATGCAGGACCTTACTAAGTTAGAAGAGAATGTCAAACCAATAGGAAGAGCCCTAACTCTAGCAGAAAATCCAGGTAGGCCGATTGTGTCTACGAGGGGCAGTGTGTTAGAACCGCTGTCAACTTATGTTGATTCTTTCATGTGTCTACGACTCCCCACCATACCGTCTTACCTGCGTGATACAACACATTTTTTGAATGTAGTGGCAGATATGGCGCAGTGGGCGCCGTCTGTAGACACATGGTTGGTTACATTAGACGTCACATCGCTATATACTAGCATACCACAAGATGCAGCATTAACTGTAGTGCATGATACATTAGTTCAGCGAGGAGATTTGTCATCGAAACACATGGAGTTTCTAGAAGATTTGGCACGTCTGGCCATTTATGGTAACTACTTTATGTTCGAAGGTGTACTGTATCAGCAAATTAGTGGGGTCGCTATGGGCGCGACTTGTGCTCCGTCCATAGCGAACTTTTATATGAGCGTATTTGAACAACGCTGGATATCACAGTCACCTTTTTTGGAACATCTGCTGATATGGCGCAGATTCATTGATGACGTTTTTGTATTGTGGAGAGGGACTGTAGATAAACTATTAGAATTTTCGCATGGTTAAACCAAAGAGATGTTAATATTCAGTTCACGCATAATTACCATTCGACTGACATCAACTATTTGGATGTGCACATCACAAGAGGTGAAGATCATTGGCATACATCAGTGTTTCGGAAGCCTACCGATAGGAACACATTCCTCCACTATCACAGTAGGCATCCGCAACAACTTAAAAATTCTCTCCCCTTCTCACAATTCTTACGCTTCAGGCGAAACTGTTCCGACACTCGTAGTTATAAACAACAAGGAAGCGTTTTAAAACGAGAATTTGAGGAGAGAGGCTACCCCAGACAGATAGTACAGCATGCATACCATAGAGCACTTTATAATCACAGGTCGGGGTTATTGGCAGTGAAGCCGACAGGAGCAAAAAATCAAAAGATGATACAATTAATTTAATAACATCATATTCCCCGATGAGTCATCATATACTGAAATTGTTACACAGACATAGCAATATATTAGCTGTGGTTCCGGGATTACGTGATAGACGGATCAGATGTGTGTGGACGAGGGGGAAAAACGTAAAAGATTATCTCAGCCCTACGATACTTCCACTATTAAATTCCATTCAACCAGAGGGGGGTCACAAGCGATGTGGAGACTGCGATGTCTGCACAGTGATGTCAGAATGCACACAATTTACTTATCATGATAATAATTACACTCTGCGCACCAGCACTAACTGTGCTTCAGAAGTTGTTGTATATTGCCTCCAGTGTCCCTGCGGCTTGATGTATGTAGGTAAAACTCTTCGGTCTCTACGTGTTCGAGTAAGAGAACATCATAGTCGTTTGAAATGCCGCAAATTAAAAGGTCCTATCGTGGCGCATTGCCTTTCTCAGGGACACACGTTCGAGCAGCTAAGATGTTTTGTTATAGAACAGTTAGCACATCCATATGGGGGCCGAACATTGGATGAAACCCTCCTTTTGCATGAACAGCGTTGGATCTATAGGTTAGACACAGTTGCCCCGAATGGGCTTAACTTTACTATAGATTGGCAGGTTTGCACATAAGTCCATGTTTAACACATAGGAAGACAGTGAATCGTATTAATTAGACAAGGGAACCAGTTCTGAATTCAGAAACAAGATTGCAGAAATTTGGTCTACCCAAGTGTCAAAGTGAGTATCCAATAGAAAGCAAGTTACCTGAGCCGGTAGATATTAGCAGGGGTTTAAATAGGGGAGGAGAGGTCCATCCCGCATGCGCGGCGTCTCGTAGAGCTTTTGGAGCCATTTTTTGGAAGAGAGATACAAGAGAGAGCGCGGGCAGCATCACGCATAGTAAGTTAATATGTGAGTGTGGTTTTAATAGAATAAGTCACAGTAATTTGGAGGAAGGGGTAGGTTTTTAGGATGTTGTTTGTGTTTTTAGGTTTGGGGCAGGATCTCCTGAAGAAAGCAGTTGTTTGAAACGCCGATACGGCGCCATAGCAGAGCGTCGGGATCCAGTTCACCTAAGCTGCAAAAAAAAGGGCTGCGGTTTTAAGTTAAGTCACATTGTATTTATTAATAAACTCAGCATCGTTAGCACACCTTAAAATTAAAAGAAACACTGAGGTCATTGATGTTATTGACAGCACCGCTAGAAAGGACGCGAGTCCATAAAGAGTGCTAGTCGAATCTGAGACCTAACATCAGTGTTAATATAGTGAAAATTGAGCTTATTCTAGAAGTGAAGATTATACAACGTGTTTGACTTTATAAAATGTGGAGACTTGCTGCCCAAGGAGTGGAGGAGTAGTCAGATGGTTAGAGCATTGGCTTGGAAAGCAAGCAACCAGGGTTTAGTTCCCATTACCACTCCTTTTGGCCTTGGGCAAGTCACGTAACCTTCCATTGTCTCCAAAAAATCCAATTTATTAATGTCACTCTTTAGTGTACATTACCAAGTTTAAGTTACAATATAAACTTCTTTGACTGAAATGATAAGGCATCTGGGCATGTTAGGGACTTATCCAGGATTTCCACCACCCATGAAGGTGCCTTTGGGAAGTCCCAGATAAGGCATTTGCATGGGTAATGTCAGACGGCTGCCTAGGGGGAGAACTTACACAATCTTGACGATGCATATATTCATATGATTCTTGCAAGGTATTGTGGGTAATGTAGTTCATTCACTCCCAAACACAGCTGAAGACAATAATTGAGTTGTGTAACCAGTGGTAAAGCCAATAAAATACTTCTTTTATTGATGGGGTTTAATTCACCCAGCACAAGTATGCTTGGTAGCAATATAAATGAGGTTACTTGCTTGCAGTGTTTAAATGGATAACATAAAGTCACAAAGCAAATCAGAAAACAACCTTCAGCTTGTCAGGCAATTAGCTAATGTTTTCTTAGCAAATAATTACCAAATGAAAAAGGCACAAAGAAATAAATGAACTTTGCTGGTTAGGTTAACTTCTGCCTATTTTCCACACAGTTCCAGCACTGATTCTCCCTTGCTCACACACACAATCAGGTGCAGCTTTAATTACTATCAATTGTCCAGCTGAAACCCTTTAGCTGGCTGGCTGCTACTGTGTGAACCCAAATCCTGCTTTAGGAGCTGTTTTGCAGTGGAATAAGGAACCAAGTTAGGTTTCTTTGTGATGGCTGATGTGTTTGCTCACAGAAAGCTAGCAATAGCATTTAGATAGAGAACAGTCCATGTAATTAATAGTTTCATCTGCTGTATCTCCTCCTTCATCAATCAGCATAGGGTCACTATCATACATTGGCACAGACGAGTCTTTCCATAAGGCACTATCATGAGAATGCTTATTCCCTTGCTGCCATTCTCTATTATAGATAGGGTCTGGATCAGGGTTCATACCTGAGCCTCTCCTGCTATCATAATTCCTCTCTGAATAGCCTGGCCAGTATGTAATCCAGTTCTGATGTCCAGCCTTCCAATCTTGATCCCTGGACACTGGATCTTTCCTCACATACCTTCTGGCATAGGTCTGAAAGTCCCTTCCACGTGCAGTCTTCTCTCTCCCAGGTAGCCACTGGTGATTCCTATCTCTGCCATTCCATTCCTCTGGCTGACTCCAGTCCAATGGACTCTGCTGGCACTTGGAATACCTCCCAGTATAGGTACTGCCTTGGAATCTCCCAGACCTTCCAATGGCCTTTCTTCTCTTCCCTCCAGAGAGTTTCCTTCTCTCTCTATCCACTTGGCTTGGCTTCTGCTTCTCGAGATGATGTTGGTGCTTGAGCTTGAAGCTGTTGCTGTATCTCTTCCTGAAGCTGTTATCTGTAGAATAAGCTCTATTCTTATTCTGTCCTAATGTGTGCTCCTCCCTAACACAGCGCAGCTGTGTTGAATCAGGCCCTGCCCTTTGAGATGAGTGCTTAGGGATTACCTCATAGCTCTCTTGATTGCACACATGTTTTCTCACTTCAGCCCCCCTCATGGCTGCTGGAAACCTGGTGCATTCTGGGACTGGTAGTCTTTTATGTGAAAACTCTGTTTTCTTACTTCTACTAGAACTGACAGGTTGCTTGTTCAGAGTCACATCATCTTTTCTATCGCTCCTACCTGAGCTATGATAAGCTTCCTTATCACAGTAACTAGGGCAGTTATCCATGTAAATGCCTTCAAAAATGCTGCCCCTTATCTATAAAGATGATCATTTGCAAGAATTACTGCAGGAACCCCTATTTTTTTGAGCTCCTGTGGTGTGATCAGCATTCAGAAGAAAGGATTGACGTGCACATCTACAGAAGAAAGCTATTGAAATAGACTTACATTATACAACACTTCTTGAATACTGTTGAGCAAAGATAATCCCTTGATTCCCTTTAGATTTTAAAGGAACCCAGGATGTTTTTAGAAATTAAAGACTTTATAAATGATCAGAATTTGGTTTTAATTACATATTCTTTGGATTTATTTGGGCGAATATTCAATGCCGTTAATGCAATTAGCAGATCTACTAACCACATTAATCACAGTAACAGGATATTCAGCAGCACTAATGTGGTTAGTGCTGCTGAATATCCCCGGGTGCCACCACCGCATGCCTCAATGCTAGACGGCTAGCATCGGGGCATTCCATGGGGGAGCGAAGGCGACAGCCAGTGATAACCAGGGAGTGATTTTTATTGAGCGCTGCCCGGTTATTGCTAAGCTGTTAACATTAGGCATGCCTAACTTTCACTGCAGAAGCTAACTGAGCAGCAGCTGAATATCACAACTGCCCAGTTATCGTCTTGCTTCTCCGACTAACCTGGATATTCAATGCCAGTGGACGGATATGGCCCTGGCACTGAATATCAGGGTGTACAGTAAGTTTCAGCAGCGAAGGCTAGCCGCTGTAATCACTCTCGCCACCACTACTGAATATCCCCCCATAGATTTTATTAATGGACATTAAAAAAAAATAAGTACAAGGATGAGAAAGGAAATTGAACTGAAAAGATAAGACTTTAATTTAAGTATTAAAAAAGCTAAGTTGGACAAGCATAAAACCACAGTGGCCGAAACAGATGGAAGAGTCAGCAGAAAATGAAATAAATGGTAAGAGTTGGAAAGGAATTTGCATCTCTGAGGAGGACCCATTTTCTCCATTAGACACTGCAGCATTTTTCTCATCTCCCCCCCCCCCTCCCCGGCAGAAAAGAGATAGATTTTTCAACATAAATAGAGGAGTGGGCCAAATGAGAGGGGAAGAGACACGAGACAAGGAAAGATGCAGAAGTTCCTTTCAGAAGAAACATCCTGTGGTAAATCTGTCCAACAATACACTGACACCTACAGAGAACAGGGTTCAACAGAAAGGTCTGTCATTCATCTCCACTGATAAATCAATCCTGGTTTGGAATGCATTAGATTTATCTAAATTTATAAAGAAATTGCACATTCAACACTTTATTTCACGGTCCATGGCTTGACCCTCAGATATGTCTCTTGTGAAGAGAGACTCCCGCTGTGGTTCCTGGGGCCCTCTAACCCCTCTATACAAGTATTGCCTACAAACTTGCTGTGAAGGATATAAAAATGCTGGGAAGAAATCAAAACCATAGAGTGGCATATTCAAAGCGTTTTAGCAGGTTGGCGCACTAACTCACTGACTAAAATGTGGCTATCTCAATATTCAGCAGAACTATCTGGATAGTGCCACTGAAATAGCCTCACAGACCATATAAAAAAGTCCCAGTTTAAGCCAAGGCAGTCTGTAAGCAGATCAAGGGTGCTCCCAGTCAATATCTGGTCAGTCCAGCATGCAAACACCCAATCAAGAGTGAAGCTTATAAACTCATAACAAAAAAATACTCTTACTCAGTTTGACCAATCTGCGGTCCTATTCTACATTTATAGTGGTGTAAAATCATAGGAGGAAAGCAGATCTCAGCCCAGTAAGAGCCAGTAATTGTCAGGCATATTAAAATTCGCACTAAGACACTGGCTCAATCCTTATACATCACAGATGATAAAAAAATCCTCCTAGATATAATAACAAATACTATTTCTTAAATGGAATTTATCCAAAATGATATCTTGCGAGGATATATTGTGCACTTATTCATAATATTGCTGCACTAATCTTTTTATCCTGAATCATACTACCTCTGCCATCCCAACACTAACAGCGACGTCACAAGCATTTTGCCGAAAGCTTCTTCGGGGAGTGAACTTTAGGGACTAAGGCAAAACAAAAACATAATATTAATTCCCCTTAAGAAAGGTCATAACACCTACAATTGTTCTTCTCTCTAATTTCCTTCAGATAACCTCCCAGTTGCACGTATTTATTACTTCTTATAACATATAGCCTATGGAACTCTATATCCCCTTTCCTCATTTAAATAGTTCCTTTAAACCTTCATTTTGTCTCTCAAGAAAGCCCCCACAATAAAAACTAACAAATGTGAAGTATTTATTAAATTCTGGAAGAAAAAAATTACTTTAAGCATAAAAGAGGCTATCTTTGAAACTGACTTTGTTCCTCACATCAACCCAAATGATCAATGGAGACAACTTGGTATCTTATTCAACTGTCAAAAAACCTACGCACTATAAGATATTTCTGCTTAGATCACATTCCCTCAGATAACAGAGGGACAAATGCTTATTGCGGAGTGAACAAAAGTGGATCTTTAAGTTCCATACCATAGAACCTACAGGTTTGAATACTCATATTGATTGGAGTGTATGTTAGTGAGTGTCGATAGCTTTAACCACTGTTGATCCATTTAATCTTGCAGCGATTGTAGGACATCAGTTATGAGTGAGGGATAGTCGATGATAAAAGAAATATGAGATGTTGGGATGGTCAGGGAGGCAATGAGGATGGGAGGCCCATTTCGAGATATAAGTTCTGTTTTTTGTGGATTTGTTGGTTATATGCTCTCCCCATTTGTTTTTCTTTTTTTCTTTATTGTTTATTTAATTGGTGTTGGCCCCCTTAAGACCAGGAGTGATATTGCCATATATAGCGCACAGGTGCATCATTTTTTGGCAGTTGAATAAAATACAAAATTGTCCCTGCTGGTCACAGGGGTTGATGTGAGGAATGAAATAATTTCTCCAAGATAGCCTCTTTTATGGTTGAGGTAATTTTTTTCTTCTGGAATTTGATAAATACTTCACATTTATTAGTTTTTATGGTGGAGGCTTTCTTGAGAGACGAAATGAAGGTCTAAAGGAAATATTTGAATGGGGAGTGAGGATATAGCGTTCCATATGCCATAAGAAGTAATAAATAAGTGCAACTAGGAGGTTATGTGAAGGGAATTAGAGAGAATAGCAATTGTAGGTGTTATGACTTTTCTTGTTGTTGTTGTTGTTAAGTGTCGTCGAGTCGGTGTTGACTCATGGCAACCCTCTAGATAGCTATCCTAAATTGTGTTCGGTCTTCAGTCAGGCAGCTTATTGTTGACAGACTGGTACCCGTAGCTGCTGTTATTGTATCGATCCATCTCATTGCTGGCCTTCCTCTTTTGCATTGACCTTCTATCTTGTCAAGCATGATGTCTTTCTCTAATGATCGCATGATGTGAGCAAAGTATGAAAGTCAGAGTCTTAACATCTGAGCTTCCAAAGAAAGCTTAGGTTTGATCTCCTCTAGTACCGACTGGTTTGTTCTTTGGGCAGTCCATGTTATACACAGTATTCGCTGCCAGCACCATAATTCAAAAGGCATCAATTTTCTTCCTGCCTATCTTTTTCACTGTCCAGCTTTCACATCCATATGATGTTATTGAAAATACCCTCATCTAGGTCTTTCATAGCCATTCTGCCAAGAGCAATGCGTCATCTGATTTCTTGACTCTTGTTGCTTCTTTATTGATAGCTGATCCAAGTAGGTTCAACTATCAATAAATAAAGTTGTTCACAATTTCAATTTCTTCTCCTTCAACAATGAACCTGTTGATTACACCGATTGTCATGATCTTTGTCTTCTTTACATTAAGGTGCAGGCCCATTTTGAGACTGTTCTTTGATTGTGAGAAGCAAATGTTTCAGATCATCTTCACTTTCAGCCAGTAATGTGGTATCATCAGCATAGCGAAGGTTGTTGATGAGTCTTCCACAAATCCTCACACCTTTGTTGTCTTCATACAATCCTGCTTCTCTGATGATTTGTTCTGCATATAAATTAAACAGGTAGGAGGGAAGTATGCAGCCTTGTCTTACACCTTTGCTTATTTTAAACCATTCTGTTTCTCCTTGTTCTGTTCGAACTGTTGCTTCTTGATCAATGTACAGATTGTGCAAGAGAACGATCAGGTGTTCTGGTATACCCATGCTTCTTAATGTGGCCCAGAGTTTCTCATGGTTTACACAGTCAAAAGCCTTGCTATAGTCGATAAAGCACAAATAGATATACTTTTGGTATTCTTTAGTCTTTTCAAGGATCCATCTCACATCCGCAATGATGTCTCTCGTTCCTCGTTCTTTCCTATACCCTGCTTGCACTTCAGGTAGTTCTTGTTCCAAGTACGGTTGTAGTCTATTTTGAATAATCTTCAGTAGAATCTTGCTGGCATGTGGGATCAGAGCGATTGTGCGATAATTTCCACAGTCAGTTGGATCACCTTTCTTTAGTATTGGTATAAACACAGATCTTTTCCAGTCAGTTGGCCATGATGTTGTCTTCCATATTTCTTGGCAGAGCCTTGTAAGTAAGGTAACATTTGCAACAGATTGCTGTAATACTTCTATGGGAATACTATCAATGCCTGGTGTTTTGTTCTTTGATAAGGCTTTCAATGCTGCTTCAACTTCTTCTTTCAACACCAATGGTTCCAGATCATAAGGTACAGGTTGAAACGGCTGTTGGTACACTTGATCTTTATCATATAAAAACTCTGTATATTCCTTCCACCTTTTCTTGATCTTCTCAGCATCATTCAACATAGAACCTTGAGCATCTTGTAACATTCCAATTTGAGGCTGGACCTTTTTCTTTAACTCTCGTAGCTTTAGGAAAGCCGATCTTGTTCTTCCTCTAATAGTTTCTGCTTCTGGGCAATTTTCAGAATTTCTTCCGTCATCCATTTTGGCCGTTTTTGCTTTTTCACCTTTTGTAGAGACTTCTCGCTTTCTTCTAACACAACCTTCTTGATGTCATTCCATAACTCTTCTGGAGATCTGCCATTTGTATCTAAAGCAGCAAATCAATTTTGCAGGCAGTCTTTAAATTCCAGTGGTATATTCTCAAGGTCATATTTTGCTGCATTCATGAGTAGTTTGCTCTTTTTCAACTTTAGCTTGAGTTTGCATACTAGTAGTTGATGATCTGTACCACAGTCAGCTCCATGTTTTTTCTTTGTTAATGTTACAGAGCTTTTCCATTGTTGACTTCCACAGATGCAGTCAATTTGATTTTTATACAATCCATTGGGTGAAGTCCAGTGTACAGTCGCCGCTTGTGTTGCTGGAAGAAGGTGTTTGAGATGAATAGATCATTGGTCTTGCAGAATTCTATCAGTCTTTCTCCAGCTTTATTTCTGTTGCCAAGTCCATATTTTCCAACTACTTTGCCTTCTTCTTTGTTGCCAACGTTTGCATTCCAGTCACCCATGACTATCAGGATATCCTATTTGCATGCTCTGTCAATTTCAGCTTGTACTTGTTCATAGAACTCTTCAATTTCATTCTCTTCTGCAGCTGTTTTTGGGGCATATACTTGAATTATAGTTGTGTTGATAGGCAATCCTCGTAGACGAATGGAGATTAAGCGTTCACTGACTGCATTGTATTTCATTACAGTTCTTGCAAGTTTCTTCTTTATTATAAATTCAACACCATTTCTTCTTTGTCTTTCATTTCCAGCATAGTAGACCATATGATTATCTGCTGCAAAGTGCCCGAAGCCAGTCCATTAAAGTTTGCTGATACCCAACAGATCAAGTTGTACACGTTCCATTTCATTCTTGACCACCTCCAACTTCCCTTGGTTCATGCTTCGTACGTTCCATGTTCCAATGTGTAAGACATCTTTATAGCTTCTGACTCTCATTTCATGTGCAGCTCCATCAGCAGTCAGACGTCCCGAGGGCTTTGATCCAACCACATCATAAATGCTGGCTTTACTCTGAAAAGTCTTCAGCTCTTCCACAGTATCTAGTTCAATGCCTTCCGACCTGGGGGTCTCATCTTCCAGCACTATAGCGCAATTTGTTTTGCTGTAACTATCCACTGGGTTTTCATGGCAAGATACAGAAGTACATTACCGGGCCTTTCCTCAGCGCAGTTTAAATTTGGTATTGTTGCCATTGTCACAGAAATGTGATCCTCCGAAGTCAACACTATCCCATTCTGCTGCTGCCCAGATGGGTGTTTGTCTTGGTCTGGCACCTCAGCTGAGATCTGTCCACCAAGTGAGGGATGACTTTTCTTAAGGGGAATTAATATGTTTTTGTTTTTCCTTAGTGCATAAAGTTCACTCCCTGAAGAAGCCTTCGACAAAACAGTTGTGACGTCGCTGTTAGCAGTGGGGTAGCAGAGGCAGTATGGTTCAGGATAAAAAGATAAATGCAGCAATATTATGAATGAATGCACAACATATCCTCATACAATATCATTTTGGATAAATCCTGTTTAAGAAATAGTATGCGTTATTATATCTAGGAGGCTTTTTAATGATCTGTGCTATATAAGGATTAAGCGAGCGTCTTGATGTGAATTGTAATATACTTGACAGTTACTAGCTCTTACTGGGCTGAGATCATTTTTCCTCCTATGATTTTACACCACTATAAATCTACAATGGGACTCCAGATTGATCAAACTGAGTGAAAGCATTTTTTTGTTATGAGGCTATCTGGTCAGTGGCAATATTTAGTCAGAAATAGCTGAACTTGTTAAAGATGGGACAGGTCATTGGCAGTCTTAATTTTAACTGGCTATTGCTTTCCATTTAGTGGCTGAATATCACCGCTGACTGGATAGCAATGGCGCTGACTGGTGAAATTAGATATTCAGTACTAGACATCGGATACGTTCCATACTGTCTTTTGGGTTTTTTTAAGTTGTGGTGGCTATGCTGAATATCGGCCCTGTAGAGTTTATTACTACCTTACAAAAGAATGGAGTCAAGCTCTAAGAGATTTCCAATCTAATGATAATGATGATATAGTGATAAAACCAGCAAATAAGTGAGGGGCCATAATCATTCTTAACACAAGGGATTATGTAGCTGAAATAGAGCACCAGTTAGAATTTTTTTTTAACTGGTTGAATCAATGTGACACTAAATTGAAATTTCAGGTGACCTGTAGTAGGATACTACTAATATTATTACTACTACTACTACTGCCACTGCTATTAAGCATTTATATAGCACTACAATGTGTATGCGGTGTTGTACAAGAACATATAGAAGATGGGCCCTGCTCATTAGAGCTTACAAACTAATCAAAACAGACCGCAGAATATACTGTAAGAGAAACAAGTGGTTCAAATAGGGAAAGGAGACATAAGGAGAACAAGGGAATTACTGTAGAATTCAAAAGCAGCCTCAAAGAGGTGATCTTTTAGCATGGATTTGAAAAGGGAGAGAGATGAGACCTGACGTATAGATTCAGAAAGTTTGTTCCAGGCATAAGGAGCAGCAAGGTGAAAAGATCGAAGTCTGGAGTTGACAGAGGAAGAAAAGAGCATAGAGAGTAGAAAGCCAGAGGAAGAGTAGAGTTCATGAGTTGGGGTGTAGGTAGAGTGAATGCATTTATAGGTCAGAAGTAGAAGACTGAATTGGATGTGGAAATGGAAGGGGAGCCATTGAAGTGATTTGAGAAGAGGGGTTATATGAGGTGCAATCAAAAAGTATCCAGACTTGTATAATAACACAAGAAGTATAACGCTGACAGTTATTGCACTCAGTCTCTTTCAAAGTAATCCCCTTACGATAAAACACAATTCTTCCAGCATTCCTGCCACTGCTGGAAACAAATTTGAAATGCCTCCTTTGTTATGCTGTGAAGCTGCTGTGTCAAATTTTGCTAAATGATCTCCAAGTCATCTAATCCTTTCAGTGGTAATTTCAGTTTTGGAAACAAGAAAATGTCACAGGGTACAAGGTCGAGTGAGTACGGAGGCTAACGGACTTGCTCGATTTGGTGTTTGGCCAAGAACTGCTGGACAAGATGTGATGCACGAGCTGTGGTGTTATCGTGATGAAATAACCATTCACCATTCCTTTCCAACTCTGGCCTCTTATGATGAACTGCATCTCTCAAATGAGTATGAACTTGGATGTAGTACTCCTTATTGATGATTTGACCTTTTGGAGCATACTCATAATGAACAATACCTTGGTAATCAAAGAAAACTGTGAGCATGACCTTGACATTGCTCCTCACCTGACAGGCTTTTTGGGTCTGGGAGAGTTTGGAGTCTTCCATTGTGACGATTGAGCCTTAGTTTCTGGGTCATAACCATAAACCCATGATTCATCACCAGTAATAATCTTTTCGATGAAATCTGAGTCAATTTTAACACATTCCAACAACTCCCTAGCTGCAAACTATCTTTTTCGTCAGGGGACAGGAGTTTCAGCATGAATTTTGCAGACTCATTTCTCATCCCCAAATAAACAGTAAGAATGGACTGTACCAACCTGAAACTGATGTCCATATCCTCAGCAAGCTCCCTGATAGTCAATCGATGATCTGAGTGCATTGCGGCACAGACTGCTTCAACTTTATCTTCATTCCTGCTTCCAGAACGTCCGTCACTGTCAAAACTTTGGTGGCCATCTTGGAAATATTTGTACCAGTCATAAACTCGAGCATGACTCATGCATTCATCCCCATACACTTGCTGTAACTTGTCATTAGTCTCTCTGCACATATCTCCAAGTTTCTGGCAGAATTTAATGAAAATTCGCTGTTCAATTTTTTCACTCATCATAAATCTGACATACTGCTTTTACACAATACCAAACATCATGTGATTAAACAAAGTACAGATGAGCTGCAGCCACACTATACTCTGCATATACAGAGCACATAACTAGGTCACTGCATGCTTAATATCATCGTGGTGAGACATATTGTTATATAGCTACACAACATATCTCAATACTTTTTGATCTCACCTCGTATGAGTGTATCAAGGCTGGCAGAAGATTCCGTTTCTTGACATTTTGATTAAGAAGAAAGAAAAAATTATTTTGAGACCACAAATTTTTGTAGACTAACTGACAGAAATAAACTTTTGAATCATCAGAGCTACCATGTAAGATGTTTGAAGGACAACCTACCCATCAGTCAATGTTTAAGAATGGATTATACCCCTAACTATCTAAATTTGAGACACAGGTAATCAATATGCACAATATAACAGTGGCATTCACACCATCATTCTCCATGCACCCTCTCCACTTGAGAAATAACTCAGTACCTGTGGAGTGGGATTCTGGAACATGAATGCCCGGCCCAAAGGCATATAGAAATGTTAGATGGGGCCAACATACACCTGATGCCAGAACCATGGGATTAGATGAACATGCTGTTCCTTCATCGGAAACATAGGTGCCGCAGAGAAAATGTGCATTTCCGGGTCCTAGCAGTGTGGTCCAGCCCGTTTTCACTGGCTGTTGTGAATGCAGTGGATAGCCCTATAATCCATGTCCCGGCCTGCCAGTCATGATCCCCCAGACCTGCAGCTGTGCAAAATAGGGACGGGGTATGCCAATGCCAGTGCCATTCTGCAGATGCCTAAAGTGCTGTGGGCCACCCTCAGTGCCACATCCAGGGGCATAGCACACATTACAGTGAAACTTGTAAGGGGTATGGTGCACAATGAGGTCCAGACCGTACTCCTGCCTCTGGGCTATGTTCCTGAGGCTGCTGCCCAGCATCTACGCCACAGCTCTCACTACACCAGGGCACGGAGCTCACTGGTACACATATGTTGCCACTCAGCATGTATTGTGGGGTACAATCAGATGGCGCTGTTGGCAACACATACAGCCCCTTCACCTGCTGGGATGCAGTGTCTGCAGAGCTAGTTATCGCCTAAGTCCTACCCTTATACTTCCTTCCAACAAGTATAGGATGTATGTCCTTGGGGGCCACTGGGAACGTACAGTCAGTTCCTGGATATGCTTTGTATGTGTTTGCAACTAGCAATGCCCCTGTTCCACCCCCTTTCACTCACCTACCTACATCTGCACACAAGGACTGGCACGTGCAGGGCTGCAATGGTTTGGAATACCGTGACAGATGTTTTCCCTCTGACAACGTGTAAGCCATATGTCCAGGTGGGTTGTTCACAGATGTTTTCCCTCTGACAACGTCTAAGCCATATGTCCAGGTGGGTTGTTCACTTTCTGGAATGACCTCCAAAGTCATATTAATTTTATGGCACAATACGGCTGCAGCTTTATTCAATAAACAATTAGTTTAACACAATAGCATTTAAACCGAATTGAAACATACATCCCATCATTCTGGGCTTGATGGTGGCAAACTAAACCCACTCTTTTTCAATGTCAGGCAATTATTCTCTATCCTACTCCTTTTCCCCAGCTTGCGGTGATGCCAGGCTGAGTCTACCATCAAAAGTCCAAATGCATTTTCTTAACAACCTTGCACAAATTCCTTAAGAATTTTTGGTTCTGCAAAGCCTTATAAGGTTTTCCCTTTTTCTGTGCTGATGCCCCTGCACACCACTCAACTCTCATAAGAACATAAGATATGCCATACTGGCTCAGACCAAGGTCCATCAAGCCCAGTATCCTATTTCCAACAGTGGCCAATCTAGGTCATACGTACCTAGCAGTTTCCCCAAAAGACACAGGTTCCGCAATGCTTGTACTGGGTCAAGCATTGATATCCTGGGTCCCTTCTTAATAATGGTTTATGGACCTTTCCTCCAGGAACTTGTCCAAACCTTTTTTAAACCCAGCTACACTAACAGCCTTTACTACATCCTCCGGTAACAAATTCCAGAGTTTAATTACACGTTGAGTGAAAAAATATTTTCTTTTATTAGTCTTAAATAGTTTACCCTGTAGCTTCATTGCATGTCCCCTAGTCTTTCTATATTCTGATAACGTAAACAATCGATCTACGTTTACCCGTTCCACTCCTTTCATTAATTTATAGACTTCTTTCATATCTCCCCTCAGCCATCTCTTTTCCAGGTTAAAGAGCCCTAACCTTTTTAGCCTTTCTTCATAGGAGTATTCTTCCATCCCCTTTACCATTTTGGTGACTCTTCGCTGAACCTTTTCTAATAACTCTATATCCTTTTTAAGATACGGCGACCAGAATTGCACACAATATTCAAGGTGCGGTCTCACCATGGAACGATATAGAGGCATTATAATATCTTTTGTTTTATTTTCCATTCCTTTCCTTATGATACCTAGCATTCTATTTGCTCTCTTGGCTGCCGCTGCACACTGGGACGAGGCTTTTAACATGTTATCCATAAAGACGCCTAAATCTTTTTCCTGGGTGGTGGTTCCTAATGTGGAACCTTGCATTGTGAAACCATAGTTTGGGTTGTTCTTCCTTAGGTGCATAACTTTGCACTTGTCCACATTAAGGGCTATGTTTACTAAACGTGAATAACGCGCGTAGTATGACGTTAACGACCGTAAGTGCCGTATAACGCGCGTACCGATGCGCTAACGACCGTTAACGTCATACTACGCGCGGTAACCGTAGTTAACGATCGTAAAGCTCCGCGGCGCGTTAAAACAGCGCAGAAGGTGGAGAGTGGGCGGAGAGAAGGGGTCAATGGGCGGAGAGTGGGCGGAGAGAGGCTCCCCTCATACTAACGCGCGGAGTGTCAGAGCTCACCTCCAACGCAAATGAAAACCTGTCGTTAAAGGCATTTAAAGGGAAGAGAAACCATTTACGTCAGCAATGTACAGAAAACCGGGGAAACCCACAAAACGTGAGCAGTGTGATACATGTGCACAGAACAAAATATCACATAAAACGTTAAAAATGACCACAAGAAACATTTTAAAAAGCAGAATTCAGCTGGGCAACAGTGATAGCAATGGGCAACAAGGAACAACACTCCCTGGAAAGCACCAAACTAAAAGGAAATGATGTGTGGAAGGGTCTACGCTCCGCAGACCCTTGCAAAGAGCATTACATTGTAAAGGAGCTGTCCTGGGTGTGTGGTGTAATGTTTCCCAATGATATCATTGTTGCCCAGCTTGGTTATGGGTGTGTGCCCCTTTTGTGAGGTCATTTCTGCGGTTTATGTGCACCTTTGTCTGCATACAAGGTAAATGAGGCCACAGTAAACCTGTTGCAGAGCAGGGTTTCTGACTCGTCAGGCCGGTTTAACTAACTCCAGGGACTGCACAGTCTCTGTGGCCACAGTGTGGTGCAACAGACACAGCCAGTGCCTGTAAAACCAGAGGGTCACAGGTTCAAATCCCAGTTGGGGCTCCTGCCAACCCAGTCCCCATAGTTTTACCCACCACTAAACAGTGATAGTAAAGACACTCCTGTAGTGCAGAGAACATACGCATGGCCTATATTTTACCACACCAAACACAGACACCAGAAACAGGCACATTACCTATAGCAGAGTCCCGCAAATGCAGTCCTGGAGGGCCCCACAACATTCCGGTGTCATGCTGCCTCTAATAAAGATGCCTGTGCTGCATAGCTATGCACCACCCCCATGGTATGCAGATGTAGCTCATGCATATTTATGAGAGACAGCATGAAAACCCGAACAGTGTGTGGAACACCAGGACTGGAGTTGGGGAGCTCTGCCGTAAAGCAGCAGCCAACAGGGCCACACACCCACCCACAGGCCCCATTGGCCAATGCCAGCTGGAGAGGCAAGACATTGGGCCCTGCCTGTATCTCCCAATACTAGCAGTTGCATACCTTAGCAATGCCACCCTACACCTGGGTATATGGTACACAGCTATCAAACGTTTCCTCTGATAACTGGCAGATATCAATTCCTACGTTAAGCACATTTTGCTCATTGAGCTCCACCATAACAATCATTCTGATGTCTGCGGTGTGTGCTGCAGGTCTGGTCTCTGACAGTGTTCACAACCCTGGGGAGTGACCCCCCAACACTCTTGTGTACCATATCCATGCCTGTACTATGCCCAGGACTGGTGTGGTGGTATGGCTGCTGACCACCTCTATAGTAGCACAATGCTGGCATAGGTGTGGGGGTGGCTGTCTGTCTATCCAGTGTGTGGTGGCTGCAAACACCTTCAACAGCCCACACTGCCAGCACTGTTGCCAGTATTGGGCTGCCAATGTGCATAATGCGGAGCAAGGTACCATGGGTATAGGCCGGACAGGGTGGCCTGGCCAGGGTGCATCTGCACAGGGCATAGGGCAGTGACAGGCACATTGTAGTGCCCGGCCACCAACTACACAGACAGGGTGACCTCAGTATATCCTGCTGAGAGATCACTCTCACCCTGACTGTGCAGTGACCACAGCATGGCTAGGCACTCCCATAGTGCTATCTAGTATTTCTCTCATGTGATACATATGGGTTTCCTTCTGGGGCCCAGTCACTGATGTATCTGCCTGCTGTGTATGCTGACATCCCAGTTCTGGGTGCAGGCATCTCCACTGGGCACTAGCAGACTGTTTGCAGCTGGTAGGTGTTGTGATGGTGTGGCTTGCAGGGTGCAGTGGCTGATGGCTTGCACCAGGGGAATATCAGATAGTGGTGGGGTGCAGCATACCATATCCAGGCCTAATGTCTGTCTGCTATTGTGTTATGGCTGTGTACAGAGCTGCATTGACTGCCCTGTGGGGTGTCTGTTCCCCAGCAGGACTGGGGTTCATGTTCCCCTCTACTGCCACCGTTGCAGCATGGTAGACTGTGGATCTTTTGATAGGAGACCCTGTTTGCCTCCCTCAGCCCTGGGGGAGGGGTGTGGTGGTGGTGCATGGGGGCTGTACCTGACTGAAACAGACAGAGATGTCCAAGGTGTTCCTGCAGAAACTACCTATCTCACACAGTAATACTGCTTTGGACCTGCGCCATGGCCGGTGCTGTGGACCTAGTGCTGGGCGCCTCACTGCACCCTCAGGGTGAGCACAGTACCCGCACAATGTGACGGTGTGTAGCTGCTCTGTGCCAGTACAACACACAGTCGGTACCCCCTACCAGGCCGAGGTGCTGTGGGGGTGCATTCCCCATGGTGTGTATCTGTGGACAGCTGCTTTGCATGTGCAGTGCATCATGGGTGTGACTGGCCCAATCCAACCCTGTGAAACACCAGCACCTGCTCACAGGCTCTGATAAGCCATAGGCCATCACACGTACATCTGTTAGCATACTGCATAGGTGCAGGACGCCCTACAAAGTCTGTAATATAAGATGCCCACACTGGTAAAAACACACGTACCCACGCACGTAAGCAAACACGTACCCACGCACGAATGTACGCGCGTCGCTACGCACGTACCAACGTACGTGGCTAGGCACATTCCGAGGGTGTTTTTCTGACACCAATACTCAGCGTAACGAAAAGCATGCCTCCTCTTTCCTTCTGTAATGTACAGGGTGATGCCTGAGATAGCCTTCTGTGTTAGGCACACTGGGGGCTCGAACCCATGCTGCCTGTAACAGCGGTCAGTACCGTAACCATTGTGCTACAGCTCTGTTTCAGTGCTTTGTGTCTGTACGTCTTCTTATGATTGACGCGCAGTAACGTGGCACGGCGCCCGGTAGCGCTCGTTAATTTTGCTAACGCGCGGTAGTGGTAACGATGTACCGCCCATGTCCTTATTTGGGGTTTCTTTCACTACCGCGGCTCCTACCGCGAACTGCACTAACGCGATTTAGTAAACATAGCCCTAAATTTCATCTGCCATTTTGATGCCCAGTCTTCTAATTTATCAAGATCCTCTTGCAATTTTCCACAATCCTCTTGGGTTTTAACAACTTTAAATAGTTTTGTGTCATCTGCAAATTTGATAACCTCACTCGTTATTCCACTTTCCAGGTCATTTATGAATATGTCAAAAAGCAGCGGACCCAGCACAGATCCCTGGGATACACCACTATTCACCTTTCTCCATTGGGAAAATTGGCCATTTAGCCCAACCCTCTGCTTTCTATCTCTTAACCAGTTCTTGATCCACAGTAGTATACTGCCTCCTATCCCATGACTCTTTAGTTTTGCCAAAAGTCTCTGATGAGGGACCTTGTCAAAGGCTTTCTGAAAGTCCAGATACACTATATCAACCGACTCACCTTTGTCCACCTGTTTATTCACACTTTCAAAAAAACCATAACAGATTAGTAAGACAATATCTTCCTTGTCTAAAGCCATGTTGGCTGTCTCCCATTAGGCCATGACTATCTACATGCTGAGTAATTTTATTCTTTATGATGGTTTCTACCATTTTTCCCGGTACTAACATGAGGCTCACCGGTCTGTAGTTTCCCGGATCACCCCTGGAACCCTTTTAAAAAATTGATGTTACATTAGCAATCCTCCAATCTTCAGGTATTAGAGATTATTTTAATGATAGTTCACAGATTACTAATAGCAGGTCTGCAATCTCATATTTCAGTTCTTTCAACACCCTTGGATGTATACCATCCGGCCCAGGTGATTTGCTACTCTTCAGTTTATCTAATAGTTGCAATACATCTTCCCGATGTATCGATATTTCCTTCAATTCTTCCGCACCTTTAAATACCACTTCAGTCATGGGTAACATCCTTACATCTTCCTCAGTAAAGACTGAAGCAAAGAATTCATTCAGTCTCTCTGCTGTCGCCTTGTCGCCTCTTAGTGCCCCTTTAACTCCTCTTTCATCTAATGGACCAACTGACTTTCTCACAGTTTTTTTGCTGCGAATGTACTTGAAAAAATCATTATTTCGCGTTTTTGTTTCCACAGCAAGCTTCTTCCCAAATTATCTCTTTGCCTGCCTTAATCAATGCCTTGCATTTGATTTGCCAGTGCTTGTGCTGTTTCCAGGTTTCGTCGTTTGGCTCTTTTTTCCATTTCCTGAAAGATGCTTTTTTGGCAACAACAGCCTCTCTGACCTCACCTTTAAACCATGCTGGCAGTTTTTTGGACTTCCTTCCACTTTTCTTAAAGCGTGGAATACAGCTGGTCTGGGCTGCTAAGATAGTATTTTTCAACAACACCCAAGCTTGATGTAAGTCTTTAACCTTTGCAACTGCTCCTTTTAGTTTTTTCTTAAATATTTTCCTCATTTTATCATAGTCTCCCTTTCGAAAGTTAAAAGGTAGTACTGTGGATTTCCGTACTATCCCTCCTCCACTAATTAAATCAAAGGCGATCATGCTATGATCACTATTGCCAAGTGGCCAACAACACCCTTATCTCTTGCACTATATCTGGTGTTCCACTAAAGACCAGGTCTAATATGGCTTCCCCTCTGGTCGGTTCATGAACCAGCTGCTCCAAGAAGCAGTCATTTATGTCATCTAGGAACTTTATCTCCCTAGCATGTCCTGCCATGACACTGACCCAGTCGATACCGGGCTAATTGAAATCACCCATTATTATTACTGCGCTGTAACTTTTGTTAGCTTCCTTGATTTCTTTGAGCATTTCATCATCCATTTTTTCATTCTGGCCCGGTGCCCATGGGGAGCCAGCAAGGCTGTCATGCAGGGTCTCTGATGTAATACATGCAGACACTGAGTAGGCCCACATAGGTTCTGGCCATGTGAACACAGGCTTTGGCCAGCATTGTCTCTTATGAAGGGCACATTCTAAACATGTATGGTACTGTTCCCCCCACCCCTAACCCCACCCTAACATTCACCTCCAAGCACTGTCTTCCCATATGGTGGCAGGCGATGCAGAGACCAACATGACATCCTGTGCCACATTTCGGCAGCTAGAATTCTGCATGCACCATTCAGAGGTTAGTGTCCTACAGTCACAATCAGGCACTCAAGTGCATTTGGACTCTCATTTGGGGTAATAGGTAATGTACTGCTGAACGCTTTGGACAATGATCAGTAGACAGTGTTGAGATGGTGTTTATTGGGTGTAAATTTTCCTGATATGGACCTGCCTGTATGTACATACACTGCACGGAGCAGAGTCCCCTGGATTGCACTCTGTGACAACAGCATTGAACAAGTGCAACATACATGCAGGTAAATCACAGAATCTTTATAGTGCCACCAATTAGGTGACTGAATTGGACATTCACAGAGGCCAGCCCTCCACTTGAGCCTACTTCCCTGCACCAAGTGGGCTGACAGTGCACCAAGTGGGGGCAGCTGCACCACGTGGGCTGACAGTGTTGCCATGGATACAGCTGTTATGGCAGTTGGCATTAATCAGACCTCTCACCTGTGCAAATTGGTGTGTCCTGAGGCCTGGAGGCTCAGTCAGAAGTGAGGGTTGCAACACACACAAATGTGTCCCCCCTGCTCACTTCACTCAAACCAGAAGATGATTTGGTAGCTGTACAGCAGTGTCATGTTGGGAGGTAAGTGTAGGGGAATGCTGTGGGGATGGGCCTTGACAATGATGTAACTGGGAATGCATTACAGTGTCACCGCCATGGTTTGCAACTACTTATTGAAAACTAATCTTCTGCTTGTAAATGGTGTCTCACACAGTATGTGGGTTTGCGGTATAGCTGACCTGCAGCATGTTATATACAGAACCATAAACTGTTAAATCCAAGTTTCAATCCCTGTTCAATGTAAATACTATGTGGCCCGTCTGCACGGTATATTGTTCTGTTTAATGTACACCGCACTGATATGTAATAGCGCGGTATATAAGAGAAGTTAAATAAATAAATAAAAATAAATAAATAAAATAAAGCCTGGGCACCACATGCATGCACAGTGCATTGCTGCAGCTCACACTCCTCTGGACACACACACACACACACACACACACATACACATGAGCCCACTGTTCAAAAGTGATGCAGGGTTGGCATTCTTACTTGCCCCTTAGGCCTCCTTTGATGCTCCACCACTGTCAATGCCTGCTCAGATGCTGTCAACACCTGGTCAGTGTGCTGGTGCTATTAGCATGCTCTGCATTCCAGCAGTGGGTGGTGCAGCTTCTCAATGTGGCAGCTGAGTGTGTGGAATCATGCTGGTTGAAATGTTGAAGGATATACATGGTCATTGTCAGTATGTATGAGGGCACCAGTTGGGGTATGCCTAGGTCTGCTTAGATCTCTGCACGCTATATGCCATACTTGTTTGATAAGGTATGTTTGGCAGGTGTGGGAGATCTGTATGTTGCACTGCCTTGCTATGCTGCTGGTTCAACTGACATTCATGTCTTACATATGGGAACTGTCCAGTCAAAGAGGTAGGCCATGATACATGAACACACACATTCCAGACCATGGGTATCCTAGTAGAATGACCAACATACCCATTTCCTGGTGTGTGCTTGTAGAGGCAGTCATGGAATAATCTCATATTTTGCAGACCACAGTAGGTAACTTAGATTCACATGTGGCTCAGATGGTTGTAAATGACTAAGTACTTACTCATGGAGGGGTCACAAGTTCATACACAGGTAAGAACATAAGATATGCCATACTGGGTCAGACCAAGGTCCATCAAGCCCAGTATTCTGTTTCCAACAGTGGCCAATCTAGGTCATACGTACCTAGCAGTTTCCCCAAAAGACACAGGTTCCACAATGCTTGTATTGGGTCAAGCATTGTGGTTATCCTGGGTCCCTTTTAATAATGATTTATGGACCTTTCCTCCAGGAACTTGTCCAAACCTTTTTTAAACCCAGCTACACAAACAGCCTTTACTACATCCTCCGGTAACAAATTCCAGAGTTTGATTACACGTTGAGTGGAAAAATATTTTCTCTTATTTGTCTTAAATAGTTTATCCTGTAGCTTCATTACATGTCCCCTAGTCTTTCTATATTCTGATAATGTAAACAATCAATCTACGTTTACTTTTTCCACTCCTTTCATTAATTTATAGACCTCTATCATATTTCCCCTCAGCCGTCTCTTTTCCAGGTTAAAGAGCCCTAACCTTTGTAGCCTCTCTTCATAGGAGTAGCCTTCCATCCTCTTTACCATTTTGGTGGCTCTTCTCTGTACCTTTTCTAATAACGCTATATCCTTTTTAAGATACAGCAACCAGAATTGCACACAATATTCAAGGTGCGGTCGCATGATGGAACGATACAGAGGCATTATAATATCCTTTGTTTTATTTTCCATTCCTTTCCTTATGATACCTAGCATTCTATTTGCTCACTTGGGCGGAGGGTTTTAACATGTTATCCACGATGACGCCTAAATCTTTTTCCTGGGTGGTGGTTCCCAATGTGGAACCTTGCATCGTGTAACCATTGTTTTTGTTGTTCTTTCCTAGGTGCATAACTTTGCACTTGTCCACATTAAATTTCATCTGCCATTTAGATGCCCAGTCTTCCAATTTATCAAGATCCTCTTGCAATTTTCCGCAATCCTCTTGGGTTTTAACAACTTTAAATAGTTTTGTGTCATCTGCAAATTTGATAACCTCACTCATTATTCCCTTTTCCAGGTCATTTATGAATATGTCAAAAAGCAGCGGACCCAGCACAGATCCCTGGGGTACACCACTATTCACCTTTCTCCATTGGGAAAATTGGCCATTTAGCCCTACCCTCTGCTTTCTATCTTTTAACCAGTTCCTGATCCACAATAGTACACTGCCTCCTATCCCATGACTTTTTAGTTTTGCCAAAAGTCTCTGATGAGGGACCTTGTCAAAGGCTTTCTGAAAGTCCAGATACACAATATCAACCGACTCACCTTTGTCCACCTGTTTATTCACTCCTTCAAAAAAACATAACAGATTAGAAAGACAAGATCTTCCTTGTCTAAAGCCATGTTGGCTGTCTCCCATTAGGCCATGACTGTCTACTGTACATGCTGAGTAATTCTGTTCTTTATGATAGTTTCTATGGAGATGAGGAAGCAAAATGGTCATTTTTCCTCTGACATGGCCTGTTATCATATTGCATAATATTCCTGCCTTAGTGGCATATTTTCCCTCCACATGCACATATCCACTCAATATGGACAAGTGAGGGGCATCCTGATCCCATGGCTAGTTCATCCACTCAGCAAATTAGCCAAGTATCAGGGTCCATGAATCATGGTTGACAGCATGCCGGCCAATCTCTCCCTCCCTGCCATCATGGCACAACCACTGCTTCAGTGTTGCAGGCGACATTATTGAAGTTGCCCATATGCAGCTAGTCATACTATGCCGCTCCTGCCCCCCTCCACCTGGGGATGTGGACACGTGTGCTGATGCCTTAGACCTCAGAAGGATCACCATGTGCTCTGCTGTACCTGCTGCTGACATGCTTGCCATCCCACTGACAATAGTGGCAACTGTAGTGTTGTACCTGACACACAGGGCTAGGACACAGATTTTGTCTGCAGCAGGCCATGGCCACTGTGACCACCCCCACCCTCACACAATGCTGACATGGCAGTATGGTGGCTGTGTGGGTGGCATGACCCCTTTTTGACTGCAGTAGCATGTATGTGTGCTGCCACTGTCACAGTGGAGTCCTACCAGATATCACAGATGTACACACTAGGCAGCAGTCTTGTAAGCCTAGTGGACCAGCCAGCCCCACTGCATCGCTCACATGACACCTCTTTGCCAATTTGGCACCAACAACATAGTGTCTTTTATTAATAGGGCGCCATGCTGTTGCTGCCAATGGAGCACTTCTATCACTAATTTGAGAACTACAGTGGGTGGAGCACATTGCATACAATAGACTAGGCTCTCTCCCCTCAGAAATAGCTCTTACCATGAGCTTTCAGATGGCGATAGGGTACCATTGCCAGGAGCTTTAATGCATGGTAGCACAAACCAATGTTAAGGGATCGCTTGCTATCCCTGCCCAGTCTCCGTCCATTAATGCTCACTTGCCACCTCCTTTTATCTTAACACTTCCTTACCATTCCCCCTAACTGTATCCCATGTCTACAGATTGTGCTGTCTGTCTTGACTAGATTGTAAGCTCTAATGAGCAGGGACCGTCTTTTACATGTGTCTGTGCAGTGCTGCGTACGTCTTGTAGCGCTATGCAAATGGACACAGCATTATCGGCGCTTTCCACAGCATTAACCACTCACAAGCTCTGATGACATCCGTTAATGGCACCTTTGCTCCCTTACCACTCTTTAGTAAACATACCCCTTAGAAACATATCCCTTAGACATCCTTTCTGAAATCCCCCTCCAATTCAACTGGCTCAACTTTCTCTACCTGTTTATCTAAACCAGTGGTTCCCAACCCAGTCCTCAGGTACCCCCAGGCCACTCAGGTTTTCAGAATATCCACAATGAATATGCATGAGATAGATCTGCATACAATGGAAGCGCTGCATGCAGATTTATCTCATGTAAATTCATTGTGGATATCCTGAAAAACTGACTGGCCTGGGGGTACCCAAGGATTGGGATGGGAACTACTGATATAACCTTCAAAAAATATAGCAGATTGGTGAAACAAGACTTTCCTTTGCTAAATCCATATTGGCTTTGTCCCATTAAACAATGACTCTCTATATATTCAATAATTTTGTTCTTTTTAATAGTTTTTACTATTTTCCTTGGCACTGACATTAGAGTTACTGGTTTGCATTTCCCGGATTACTCCTGGAACCCTTTTTAAAAATTGGTGTTACATAGGCCAATCTCCAGTCATCAGGTATTATAGATGATGTCAATGATATTTTAAAGATAACTAATAGCAGATGTGTAATTTCATTTTTGAGTTCTTTCATCCCTCTGGGATGTATACCACCCAGTCCATATGATTTTTCTACTCTTTAGTTTATCACATTGCTGTATTACATCTTCTGGGTTTATTGAGATTTGTTTAAATTCTTCTGATAATCATCTTTAAATATCATTACTGACGTGGGTAACGTCCCTTCATTTTCCTCAGTAAAAACCGAAGCAAAGAATTCATTCAGTCTCTCCGCTATGGCTTTATGTCTCAATAGTGCGCACTATGTGCAAATAGTATACACTATTAAGCAGAAGTGTTCATTATTAAGCATTAGTATGTGCTATTTGCACATGCATGAATAGTAAGCACTATCACTCAATGGTTTGCACTATTATTGACAGATGGGAAGTTATGAGATTTTGGATAGTTTTCTTCCATTTTCATTTGAAAAGGAGATGAAACGATATAGCAAATGTCGTTGACATTTCCCATGTTGTTTCAAATGAATGCACATCCCTAATGATAATATGCATTAATGCAAGTTACCATGCAATGCACCTTAGAAAGTAGATCATGTAGTTAGGTAATTTCTATATTGTCTCTTTTCCAAGTAAAACTTCAAAAATCCTGCTTATCACTATAGCATTATATGAATCAAATGAAGTTTGGTAAATCATTTCCAAGCACACATCAAACTTTCTGTCTTCACTTGTCCAAACTCTACAATATGTATGCATTTAATTAGTTAGTTAGTTGCTTCTACGTATATATTAAGAACACAAGAATTGCTATTAAGATCAGCCTCCTGTTTTCAACAGTGGCAAATCAAGGTCATAAACACTTGGTAGGTTCCCAAACAATAGCAAAATTCGCTAGGAATAAACTGTGTTTTCTCAAGTCTAGCTTAATAACGGTTTATGGACTTTTCCACCAGGAACTTGTCCAAATCTTTTTTAAACCTAGATACACTAATAGCTTTTACCACATCCTCTGGCAATGACTTCCAAAATATCTTCTCCTATTTTTTTAAATGTCCTACTTTTAACTTCATGGTATGCCCCCTGCCCCTCCCCCCACCCATAGTCTTTATATTTTTTGAAAAAGTAAACGATTCATGTTGATCCATTCCACTGAGGATTTTATAGACCTCTATCATATCTCCTCTCAGTGGGCTCTTCTCCAAGCAGAAGAACCTTAACCTCTTTACTCTTTCATTTTTGAGATGCAGAGACCAGGATTGCACACAAACTCAAGGTGCAATCACACCATAGAAGGATACAGAGGCATTATATAATCTTTGCTTTATTCTATGCTCCAAGCCACAGGACTGGGGTCCCTGGCAGCCACAGGTAACTGGGTCCCTTGCCTGGGGAGCGGGGCCACTTGCTCCACGACTTGGAGTTGGGCATGAGGGCAGAAGGTGTGTGTGTGGGGGGGAGGGGGTAGGCAGGATCACAGAGCCAGTGGTTGAGGACTGGCAAGTTGGGGAGGGGGGTGTAAAGATTTGAAAATCCCTTCCCAGCTTTGAGAAGCGATCCCTTTAAGGCGGGGCATATGGCGAGGGAGGGGTGGGAAGGGCCAGAGCAAGGGTAGTTAGTTGCAGGAGGGTGGCCCCTTCCTCCATTCCCTCATAGTGTGGCAGTCCAGTGCAGCGGCATATGGGGTTTTGTGAGTTTTAATTTATTTGCAAATTTTTTCCTTACTCATTTGTCGGGTTGGCGTGTTTCTTCTGTTTTTCCCTGTTCTGGTGGATGTGGGATGCCGGCAAAATGCCGATCAAAGGCAGCAGGACCAGCTGCATTGCCAGAGGTGGCACTCCCTGAGCCTCCAGTGAGTTTGGCGGGGGGAGGACACAATTGTGGCTTCAGCTGCAGCGGAAGACAGGCCAGGGCTAGAGCACCAGAGGCTGCGCCTGTGGCTGGGAGGGAGATGTGTGTGGCGGTGGGGAAATCTGTGGAGACTATGGCCCCTCCCCTTGGAGCTGCGATCTCTGCTGCTATTCCAGTGTGGCCTTCACATAGTCACGTGAAAAAGGCTGCTGGATTGGCGTGTGAGCAGGGGAAGAACAGGACCGTTGGTCTACAAGGCAACAGTGAGCTTCCGGGCTTTGGGCCTGGCCTTGAGCCTCAAGGAAGAGTCATGCCATTGGGACTGGCTGATTGTGGATCTTGGGGGAGGGCATCAGGAAGGGGCTTGAGACAGGTCTTTTCTAGCCTCGGGCTGCATTAATTGAAGGTGCAGAGAGTGACAGAGGCTCAGGAGATGGGTCCGGGAGTGCAGGCCACACCCTTCTGGGGCAGTCTTTGGTCCCAGGGGCTAGAGGGGCCATAGAGGAGCACCATCCCAGGACCTCCTCTCCTGTTGCGCTCGGTGGAAGAAATGGGTGGAGGTCCTGGGATGGGGGTAGACAATAGATGGAGCTGGATCAGAGGAGCCCCAGGTCTATTCATAAGCAGGTCAGTTGGGCTCCTCTGATGGGTTCCTCATTCAGAGAGGCGGAATTCCTTAGGTACAGGGGAAGGGAACGTGAGGGGCTGTGTTTAGCAAAGTCTGGACACAGCAGCTCCTGATTGGACAGCAGACAGCTATGTTATGGTCCACTTGAGTGCAGGGTTCTTCCTATTCATTGTGGTCAGGCTAGCCGGCTATATCAGTGGCTCATTGGGCAGCCCCTGCAGCCCTCAGTTCTGCCATTTCTTTTTTCACTTTACAGGAAATTGCCTGTGTGCAGCAGTGGCCTGTGGTGATGGGTCAGCAATTGAGTGATGGCGCAGCCAGTAGTAGCAGTCTGAGCTACCTGGAGGTGGGACTGAGTCAGGAGGAGCAGCGGTCACAGGAGGCTGCCAATCAGTGGCCTGCATCATCGAGCTGTGCCCCAACTCTGGATGAACCTAGTAGGGTTATTCATCCAGGTGAGTCAGGGGGCAGTGTGATGGAGGGCAGCAGGGATGGGCATTGGGGAAGGCTGATGGGAGCTGATGGGAGGTGGGGTGCCTGTGCTAGTCATCTTTATGGAGCTATGGGAGGTGATTTTTCATGTACTGCAGTGCAAGATTCAAAAACGAAAGTACATAGATATTTTTCATCTGTTGGGGTGCAGAAAAAGGTCAGGTGAGAGCAAGAAAAAATGAAAGTAAAATGAGAAAGCTGGATGGCTAAAGAAGGGTCGCAGAATGTAGTCATTGGACTAGAGCTTTCTCCGCTTAGTGAGCATATGGGGGCTTCACATGCCAGGGCAGTATGGGCTCTCCTAGTCTATTCAGACTCTATTCTCAAGGTCTTCCAGATCCATGAGGGGTGGGCTTGGCTTAATTATGATGAGAAGTTCCATGATAAGATGGAGGAGAACAAACATATGTTAAGGGGGACTCAGGATATCAATCTTTGGCTGACGCAGATGTCAGTAAAGATGGGTTTGGCAGGGGTGCGGTGGTGAAAGGGGGCCTGTTGACTGCTCTAGTGGGGGCTGCTCCTTTCAGTCAGTGGCAGGTGGCCCCCAACAGACTAAGAGCGGGGGAAATGTGAGTGACATCTCTTAGAAGTTCAGCAAGTTGCATTGCTTATCCCCTGACTGCAAGTTCCACCACATATGTTCATTGTGTAGGAAGGGGGCATGCTACCTCCAAGTGCAGCTAAAAAAGGGTCGTTGGGGCCCCTTCCTCAGGCAAGTAATCTAGCTCATTTCCAAAAGGCCTATACCCCAGTGTGGATTGAGGCCATATGCCTGTGGTTGGTCCACTGTTGGAGGCAGGAAGATGTGATTAGTTGGAGAAGGGATTTGAGTTTGGGTTTTTGATTCCTTTTCAAGGGGTGGCAGTTAGCACAGCGGCGTGGAACACACCTTCGGTAGAGCATGTTTTGGAGGTGGTACGAATGAAGCTGGTGGCAGAGTGTGAGCTTGGTCATATTGTGAACCCCTTTATTTATTTATTTATTTACAGTTTTTTATATACCGCACTATTCGATATCAGCGCGGTTTACATGAAACAGAAAAATCAGAACATGTACATAGTTCTGTGTTACATATAACAGGTCAGAAAAACTTGGGTAACAGGGGAAACTATTTACATACTGGAGTCAAAGAGTAGCTATAACATGGGAAACTTTAGCGATCGCCCGGTTTTTGTTGTCTCCCCTTTGGGAGTAGTTCCCAAGAAGGAACTGGGGAAATTTTGCTTGATTCACAACTTATCTTTTCCTTCAAGTGGTGCTGCAAGTGCCGGAGGAATTGTGTTCAATTTGTTAGATATCTTTCGATTGTGCCATGCCCCTTGTCCGCCAGGGTGGTTCATGTGCCTTAGTTGCAAAGGTAGATATTGAGTCAGCTTTATGCCTTCTCCAAGTCCACCCTTCAGCCTTTCATTTCTTAGGTTTCACATTCAAAGGCCTTTTATATTTCAACCAGTGCAGACCAATGGGTTGTTCCATGTCTTGTGCTTATTTTGAGATGTTCAGTAGTTTTTTGCAATGGGTCCTACTCCAGCATTCCTGTGTTCCCAGTGTGGAGCATTATCTAGTTTATTTTTTGTTTGCCAGGCCTAGCCAGACTGGGACTTGAGATGTTCTGCTAGAATCCTTTGTAGCCTTGGCTCGGGAATTTGGCATCCTATTAGCATTAGACAAAATGGAGGGTCCGGTAACAAAGCTAACCTTCTTGAGTATTGAAATGGACAAGGTGGCCATGATAGCTAGGTTGTCGGCAAAGAAGGTTATTAAGCTATGGGCTTTGATGGCCTCTGTGGGGTCCAAAGGTAAGGTCACGCTGAAGGAGAAGCTGGCTCTGGTTTTGCCTGTTGGGTAATCCCAATGGGCTGCACTTTTCCCAGGCACTTGACTCATGCCATTTCCAGAGTATTCAACCTCATCATCACATTTGAGTGTCTAAGGGAATGTGCGAGGACCTCAGAGTGTGGGAGCCATTCCTAGCCAAACTTAATGGAACTTCAATTTTACAAATGGGCGAGGTCTTGAATGTAGATTTGCAGCTCTTTTCTGATGTGGCTGGTGGTCCAGGTTTTAGCATATATTTTCAAGGTGCTTGGTGTTCTAAGCAATGGCCGAGAGATTGGCATGCATCAGGTCTGATGCATGATATTACCTTCCTTGAGCTCTTTCCAATTGTGGTGGTGCTGGCAATTTGGTCTGAATGCCTCCCCAACCATTGGGTCATTTTTTAGTGTGAAAATGCATCAGTTGTTGAGGTCATTAACTATTATTTCCCATGTTGCTTGCGGGTCACTACCCTGATCCGTGCATTTGTATCATTTTGCTTGTGTTTAACCCTAAATTTAAACTAAACAGACAAAATATTATTCCGAATTAATTATTTATTATATGAAGGTTAAATGTTTTGAAATTTAATGCTTTATCATAAAATTACATGAAGAAGAGTTGCCATGAAAGCAGTTTTTGCATGCACTTGATGAACACAGTAAAGTACTACAGTCATGTGCATGAGACACAGACAATTTCTGAATGTTCTTTGCAAACATTGCACTTGCAGGAGGTGCAAACTATGTTGCTTTTCTTGTCTTTTTCTCTGGAACAGCAGTGACACCTTGCCCTTTTCTTTGGGATCCCGACATTGCAAACAGCATCAGTGGCTTCTTCAATGCTGGAAGAAGTCTTGCTGCAATTACTCTGAAGTAGCTGCTTTCCTAATTCCAAGAGGAATAGACAACGTCTGTGCTTTGACTTGGACTGCCATTCTGGATTTAGTGACATCCAAACAATGAAGGCATTGAAAGCACTGATGTCCAACATGTTGTAGAAGATTGTCATTGGCCAGCGTCTTGTAATTCGTTTTGTGATATACGTGCGCAACATTTGATCTGCCGTATCTACTCCACCTTTACTAGAATTATAGTCCAAGATCATGCATGGTTTTTTGTCTGGACATGTGTTATCTACTTCTTCTTGATCATGCAAACTGCTCAGAAGAACAACCACTTTTCCTTTCTTCGGGCAATAGGAAACCAGAGTGGCGTCATTGTGAAAGGCAAACAGTGAAGTGAATACCTCTCGGCCCTTTGCTGCTACAAATTCTGGAGGTAATTCTTTTCTGTTCTTTCGAATTGTCCCCAAAAGTGTCATTTGTTTTTCTAGCAATTTCCATGACAGGGATAAACTGCAGAAGAAATTGTTAACAGTAACATTTCTGCCAGATCGCGTCATTCCTTCAGTGAGTTGCAGCACAACCCTTTCACCCTGATTCTGTTCCCTGTTTTGTCCGAGTTCCCTTCCTGTATATACTTGAAGACGCAGAACATATGACGCTGCACTGTCACACAACATCCATAGCTTTATGCCATATTTCCCAGGTTTGCTGGGAATATATTGTCTGAATGGAACACGGCCATGAAATGTAAGCAGTTGCTCATCCACGGTAACATTTTCACCAAGAACAAGGCGTCACTTAGAGTTGCTTCCCAGGTATCAAAAATGTGTCTGATTGGAGCAAGCTTATCCATGCCTCATTGTTCATGTCTGTTGGTTGCATCATCAAATCTGAGAGCACAAGAAATTTGCTGAAAACGGTTAGGGGCCATATTTTTACTGAAAACAGAATGACCATCTTCAAGGTTCCACAACTCAACTATGGATTCATTTCGTGACTTGTACACGCCTGAGAGGATCAGAAGTCCAAGAAAACGTTGAAATTCTCTGTCTGTCAAATCTTTCCAGGTGTTGTTATAAATGTGTCTTCCTTGTTTGCTCGTCCACATCATGATTTCATTCAATAAGCTCTTCCTCATGAACAAGTGGAATGCTGCAAGAGGGCCATCAACATTTTGTACAGCATACCTTGTAGGACCTTGTTGTGCGGGCATGACATTAGCTCTGGCGTATCTTCCATCAGCTTGCTTTATAGGTTTCCTGTTACATGATGTGGCATCATTAGATACATAGGGGTATGTTTACTTGTATGGTGTTAACGATCGTTAGCGCACTATAGCACGCGCTATAGCGCATTAACGATCATAAACGCACGATAGCGCGCGCTATCACGCGCTAACGAGCGTAATGCTCCGCGGCGCGGTAAAACACCGCAGAAGGTGGAGAGAGGGCGGAGAGAAGGGGTCAATAGGCGGAGAGTGGACGGGGAGAGGCTCCCTTCACACCAACGCGCTGAATTTCAGAGCTTAATTCCAACGCGAATGAAAACCTACCGGTAAAAGCACTTTAAAGGGGAGAGAAACCATTTCCGTGTCAGCAATGTACAGCCTAGGCAGGGAAACCAAAAAAAGGTGATAAGTGTGATACATGTGCACAGAACAAAAGGGCACAGAAACACCGAAAATGACCCCAACAAACTGGAAAAAAACAACAACCAAGCTGGCAAATAGTGCTAGCAATGAGAAACATCAACCCCCCCCCCCACCGAGTAAGCTCCATAGAACAGATATAATTCGTGGAAGGGTCCATACTCCGTCCCCATACAAGGTGCATGGGCCCACAGTGAAATAGCGCTGCTCAGGGATTTCCCCACCATCGGACAGGGTTCCTATGGCATGCACATGTCCAGCATCATCAGGGCGGGCATGTCGGAATGGGCAACCGGGCAGATGCTGGAAAAGGCGATACAGAGGGCTGCAGGCGGCACATGCTGTGGTGCAGCTGGGCCACAGTGGGGACTAGGGTGATGCCTAGCTGGCCCATAGGAATGCTGAAACAGTAGAGCAGCCAGACAGCAACTGCTGAGGGCCCAACATGGGCAAGAGTGTGCTTCCCACAGTGTCACAGGGAATAGTACCCAGCAGGTACCCCCAATGGCACGGAACATTGGCAAGTGGTGCTGGGGGAAAGCGTGGACAGCTATGCAGGCACCCCTACCCCAGAACCCGCACCATAGGCAGCCACCTACCTGCACACTGGATGGCCTGGGACTGCGCATCACCAGCTCCACCAGCATAAGGGCATGTCTGCATGGTGGCTGAGGGATACTGGTGGTGGAGGGGGCAGTGGCAGCTGCCCACAGCAGACCGTGGCCTAGCCCTGTGTAGGTGGGTGCTGTGCACTGCAGCAGACAGGCCCTGTCTGACCAACAGTCATGGTAGCACCAGGGAATGCACCATCCCTGTGAGAACATAGTGGTGCAGTGCACAGAACCAGTGTATTCAGAAGCAGAAGGTCACAGGTTCAAGTCCCAGCTGTGGTTTCCGCCAACCCAGTCCTCATATTTTACCCACTACTATAACGTGCTAATACAGACAGAACCGTTCTTGCAGATGACGTAAACATGCCCAAAACACCCACATTTTACCCTACAGAGCACAGACACCATAAACATGCACATTACCTAGAGCAGAGCCTCCCAAATGCAGTCCTGGAGGGCCAAACACCATTCCGGTTCCATGCTGCCTCTGATGAAGATGCCTGTGCTGCATTTCTATGCGCCACCCCCATGGTATGCAGATGTTTCTCATGCATATTCATGAGGGACAGCATGAAAACCCGAACAGTGTTTGGCACTGCAGAAATGGAGTTGGGAACCTCTGCCGTAAAGCAGCAGCCAACAGGGGCAGACACACCCGCACCCACAGGCCCCATTATCCACAGCCTCCTGGAGAGGCAGGACTTTGGGCTCTGCGTGCATCTCCCAATACTAGCACATGCATACCGTAGTAATGCCACCCTAAACCTGGGAATATGGTACACATCTATCAAAAGGTTGCTATGATTACTGGCAGATAGCAATTCCTAGGTTAAGTACAAGTTCCTGAGTGAGCTGCATCATAGCAACCTCTCTGATGTCTGTGGAGTGTGCTACAGGTCCTGTGTCTGACAGTGTTAACCAACCTGGGGAGTGACTCCTACAGTATTGCGTACCATAGCCATGCCTGCACTGTGCCCAGGACTGGTGTGGTGGCCTGGTCTGCCCAACACCTCTATAGTTGCACAATGCTGGCATAGGAGTGTGTGTCTATCTATCCAGTGTGTGGTGGCTTCCAATACCCTCCACAGCCCACACTGCTAGCACTGTTGCCAGTATTGGCCTGCCAATGTGCATAATGAGGAGCAAGGTACCGTGGGAATAGCCTGGATAGGATGGCCTGGCCTTGCTGCATCTGCGCAGGGCATAGGGCAATAGCTCGGACATTGTAGTGCCCGGTGCCACCTGCACGGACAGAGTGGCCACAGCATGTCCTGCTGGGAGGTCACTCTCACCCTGACTGAGCAGTGACCACGGCATGGCTAGGTTCCCCCATAGTGCTATATAGCATTTCTCTCATGTGATATATATGGGTTTCCTTTTGGGTCCCAATCACTGATTTATCTGCTTGGTGCGAATGCTGACATCCGTGTTCCGGGTACATGCATCTTCTCCAGGACCATGCACTATGAACTAGCTGGCGGACTGTCTGTAGCTAGTATGCTGTCTTGCTGGAACACCTTGCAGGGTGCAGCGGCTGGAGGTTTGCTGCTGGAGAATGTCAGATAATGGTGGGGGGCAGCTGAGCATTTCCATGCCTACCGTCTGTCTGCTATTGCGTTATGAATGTGTGCCGCTCTGACTGTTCCCCAGCAGGACTGCTGTTGCTGGTCCCTTCTACTGCTGCCATTGTAGGGAGGTAGACTGTGGATCTATTGGTGGGTGATCCTGTTTCCCCCGGAGCCCCAGAGGGTGGGTTTTGTGGTGGTACATAATCTGCCTATGGGTCCATACACCACCATATTGGGTATGACGGGTACAATTTTCCTGACATGTGCAAACATTAACCCGGCTGCAGAATGTGGATTAAAATATTATAGTAGGCCTTCAAAGGGCTACACATGATGCTTCAGCCAGCCTTATTTATTAGGCACACTGGGGAATCGAACCCATAACCCTTGTACCATCAGTCTGTGTAGTAACCATTGTGCTACAGTTCTGTTTCTGTATTTGGTGTCTTTGCGCTGTCTTAAGCTTGCGTGCAGTAGCGCGCGCGCTGTAGTGATCGTTGCTGCACGGCACACAATACTGCACGCAACTGCGCGTTATCAGTTACGATGTACCGCCCATGTCCTTTTTTGGCTTTCCTTCCACTAACGCGGCTCATAACGCGAATTGCACTAACGCAGTTTAGTAAACATACCCCATAGGCTTCAATGGCAACATTTCTGCTTATAGTTGATGACCTCTTAGCTCCTCTACGACCACAACTAAGATTCCTCACAGATGATACTGTCACCGAGGACTCCTGCCTTCTTCCCTGACCAGCACAGCCTTGACCTTTGCCTCGACCTGTAACTTGACTCTTTGCTGCAGGCGATGTTACCGGCTCAACATCAGTCTCACATTCACTTGGTGACCAACTGCTGTCGCCATCTGAATCATGACTGTCATCATCAGATTTATCGCCTGAACTTGGCTGATATGCTTCTTCGCTTGCTGAATATGCTGCATCATCAGAAGACTCAGAGCCATCACTGTCAGCATCTTGTTGCAATATTTCTCTTACTTGGGCAGCTGAATACTTTTGTTTTGACATCATAAACAATAACTTAAAATAAATAAACAAAGATAAAGTTGAATAAAACGCAAAGCAGTTTTACTATAGGTATACAATAATCGTGATGAATGAGCTGAAAGCCTTTAGATTTCATCGGAAATAATGAGAGATCATATGATATCAATTACAGAAAATGTGTAATTTTCATAAAATAAAGAGTACAAAAAATAAATGATACGTAATCAATGATAAATACCTTTGTCAGATCAAAAAATTCACAAAACTGCAAATTGTATCACGATCCAAACCGGACGTAAGCAACTGGGGTCAAAAATGACCCCACTGGTACTCTGTGCTGCAATTCATCACTAGCTTCACCTAGCGGATGAAAATTATTCCTCTCATGGCGCAATATATAGAGAATATTGAGATGTGAAAAGTCACAAAAAGATTGCATTCTTGAACAACTAGTTTCTGAGATACGTGTTGTGAAACTTGCATTGGGGTCACTTTTGACCCCATCGGTACTCCCAGGGTTAAATGAGATTGTACGGGTAAGGCGTGTGCCAGGCTGTGTTAATCATATTGCCGACTTCTTTCCCACTTTAAGTGGCCTCTTTTTTGGGATATTGTTGCCAGGATTGAAAGTGGAGGGTGTGACAGTTCTGGTCCACCTATGGCAGCTTGACCTCTAGAAATGATAAGTCTTCTGCAAAGATCTGTTTCTCCTGCTACCTGGACTTCTTACCTCAGGGAATTTGGTATTGTTACTGTATTTTTGGAAGTCAGAGGTTGGCAGTATGGGAGGGTTGCTGAGTATTTACTGGGCCATTATATTGTTTTCACTAAGGGCTGAGGTATATTCAAGGCAGCGGTTTGTTCCCACCTGGCTGGGTTTGCCTTCTTTGTGAAAGCAGCTGGTTGGGGAAACCAAATGACGGGGATTTTGCTGCAGAGGCTGTTAATGGTGAGGAAATGGTCCTCTCCAATGCTGCATGACTCCAGGTGGCCAATTTCTCACAACCTTTTGGTCTGGTTGGGCGAAGGGCTGCAAGAGGTGGCGGTCTTTGGATATGAGGTGGCCCTATTCTGGGTGTTTTTTTGCTTTCATTTTTTGGGGCATTGCTCTGCTACAGGCATGTTGTTTGACCATGTTTGGGTGGTGGGCAGCCAGTTGCAGATTCTGATTCCCAAATCGAAGGCTGATCAATTGGGAAAGGGGCTATGGGTGGTCCTGAATAGGACTGAGGATTCAGTCACTTGCCCAGTGTGAGTTTCTGTAGTTACTTGGATTTGCAGCCAGCAAATAGGGACCTGTTGTTTGTATATGCCAATTCTCTGCCTTTGACCTGTTTTCAGCTTACAGCAGTGTTGCGGAAAGCTCTGAAGCATGTGGGTTGTGAGGTGCATCAGTGTGGGTCTCATTTTTTCCATATCAAAGCTGCAATTAGTGCAGTTGCTGTGGGCTTGGATGACCCAGTGATTTAACTGATCAGCAGAAGGTGGTCCGGGATCTTCACTGGCTATATCAGGTTGTGTGTGTGTGTGTGGGGGGGGGGGGATGGTTTGTTGGGATCTGTCTATGTTCTGTTTTGGAGATGCTCAGGGCGGTCTCCAGATTGGTTGTTGGTTGACCACTCATTCATATTTTGGGATGGATGGCATATTGCATTGTGGCCTCTTAGTCCTCATTTGGGATGGGCCTTTGCTGGGGTCTCAGAGTTCTGTCTTGGTGAGCGTGGTATGTGCTGGAGCCAGCTCATGCCCCTGTTGCAGCACTATGCCCGTTTATGGAGCCACCCAAAAAAAGGATTATTGTTCATCTGGTGGGAAATGATCTGTTCTCTTGGACTTGTAAGCAGCTGATTAGGGCTGCAAAAAGAGACTTTGAAAGAATACTTGTGTTATTTCTTGTCATTGTCCTTTATTAGTCAGACATTATTCAGAGGCCTTCTGGCATTAAGCAGAAAAGATAAACCACCAGATTGGGTGGTGGGTACTTGAAAAGGGGTTTATCAGATTTGGCACCCTTGGGTAGAGGTGGAATGTAGATGGGGTTCACCTGTCTTCGGTGGGGCAGGATTTACTCTTCAGTGATTGGCAGGAAGCCTTGGAATCTGCCATTTGGGGTGTCCATCCCTAGTTGAAGCGTTAAGTGGTGTTTGTGGGTATCACAGGCTTCACCTGCCCTGAGCCGGTGGTGGTTATCCGAGCCATTCGGGTTAGTGGGAGCCTTTTTGCTATAGGCCATTGGGCAGGGATTAGGTGATCTCAGCTTGGAAGTTTGGGGGGGGGCAGGAAGATGAATCCCCAGGCTCAGGGACCTCACCTGGAGGATGCTAGCCTTTGCTAATAATATGGCAAGGCTGGTGGTGGGGAATAGGAGTGCTGCTGGGGAGGACAGTGGAGGGGTTGGATATGGTTCCACTTTGCTAGTAATGTGGCAGGTGAGAAACATCTGGAAAAGGAAAAGAGGGTTTATCGCTATTATAATATATGGTGTTTTGATTGAAATGTTAGTTACTTGTTAAGAGAGTTAATGAATAAATTTGCAACCAGTGTTTTCTAAAATGGTGTGTACAGTTGAGTTTGTAAAAGTGGAGGGGGGGATGGGAGAGGGGATGTAAGGGAGCCCCGGGTCCAGGTTACCACAGTTACTATTCCTTTCCTGATAATGTCATTCTGTTTGCTTTTTTGGCCATCACTGCACATTGAACATAAGATTTCAGCATACTATCCATGATGATATCTAGATCTTTTTCCTGGGTGGTGACTTCTAATGTGGAACCTATCATCATGTAGCTATCATTTATTTGAGTTATTCTTCCCTATGTCTTCACTTTGCAGTAGTCCACATTAATTCCATCTGCCATTTGAATGTCCAGATTCCCAGTCTTGCAAGGTTCTCCTCTACAGTTTCTCACAATCCACATGAGATTTAAGAACTTAAATCTCAATAAATTTGGTATCATCCACAAATGTGATCACCTCACTCTGTTCCTAATGGTTTAAATTCAGAAAGGGCTTTATAAAATTAGCCCATGGTGTTTATGGTGTTTAGCAATTTACATGGATCTATCTTACTGTACCTTTTTGTAAAGAGGGTTTCTGATATCGTAACCTCACAAGATGTGTTACCTCTTTCATTTCAGTTTGGCAGAATTTGCATATATCTGTTTTTCCATTTCTTTCACTGATCGCCTGAAACCATCTTTTCGTGTCCATTGTCCTGTGTTGCCATTATTAATTTTTCTTCTTTAAGTTTAAATTCACCTCTTCTTAGCCATCCTTGTGTCAGATTTTGATCTATGTATGGTTGCTGAAGTAACCCTTTGTATTTCTCATTATATTTGTCTGCCTCTTGTTTCCCCTGTTTGCTGTCACTAATCTTTCAAGAATTGTTTTCTCTTGTTTTTCTACTCTTATTCTTCTTTTCACAGATGTGCTGATAGGGTCTCTTATAGGTTTCTGTTCTTCAGAATGTTGGTCCAAGTTTAAAGATGTAATTGTGTATTTAATTTAATTGGACAATTATATTCCATTTGTACCTGTTCTTCTGTACTTTCTTTGTTATCACAGCCTCTTGAAGCTGTTAAGCATGCCTGAAAACCTACAATAAAAGATCTGCATATATAATTTCTTTTTATAAACCCATACCTCCTTCATTTCTTGGTATTTGCATAATTGGCACGTATTAGTTCATATAGATTAACTGGTGGACACAGAAGCATTTTCATGTACTTATATATAATTTTTTGAGATCTTTTCTGAGACCAACATACTGTTCCATAGCCATATGAAAGTGTGGGGATTGTAAAATGATTAATGGGTTGTATGTTATTTCCTGCTGTTCAAGCACTTTTCAATATTTGCTTCAGTCTCCTGTTGCACTCATTAATAAACACTTTCTCTAGTGGCAGGTTTTTCTTTTTTGGGGTGGGGTGTGGGGGAGAGGGATAGTGGTGGATTATGTTGGCATCATGAGTGGATCTGTATTTTCCATTGTAGTCCTAAAACGGAAGCTAGTTTGAATCAGTGTCAGGAGAGGTTCTGTGTTTCTCATTGTTAAGTCAGATGCAGTAACAGGAAAGTCCAAGGCAGTGATCATAGTCTTTTTTTGCGCAGGAGAGGCAGTGACAAATCCAAGTCAGTGATGAGAAATACTCTGTCTCAAGAAACAGCAGGTCCAAGGCAGTAGAAAGAGGAAGTAGCAGGTCCACTATGCAGAAAGGGTATTTGTAATAGAGAGATTATCAGATGTCCAAAGAAGCTGATAGAATGTAAGGTCACTTAACTGGACTTATCTGACCTTGTGATATCCATTACCTAATCTGTTATATTATATTTTTATTGAATTTGTCATGATTACAAAAGTAAACATTAGAAAAGAACATTCCCTTACATAAAACACAAAAGAGAATAACAGTTTTAAATGTTTTCAGAGCAACAATCCAATGCCTCCTTTGTTGGAGATGGTAGTTTGTTTTCCATCTCCACCCCTTTCTCCGATGGAGCTTCTTTTAAGCGGACTGATTTGACTGGAGCTGAGCTTGTATACCCTTCGGGTGTCTCTTTATCATTTTCTGATTCACTGCCAGTTTTTTCTAGTTCTGCTAATTCTAATATTTCTTTGAAAGATGTTTTTGATGCTATACATCGGGTGGAATGTGTTCTTTCGGGAACTCTCGCTCAGCCGTGTAGGTTTTCCCATGACACTGCGAGTGTTCTTCACGGTCATGGTCAGTCTCTCTCAGCTGTTAGTGAGAGGATTTGAAAGTTGGAGGGGTTTGCGGAGAGTGTACAGGTTGCGAGTTCATCTTATATAAAGGAGACCACTGCGCTTCAAAAGAGATTGGAAAGGTTAGAAAACCTATCTAAAGCAAATAATCTTAGAGTTTTAAATTTTCCGTTGGTACGCCTTCTCTCTCCATTTGAGTTATTTAAAAAATATGTCCATGATACGTTGTTATGTTCAACATTTGATGTGGTTAGTATTACTTCTATTTATTATCTACCCCAGGGGGATAGTGAGATAGCTAAATACGGAGAGGCTGATGAGCAGGTGAGCTTGGATCAACTAGATTTAACTCAATTTTTAGAAACCTCTCTAGATGAGGTGACTAAGAGGGCTACCCTACTGGTTACCTTCTCTTCTGAGAGAGAAAAGGTTGCTATTATGAAATTATATTTTGCTAAGAAGGATGTTTCCTTTTCTGGGAGTCCTTTGATGATGTTTCCTGATGTTGCCAAGGTTACCCAGCTCAGACGGAAAGCTTTTTTGCAGCTAAAATCTAGGGTTCTTGCTTTGGGAGGTCAGTTTTATTTAAAATTTCCTTGTAAATGTTTTGTTACTTATTTTGGTAATAGATATGTATTTACTGAAGTGTCACAGTTAGAACAATTTTTGGTGGGTAAGAGTTCGCAATAAGATTATTATATTGTTTTGTTTTGAGTGGTTTGGTTGGGAAGAAAATTGGGGTCTTGATGTTTGGTATGCTTAGCTAGCTGTCTCTCATTTAATGTATTTTTTTGAGATTGTTCCTCTGAAAACATTGCCTAATCTGTTAATTGAGCCACTTGGTTAATTGACAGTGAGATAATAGACAAGCCACTATAAATGGTTTTAAAGTTTTCATTACTGTACCACTAGGCAATCAAACAACTAGCTCATCTTGGTCATTAGGTAGGCATTAAGAGATGAGTATGTAACAGCACACATAGATAAAAAGTATGGGGGATATTCATAGTAACATAGTAAATGACAGCAGTATGGTCCATCTAGTCTGCCCAGTAAGATGACAAGAGTAGGTGCACCTGCTGCTCTGTGCAGGTCACCTCTCCCCATGTCTTTGTTTAGGGGTGAACCCACCGCTCCGTGTAGGACACCCCTGTTTGTTGAGAAATTAGATAATTAAGTTTATTTTGATTTTATCCTGTTGTTATAAAGGGATCCACTGTGTCTTCACTGTGTGAAGTTTGAATTCTGTCACTGTATTTGCCCCCACCACTTCCATCGGGAGGGCGTTCCAAGCATCCACCACCCTTTCAGTGAAATAGTGTTTCCTGACATTGCCTTTCAATTTATCCCCTTGCAGCATCATCTTATGCCCTCTAGTTTCACAGATTCCCCAACTTTGGAAGAGGTTTGTTTGTTCATTAATTCTTTTTAATTATTTAAAGGTCTGAATCATATCTCCCCTATCCCTCCTCTCCTCCAGAGTGTACATATTTAGGTCTTTAAGTCTCTTCTCATAAGGCTTCTGACTCAGGCTCCAAATCATTTTGGTCGCCTTCCTTTAAACCGTTTCCAGTCTTTTTACATTCTTTGTGAGATACAGTCTCCAAAACCGAACACAGTATTCCAAGTGAGGCCTCACCAGTGACTTATACAGTGGCATTAGTACCACTTCCTTTCTGCTGGTAATTCCTCTTTGTATTCAACCCAACATCCTCCTGGTTTTTTCCACTGCCTTGTCACACTGTTTTGCCACCTTGAGATCCTCAGAAATAATCACTCCAAGGTCCTTCTCCTGGTCCATGCACACCAACCTCTCACCCCTATCGTGTACATTTCCCTTGGATTTCTGCTTCCCAAGTGCATGACACTGCACTTCTTCACATTAAATCTTAACTGCCAAGCATTAGACCATTCTTCCAGCTTTTGTAGATCTTTCCGGATGTTATCCACTCCTTCAGGGGAGTCCACTCTTGCAAATATTCGTGCCATCTGTAAAAAGACTTTTCCATTCAGTCAAAGGCATTTATGCAGTTTGCAAACCTGCAAACCACATAAATGCCACTCACTGAGATATTCAATGGCAATAACCCAGTCAGACCCACTGAATATCCCTGGCTTGGCCTCTAAATGCCTAGATGCTTAGCATTTAGCATTGGGGCATTCCTTTGCATGTTTTAGCATTAAATCTTAGCTTCCAAATTCTTGACCATTCTTCAAGCTTTGCTAGATCCCTCCTCATGTTTTCCACATCTTTCAGGGTGTCAACCCTGTTGCAGTTTTTGGTATCATCAGCGCTATATAAATGATTAAGGGTAGTAGTAGTAAAAAGGCATACCTTTCCTGACAGATCTGCCACAAAATTGCTTAGAAAAAATGTTAAAAAGAAAATAACCAAGGGCTGATCCCTGAGGCGTGCCACTGGTAATGTCCCCATCTTCAGAGTGAACTCCATTTACTACTACCCTCTGCTGTCTCCCACTCAACCAGTTTCTTACCCAGTCAGTCACTTTAGGATACATCCCAAAAGCATTCAGTTTATTCATAAGTCACCGATGAGGAATGGTGTCAAAGGCCTAGCTGAAATCTAAATATGCCACATCTAGCATGCTCCTCTCATCCAATTCGATTTCTTTGGTCGCACAGACAAAGAAATCGATCAAATTATCTGACAACTCCTACCTCTTGTAAAGCCATACTGTCTCAGATCCTGTAATCCCGTGGATTCCAGAAATTGCACTATCCTCTGCTTTAGCAGTGTTTCCATTAATTTATTCACTACACAGGTCAGACTAACTGGTCTGTAGTTACCAACCTCTAACTTAATTCCAATTTGTTGATAGGAACCACATTTTCCCATCTCCAGTTCTTCAGTCCTGACTCTAAAGAAGTATTGAAAAAGTCAGCCAGCTTAATCAATAGTACTCCCCTAGGTTCCTTCAATATCCTCCAATTAATCCTGTCCAGCTTCATTGCTCCTCACAAACACTGTCTTCTGAAAATCATTTGAGTTCTACCTCACTTCCATTCCTATTTGTGTTTGTTTTCTAAGGTCCCATTCCCAGCTCTTCATCTCTGAACACAGAACAGAAATATTTGTTAAACTCTTAGGTGGGGGAGCCGATTTACCCTAACCATTCAGCCAATGGGGAAGATGAGTTAACTCTTTCCCCACAGTGATCCCCGCTGCTCTCGCTGATCACTGATCTTTCTGCTTCTCTCTGCACAGTCTGTCAGTTACCACGGCGGTGACTGACAGACTGTGCAGAGAGAAGAAGGGAGATTGGTAATCAACAGGAGCAGCGTTTGATCGGCGATCACTGCAGGGAATGAACCCTGAAGATGAATGGTTAACTTCCCAGGGCAGTGGTTGGCTAGGTGGTATGCTTTGTGCACAGTTAAGGGGTTAAGCAATTCTGCTTTATCTTCATGAGCCTCTACATATTACTCCCCATCTTCCTTGAGTTTTCACAATGCCACCCTTGCATTCTTCCTATCACTAACATACCTAAACAAAAGTCTCGTCCACATGTTTTACTGCATTAGCTATTTTTTTATTCCTTTAGAATTTTTGCCTTCCTGATTACCTGCTTCCATTAGTTTTTAGAGATTTTTCTGTTTGCCTTCCTTTATCTGTGATCTCTTATAGTTTATGAAGGTTAACTTCTTTTTCCTTATCCTTTCAACTACTCCTTTTGAAACCTTAGTGGTCTTCTTTCCTCTTATTTGTATGTACTTTCCTAGCAAAAAAGTTTGTTGCCCTTAAAATATTCCTTTCAGCTTTGTCCACTGTTGTTCTGCTTCTAACAGATGTTTCCATCCAGCTAATGACTCCTTGAGGTATTCCCCCATCTTTGCAAAATTAGTTGTTCTGAAGTCTAGGACCCTTGCTTTTGAATGAACAATCTCCGCCTATATCCTAATATTGAAGCTCAGCATCCAGTGGTCACTGCATGTCAGTTGATCCCCATTACAACTTTAGAAACACTCTCCCCATTTGTAAGCACAAAGTTCAGTATTTCTCTCACCCACATGGGTTACATTACTAGTTGCCAGAATAGTTATCCTTTTAGAGAATCCAGTTTCTCCCTGCTTATAAAAGACACCACAGCACAATCAACATCTGGCAAACTGAAATCTCTAACACTAGTACTTCCCCTCTCTATCTATTTCTTCTACCTTTGAGGTATGTCTGTATATCACACCAGTGTGAATAGATTTTCCATTCCCTCTTTCTAGACTAATCCACACTATTTTCTCCTTCCTTTGTAAGCCTGAGGTTCTGAGGCTTTAATGATATTTTTTACACAGCACCGCTCTTCCTCCCCTTTATTTCCTTGAATAGATTAAAGCCTGGTAGAACTGTGTCCCAGTGATTATTTTCCATGTAACAAAGTTCTGTGACCACCATTATATACAAGTCATCCTATTCTATTGTAGTTTCTATATATAAACTTTATTTCACGTGAAGGCCGATTCCATACTGTGCACATCCAGGCCGTCCGGATATCCACACTATGTATGGGGCACAGTTGTACCTGATTCTGCAACCGCAGGAGACATAGGTACCCATGGCTACAGAATCAGGTCGCTTGAATAGGCTGACGTGCATGGTATGCTGAGTGGTGAGACATACAGCAGGCTGCCCATTCCCCACTGCTCAGTGCTCCTGCTGGTGTGCTGGTGCCATGGCGTCCCATCACCATGGCACTGGGATGCCCCATCACCATGGCACTGGGATGCCCAGCAGGAGCAAGCAAGGTTTAACAGCAGAACACATCTCTTTTCCCTGCTGCCCATCCCTTGGCGGGGTCTACCAGGGCTGGGATTGGGCAGCGGGGACTCACCTACATGCTCTCCGTGTGTTTATGGGGGCAGCCTGGCATGATTGCAGCCTAGCCCGGGTCTTATTCCACCTCCGAGGTAGAACAAGTCGGATGTCCATCTTGCCCCCACTGGACATACAGGGCATGACTGGAATAGGCCTTGTACATCCAGGTGCTACAGCTCGCCCCCACTCTGTCCACTCTCTGCCTCCGTCCTGCCCTCTCCCGCCCCTGCCAGCACTCCCCGCACCGCGGTTCTGTGCATTTGTGGAGCAGTCGATGCTGAATATGGTCCCAGTGAATAGCGGGAGTTGCACATCCAACCTGGACATACATCCCTGCTACTCATGTGACAGAATGACCTCCGTACAGTACTCTAGACATTAGTATATATAATTCTGCAGATGCTGCCCTTTTTTCCTTTTCTCTACTATTTTTTAAAGTTTTACTTACCTGAGGGTTTTCATTACCTCAGGACTTTGTTCGCTCAGTCTGTTGTGAAATATACGTCTCCCTTTTTTCAAAGATGGATGCCATCTCTGCTCAGTAGCCCTTGGAAAATCATGCCATGGTCCAGAAAGCCAAAGTTTTCTTGACGAAACCATCTACACAGCCAGGCATTGATCTTCAGTATGTGAGCCTCTTACCTCTGCCCTGAACCTCAACAGGAAGGATTGAAGAGAACACTGCCTGCACACTTAACTGCTGTACTTTCTGCTCTTGGAAGAATGACTATGAAGGATTTGGACAAGAATCTCAAGTGCAAAGGCATATCGCTGCATAGAAAGATTCCACTTGTCAAACCCATGGAATTTTCAGAAAACGTCAAATGGATATGAACGTTGGACAATGAAGAAGAAAGACAGGAAGAACATTGATGCCTTTGAATTATGGTACTGGCAAAGAATACCATTTACTGTATACCATGGACTGTTCAAAGAACAAATCAATCAGTACTAGAGGAGATCAAACCTAAGTTTTCCTTAGAAGCTCAAATGACAAGACTTTCAATTTTCATGCTTTTGTCATGCAAAGAGAAAGATCATTAAAGACATCATGCTTGGCAAGGTTGAAGTTCAAGGCAAAAGAGGAATGTCATCGATGCGATACCAGTAGCTATGGATACCACTCTATCAACAATTAGCTGCCTAACTAAAGACCGAACATAGTTTAGGACAATTATCCACAGGGTTGTCATGATCAACATCAACTTGATGGTACTTGACAACAAAAACAGCAAATACAGCACATGCCATCATAACTGGACAGAATTTCCAAAAGACATCATACTGATCTGACTTGTCCTTACGTGCAAAAGTAAGCTCTTCAGTAGTTGCTAACTCGTGATTGTTGCTCTTTGGCTAAAAGATCAGGGATCCTTTTCCAAAAGGAGTAGCACAGTGTTTAAAACAGCATGTAGAGCTGTAGGAAAGCTGAAAGTTAAATCCTGCTGAGACTCCTTATAATTTCAGGAAAATCACTTAATCCTACATTGTTTCAAATACAAGCTTCTATTATAAGCCGTCTGGGGACAGTGAGATAACTACTATACTTGAAAACAACTTGTCTTGAACTATTAGTAGAAAAGTACTCATATAAGTTACATTTTAAAAGAAGTCTGACTGTGTTAATGAGCTGCTCAATCAATCATTTTTATGTTATGAGATACCATATATTTCTTCCAGAGACTAAGAAGGCACAGTTAAAAGGACAGTACAATATTAGTATTTGTTATTTAAGTTATTATGAATTTTGCTATGTTCCAAAAGCACTGTACAAAGCAGCAGGACTGCCACATGGGTCAATTTTTTACTGCCTCTTCAGAACAGAGGGCTGGAGAACAAACTAATGTCTGTAATTCAGTATATCAACCGAATAAATAATTTTGTTTGCATATAACATATCCTTGTACAGTGGCAATTTGACTGGATATTAGAATTTTTAAGTAAATAAAACAAATAAATCCATATTCTCTGTACATTTTTCTGAATTATATCACACTGCAGGATCCATATTAATATGTAGAACTTTGCTGTTTTCTGGTTCATGCTGTGTTTTCATAACTAGAACCGAAATTTCAGCTACCATATTGTGGTTAAACAGCGGATGTCTGTTTTGTATATAGTAGTCCTCAAAGCAGATTGGTGGGATTGAGGTGGGAAATTTGAATTTTGGCAGGAAAGTCCATTGGAGAAAGGATCCCCATAGAGTTTCTTTAAGGGGTCATTTTAAAAGTCTTATTCATGCTTTGGACATCTGAAGATGTCAAAATCATAGAGATGTCTCCAGAGTTATTTACAAATGATATCTCCAGTGCAAGAACATCCAAGTAAGCAAGGGACATAGTGGAAGCCCAATGAATTTAGATGTTCCCGTTCGATCTCAGAAACGTTGGGGGCATCTGTAGGCATGCCCATGTTTAGACCTGCTCCAGGTATCAGAAAAGTGTTTACTGTGGCCTTAAAACATCCAAAGAGTATGGAGAAGCAAATGACCAGCCTAAGATCCCAAAGGGCCACAATGAGATTGTAACCCTAGTTTCACTGTGCCTAACCCACTGCTTTAACCATTAGGCTATTAGACATCCCTGCTTTGAAGTGCTCTTCTGGGGACACTTATGTAGATGCAGGGTTGACACATCCACTAGGTGGGATAGATGGCCGCCTAGGGTGGCAGTCTTCAATAGGAAGCATGGCCTGCTACTTCTGACCCTGCTCTAGCAGGACATTGATGTGTTGGAAGGTGGGTGAGAAGCAGCAGAACATGTACTCTGCTTTTAAACTGCTGCTGCTGATGAGCTGCTGATGAGGTGAGCCAAGCCCCCTTCCCACCCCCAAATATAGCATCGACATCAGCGGCAGTAGGGAGGGGAGAGGCTTAGTGGCATGACTAAGAAGGGAATGGCCGAGGCTTCTGCCTGGCGCATCAGAAACCCCTGAGACTCACCGGTCTGTAGTTTTCCTGGATCCCCCTTGAGCCCCTTTTTATAAATTGGTGTTACATTGGCCATTCACCAATCTTCAGGTATTACTTATGATTTTGATGATAGTTATTAATAGTAGGACTGCAATCTCATATTTCAGTTCTTTCAAAACCCTTGGATGTATACCATCTGGTCCAGGTGATTTGCTACTCCTCAGTATATTAAAATGTTGCAATACATATTCCCCATTTATTGATATTTCTTTCAATTTTTCTGATGCATCACCTTTAAATAGTATTTTGGGCATGGGCATCATCCCTACATCTTCCTCAGTAAAGACTGAAGCAAAGAATTCATTCAGTCTTTCCGCTATGGCCTTTTCCTCTCTTATTGGGTCTTTTACCCCTCTATCATCCAATGGTCCGACTGACTCTCTCAGGTTTTTTGCTACAAATACACTTGAAAAAGATTTTACTATGCATTTTGCTTCCACGGCAACCTTTTTTTTTTCAAATTCTCTCTTTGCCTACCTTATCAATACCTTGCATATAACTTGCCAGTGCTTATGTTGTTTCTATTTTTTGTCATTTGGCTCCTTTTTCCATTTCCTTAAAGATGTTGTTTGGCTACAAGAGCCTATCTGACCTCTCCTTTAGAGCATGCTGGTGTTTTTTAGGCCTTCCACTTTTCTTAAAGCGTGGAATTCATGTGATTTGGGCTTCCAAGATAATATTTTAAACAATGTCCGGGGAGTGTTGCCTGCAGTTTCACAAGCTGTGGAGAGGGGAGAGTGAGAACAGCTGGTGCTGGAGAGAGCTGGCCCATGCGTGGCAGTCATTACTGACGTCATTTTGAGGCTCCATAAAGGATCTGTGCATGGAGCGGTTTCTTGGGAGTGTTGCCTGCAGTTTCACACGCTCTGGAGAGTGGAGAGTGAGAACAGCTGGTGCTGGAGAGAGCCAGCCCATGTAGGGCAGTCACTGCTGACGTCATTTTGAGGCTCCATAAAGGATCTGTGCATGGAGCGGTTTCTTGGGAGTGTTGCCTGCAGTTTCACACGCTCTGGAGAGTGGAGAGTGAGAACAGCTGGTGCTGGAGAGAGCCAGCCCGTGCGGGGCAGTCACTGCTGATGTCATTTTGAAGCTCCTTAATATATCTAGAGTGCTTTATGGTGCTTTTTGGGGCATTTTCTAAGGGGTGTTTTCCAAGGGGGACGTATGCCCCTTGTGAGACCCTTAGGGGTACATTGGGAGCATATATAGATCTGTGAAGTGGCGATGCCCGGCGGTAAAAGGAAAAAGAAAACTCTCGTGGCTGTGTCTGCTGGTGGCCCTATGAACACGCATGTAATATCTACACCGGTCTTAACAACACCAGGTTCTGTTCCTTCTGACCCCTCGCTGGAGGGGCTGAGTCGTAGCTCTCCTGAGCATACCCCTCCTTTTCCTCCTGTTTTTTTGGAATTGTCTGCTGTGCCTCAGTTCAGTGTTTTGAATTCACAGAAGGAAGTTATGCTCCCCAAAATGGTTTCTTGGTCGGAGCCCTCCATTCCTCCTGGTGACTCACAAGTCTCCTCCATCTCTCTTCAGGATATTTGGCAAGTAGTCAATCATACTGAACGGATTCTTGCTGAGACTGTTCCCGCTTTATGTCAATTTACTAGGGACACTGTTATTAAGTTTCAGAATCTTGATAGTCAGATTGGAACTTTGCATTCATCTATTTTGAGTATAGATATGCAGGTTAAATCGTTTTCTTTATTCCAGTCTGCTACCTTGAAAGAACATTCTATTATGTGTCAAAAACTTGAGAATTTAGAGAATATGGCTAGGTCTAAGAATTTGAGAGTTTTAAATTTTCCTTCTAGTAGTTTATTATCTCTATCAATACTGTTTAGGAAATATTTAAAAGATGTTCTTCTCCTCCCCACCGCTGATGCTATAGTGCTTGCTAAATGTTATTATATTTCCTCAAAAATTGTTTCTCCAGGTGTTGGGGAAGGGGAAGTAGCTGTTCTTGAAGATAAAAATGGGTTTAAATTGACTGCCTTCTTGGAAGACACTCAAGATATTATTTCCACTAGAGCCACATTATTAGTAACTTTGGTTTCTGAAGAAGATAAAGTCTCTATTCTTAAAGCTTATTTTCGAAAAAGGGACAATCTATATTGTGGTGATAAGGTCTCTATTTTTACTGATGTATCTTGCTCAACACAAGCACGTAGGAAGTCCTTTCTTGCTCTCAAGTCTAGAACTCTTGCCTTAGGCGCTTCTTTTTTTTTTTTTACGCTACCCTTGTAAATGCTTAGGGGTATGTTTACTAAAACCCCGGTAATGTGCGAGCCGCGCTAGTGTGCGGGTGCCATATAAGGAGTGGGCGTTTCTTTCTGAAAAAGCAAAACCGGGATTTAAATATGCGCTAAGGTGCGCGGCGCCCATGTGCGCCCCGCACATTAGCGCATGAGAAAGCTGCATGGGAGGCATAAGTGGCGCGCTGATGTGCAAGCAGAGGTGCAGAGCCACAGCACAATGGTTAAGACACTTACCAATGGTGCAGGGATCAGGGGTTCAATCCCCCACAATGCCCAATGAAGACAGCTGGCTGAGGCATTACTTTAGGAGGTGTTTAAATAATGGGTGGCATAAGGTGGGGCGCTGATGTGCATAAGGTGGCATGCTAATACTTTAGGAGGCATTTTAATATTGGACAGCATAAGGCGGCGCGCTGATGCACAAGCACAGGAACAGAGCTGCAATGCAATGGTTAAGACACTGACCAATAGTGCAGGGATCATGGGTACAATCCCCCACTGTGCCCAATGAAGAATGCTGGCAGAGGCATTACCTATTATGGGTACATTTGCTTTAGGAGGCATTTTAATTTTTATTTTAATTACTACTACTAGCAAACGCACTCTCAAAGCGTGTTAACATAAGGTGCCCCATAAGGCACATTTTAAAGTGCACTGTCCGCCAAGGCACCCTAGAATGTTGTTTATAGGGCACTTTATAGAGTGCCGTATGAGGTACCACAAGGTCACAGCAATGTTTTTGATGGCAGCACTGTGCAGTTTAAGGAATGAAAAGCATAAGTAGGTGCGCTGACATGCAAGGAGGAGCAGCAGTGTAGCGCAATGGGTAAGGCACTGACTGCTGATACAGGGGTCATGAGTCTGCTCTCCAGTGTGCCTAATACGTAAGGCTGGCTGTGGCATCAGCTTTGCAATGTATGTTTTTTTTCCTGCAGCACTTTAGTTGTATTTTATTAATTGCTGCCAGCAAACAGGTCCTCACGTGCCGTAATTGAAGGTGCCGCATAAGGCACCCTATAAGGCACTCCATAGGGCACATTATAAAGTGCACTGTCCGCCATGGCACCCTAAAATGTCCCCTATAGGGCACCCTATAAGTTGCTCCACAGGATAACGCATAGTGCACATTATATGGACGGTAACCATAAGGTAACCTATAGGACACCCTATAAAGCGCCCTCTGAGGCACCTTATGGGTACAGTACGATGAGGGTGTTTTTGCTGGCAGCAATGATGTACATTAAAAAGAGATAATGCTCTAGTCAGCCTAATCAAATAACCCCACTGTGGGTTTGAGCCCATGACCTCTAACTCCACAGGCAGTGAAATAACCATTGTGCTACAGCCCTATAGCTGCTAGCAAGCCCTTGGCTGGCTGCAGAGGGAGTGCACGTCACCACACAGACAGTCTGCTGTGGTCACCAGGATAGGGTTAGCCCACCCGTACCCATGATGCACTGCACATGCAAATCAGCTGTCCACAGATAAACACAAGATGGGTAATGCACCCCCACAGCACCCCGGCCTGGTAGGGGGAAGTGACCATGTGCACCCCCACAGCACCTCGGCCTGGTAGGAGGTACTGACCGTGTGTTTTACTGGCACAGAGTAGCTACACACCGTCACATTGTGCGGGTACTGTGCTCACCCTGAGGGCTCGGTGAGGCGCCCAGCACCAGGTCCACAGCACCTTCCATGGCTGAAAGAGGCCATGTCAGAGGTCCAAAGCAGTGTTAATGTGTGAGATAGGTAGTTTCTGCAGAAACACCTTGGATATTCCTGACTGTGTCAGTCAGGTGTAGCCCCCATGGACCCCCATGTGGGCCATGCAGCACTCCCACCCCCCCCCAGGGCCAAGGGTGGCAAACAGGGCCTCCCATCAACAGATCCACATTCTACCTCCCTGCAATGGTGGCAATAGAGGGGACCAGCATCCCCAATCCTGCTGGGGAACAGACACCCTACAAGGCAGTCAATACATAACACAAGAGCAGACAGACATTAGGCCTGGATATGCTAAGCTGCACCCCACCACTATCAGATATTCTCCTGCAGCAAGCCTTCAGCCGCTGCACCCTGCAAGCCACTCCATCAAGACACATACCAGCTGCAAACAGTCTGCTAGCTAGTCCATAGTGCATGTGCCCAGTGGAAGTGCATGTGCCCAGTGGAAATGCATGCACCCAGAACTGGGATGTCAGCATACACAACAAGCAGATAAATCAGTGACTGGGCCCCAAAAAGAAACCCATAAATATCACATGAAAAAAATACTATATAGCACTATGGGGGTGCCTAGCCATGCTGTCATCACTGCACAGTCAGGGTGAGAGTGATCTCCCAGCAGGACATACCGAGGTCACCCTGTCTGTGTAGGTGGTGGCCGGGCACTACAATATCCCAGCCAGTGCCCTATGCCCTGTGCAGATGCATCCTGGCCAGGTCACCCTGTCCGGGCTATACCCATGGTACCTTGCTCCTCATTATGCACATTGGCAGGCCAATACTGGCAACAGTGCTGGCAGTGTGGGCTGTGGAAGGTGTTTGCAGCCACCACACACTGTATAGACAGACACACACTCCCACACCTATGCCAGCATTGTGCTACTATAGAGGAGTTTAGCAGCCCTGCCCACCACACCAGTCCTGGGCACAGTACAGGCATGGATATGCTACGCAATACTGTTGGGGGTCACTCCCCAGGGTGGTAAACACTGTCAGAGACAAGACCTGAAGCACACACCGCAGACATTAGAAAGATTGTTATGATGGAGCTCAATGAGCAAACTGTGCTTAACGTAGGACTTGCTATCTGCCAGTAATCATAGGAAACGTTTGATAGGTGTGTACCGTATACCCAGGTGTAGGGTGGCATTGCTAAGGTATGCAAGTGCTAGTATTGGTAGATGCACGCAGGGCCCAATGTCCTGCCTCTCCAGGAAGCATTAGCCAATGGGGCCTGTGGGTGTGGGTGTGGGTGTGTCTGGCCCTGTTGGCTGCTGCTTTACGGCAGAGGTTCCCAACTCCAGTCCTGGTGTGCCAAACACTGTTCGGGTTTTCATGCTGTCCCTCATGAATATGCATGGCTACATCTGCATACCATGGGGGGTGGTGCATAGATATGCAGCACATGCATCTTTATTAGAGGAAGCATGGAACCTGAATGGTGTTTGGCCCTCCAGGACTGCATTTGGGGGATTTTGCCGTAGGTAATGCACATTTCTATGGTGTTTGTGCTGTGTAGGGTAAAATATAGGTTTTTGACCCATGCTAATGGTCTCAGCAATAATGGTTCAGTCTTTACTACCATGTTTTCTTCATGGGTAAAATAAGGGAACTGGGTTGGCAGGAGCCCCAGCTTGGATTTGAACCTGTGACCTTCTGGTCCTAAAGGCACTGGTTGTGTCGGCTGCACCACCGTCTTAGCACAAAAACAGTGCATTCCCCGGGGAGTCCATGGCTGTTTGTCAGACAGGGCCTGTCTGTTGGAGTGCACTGCACCCACGTGAAGGGGGCTAGGCCACCTTCTGCTGTGGGCAGCAGCCACTGCCCCCTCCACCAACGGTACCCCTCCGCCACCATGCTGACATGGCCTTATATTGGTGACAGCATCACAGCTAAATGATATGTGGCCCTCCAGGACTGCATTGCGGGGACTGTGGTCTAGGTAATGCACATGTTTCTGGTGTCTGTGCTCTGTAGGGTAAAATAGAGGTGTTTGGACCATGATTATGTTATCTGCAAAAAAGGTTGGTCTTTACTATCATGGTTTAGTGGTGGGTGAAATATGGGGGTTGGGTTTGCAGGAGCCACAGCTGGGACTTGAACTGGTGATCTTTGGCTCCTGAACACACTGTCTGTGTTCACTGCACCACACTGTGGCCACAGAGACAGTGCAGTCCCTGGAGATAGGAAACCTGCCCAAAGGAGACATAAACCCTGCTCTGCACAATTTCACTGTGGGATCATTCACCTTGTATGGGGACGGAGCGTAGGCCCTTCTAAAATTCATATTTCTTTTTTGGGGATTTCTTGGGAGTGATTTTTGATGTTTTCCATGACTATCACTGTTGCCCAGCTGGATTATATTTTTTTTAGAATTTTGTTGTGGTCATTTTCAATTTTTATTTGCTATTTTGTTCTGTGCACATGTATCACACTGCTCACGTTTTGTAGGTTTCCCTGGTTATGCTGTACATTGCTGACAGAAATGGTTTCTCTTCCCTTTAAATCGTCTCTAATGCAAGGTTTTCACTCGCGGTATTTTTTTCATCGAATTTAAGCCCCACTCCTGTGCGGGGAGCCTCTCCCCTCCCACTCTCCAACCATTGACCCCGTCTCTCCGCCCCTGGGGAGCCTTCCTCCGCCCTCCGTGAGCCTTTCCACGCCTCTATCGCTCATTTGCGCGATGCGCACATGAGCGGGCCCGTTAGTGCGGCACGCACGTGTGCGGGGACCAAAAACGCATCATTAGCGTGCGCTAAGGTACCTTAGTGCATGCTCAAGTGCGCCCCGCACAGTAGCGCGGTTTAGTAAACATACCCTTTAGTGTCGCTTGGATATGACAGATTTGTCTTTTTGTCATTTTCGGATTTGGAAAGGTGGATTCTTGATAAGGAGAAGGCGCAGTGACTTTTGCTTTTCTTTTAAGTTTATATGCTGTCATTTAGAAATTGTCAGGTGGTGGGACGGTATAATTAAATGACTGCTCTGTGGCTGGGACACCTTTCTTTGGTTCAATGTTCCTTGCCTTGTTTTTTCTTGTTATTGATTTCTTATGGTTTTCTCCCCGAGATGTGGGCTAATGTACTTGTTTGTTTTATTTCTCTTTTGAATTATTTCTATTGTTGACTTATTGTGTTTCTCTGTACTTTGTGAACATTGTATAATTTTTGAAAATGTCAATAAACAGAATTAAAGTAAACAATGTCCATGCTTGATATAAATCTTTAATCTTTGCAGCTCTTCCTTTTAGTTTTTTCTTAGTTATTTTCCTCATTTTGTCAAAGTATCCCTTTTGAAATTTAAAGGTAGTACTGTGGATTTCTTTGCTGTCCTTCATTTATTAAATCAAATGTGATCATGTTATGATCACTAGTGTCAAGTGGCACCAACACCATCTCTTGCACCAGATCCTGTGTTCCACTAGGGACTAGGTCCAAAATAGCTTCCCATCTTGTTGGTTCATGAACTAGCTGCTCCAAGAAGCAGTCATTTATTTCATCTAGAAACTTTATCTCCCTACATGTCTCGCCGTGACACTGAGAAGGCCGCGGGCAGCGTCACGGCGGACGCCAGTAACCGGTGGTTCCAGCCGGGCGCGGGCCCATCGGTCGCGCGGGCGTGGGGGGGGTGGGGGGGAGAAGAGAGCATTGTTTAAAAGGATTCGATGCTGGCTTTGCGAGTGAGCCAGCATCCAATCGGAGGAGTCGACGGGCCATGTGCTTCAGCGACGCGGGCGTGCGCAGAGCACATGGTCCGTGGGCTGGGAGCTGGCAGCGTGGTGGAGAGGGAGCGGTTATTGGCTCGGGCACCTCACCTTGCGGGAGACTGCGGTTGCAGGAGACAGCGGTGCGGCCTGTTCGGTGCGGTGTGCTGCGTTACGGAGGTGAGGTGTTGGTGGGGCGGCTGAGCGGCGCGAGAGCGGTGAGGCGGAGTCTTTTCCGCTTGGGCCTGCTGGATTGCTGTCCCCGCGGTGGGCTTTCCTTGCATTTCACTGCCGGCCAGCGGGGTGGTTTACGGAGTGAGCGGCTGTCCCTGTGGGGTTCTTTCTGCTGTCCGTCACTGCCGGCAGGCGGGGTAGTGTCCCGGAGGGCTTCCGGTGTGGGCGGTTGGTACCGGTTTTTTTTTTCAAGGCCTCTTTTTTAGCTAGCTATGCCTGGGGGGGGGGGAAAGGCACAAAGGGGGGGGCGGGGGCAGCGAGGGGCTGCGCCCTGGCGGCGGCTGTGGGGTCGGGGGGGCCCTGGGGGGCCTGCGCTGGGTGTTTTGGGGGTGTTTGGTGTGGGACTGCCGGTGGTCCCAGGGGGTGTGGGCCGGGGGCCTGGTTCTCAGGCTCGGGGGTCTGGCAGGGGGAGGGACCGCAGGGCGCAGGCTCCTGCCTTGTTGCGGGGGGGGGCGGGGCGCTAGAGCGTCTTCTGGGCGGGGGTCTGGTGCTGGGGCAGTTGGGGGACAGCAGGGCGAGGGGGTGCGGCCACGGGGGGGTGTGGTGGCCCGTGGGGTGCGACGGGGTTCTGGGGGGGCTGGGGGCGTCCTGCCTGGTTCTCCGATGGGGGCGTGGTCCTTGGGGCCCGCGGGTTGGGAGCATTGGCTGGGCGGTGGGCTGGGTTCCTCTCAGGGGGATTGGTCTGGGGCTTGGCCGTCGGTGTGGCCGGCGGCGGTTTCCTCCTGCTTTTGTCCCTTTCTTGTCTTCTCAGGGTCCTGGCGGTGCCACTGCGGGAGCGATGCAACCTCTGCCTGCAATTCCTGCGATGTCGGCGACCAGTGCGGCCTCTGGATCGGGGTTCAGTGGAGAGTCCCGGACCTCATCCTGCGTGGAACAACAGCGGGCGACCCAGTCGTCGGCGTTGGACTCGGCTGTGGGTGAGTTGTCATTGGCGCCAGCCGGCGGGGCTACAGGCGAAGAGCGTGCCGCTGGGGAGTTGCTGATAGAGCGGGGTACCGCGGGAGTGTCGGCGTTGGAGCACGCCACTCGGGCTGGGAGTGGCGCGTGGGCAGGTACCTCTGGTAAGGCGGCCAAGAAGAGGAAGCATACTCGCCGGCGGCGTCACGGATCGGGTTCGTCCTCGTCCACTTCTTCCAGTTCTTCCACGGGGTCCTCTGCCGGGGGTGGGACGGCGGCAGGGACGGGTTCGGCGGGTGGCTGTTCGGCTGCGGTGACGGTTTTGTCGGAATTGTGGGAGGGCGTTCCGAGGAAATTGAGGAGGAGGATTCGGAAGCGATGGTATATTGATATTTTTTGGCTTCTGGAGGGTCGTAAGCGATCCGGGGAAAGCAGGAAGAAGCGTAAGGAGGATGAAAAGGCTGGGAGGGTTCGGAAGGTGGCGAGGACAGTGGTCAATTGGGTGCGGGCTTTCTTGCACCTGGCGAGTGTTTGGGGACGTCATTGGCTGGAGCAGTCCGGGATGCTTTTGTCCTATGCTGATTCGATTCTGGAGGCTTCTCAGGTCCATGATGGGTGGTCATGGCTCAATTATGACGAGAAGTTTCGGGATAAGATGGAGGAGAACAAGTTGTTATCGTGGGGTTCACAGGATATCAATTTGTGGCTCACTCAAATGTCCATTAGGTCAAGTGCGGTGGGCGTCGGGGGAAGCAGCAGGAAGGTTGGGGGGGCGGCCATTCCTGTAGTGAACCGGCCCTTTCGGGGGGGCGGGGGGGAGCCTTGGCAAGCCGGCTGCGGGGGCAGGGGCTGACGTGTGCTGGAGGTTTAACAAGTCGTCTTGCCCATTCCCGGATTGTAAGTTCCGGCATGCATGTTCCATCTGCGGGGGAGGGCATGCTGCATCGAAATGTGTGCGAAAGGGCCCCTTGCCCTCCACTAAGTGATAGGGCGACGTGTGAATTGGCCCCATCCCCTATTCGGCTCGAGGTATTGCGGGACTGGTTGCTGTCTTACCCTCGGGTGCGGGACAGAGGGGTGCTTCTCAAAGGGTTTTCGCAGGGTTTTGTTATTCCGGTTAAGGGTCAGGTGGTTTCTTTTGCTGCGCGGAACGCCCCATCGGTGCGGCGTTTTGCGGCAGTAGTTCGCGAGAAGTTGGCGGGGGAATTGAGGTTGGGTCGGATAGCGGGCCCCTTCGCTGACCCCCCTTTTAAGGAATTTGTGGTTTCTCCTTTGGGGGTGATTCCCAAGAAAGAGCCTGGCAAGTTCCATTTAATTCATAATTTGTCTTACCCTGAGGGTTCGTCGGTCAATGCTCATATTCCACGAGAGTGCTGCACAGTCCGGTATGCATCATTCGATAAGGCGGTGCGTTTGGTTCGGCGGGCCGGGCATGGCTCGCTGATGGCGAAGGTGGACATCGAGTCCGCATTTCGTTTGCTTCCGGTACACCCCTCTTCCTTTCCCCTGCTTGGTTTTAAGGTCTCCGGCGAGTATTATTTCGACAAATGCATGTCCATGGGTTGTGCGGTGTCGTGTGCTTACTTTGAGACTTTTAGCACTTTTCTGCACTGGGCTGTTGAGACACAGGTGGGTTGTGCTGATATGGTTCATTATTTGGACGATTTTTTCTTTGTGGGTGCAGCCCACACTTCGCAGTGTCGACAGTTGTTGGATGGTTTTGTTTCTGTGGCCGGCGCATTGGGGGTCCCGTTGGCGGAGCAGAAGACGGAAGGTCCGGCCACGACCCTAATTTTTTTTGGGCATTGAGTTGGACTCCACTGCCATGATAGCGCGTTTGCCCACGGACAAGGTGTGGAAGTTGCGGGTGCTCGTGGCCAATGCGCTCGTCTCGGCAAAGTATACTCTGAAGGAAATGCAGGCTCTGCTGGGGTCCCTGAACTTTGCATGCAGAGTGATTCCTATGGGTCGTGTATTTCTCCGGCGGTTGGCGCTGGCTACGTGTGGTGTGTCCAAACCGCATCATCGTATTCGGATTTCCAAGTGTCTGCGTGAGGACTTAGCAGTGTGGGATGCCTTTTTGCAGGACTTTAATGGATCGGCGGTTCTGGTGGAGGAGGACTGTTCGAGTGAGGACTTGCAGTTGTACACTGATGCTGCAGGGGGGGTGGGCTTAGGGATTTACTTCCAGGGATCGTGGTGCACGAGCCCATGCCCGGCAGCTTGGGGGGAAGCGGGGCTTCTAACTAACATTACCTTCCTTGAGCTGTTCCCTATCTTGGTGACGCTGGCATTGTGGCCCGATCGGTTGCGTAACAAGAAGGTTGTGTGGTGGTGTGATAATGCAGCCGTAGTGAGTGTGGTCAATAATTATTCCCCTCGTTGTGCGGATGTGGTGGCTTTGATGCGGCAGGTGGTCTTCGCCTGTCTGTGTTTGAATCTGACCTTGCGGGCTCGGCACATTCCGGGACATAAGAACGGTATTGCTGACGCTTTGTCTCGTTTGCAATTACAGCGTTTCCGGCTGTTGGCCCCGGAGGCGGATCCGGTGGGAGCGGAGGTCCCATGGAGCTTATGGAGCAGTGGGCGGTGGAGATGACGGAGCTGCTGCGGTGTTCTCTGGTGGTCGGCACGTGGACTGCTTATTGTCGGGGCTGCCGGCGAGTGGTGGCATTCCTACAGGGGCTGGGGTGGTAGGGGGGGTGGTACCTGATTCCTTATTGGGGGGCTATGTGCTCAGCGCCAAGCACCGGGGCGTCTCCCGGTCGGCTGTTCGGCAGCACCTGGCGGGCTTTTCTTTTTTCGCTAGAGTGCTCGGATGGTCCCCTGTGGGGGGGGGGGGTTCATTGGTGCGGCAGTTGATGCAGGGTTGGCGACGTGTTCATCCTCCGTTTCCGGATGCGCGTCGCCCGCTCACGCATGACTTGCTGGCTGGGGTTTGCGCTGCGTTGCCGGCGGTGGCTGCTTCGGCCTACGAGGTCACCCTGTTCCAGGCCCTTTTCTGTCTGGCATTTTTTGGTGCCTTTCGGGTGGGTGAGTTGGTGGCTGATTCTAGAAGCAGGGGGGGGGGGTGTAGGTGTCTGCAGACACATCAGGTGCACTTGGCTCGGGATGCCCTGAGGGTGTTTTTGCAGCAGTCCAAGACCGATCCGCACGGTCGGGGTCGGTGGGTGGTGTTGCGAGCGATTGGTGGGGTTACCTGCCCGGTGTCGGCGACTCGCTCATATATGGAGGGCCGTCCTCGGGCGGCAGGTGGGTTTTTTGTTCATGCCGATACTCGCCTAGTCACTCGTTACCAGGTGACTGCGGTCTTAAGATTGGGGCTGCGGCATATGGGTGTGGATAGCCGTCAGTTTTTAGCGCATTCCTTCCGCATCGGAGCGGCCACCAGTGCGGCCGGGGTTGGCTTGTCGCCGGCGCAAATACAGGCGATAGGCGGGTGGCGGTCCAGGGCTTTTCAAACTTATGTGAGGTTGTGATATGTGGGCATTCCAGGGGCAGATCATTAACACTGTGTTTTCCTTGCAGAACGGGGCAGAATGGTGCGGGGCTGCTGGATGCTGGGGCATTCCTTTGTCTACTGGGCTGGCAGACGTGCTGCGGAACGGCCTCTTGGGCGGCACCTGCGATTGGAGTCTGCTGGGATGACGCTTTCATGGCTGGGTGAAAGAGGACTGAGGTGGCCACAGCTAATGCCCTTGCTTCGTCATCATGCGCGTCTTCGCGCACAGCCCGGATTCCTCCTTTTGCATTTGGGGGGTAATGATCTGACTTCTTGGACTTGTAAGCAGTTGATTAACGCTGCCAAGAGGGATTTTTCTCGTATTCTGTTAATGTTTGCTGGGGTGGTGCTGCTTTGGTCTGATGTCATCCCCCGGCCGGTGTGCGCTGGGCAGCGGCGCTGCTCGTGGGGGTTGGCTAAGATCAACCGGCAGATTGGGAGGTGGGTGGTTGAGCATGGGGGGTCCCATGTGCAGCATGATTGGGTTGATGTGGCCTGTACGGGGTTGTACAGGTCGGATGGGGTGCATTTGTCCCCGGTTGGGCTCGACCTTCTGCTTAATGACTGGCAGGAGGCATTGGAGAAGGTGTTGGTCAGGTCGCAGCTTTTGCCCGGGTAATGGGGCGGCAAAGCCACATAGTTGTGTCTATGCCGGTGGCGGGATCCCGGAGGTTTCCGGGGTCCGGAGACATAAGCTACTTGGGGCGGGGGCAGGGTGCCCACGACCCGGAGAACCCTGAGCTTACTTTTGCTAGTGATATGGCGAAGTTGAGCAGGGGTGGTTCGAGCTGGACCGGTGGTTGACCGGACCAGGTGCGGAAGCGACGTCACCTTGCTAATAGTATGGCGGGTGACGTGTCGCTCTGCCGGTGGTGGGGGGGGGGAATTCATGGTTAAGTTATTGTTGGCTGTTTAAATGTTAATTGTTATGGGCAATAAAGCTGCGACCTGGTTTTCTTTCCAAGCAATTGTGTCTGTGTAATTGTGTGGGTAATGTATAGGGGGAAAGGGGGGGGTGACCTGTGGGGGTGGGGAGGATGGTGAGCGCCTGGTATGGATCCCCGGTTATGAGAAGGCCGCGGGCAGCGTCACGGCGGACGCCGGTAACCGGCGGTTCCAGCCGGGCGCGGGCCCATCGGTCGCGCGGGCGGGGGGGGGGGGTGGGGGGGAGAAGAGAGCATCGTTTAAAAGGATTGGATGCTGGCTTCGCGAGTGAGCCAGCATCCAATCGGAGGAGTCGACGGGCCATGTGCTTCAGCGACGCGGGCACGCGCAGAGCACATGGTCCGTGGGCTGGGAGCCGGCAGCGTCCCGCCCTCCCACCCTTAAGGTTGAGGGTCGGTTGGGGGGGAGTTTGGGGGGGGTCGCAGCTGGGGGGGGATGGGGGTGGCGGGATCCCGGTGGTTTCCGGGGTCCGGAGACATAAGCTACTTGGGGCGGGGGCAGGGTGCCCACGACCCGGAGAACCCTGAGCTTACTTTTGCTAGTGATATGGCGAAGTTGAGCAGGGGTGGTTCGAGCTGGACCGGTGGTTGACCGGACCAGGGGCAGAAGCGACGTCACCTTGCTAATAGTATGGCGGGTGACGTGTCGCTCTGCCGGTGGTGGGGGGGGGGGAATTCATGGTTAAGTTATTGTTGGCTGTTTAAATGTTAATTGTTATGGGCAATAAAGCTGCGACCTGGTTTTCTTTCCAAGCAATTGTGTCTGTGTAATTGTGTGGGTAATGTATAGGGGGAAAGGGGGGGGGGTGACCTGTGGGGGTGGGGAGGATGGCGAGCGCCTGGTATGGATCCCCGGTTATGACCCAGTTAATACCGGGGTAATTGAAATCACCCATTATTATTACTTCCCTGATTTCTTTTAGTATCTCATCGTCCATTTGTTCTTTCTGGCCAGGTGATCGGTAGTACATTTCATCCCTTCCTTTCCCCTTCTGCTTTGGCTACACTTCTGCTCTCTCTTGTTACCTTCAGACTTGATTACTGTTTTGGCCGGGCTTCCTCTCTACCAATTACACTGCCTACAGTTACTTCAGAACACAGATGCTTCTATTCTCACTCACTCCTCACACTTCAACCATGCCTCTCCCCTTCTTGCCCAGCTACATCGGTTGCCAGTTCGTTACCGTATACAATACAAACTGCTCATTATCACTCATAAGGTTATTCACTCTTCGACTCCTCAATACCTGGCCGACCTCCTTCTTTTTCACCCCCCCCCCCCCCGTCTTCTCAGCTCTGTCCACACTTACCGCCTTATTCTTCCCCTGTTGCTCAAGCTCGCCTCGAGCACACTCGAGTTGCTGCCATTTTCTGTTGGCCCTGCTCTATGGAACTCCCCTCTCCCTCCGGTCTGAATTCTCATTTCCAAGGTTCAAGACTGTTCTAAAAACATACCCTTTTCAACAAGACTTTTATCTATCTTCCCCCTCATAAACCTGCCCCACTGTTTTTGCTTTTGTTTTTGAATGTTTGATTTGAATGCTACTTCCATTTGCCTCTCCTTTTCTCTTGCTGTCTTCTATCTATCCTTTGCTGTTCTGTCCTATCATTTATATGGCATTCCTTTCTTTTCTTTTCTTTTTTTCCTGGGAGTCCTTTTATTGTAAGCCGCTTAATGCTCCAGCCTAGTGGTATATCAAAACCCTCTATAAATAAATAAATAAAATAAATAAAAACTCTAGTGTAAATTTACTTCTTGCAAAACTTTAATCCTGTGTGATTCAAGGCCCTCTCTAACATAGAGTACAACCCCTCCACCAATTTGATCTACTCTATCATTGTGATATAGTTTGTACCTGGTATTGCAATGTCCCATTGATGTTCCTCCTTTCACCAAGTCTTTGAGATATCAATCATATCTAACCTCTCATTTAGTGCTATATATTCTAACTCTCCCATCTTATTTTTCAGACTTCTAGCATTTGCATACAAGCATTTTAGATGTTGTATTTTATTCATATTAATCTGGTAGTTTGGAATTGTTCAGGGGTAATTTGGAATTTTTCAGCTCTGTCTCCTCTGTACTTAAAGGCATCTGGGTTACTTAAATCTTTACTGGAACCTCTCTGTCGGAATGCTCTAACTTCTGTATTTTGCTACTATCCTTCAAGGATACATCCTTCCCTACCATGCACTCTTGGGCAACTGTCGACTTTCCCCTATTATCTAGTTTAAAAGCTGCTCTATCTCCTTATTAAAGGTTAATGCCTGCAGCCAGGTTCTATCCCAGTTAAGGTGGAGCCCATCCCTTACAAAAAGTCCCTCCATTCCTCAGAATGTTGCTCAGTTCCTAACAAATCCAAACCCCTCTTCCTTGTACCACTGTTTCATCCAGGCATTGAGTCTCTAGAGTTCTGCCTGCCTTTTGAGCCCTGCGTGTGGAATAGGAAGCATTTCAGCGAACGCTACCCTGGAAGTTCTAGATTTCAACTTCCTACTAAAAGCCTAAATTTGGCCTCCAAAACCTCCCTCCCACAGTTTCCTATGTCATTGGTACCAACATGTACCAAGAGAGCAGACTCCTCCCCAGTGCTATCTAAAACCTTGTCTAGGTGGCACATGAGGTCCACTACGTTTGCACCAGGCATTCAAGTTACCAGGCAATCCTCACATCCACCAGCCACCCAGCAACCTACATGCCTAATGATTGAATCACCACCTATATTCCCTATTTCATGTAAAAAATAAATAACTATTTTAGAAACAACTAGTGGTTTAGTTCTATCATTCTATTTTCACATCTCCAATCTGACAAAGACATGCTTCTTTTTTAATGTGAAATGCCAATTACTTCACCCATATCTTGAGAAGGATGATTGTCTTTCAAAAGAATACCAGATTAAATTTAGAGGTATGTTTACTAAACCTTCTTAATGTGCGCCCAGCGTTAGTGTGCAGGATGCCATATAAGGAGTGGGCATTTCAGTTTAAAGTAGCAAAACGGGATTAGTGCGCGATAACGTGCGCTGCTGCGCACATTATCGGGCAAAGCGCCGCTAAGCGCGTTACAGCGCGGTAATCTTAAGTAGGTGCACAGACATTCAAGCATAGAAACAGAAGTGTAGCACAATGGTTAATACACTGACTGATAATACAGGGGTCATGAGTTCAATCTGCCAGTGTGCCTAATGCATAAGGCTGGCTGAGACATCAGCTTTGACATGTATGTATTGTTTCCTGAGGCATTTTATTTGTATTTTAATTATTGCTGCCAGCAAACACACCCTCACGTGCCGTATCCTAAAGTGCCGCATAAGGCACCCCATAGGGCACATTATAAAATGCACTGTCTGCCACAGCACCCTATAATGTCCCCTATAGGGCACCCTATAAGGCGCTCCATAGGACACCTTATAAGGCACCTTATACAGACTGTAACCATAAGGTGCCTCAGAAGGCGCTTTATAGGGTGCCCTATAAGGCGCCTTATAGGGCGCCTTCTGAGGCACCTTATGGTTACAGTACCCTGAGGGTGTTTTGCTGGCAGCACTAATGTACATTAAAAAAATACAATGCTTTGGACAGCCCTATCAAATAACCCCTACTGTGGGTTTGAACCCATGACCTCTTGCTCCACAAGTAGTGAAGTAACCAGTGGGCTACAGCTCCATAGCTGCTAGCAAAACCCTGGCTGGCTGCAGAAGGACTGCACGTCACCACACAAACAGTCTGCTGTGGTCACCAGGATAGGGTTAACCCACCCATACCCATGATGCACTGCACATGCAAATCAGCAGTCTACAGATGATCACAAGATGGGGTATGCACCCCCACAGCACCTCGGCCTGGTTGGGGGAACTGACCGTGTGTGGTACTGGCACAGAGTAGCTACACACCGTCACATTGTGCAGGTGCTGCACTCACCCTGAGGGTGAGGTGGGGTGCCCAGCACCAGGTCCACAGCAGAGATAGACCATGCTGCAGGTCTCCAGCAGTGCTAATGTGTGAGATTGGTAGTTTCTGCAGACACACCTTGCATATATATGTATGTTTCAGTCAGGTTTAGCCCTTATGGACCTCTAGGAGGATTATGTACCACCACTCTCCTCCTCCAGGGCTGAGGGTAGTAAACAGGGTCTCCCACCAACAGATCCACATTCTACCTCCCTGCAATGGTGGCAGTAGAGGGGACCATCTACCTCAGTCCTGCTGGGGAAGAGAGACCCTACAGGGCAGTCAATGCAGCTCTGTACACATCCATAGTGCAATAGCAGACAGACATTTGTTGACGTGTGTTATAGTTTGTTTTTATTTTCTTCTTCTTCTGTTTTTCTCTCTTTTAATGTATCTGTATTTGTAAGCTGCTGGTTCATGGTAGGTGGTATATGAAATGATTAAACCTACACCTAAGTCTTTCAAACTCACCTTTCTATGTATCTTCAAGAATGCCACTTTTTGAGCAATTCCCATGTAGTTATGAGTGAAATCCCTAGATAGAGGAAATGTGCTTAGACTGAAATGCGTTACTTTTACATGACAGTTACCAGGTGTTCCATATCTATTTGTTTTCCAACCAGAAAAAGAAATACCATCAAAAAGAGACTATCACAAATGAAGCAGAACTGATTCTGCTAGTACAAAATCTCTCTCTAGGAACATAAATCCCAGTTGTTATACAGTTAAGAGTAGCACAATCTGCTTTAGCATGGATGAAATACAACATTTCTGAACTCTGAAAAATTACATTGACTGCTCAAATGTGTGAGAGGAAGCCAGCAGAGTGTCAGAACATGGATATTTTTTTAAGATGAAAGATATGGAAGATTTTTCTTCCCTGCAACATTTTGATATTTTACAAAAGAAGGTGGCATCTGTTCAAAGAATCACCACAGACACTATATTGTCATTCCATAAAAATGTTGGGAATTACCTATTGCTACTCTGAAGGAATGGTAAAAAGAAAAGGCATTAAGCAGCTGCAGTGGTGTAATTCTGCCCAAGCAGCTCCCACAGTGCGGGGGGCCCAGGCTAAAGGGGGGCCCATACAGCGGCAGTAAGGAAGCACAGCAAACCTACTTGATCATCTTTGCTGCGCTGCTTCCACTCTTGTAAATTTGCCACATGCCCGGCATCTGTTCCCCACCAGGCTGAAGTCTCGGTTTAACAGCTGCTTCACGAGGCTTCAGCCTGGTAGGGAACAGTTGCCAGGCATGTGGCAAACTTACAAAGAGCAGAGCCAGAATGGCAAAGATGATATAGTACATTTGCTGCTGCTGCCACATGGGGGTCATGCATGAGGAGGGGGTTGCCATATGAGGAGTATCAGCATGAAGGGGAAGGCACCACAACTGTGACAATGAAGGGTCTCAGAAAAATTTTGCTTGGCGGCCCCTCACTGGAACTTATGCCACTGATTATGTAACATTTTAACTTCCCCAATTTCATATCTAGAATGGTTGGTTGACACTTAGAAAGATAAAACTAGTGTCAGCACTTGAATATTTAAAGTGCAATTCTTCAATCTACCATGCAGCTAATACATGTTACCATGCACATATGTGGGGGTGCGTGCATACTTTACTTTATAGAATACAGTAGGGGCACACCGATGTGCCTTAACCTAAGTGTGGTTGTTACATCTGCTCTAGAGCAGGTGTAAATGCCAATGTTTAGATGTGGAGAAAATGAGCATAAGTTACAATATTCTATAACCTATGTGCTTAAATTTAAGCCCTGCCTATGCTCCACCCAAGCTCTACCTCTGTGTACACTCTAAACAAAAGTATGCAAAATGAGACTTATGCATTACTCTTACAGAATAATGACCACCTAAAGTGCCAATGTAAGTGCCCAGCCACACACATAAGCCCTTTAAAATAGTGACTTGGGCATGTAAATACCACATAGTTTTCCATGTGCTCCTGATAAAATTACCTCCATAGAGGCCAATTTTATAAGTTGTGTCTAGATTAAAACACATTTTTTATGTGCGTATTTCAAGCCTATTTTATAAAGCATGCTCATACATTATAAAGTAGACGTAGAGACATAAGGGATTAAAAACTAGCATTCACTTAAGGTGTGAGCATTACATCAGCCCTGTAGTTGCTGTTATGTGCTGTTGAGTCGGTGTCGACTCATGGTGACCCTCTACATCATAGGTTTTCAACCCAGTCCTCGGGGAACCCTAGGTCAGTCAGGTTTTTAGGATTCCCACAATGAATATGCAAAAGATAGATTTGCATACAATGAAGGCAGAACATGCAAATCTTTCTCATGTTATTCATTCTGGGAATCCTGAAAACCTGACTGGCCTAGGGTTCCCCAAGTACTGGGTTGAAAACCCCTGCTCTACATGGTTGTCCTAAACTGTTTGGTCTTTAATCAGGAGGCTCATTGTTGATAGACTGGCACCCATTGCTGCTGTTATTGTATCAATCTATGTCATTGTTGGCCTTGACTTTCTAACTTGCCAAGCATGATGTCTGTCTCTAACAATCTCTCTCTTCGCATGATGGGTCCAAAGTATGGCATTTCAAACAGAGTTTCCATTGCAAGCAAGGTACAAAAGCTCCACCAACTGAATTATGACTGGGAAAAAGTGTCTTGCCAAAACTGCCCCCCCCCCTTAAAGCCTCTATCTCTGTCCAGGAGGAGAACCCAATGCCAGGATGCCGGCAAGCTGAAGTACAAATGAAACAAAAGGAGGAAATCAGAAGAGAGGTGGCAAGGCTGAAAAACATTTGAGAAAGTGAGAAGTACATTGATGAGATGTTTCTTGAAACATCCAAGCTCTCCAAGAGAGGCATAGATGGGGTGCTGCACAGTAGGACAGTTGGACAAGAGTCACAAATGCCTGCAGAATCAACAATGCAACTCCTCTAAAACTTGAATTGAAGAACCAGTATGCAGACCTGGAAGTGTAGGAGTTGAAAGTATCCTGGGAAAGGGAAGTACCAGAGCTCAAGCACCCCAAAGTTACAGAGTCAGTGACCACCAGGAAGAGAAGGTTAGTAGTGGTGGTGACTCTTTTCTGAGGGGTACTGAGACATGCATCTCCTGAACAGACGTGATGTTACAGAGAGTTTGCTGAGACTCATGAAGCCTACTGAATATTATCCAATGTTGCTCATCCATGTCGCACAAATGAAATTACCAGTTATACCTCTGAGCATATCAAGAGTGACTTCAGTGCTCCGGGGCAGATGGTAAAGCAGATAGGTGTGCAGAAGGTGTTCTCTTCAATCCTCCTTGTTGAGAGTAAAGGCCGAGGCAGAGAATCTCTCATCCTGGAGATGAATGCATGGCTGCGTGGATGGTGTCATTGAGAGCATTTTGGTTTCCTCGACCATGGGATTATTTTTCAAGGGCTATAGAACAGAGATGGCATCGATCTGTCCAAAAAGGGTCAAAGTGTCTTCCACAGCAGACTGGCTAACTTACTGAAGAGGGCTTTAAACTAGATTTGTTGAAGAAAGCCCCCAGGTAACTGAAAGCCCCCAGGAAAGTCAAACATTAAATACCTCAGTAGAAATGAGTAAAAGTGGCAACATCTGGAAAGTTGTGTGTATAAATGCCTGTAGCAGGGGAATTAAGATCCCAAATGTTGAGGCTTTAATGAAAGAGGCTGACTTGGATTTAGTGGCTGTTACAGAGACATGTTGAGTGATGCTGAGAAGATCAAGAAAAGGTGGAAAGAATAAACAGTCATTATACCATAAAGATCAAGTAGACCAACAGCCGTTTCAACCTGTACCTTATGATCAGGAAGTATTGGTGATGAAGGAAGAAGTCAAAGCAGCATTGAAAGCATTATCAAAGGACAAAGCACCAGGTATTGATGGCATTACTATTGAAGTATTACAGCAAATGGATGCAGTTGTTACTATACTTACAAGGCTCTGCCAGGAAATTTGAAAGACAACATCATGGCCAATTGATTAGAAAAGATCTGTGTTTATATCAATACTAAAGAAAGGTGATCCAACTAGAAATTATCACACAATCGCTCTGATCCCACATGCCAGTAAGATTCTATTCAAGATTATACAGCAGAGACTATAACCATACTTGGAATGAGAACTGTCTGAAGTGCAAGCAAGGTTTAGGAAAGGGCGAGCAACGAGAGATATCATTGCGGATGTGAGATAGATCCCGGAAAAGACAAAAGACTACCAAACAGATATCTATATGTGTTTTACCGACTACAGCAAGGCTTTTGACTGTGTAAACCATGAGAAATGCTGGGCTACATTAAGAAGCATGGAAACAAGGAGAAACAGAACGGTTTAAAATCAGCAAAAGTGTATGACATGACTTCATACTTCCCCCCTCCTGTTTAATTTATATGCAGAACAAATCATCAGAGAAGCAGGACTGTATGAAGACAACCGAGGTATGAAGATTGGTGGAAGGCTCATCAACAACCTTCACTATGATGATGATACCACATTACTGGCTGAAAGTGAAGATGATCTGAAAAATTTGCTTCTCAAGATCAAGGAACATAGGGGTATGTTTACTAAACTGCGGTAATCATGAATAACGCGCGTTATGTAACGTTATGCTGCGCTTACGATCGTTAACGTTACATAACGCGCATTATGATGCGCTAACAATCGTAATGCCCTGTGGCGAGGTAAAACACCGCAGAAGGTGGAGAGAGGGCGGAGAGAAGGGGTCAATGGGCGGAGAGTGGGCGGGGAGAGGCTCCTTTCACACTAACGCGCTGATCTGAAGAGCTCAATTCCAACGCGAATGAAAACCTGCCGTTAAATGCACATTACAGGGGAGAGAAACCATTTCAGTGTCAGCAATGTACAGCCCAGGCAGGGAAACCTAATGAAAGTGATAAGTGTGATACACGTGCACAGAACAAAAGGGCACATAAACACTAAAAATGACCCCAACAAACTGAAAAAAAACCATAACCAAGCTGGCCAATAGGGGAGGAGGGGATGAAGGAGGGAGTGTGGGGAAGGGTGAGAAGTAATGTCAAGGTCATGCTCGCAGTTTTCTTTCGTTAGCAGGTACTGTTCATCATGAGTATGTTCCAAATGGTCAAACCATTAATAAATACTATGTCAAAGTTTATCATGATAATGCCTCAGCTCACGTATCACATCTTGTCCTGTAGTTCTTGGCCAAACACCAAATCTAGCAAGTCCTTCAGCATCTGTACTCACCTGATCTCGTACCCTGTGACTGTTTCTTATTTCCAAAACTGAAATTATCACTGAAAGGAAGGAGATTCAATGACTTGGAGACCATTTAGCAAAATTTGACACAGCAGCTTCACAGCATAACGAAAGAGGCATTTCAAAATTGTTTCCAGCAGTGGCAGGAATGCTGGAGGAAGTGTATTTTATCAGAAGGGGACTACTTTGAAGGAGAGTGAGTGCAATAACTGTCAGTGTTATACTTCTTGAGTTATTGTACATGTCTTGATTCTTTTTGATCACACCTCGTAGGCCAAATTTTGGTTCTTTGTGGAAATAAAACAGATCAGGCGCATGGAATTGCTTGCATTCAGGCTGAATTCCCTAGGAATCAAATTGAGGAACTGACAGAGGAGGTGGCAAGGCTAAAACGCATCTGTGACAATGAGGGGCACATTGATTAAATCCATTTAGACGCATCTAAGATTTCCAGCAGAAGGGAAGATGACACTGTGAAAAGATGGGAGCTGGACACAAATCCAAGATGGCAGCTGGGCACAATTGTAGAATCAACACCCCAACACCACCTTCCCCAGAACTGAAGAGCCAGTATGCAGGACTGGAAGAGGTGACAACATCCGTGAAACAGGAGGTATCAGAGCTCAAAAACCCCAAAGCTGTAGGATCAGTAACAACTAGGAAGTGGTAATAGGTTACTCTCCTCCAAGGGGAACAGAGGAATCCATCTTCTATCGATGCAAAGATGCAAAATGTTACAGAAAGTTTACCGAGACTTCTCAAGCCTGCTGACCATTCTCCAAGGCTGCTCATTTTTGTTAGCACAAATGATACTGCTAGGTTCCCACCTATGCATATCAAAAGTGACTTTATGGCTCTGGGAGAAGGGTGAAACTGTTAGGAATACAGGTGTTATTTTCTTCAATCTTCCTTTTTGAAGGTCAGGGCTGAGGCCATAAAGCTTATATCCTAGAGATGAATTCCTAGTATTTTGGATTCTTAGACCATAACATGGTTTTCCAAAGGCAACTGAGCAGAGATGGCATTCACCTATCACAAAAGGGGAGAAGTGTCTTCCACAACAGACTGGCTGATCTATTAAAGAGGGTTTTAAACTAGGATTGCCAGGGATGGGTAAACAAAGCCCAGGGCCAGTGCAAGGATATTAGGTGTCCTATGCATTCCTTTTACCCCCATCACAATTAGGTTTTAGCCCCTAGCATCCTTCCTGCAAGATTCTGATTATTAAATCAAATGTAATAATCTCAACATCAGCTTTCCCAGAACAATCTTATAATCATATATTTAGATATCACACTTTTAAATATTAAACTTTATTTTGTAAATAAATACAAAATGAGGAAAGTTTCAGAAAGCCACTTACAAGGGTAAGTGGACTATATGCATATTGCCCATTCTTCCTGCAGATAAAAGTATTTCCTGATAACTGAGTTTCTATAGCTGCCAGGACCCATTGCTTTGCTTTGACTGCAGATGATCTTTGCTCCCTCCCCCCTCCACCCAAGAAGCTGTTGCTCTAGGGAACATCCTGATTTGCTTAGTAGCTGGGCAAGCCCTGACGAAGCCACAGGAAGTAGAAACCTTCAAATAAGTTAAACATTGAAAATCAATATAGAAAAGGGAAAAAAGGACAACATTTGGAGATCTGTGCATACATATACCTTTTGTATGTGGAATAGAGTTCCAGATTTAAAAGCTGTGATGGTACACAGAAACCAATGACTTATGTGTAGTTATATCAGGCTATAATCTATTCAGGAACAACAGGGTAGGACGAAAGGGAGGATGAGTAGAGCTACAGTATATGTAAAGAATAATATTCAAGCCACAGAACTGCAGGGCTTATGAGGGAAGAAGGACGCTCTGTGGGTTAACTTTGGAAGAGGGAATGGAAAGCTATTTACATTGCTGTAATATACAGACCTCCCCCACAGGCAGAAGAAATAGAAATAGATTTAATTGAAGACATTCACAATATTGCTAGGAAAGGGGAGCTACTATTGGTAGGAGATGAGAATAAACTAGATAGAGACAAAAAAGATACTACAACTACTTTAATTGATGACTCTGTTTTTTAGACTGTGTTGTTTTAATCCATATGTCATCAGTCAAAACATGATCATGTTGGGTTTTTAATTCAATCATGATTGTTTTTCAAATCAAAGTTTGCCATTACCTTCATCAATCTAAAGTTGTATCATTTTTGCTTTGTCTCTCGCTCTTCTTTTGTCTCACTCGTGTGTGCAAGGTGACGTGATTTTCATCTGCTGTCAATTGGTAGGAGATTTGAATTTTCCAGATATTGATTGGGATATCCTGGTTGTCAGTGTCTTCTAAATGTAAGGAGATCATGGATTGTCTACAGGGCGAACTGTTCCAACAACTGGTAATGAAACCCACACAGGAGGGGGTGATACTGGACTTGGCACTTACAAATGAGGAGAGCTTTTCTGATATTGTAGTGGGTGATCATCTGGTCTGCAGTGATCACCGGATAGTGATCTTCAGTATTAGGATACAAGTGGAAATGGTTCGTTCTGAAGCGAGGCTTTTCCTAGACTCAGGAAAACTAACTTTGCAAAGATGGGGGGAGTAACTTAAGGAGTTGTTAGCTGAATGGGAACATCTGGGGGAAATAGAAGAACACTGGCAAAACCATGGCATCGGACTAATGTGGGCCACATGAGACCTGGCCCCACCACATGTTGCTCACCAGCCACAGAGAAAAGAGAGCCGCTGCGATCACGGCAGACTCCTGTCTGCCCGTGGGAGATTGGATCCCTATGGACAGACAGAAAGAGCCTGCTGCGATCACAACTATTCCCTTCTCTTCTGCCAGTGGGAGATGTGATCCCCATGGACAGACAGAGTCTGCCACAATCACAACCATTCCCTTCTCTTCTGCCAGAGGGAGATGGGATCCCCATGGACAGAGTCTGCCGCAATCACAACCATTCCCTTCTCTTCTGCCAGTGGGAGATGTGATCCCCATGGACAGAGTCTGCCGCAATCACAACCATTCCCTTCTCTTCTGCCAGAGGGAGATGGGATCCCCATGGACAGAGTCTGCCGCAATCACAACCATTCCCTTCTCTTCTGCCAGTGGGAGATGGGATCCCCATGGACAGAACAGGAGGGGATGGCCACGGGAGACTAGGGGCGGAGTTAGCATGGAGCTTGCGGCAGAGTCAAGACAGAGCTTGTTCCCCTCAATTAAAGAGGTATTTCGAAGCCCCTGGGCAAAACTGAAAGGAAATATTTTAAAGGCAACAAATGTTTGTGCTAGGAAAGTAAAGAAAAGGAAGAGGAAAAGGAAGGGACTATGGTTTTCATAAGAAGTAGCTGAAAAGGTAAGGAAAAAGAGGTTAGCCTTCATAAATGATAAGAGGTCACAGAAAGTGGAGAATAAGCAACAACATCTGGATAAGCTAAAGAAAACTATTAAAGTAGTCAGAAAAGCAAAGTTGCTAATGGAATTAAAAATAGTCAATGCAGTAAAATATGATGACAAGACTTTTTTTTAGGTGGACGTGCAAAGGTGGCATTTTGAGACTCAAGTGTAAGGAGAGGAATACAAAGAGGCTGAAGATAAAACAGAATTGCTTAACACATATTTTTGTTCTGTGTTTACAGATGAAGGGCTCGGAATGGGACCTCAGAAAACAAGTACAAATGGGAAATGAAGTGATCTAGAACTGAAACTATTTTCAGAAGACTATGTTCATGAGGAGCAGCTCCACTACCTGACTTTTTCAATGCTTCTTTAGAGTCGGGAGTGATTCTGGGAAATTGAAATAGGTGAATATGGTTCCTGTTCACAAAACGCAAAGTAAGGAAGAATGTAGAGGCTTACTGGCTTGTACACAACTAACCTATGGAAATATGCACTTGGGTATGCCAGCAACGCCTCCTCTAACTTACATGATCTGCCCAACCTATGATACATGAATTTCTGTACCAATTTCCATTTCTGTTTGGAAAGATCATAAAATGATATAAATCACAGCCTAGATGTATTACTCAATCAGATCTGATGGTAGGACAATCATTCTCTCATTGTAATTCTCAGATAGCTAATTAGCTTGTGCATATTTATTTGCCTATCTTCTAAGGAAGGCAATAAATATTTAACTGCATCTCAAATTGGATTGCTTGTAGAGAATTCTATTGCTTTGACATCTTCCCTTGGCAGTGGGGAGAGATAGATAAAGAGAGGCAGACTGAAGCAGAGGATGATCTCACTGTAAGCCAAAGCTTGAAAGGCCATTACGATAGGCATGGGACATGCACAGAGATAGAATTAGGAGAGGAAATCACAGCAGGTCTTCAGGGGATTAACATTTCACCAGGCAGTTCACTGGTGTGTCTCCATATCATTGGCACTGATCCTGGTCTGAGGTTTGAAGCAGTGAATCCAAAGTTTGTTATTCCTACCTTCTTTAGACACTGTGAGATTGAAAGTTATGCAGGGGTCTGCTGCTTTTAGTTATTTAGGACTATTTTAATGGAACCTCATGCCTCAAGAGATAAGAGAGGAAACATGTTACCTCCATATTAGGAAATTGGTGAAATTGGAACTCTTTGGAAAGTACTTTGCAAGCTGTGAGGTGAGATAGGAGAGAAATTGGTGTTACTGCTGCAGGTTGCAGGTGTTGCGTGGAGGGCTTTGTGGGATATGCGTGCTTTATGTGTGTATGCTTTTAATAATTAAGCTTTGTATTATAGCCACTTTGATGTTTGATTATGGAAGGAGGCATATCAAATGTTTGTAAATATAATGCAAATATATATATAAGCTGGGCCTCCTGGAAAGAATCCCAAAGTACCTTTTTTGTGCTAATGTTCACAGCTTATACAAAGGTTTCAGTGCCTCTATCTCTCTCTTCACTGAAGCTGTATATAGTATGTGCAGGATGTCAGCATTCAAATATTTCAGAATTCACCTTTTTATGGCCAAGCTTTCTCAGACTTCATCTTGTGTGGCAATTCTCCATCTTCGTGTGACTAATTTGTGCAGTTTGTGTCCATAGTTCCTATAAGAGTTTAGTAACTACATACCAGTTAGTCAGTCTGACCTCTGTGGTGAATCAATGAATGGTAATGCTGTTAAAGCAGAGAATGGCACAGTTTCTGGAATCCTAGGGATTACCTGATCTAAGACAGCATGGCTTTACCAAAGGTAGGTCTTGACTGATTTCTTTGACTGGGTTATCAAAGAATTGGATTGGTGGAGAGTGTTAGATGAGGTATACTTAGATTTCAGCAAGACCTTTGACACAGTTCCACATTGGTGACTAATAATTAAAGTGAGTAGAACCTAAAGTGACAGGCTGGTTTAGAAACTGGTTGAGTGGGAGGTGACAGAGGGTGGTAGTAGTAAATGGAGTTCACTCTGACGATAGGGACATTACCAGTGGTGAACCTCAGGGATTGGTCCTTGGTCCTTTCCTTTTTTGTATGCTATCTTGTAAAAGGTCTGTCAGGGACGACCTCAAAATCTTCAGCAAGGTAGATACACTGGAAGGTATGGATAATATGAGGAGGAATCTAGTGAGGCTTGAAGAAGGGTCATGCATTTGTCAGCTTAAGATTTAATGTCAAAAAATGCAAGATCATGCATTTTTGGTGCAAAAAGTCAAGGGGATGAAGTATTTCCGTGCACACAAGAAAAGCAGGACCTGGGGATGATCATACTGGATGATAAGTATTTTTTTATTTATAAGCATTGGAAATACTGTCATTTGAACATTTAAATGACAACATGGTGATTTACAGATCCTAAGAAAATCCAGAAATAACAGACAAAAGTTACATTAAAGTGGCCAAAGGGGTAGAAAAGGAGATGGCAAAAGCCAGAAAGATGTTTGGGTACACAGGGAGAGGAATGGCCAGCAGGATAGTAACTTTGTATGGAATGGAGGAGTAGCCTAGTGCTTAGAACAACAGCTTAGTACCAAAGAATCAAAATTTGATTTCCACTGGCACTTCTTGTGGCCTTGGACAAGTCATTTTACCTCCATTTCCTCAGAAGAAAAGAGCTAGCAATTTGCTTCTGATCATACTTTGCGAAGAAAACCCAGGGGCTGCTGGGTCACCTGGAGTCAGTCATTGACTTGAAGGCACTTAAAAAAAGTGCCTTTACATAAGTCTCTAGTGAGACCTCATTTGGAATACTGTGTATAATGCTGAAGACCACAATCTCAAAAGGATATAAACAGGATGGAGTCGGTCAGGGGACGGCTACTAAAATGGTCAGTGGTCTTCGTCATAATGGATATGGGGATAGGCTTAAAGATCCCAATATACGAGGGGGTACCCAAAAAAAACAGGAATTATTTTTTAAAAGCTATTTATTTCAAATTCTTTACAAAACAACCTTATCCCCTTCAAAATACTCTCCATTACAACTGATACATTTGTCCCACCGGTGCTTCCACTGTTCGAAACATTTTTTGTAGTCATCTTTAGAAACGGCTGACAGCTCCTCCCTCTTTTTTTTCTTGACTTCTTCAATGTTGTCAAATCGGTGTCCTTTCATGCCCCTTTTCATGCGTGGAAATAAGAAAAAGTCGCACGGAGCCAGGTCAGGCGAGTAAGGTGCGTGGGGCAGTGGAACCATGCCATTTTTAGCCAAAAACTGTCTAACAGAGATGGCTGTGTGTGCAGGTGCATTGTCGTGGTGGAAGAACCAGTCTCCTGTCTGCCACAAATTGGGTCTTTTTTGACGAACACTGTTGCACAATCTTCTTAAAACTTCCAAATAAAAGGTTTGATTGACAGTCTGACCTGGGGGAACAAACTCTGAATGAACTACCCCCTTGGCATCAAAAAAGCAAATCAGCATTGTTTTGATGTTTGATTTGACTTGACGACAGTTTTTTGGACGGGGTGACGATGACGTCTTCCATTGGCTTGACTGTTGCTTTGTTTCTGGGTCGTAACCATAGCACCATGACTCATCACCTGTAATGACCTTTGACAGAAAATCTGGATCAGTTTCAAGCTGTTGTTTCAAAACACGACGTTTCAACTCGATGTTCCTTTTGATTGTCAGTCAGAACCCGAGGAACAAACTTGGCAGCAACCCTTTTCATTCCCAAATCTTCCGTTAAAATTTGCTGAACCGAGCTCCAAGATAACCCACTAATCTCTGACAGTTGATCAATTTTCTGTCGACGGTCTGTGAGCACAAGCTCTCTAATTTTTTCAATATTTTCGTTGATTCAGGCAGTTGATGGACGCCCAGAACGAGGTTTGTCATCAATCGACATGTCGCCATTTTTAAACCGAGCAAACCACTGGTACACTTGACTTTTTCCCATAGCATCATCTTGATAAGCTGTTTTCAACATTAAAACAGTTTCAGCAGCATTTTTACCGAGTAGAAAACAAAATTTCACAGCTGCACGTTGTTCACTTAAACTTGTCATCATAAAAAAAGAAACAAGAACAAAACAGCGCTAGCAAAAACAATCACTGCAGATGAACAGAACAAGCCAGGTCGACAACACAGGCGGCACTGAACTGACAATGAGTTGCACTATACACGCCTAGTGGCAGAAGTGCGTACTACACAAGCTCCGCCCACGGCAATGTTATTCCTGGTTTTTTTGGGTACCCCCTCGTATATTCTTTGAAGGAAAGGAGAGGGGAGATATGATAGAGGCATTTAAATACTTCCATAGTGTAGATGCACAGGAAGTGACACATCCAGACGAAAGGAAGATCTGGAATGAGGGCTCATAGGATGAAGGTGAAAGTGGATAGAATCAGATGTAATCTGAAGAAATATTTCTTTATAGAAAGGGTTGTAGATGAATGAAACAGCCTCTAAATTGATATGGTGGAAATGAGAACTGCATCTGAATTGAAGAAAGCATGGATCAAATACAGAGGACTGTAGAAATTAATAGTTCTTATGGATGGGCAGACTGGAAGGACACTAGAGAGAGAGAGAGAGAATTTAATAAGAAGTCAGAGGAGGCAGAAATCAAGCAGGCTAGTATTATCATCAGGCAGAGCTTGCAAAACCATTCTCTGTCTGCAGAACAGTAACTGCAAATCTCTCTTTCCTTCTTCTGTTCCCTTTCTCAGTCATCAACCCCTCTCTCTATCTCTGCTTCCGTCTGGGTCTTCCCTTTTCCCTCTTTCTGTCTCACAAGGAAGGACCCCAGACTCTTGAGGTCTCTATCTTCTTCCTCTATCAGATTAGATCCAGGACACTTCACTGCCATGACAGTTTGTACATATGTTGTAAAACTAATATATATAAAATAAAATAAAAATAAAAGAGCCGTTTGCCTCTGTTTCTCCTCTTTCTCTGTCTCTCTGTCGCCCCCTCTCTGTTGCTTTCCTTTATCATTTCTCTATCCCTCCCTATTTGTCTCTTCTCTTTCTGTCTCTTTCCTTGCTTCTCTCTTTCTCTCTCACACCCTATTTATCCTTTTCTCTATTTTTTCTCTCTTTTTTTCTTCTTCCCCACTCTCCCATGTTTCTCTTTCTGTCTCTCCTTATCCCTTTATTTTGTTTTCTCCCTCTCTTTCTATATGCAGGTTTTTATGTGCCGTGCCCTCTCAGTAGTCACATGGCATTCTAAACCTTTTACTCAGTCCTATTTCTTCCCCAAAGTGGTCTTCCTTTGATGTTGCATTTCAGTTCTCAGATCTCCTTCCTATGGTAGGCATGACCTACTGTGCAATCTATGTGCTTGCATGGGGCGGCAGACATAGAAGCACAGCATGGTCAGCACAGTGAGCCAGCCAGGCCCAATATCTGATCTAATTAGAGTACCCTATGTAAAATAATCCAGAAGGAATCAGCATAGGTTCCCTATGGCTAATTGTCAAAACATATCCTTGTCAATAATAGGGACCTTCAGAATAAGGGCATTCAGCAATGCAAACAGCACTAATACATGCTTAATAGGAAAATGTGCATCATAAGTACATGCATTAGTGCTGTTTGCACTGTTGAGTGTCCTTATTCTGAGGGTATTAGTGACAGGGATATGTTTTGACACTTAGCTATAGCGAACCCTCTCTGAGTTGGACTGCCCAATCACACTGGCACCTGGTGACACTGCAGTCATTCGTACGGTCCAGGTAGTGGCCAGGCCTTCATGTCCCACCCGGAATTGCAGATGAGCACACTAGATCTCCCCCTCCCCATGCATCCCTCAAACCACATGCACACATTCTTACTTTCTGTCACAGAAACATGATTCTGCCAAAAGGATGCACTGAACCTATACATAACAGCTATGACATAACATAATTGCATGGGGTACTAGGACTACAAATATGATCTGGGTTTCTCAGTCCAAATGGAATCCTTTCCCTGCTCACATCCATACTATCCCTGCATCAGCAGTCCCTTTTTTCTGAACATAGGAATTGTTAGGGTCCCATAGATTGTTTCCTTTAGCACAAACAGCACATTAGTGCTTAGCCTAGATAAAAAACTATTGCTGTTCTTAATATTTCTGTAAGAGTGTTTAGAAATGGTTCTTTACCTTACAACATTCCCTCACTTCTGCTCCTGTACCTTAAGACTGCTTCTTGTATTTTTACAGACTGCAGTCACACTAGTTCAAAACATACTTGTTGCCACCATTCTTCTATATGGGACACATTACAGAGCACAGCAGAATATTTTCTATGTCCTAGTTGTATACCACGTGTCAGCAAGATTAACATGGATACTTCAGGGAAACACTTAATACGTACACCGGCCTTTCCTGAATATGCTTTCTACGTCTCTGAGGCTGACCACGCCCCCATTCTGCCCTCTTCCGCCCACGTTTTGAGATCCCCATGCTAGTGCCATGGACGTACATGTCAGCAGTGTTTTGGAATACGGTTTGGGACATTTTCAGCCCATAAACATCCCCGCCACACATGCAAACCCCTTATTAATATTCTGGAATGACTCCCTTTTTGTTATGACAAAAAATACAGAGGCAGGTGGCTCCTTTATAAGCTAATCTTTGAAGTGGACCCTTGGCCTTCAAAAGTCATGCCTCCATAAATTGGTAAGCCTATAAGGTTCAACCTGCCTCTGTCATTCTTTCAGTCCAGACTGACATGGCTACCCCTTTGAAAATATCCATCATAGGGACAAAAGAGAGGTTTGTAAAGGGCTCCATTGGAATCTACTTGGAGGTGAAGGGGGGGGGGGGGGGACAGAGCAGCAAAAAAGGTAGCACTGTACCTGAATCTGTTTAAGTGTCAGTGAGTCAGGAACAGGAATAGAAGGAGATTATTTTTTCCCATCACTGCTGACATACAAATAGAAAGCAGTTGATAATCAGATTTATTTGGATCTATAAAGCATTTTGTACCTGAAGCAGAAAGCTAAATCTGCAGTACCACTGACACACTTTATGAGCAGCATGCAGCCATCTTCAGGGTGTATGACCAGGTTGTGCACATTTTGCTTGAAAGGAACGTTAATGGGGATGTAGTGAAGAGAAAGTGCTTTCTCAGGCCTGGCGCTACCATTAGGTGAACTAGGTGGTCACTTAGAGTGCCAGTGATCTGAGGGCAGCCTATTGGCACCACTGATGCCCTTCTCCAGGACCTACAGGGGCTGCAATGACTTTAAACAGCACCGACGATCTTACAAAACCCTCCAGTGCTGTTTGTGCTTCGATCCACTCTGATACAGACTTCTTATTTGCATGGGGGTGGAGGCAGCTCAACTCTGAGTGGGCCCATTGACTCCTTGATGTTGATGCACTTCCACTGTCCAGTGCAGTTTCTGAGGCTATGAGGACTGATGCTGCTGATGCCAGTATTGATGGATCGGGCTTATCTGCACCAAAATTCCTTTTGCACTTCTCCTATTGACCCTTGATCCCTCTTTTTGTCATCTGTAAACATAAGTAATAAGAAGAAGGTTCCTGGTCTGTCCCCATGCAGTGCAGGCACTATTTATGGGTGTCTGTCACAAACATGCTCCTGCCGCAGTGAGTGCAGATTTTAAATCTGCTGGATAGTTTCTGGGACATCTTGTTCAGAAAAATAGCTGCAATGAAATCAAATGACTCTATTTTGACAGCAGTGTAACCTGGCTGGGCCTCCTGAGGACTAAATGCAACCTCTAGCAGCAGCATGGTTAAAAATAAAGTCAACTTAAAAACAGCTGAATAAATCTGACTCTAGAGCACTAATAGAAAAGGGAACATACAGCAATGGCAGCAGCAGGTAGAAGAGAGAGTAAAAAAATCACAAAAAGTAAATATTAATGCATATAAAAAGAAAACTTTGTGAACCACAGGAGAACATCTCTTCAGGGCTCCATGGACTAAAAAAGACTGAGGAGATGAACTGTGGAAGTGGCAGGCAGGGAACAAATGCACAGGTGCGATGGGGCCACTCCTAAAACTTCAAGAAGAAGCTGGGAGAGGTTTCCCACCTGCGTCTCCGTCAATGATATCACTCATATATGTGCACTAATGGTGCTTGTCCACAGAGATTAATTAAAAAATTAAAATATAAAATAGAGAATATTATAATGCTTCTGTGACCACCAAGCCTGGATTTAAGATTTCAACACTCATAGGCACTACTTGAAGGGGAGTATAAGGATTCTGTCTTGGAGAGCAGAGGGGGAACCTGCTGGATATTGGAAAGCAGGGGTGGGAGCCTTGGATCAGAGTGCAATGTTGGTGCCTCTTTCAAGAAGCACAAGTAGATGACCTTAAAGTAAGTGAGAGAAGATCCCTTTTTGGCCTGGGTACTTGGTGCTTTCAACATTTAGGGCCTGATATTTGAAACCTAGTAAACCATTTAAATGCCTTAGATGGTTATTGCCGTTGAATATCCCCGTCTAAGTCCCCTATGTTCTCTGATACTATCCGGTTAGCATCGGGACATGTTGGGGGCGTTCCGGGGCAGAGCGGAGACAGTGACTGCTGCTAACCAGGTAGTGGCTATATTGGACCGCTACCTGGTTAGCGACCCCCATCTAAAACTAGACCAGCTTTTAGCATTAAATCTCGGCTTCCAAATTCTTGACCATTCTTCAAGCTTAGCTAGATCCCTACTCATGTTATCTACATCTTCCTGAGTGTCTGCTGTATTGCAGATTTTGGCATCATCCGCAAAGAGGCAAACCTTACCCGAAAGTCCTTCCACAATATCACTAACAAAGATGTTTAAAAAAATCAGACCAAGTAAGCGCTTACTTGTCTTTATAAAATAGGCTTAAAATAGGCACATTTTGGCTACCTTAACTGAGGTGCCCTGTTCTAAAATTCTCCTCTGTCGACCATAGTTGGCTCCTCAAATCTTCTGAAAATCATTTCAAGTCTAGCTCATTTCCATTTCTATTTATGTCAATTTTCTATAGTCTTACTGTTTTCAAAACATTGTGGAGAGAGAGCGTGAGCACCTGGATGTTGAAATCCATGAGTTTGCAGCACTGTTGATTGATTAAGTGGCCTCTGTGGGGGTGAGTTTGTCAGCTGGGCTTGTTTGGCCTTTTCCCTTCTCCTATGGTGAAGTTTTCAGAAGAGCCTGCAGTATGTATTTTAAATTAAATCTTTAGTGGAGCAAAACTTCCAGCATGCACCCAAAGAGATATGACCAAGGGTATGTGCCTCTTCAGTGTGTGGATGAATTTTCGAGCCTTGGAGAGGCTGTTGGTATTAGGACCATATTTGGCTGCCTAGAGAACAATGGATTAACACCTACAGTCATTTTAGAGTCCAATATTCACCCAGGGAAACAGATTAAGGAGTGGCACTCTGAATTTGGTGCCTCCTTAAGTTCTGAAGCTGAAACTCATCTGCTTTCTCTGAGTGAGCAAAGTTTGGGCAATTATATTCTAGGCCAAATGAGACTTGGGATCAAGAGATTTTGTGGAGATGATTTTTTTCCCTGATACAGCAGTAGATTACCAGACTGGTGGAGATCCCCTTACCCAAGGTAGTTTCTTTGCCAGTAGGTTGAGGAGTGATCAGAATTATCCTGTGAATATAGATGAGCAAGAGGTTTTCCTTGCTGATATGTAGAAGATCTTAGCATGCATAGAGACTCTGCTCTAGGGTTTAGTGTTCAGCTGACTACTTTTTCAAAGGATACAGTTATTTGGTTGAAAGCCCATGAGAACTGTGGTCAAGATGATTCTTGTATAACATCTCTTAAGGCTTGAGTATTGTCTCTGAAAGCCACTATTATTATCTCTATTATGAAAAAGAGTTTGAGCTTCTACCATCAGAGCAAGTCAATGAAATATTTATAGACCCAAGAACCTTTGGGGCTGATGTTCAAAACCCTATTTGACTGACCTGTAAAAATAAGTCTTACTGCTGGATTATCAATTGAAGTGACTCCAACTGCTGCAGAATACAACGAAGAAAGTGATTTATGTTAAATGTAAATATGATTGCATAACATTGTTGTTAGAAAAACTGCACTGGTTACCAGTTGTTCAAGGAGTGAAATTGAAAAGCCTGTGTGTAGTATTTTGTTATGTAGTAATGTAGTGTATTTAGCTAAATCATTTCAGCCATGTGAAAGAGGAAGGCTTTTACATACTTCAAAAGGGCTCTATTAGAACTACCTCATTTTCTACAAGTAAGGTTAAGCATAATGCAGCATGGATGTTCCTGCTGTTTTGCACTGGAGCTGTGGAATCAATTAGTAGATGATATTAAAGGAGAGAGTAACTATTTACAATTTAGGAACCTCGTAGAGGCATGTTTGTTTGAGAAGGCTTTTCAAGGGGATAGTTAAGTGGGTATGATAATCAGGGTGGGATAGAATGGCTTTGATTAATTCATATACATTATGTTATTCTTTTAATTGTAAGCTGCTCTAGGGTTTTTACGATGAGTGGAGCATCAAGAACAAACAAATACATACACTGAATAATATAGTCCTGGCATTCTGTAATTCACCTAGCTGGCTATTCCTAGGGGTTCTAGTAAGTTTATTCTGCTACTATCAACCTCTTCTGTCTATCTTACTTTTAAAACACTCAAAAATGAAGGGGCCTGATCACTAACACAGAGAAAGCAGGTCCTGTGTTTTTTAACATGTGGTAATTGTGACCACACAGTTGTGGTAACTATTACTGCATAGTTGTTATGCTTACTGTATGCTATTTTGCTGTGGCAGGGGGCAGTTAAGCTGTGGGGATCTGGCAGGTTATGGGTTTGGACAATGCTTGCAGTGCATGTACCATGCTCTGTCCTCACTGAAGATAGTATGGGTGCACTTACTACCTCCTGAAGAGGAGGCGGTAAGTGCATTTCAGTTATCTGCACACACTTACCATGATTCACTGCTTTAGAAAATGCAATCACCCTTGATCAGTCTGAGGTACCCTCCACCCCAAGCAGCATTCTCACCCCTTTGAACTCCCAGTGCTTACCAGGGGTACCCCTAGTGGGTTAATGGGGGGCAAGACTGATTCCTGGATGCTCCTGTCCCATCACTGGCTTCAGGTTCAAAATGGCAGCTCTAGCCCCTAGAGGTAGTGGGGGAAGGGGCAAATTGTCAAATTAGGAGTATGTTCTTTGGGAGCAGGTATTAATGCACATGTGTACAATATTTGTAACCATGCATTTTATAAAATAAGCTTATAAACTGTGATTTTTGACTGTGTTCTGCTCAATTCCTAACCTTGAACATGCCTACGCCAAGCATGTATAACGTACTTGCCATCTTATCATCCCATGTATTTGTACAAGTGGGACAATTCTATAAGAGGCATTATTCACATACAAACTGATATGTATAGTTGGGAAAATACTTTTATAAAATTACCCTTTTGCTTGACTGCTGGTAAATATGTAGCTTCCTTGACTATTGACCTCTTAGGGATCTTTCTTATAAAGCAAATAGGATAAGACTTAAGAACTCAATGTGTGAACTGTGGAAGAAAGGTGAGAGAAGGACGATATGACAGAGACATTGAAATACCTCTGTGGCATAAATGCACAGGAGGTGGTTCTCTTTCAGGTGAAGGGAAGCTTCAGAATAAGGGGCAAAAGATGAAGGTAAAAAGGGACAGACAGAAGTAATCTAGGCAAATATTTCTTAATGGATAGAGGGGAGGGTGTATGCATGGAATGCCCTCCCAACGGAGGTGACAGAGATAAAGACTTTATTAGAATTCCAGAAAGCATGGGGTAAGCACAGAGGATACCTGAGGGAGGGAAAAGGATTATACAGTTTAGCAGATGGTATGGGTGGACAGACTGGATAAGCAGTATGGTCTTCATTTACTATATTTCTATTGGGGGGGAGAAGAATTAGAGAGGGGTCTTCAGATAGGGTAACTTTTCTGGGTGGGGGTACTCTAGTGTGGGGGGGCTTGAACAGGAAAATGGAATTGGGGAGATTATGAATATAGGTACTCTGGTGGAGGAGGCTTAATCAGAGGGTACTTTCTGTGGTTTGGAGAATAGATTGGGTGGATTAGATCAGGAGATGGGTTGGGTTGATCACAGTCATGGCCATGAGACTTCTTTTTTTTTTGGCAGCTGAGTCCAGGTTGCATGCCTCCGCAGATAGTACTGATGCATACAGTATAATGAGGGCCCATGTGGTAATGTCTGAACTGCACAGTAAATGCAGGGCAGGCACAAAGCATGACCCTTGTATTTTCCGCACAGATTTTGAATTTACCATCCTAGTAAATTTTCAAAGAGGCCAATTTAGGAGCATAGGGGCCGATGTTCAAAGCTCTGGATGTTTAAATGTCATGGTGGTCAGCTGTAGCATTTAAACATCCTCCAGACATTCAAATGCAGTATCCACATAAATAAACCATTTTAATACTAGCACCTTTGCTTTTTTCAGTCCAACAAAAACACACAAGAATGTACAACTGTCTTCACGAGGAAATTGCATTGATTTTATTAAGTAGATTTATTATTCCAATCTGTATGTAACCATGGACGTCAACGCATGAGTCTGAAAGAATATCTATTAATAACATTTAAATGTCTATAGGGTCAGAATAGTATTTAGGTGGTTGATATGTGGCTCTGTACTTGACAGTGATGGCTTGTAATGGAAAAAATCAATCAATTAGGCCAGTTCAATCATTTTTAGAGAATGTTTTCAAAGAAATGCTCAGAAACCAATAGAGGTAGACATACTTTTCTGTTTTTTACAAAAACTCAAATCGGAAATAAGTGCTTGCAAAATTTGATTGATGTGCAGAAAATGAAAGATAAGTACAGTAATAAACTTTATATGCACTAATTCAGAGACTTAACACACATAAAGTAGACGTGAATGTGTGCTTTTTATGCACATAAAATTAATGAACAAAATGCATGTTCATGCATGCAAATTCATAAGGGCTGCTTCTCACTGCAGATTACAGTGCAGCATTATAATAAGGCTAGTAGACTGCTGGCAATCATCTGGATCCTCTAAAGAAACCCCCTTAAATACTCCCAGTTGTGTAAGGTGGGATGGTGCAAGCATATCTATGGAAAAGGTGGGAGAGACTTTCATTATCTAATCAATGGAATAAGCCTACTAAAACCAAATGGATGCAGGGAAATATAAGGAAAAGCAGACAAAATAGAACTTGTCTTTTAGAGTTGAAATCTACCCTCTGCCTCCATGTAGAAGAGCTCATTCTTGAGAGGGGAGAACCTGGGAATTGTGATAGACAAACATGATTTAAGTGCATCAAACCTGTTTTTAACTGCATCTTGCATTTCAGGTATTAGTACATGTTTTCTGTTTGGCCTAAAGTTTGTCTGGTCTTGAGCTCTGTGGAAAATCATTCCTGGGTTTATTTTTGTCTTCTGAATCTAATGAATCCCTTTATAGAGACTTAGGGGTATGTTTACTAAACTGTCCTAATGTTACCGGCGCTAGTTGCAGCGTTAATGTGAGGAATGCCATATAAGGTAGTGGGCGTTACGGCATCAAGATAGCAATGAATCTGTATCGCGCAATAGAGGGCGCCTTGGCTCGTGAACGCGTGTTAACCTTAAGTTAAGAACATAAAAACATAAGATATGCCATACTGGGTCAGACCAAGGTCCATCAAGCCCAGTATCCTGTTTCCAAAAGTGGCCAATCTAGGTCATACGTACCTAGTAGTTTCCCCAAAAGACACAGGTTCCACAATGCTTGTACAGGGCCAAGCATTGATATCCTGGGTCCCTTTTTAATAATGGTTTATGGACCTTTCCTCCAGGAACGTGTCCAAACCTTTTTTAAACCCAGCTACACTAACAGCCTTTACTACATCCTCTGGTAACAAATTCCAAAGTTTGATTACACGTTGAGTGAAAAAATATTTTCTTTTATTAGTCTTAAATAGTTTACCCTGTAGCTTCATTGTATGTCCCCTAGTCTTTCTATATTCTGATAACGTAAACAATCAATCTACATTTACCCGTTCCACTCCGTTCATTAATTTATAGACTTCTATCATATCTCCCCTCAGCCGTCTCTTTTCCAGGTTAAAGAGTCCTAACCTTTTTAGCCTTTCTTCATAGGAGTATCCTTCCATCCCCTTTACCATTTTGGTGGCTCTTCTCTGAACCTTTTCTAATAATGCCATTCATGCCAGCGTTGTGTTAGAAGCTATAGAGATGTAGCCCACTGGTTACTACAATGACTGCAGAGGTCATGAGTTTGATCCCGCAGTGATGTTAGTTAATAAGGCTGTCTGAGGTATTTCCTTTTAACGTAAATCCGTGCTGCCAGCAAAAACACCCTCACAGTGCCATAACCTAAGGTGACTCATAAGGCGCCCCATAGGGCACATTATAAAGTGCGCTGTCCGCCAAGGCACCTTATAATGTGCCCTCTAGGGTGCTTTATAGGGTGCCTTATGAGGCACCTTAGGTTACGGCACTGAGGTGAGGGTGTTTTTGCTGGCAGCGCAGATTGTAGAGATGTGTCTGACTGACACACGAATTAAAAGGAAATGCCTCGGACAGGCTTATTAAATAACACCACAGTGGGATTGAACTCATGACCTTTGCCTCAGCAGTCAGTGTAGTAACCAGGGGGCTACACCTCTACAGTTTCTAAAGCTGTGCTGGCTGGCTACAGAAAGACTGCAGGTCACCGCACAAACTGTCTGCTGTGGTTACTAGGATAGGGTGAACCCACCCGTACCCATGATGCACTGCACATGCAGATCAGAAATCTACATCTGATCACAAGATGGGGTATGCGCCTCTACAGCACCTTGGCCTGGTAGGGGGTACTGACCGTGTGTGTTACTGGCACAGAGTAGCTACAGACCATGACATTGTGCGGTTCCTGTGCTCACCCTGAGGGTCAGGTGGGGTGCCCAGCACCAGGTCCGCAGCACCTTGCTTGGCTGTGTTGTAGGTCCCCATCAGTGCCAGTGTGTGGTAGGTAGCCCTTGTAAGCACACCTAGAATACACCTATGTCCATCTGTATTTCTCAGTCATAACTAGCCCTTGTGAGCTATGATGCACCCAGAAGAGTGCATATCATGTGTGGTTGCCATGGTCACTTTTTAAAAGAGAAAGGTAGTGTTTGGACCCACCTGTGGATTATGTAGCACCACCCAACCTGCCCTCTCAGCATCATGGTGGGGGGACAGGATCTCCCACCAACATGACCACACTGTACATCTTTGCAATGAAGGCAGTAGAGGGGACCATCAACCCCAGTCCTGCTGGGGAATAGGCACTCTTCAGGGCACTCAGTGCAGACCTGTACATATCACATAGGGCACTAACAGTAGGCCTGGAAAAGCCTCACCTGCCCCCCAACCACAATCTGACATTTACCAGCAGAGAGCCTCAGTTAGTCTCCACCCTGCAAGGTGTTGCAGTCATACAGATGACAACTGCAGACAGTCTGCTAGCCAGCACATAATGCATGTTATTAGAGAAACAATGTGCACACAGATGTAAACATCAAGCAGGTATCTTAGTGATTGGGCTCCAAAACAGGAACCACACAGATATTACTTAAGAGAAATAGCACTATGTGGGAACCTAGACATGCCACGGTCACTGCTCAGTCAGGGTGAGACTGACCTCCCAGCATGACATGCTGTGGCCACCCTGTCCGTGCAGGTGGTGATCGGGCACTACAATATCCCAGACATTGCCCTATGCCCTGTGCAGATAAATCCTGCCCAGACCGCCCTGTCCGGGCCATACCCACAATACCTTGCTCCTCATTATGCACATTGGCAGGCTAACACTGGAAACAGTGTAAGCATTGTGGGCTCAGTAAGGTGTAGTCAGCCACAAAACACTGGATAGACATACACACAGTTGCTCACCTATTTCAGCATTGTGCAAAGATAGAGGTGGTTGGCAGCCCTGGCCGCCACACCAGTCCTGGGCACAGTGCAGGCATTGCTAAGGTACTCGATACTGTTATGGTCACTCTCCGGGGTGGTAAACCCTGTCAGAAAAACAAACAAAAAGGAAACACACTCAACATATATCAGAAAAATTGCTATGATGATTCTCTGTTCACAATTGGTGTTTAATGTAGGATCTGTTATCTGACATTCATCATAGCAATCTTCTGATATATAAGGAGCGTGTTTCCATGTTTATGATGGCATTGCTACGGTTTGCAGGTGGTAGTAGTGGTAGCTGCTGCTCCGCGCAGGGCCAAAAAGATATGGACAGTGGGGCCTGTGGGTGTGGGTGTTTGTGCCCCTGTTGGCCGATGCTCTAGGGCAGAGGTTCCCAACTCTGGTCCTGGGGGGCCAACCACCATTCAGGTTTTCAGGCTGTCCCTAATGTATATGCATGAGTTACATTTGCATACAATGGGGGTGGTGCATACAAATGCATCTCATGCATATTTACTAGGGACAGCATGAAAACCTGAATTGTGTTGGGCCTCCAGGACTGCAGTTGGGAACCTCTGCTCTAGGGAGTGCACTTGTTTATGGTGTATGTGTTCTGTAGGGTAAAACATAGGGATAAGGTCTGCAGAAGCCACAGCTCCGACTTGAACCTATGACCTTCTGCCCCTGAACACACTGCTTGTGTGTACTGCACCAAACTGCTGCCACGGAGGCAAGTCATTTCCTGGGGATACCATGACTGTTATTCAGACAGACCTTGTCTGTTGCACTGCATGCCACCCACCTAAACAGGGCTTGGCCTTGGTCTTCTGTGGGCAGCTGCCACTGCCCCCTCCACCATCAGCACCCCTCCCCCACTATGCTGACATGCCCTTATGTCGATGGAGCTAGTGGTGAGCAGTCCAAGGCCATCCAGTGTGCCAGTAGGCGGCTGCCTATGGTGTGGGATCTGGGGTAGGGGTGCCTACATAGACATCCACGCTTCCCCCTGGCACCACCTGTCAATGTTATGTGCCCTTTGGGGTACCTGCTGGGTACTGTCCCCTGGGACACTGTGGGACACACATTCGTGGGCATGTTTGACCTTAGTCAGTTGCTGGCTTGCTGATTTGCAGTTTCTGCATTCCTATGTGCCACCTAGGCATATGCCTAGTCCACCCTGTGCCCCAGCTGCCCCACTGCATGTCCCGCCTGCAGCCCCCTGTACCCCATTTGCAGCCTCACCGTAGTGCCCTTTCATACTTGGGCACTATGCTGTTGCTGTACATGTAGCACTACTATCACATTTCTTGGTCTCCCTGCCTTTGCTGTACATTGATGACTGAAATTGTTTCTCTTTCCTGCAATTGTGCCTCTAACGCCAGGTGTTCAAGCACGGTAATGTTCTGCCCTTCATTTCACAGCGTTAGTGTACCTGGAGCCTCTCCTGGCCCACTTCCCACCCATTGACCCCTTCTCTCCGCCCTCTGGGGAGACTTACTCCACCCTCTATGTGCCTTAACACTGCCAGAGATGTTATCGCGTGATACGTAACGTTATCGTGCGACTTATCACACGTGATAACGTTACATATCGCATGATAACTTCACGCTGCGACATTAGCGCTGTTTAGTAAACATACCCCTTACTTCAACATTTTTTAAAATAAATTTAATTCAATTACTGTATTATAGAAAGGGTGTCACAACATTCCACAGATACAGAAGCAACAATAACAAATCTGTAATTTACAACACCTTAAGTAGCAATACATCAGTTCCAGATACTTTCCTAGACCAAAACTCACCAGAGGGAGATCCTAGAAGGCTCTCTCCCTATCATTATTGTGAAAATATCCAATGACATCCAGACATGCCAATTAATACAACACTTCCCTCCCTTGCCCCCCCCCCACCTCCACATTCTCCTCCCTGCCCCTCCCCCCCTTGATGTACCTTCCCAGCCCCAATACAAGGGGATACTAGAAATAATAGGAGAGGCATTTCTGGTGGGGTGGAACCGGAGATCTTCTAACAGCCTTTGCCTGAAAAATGAACAGATGCGACAACTTGTTGCAACAGAGAGGATTACTCACGAACTCTGGTCACCTCAAAAGGCACTTAAACCCAGTTAACAAACCATCTTGCTCCTTTTCTATCAAACACCCACTGTACGTTTCTCCATCTGGTAAATATCCCAGACCTGTGATAGTGGGGGGTACAACACATTTTCAGTATCAAGCAATGACACTATGGGCAGCCAGGAGCAAACAGCTAGAGAGTCATCGTGATCCTACATCCCCCTAGTCCGAGAGCAGATACACCAACACACATGATGCCAGTGAGAAAAGGAGGATCTGTCCTAAGGCTTTGCAGATATGCTGATAAACCTGGGACCAGAAAACTTGAATCTTGGGGCAATACCACTCCATATGTTCCAGGTCTCCTTTTCTCCCACAGTCTTTCCAACAGCACGGATCATCCCCTTTTCCCCATCTGAAAAGATCAGGTGCAGTAAATGACATGTACAGCAGGATATGCAGCTATGTGTTAATTAAGGACAAGGATAATAAGTAAGAGTAAATGAAAAGGTAAATCTCCTCTCTAAACTCCTCAGGCTGGTCCCCCACCTCTAGCCTCTTCTATAGGAGAGTTTCTGGCCGGATCATGGGGGGTCCATGGCAAGAGCCAGGCCAGGAAAGATTTTAAGCGGGTGGATTTAAGGATCATCACTCCCAGCGTCTGGATGGGTGAAGCACATCAGGGGAATAAGGGAGAGATCCAAAACAGTGCCGCAACTGGAAGAAGTTCAGAAATGGACCCCATAACTCATCCAATCGACTCTTGGAAGAGTCTGTCAATAACAAGGAGATCCAGAGAGTTGGCAGCAAGTATGCTGTCCTACCCAAGAGTCCCTGATGAAGGAGAAAGATGACACAGGGGTGAATGGGACAACCAGGGAGATAGTCTTTGCCATTTACAAATTGCACAGCAAATCTTCCATATAATCCCCAGAAAAGGATGCAAAAGAACCATGTGCACCTCATTTGCCTCTTAGGAATAATACCACTTTAAGGAGGATGGGAGTGATCCTCTCGCCCTCCAAGCGGACCCATTCTGAACCTGAATGATTCTTCCAGGAGAAAACAGCCCACAAGCACAAACACCAATAATACAGCTGTGGGTCCATAAAACCAAGGGGTATGTTTACTAAACTGTCTTAACATCGCAGCAGTGGTATTATCGCGCGATAAGTGGCGTTAAGGCACACTAACGCTGTGAAATCCGGATCTGATGAATGGAGTAAGGCTTCCCAGAGGGCGGAGAGAAGGGGTCAGTGGGCGGAGAGTGGGAGGGGAGAGGCTCCAGGCACACTAACGCTGTGAAATCCGGGTCTGAACACTAATGCCAGTGAAACCCTTGCGTTAAGGCACATTTGCAGGAAAGAGAAACCATTTCAGTCAGCAATGTGCAGCAAAGGCAGGGAAACCCAGAAAAGTGATAGGTGTGATACATGTGCAGGGACCAAAAAGGCAAATAAACATATAGAAGGACCAGAACCACATCTAAAATCCCAATAACCAAGCTAGCCAATAGTGATATTAATTATAAACATAAAGCAACACTACTGACAAAGTATAAAAATTAAGATATCATGTTTGGAAGGGTCTATGCTCTGTCCCCCTACAAAGTGAATGATCCCACATTGAAATAGCGCTGATCAGGGTTACTGTTGTTTAGATTGGGCAGGTTTGTTATGGCATGCACATGTACAGCAACAGCAGAGTGGGCACATAGGAAAGGGCAACTGTACTGTTGCTGTAAATGGGATACAGGGGGCTGCAGGCGGCACATGCTGTGGTCCAGCTGGGGCACAGTGCGGACTAGGCAGATGCCTAGGTGGTACATAGGAATGCCGAAACTGTAAAGCAGCAAGACAGCAACTGACAAGGGTCCAACATGGGCATGAGTGTGTGTCTCTCAGTGTCATAGGGGATATTACCCAGCAGGTACCCCCAAGGGCATATAACACTGGGAGGTGGTGCCAGGGGAAAGCATGCATGTCCATGTAGGCACCCCTACTCGAGAACCTACACCATAGGCAGCTGCCTACTGGCACACTGGATGGCCTGGGACTGTGCGGAGGGGTGCTGGTGGCGGAGGGGGCAGTGGCATCTGCCCACAGCAGATCATGGCCAAGCCCTGTTTAGGTGGGTGCCATGCACTGCAACAGATAGGGTCTGTCTGACGAACAGTCATGGTATCCCCAGGGAATGATTTGGTATCATCCACAAAGAAGCAAACCTTACCCGACAGCCCTTCCGGAATATCGCTAACAAAGATGTTAAAAAGAATTGGACCAAGGACCATGCCCTGCGGCACATCACTGTTAACCTCCTTCTCCTTAGAGTGAGCTCCATTTACCTGTACCCTTTGTCGCCTCCCACTTAACCAATTTCTAACCCAGTCAGTAAGTTTAGAGTCCATCCCTAGGGTGCTCAGTTTGTTTCTAAGTCGCCTGTGCGGAACGGTATCAAAAGCTTTACTGAAATCTAAATACACTCACATCTAGTGGTCTCCCTTGGTCCAACTCCCTGGTCATCCAGTCAAAGAAATCAATCAGATTTGTCTGACAAGACCTGCCTCTGGTGAATTCATGCTGCCTCAGATCCTGCAATCCATTGGAGTCCAGAATCCTTACTATTAGAGAAAGCATGACTCCTGAATGGTGTTTGACCCTTCAAGACTGCAGTTGGGAGACTCTGCTCTAGGTATTACACATGTTTATGGTATCTGTGCTCTGTAGGGTAAAATATAGGCGTTTCAGGCATGTTTATGTTCTCTGAAATAAAGGTTCTGTCGTTATTATCATGGTTTAGTACTGGGTAAAATATGGGGATTGGGTTGGCAGGAGCCAGCTGGGACTTGAACTTGTGACCTTCTGTTCCTGAACACACTGGCTGTGTGTACTGCACCACACTGCTGCCACAGGGGTGGTTTGTTCCCTGGGGATAGCATGACTGTTCATCAGATATACCCTGTCTGTTGCGGTGCATGGTACCCACCTAAATGGGGCTAGGCTATGGTCTGATGTGTGCAGATGCCACTGCCCCCTCCGCCACCAGCACTCCTCCACCACCATGCTGCCATGCCATTATGCCAGTGGTGCTGGTGGTGCACAGTCTCAGGCCATCCAGTATGCCATTAGGCAGCTACCTATGGTGTGGGTTCTCAGGTAAGGATGCCTACATGGACATGCGCGCTTCCCCCCCCCCCCACACACACACCACTTGCCAATGTTCTGTGCCCTTGGGGGTACCTGCTGGGTACTATCCCTGTGACACTGTGAGAAACACACTCGTGCCCATGTTGGGCCCTCATCAGTTGCTGTCTGGCTGCTCTACAGTTTCAGCATTCCTATGTGCCACCTAAGCATCTGCCTAGTCTGCACTGTGCCCCAGCTGCACCACAGCATGTGCTGCCTGCAGCCCTCTGTATCCCATTTCCAGCATCTGTACAGTTGCCCTTTCCAACATGCCCACCCTTCTGTTGTGGCATATGTACACGCCATAAGAAAGCTGCCCAATATAAAGGGAAAACCCTGATCAGCACTATTTGAATGTGGGATCATTCACCTTGTATTGGGACAGAGCATAGAACCTTCCAGACAAGATATTTTTTTTTTTAGCTTTCTCAGTAGTGTTTTTTTATGTTTCTCATTAATATAACTATGGGCCAGCTTGGTTATGGGGATTTTAAATTTTGTTCAGGTCATTTTCTGTGTTTTTGTGCCTTTTTGTTCCGTGCAAATGTATCACAACTATCACTTTTTCTAGGTTTCCCTGGCTTTGCTGTACATTGCTGACGTAAATGGTTTCTCTTTCCTGCAAATGTGCCTTAACGCGAGGGTTTCACTGGCATTAGTTTTCAGACCCAGATTCCACAGCGTTAGTGTGCCTTAAGCCTCTCCCCTCCCACTCTCCACCCTTTAACCCCCTCTCTCCGCCCTCTGGGAAGCCTCCCTTCGCCCTTTAGGGCTGGATTTCATGGCGTTAGGGTGCCTTAATGCCGCAGGCGCGTTATCGCGCGATAAGTGACGTTATCGCGTGATAAAGCTCCATTAGCATGCAGTAACATCACTTATCGCATGCTAATTACGCCGCTGCGACGTTAGGGGTCTATCATTGACTTGAAAGTCTATTTGTTCAATGGAAATGCTACAGATTTCGTCCAATTGATTTTATATCCAGACAAAAAAGAGTATTTTCCTATACAATTTAAAAGGTTTCCAATAGAGGAGGGATGGATAAATAGTAGCAAATCATCAGCATAAGCCGAGACTTTGACTTCCAAGTCCATTATCTCAACACCGCATATCTCTTTGTGAGATCGAATTAGGAGCATTAGGGGTTCAAGCGCCAGATTGAATAACATAGGTTCCCCTATATAAAGGTAAGGGGGATCAGAGAGTCCCGTTTGCATAGATACGAGCTGCAGGATTGGTATACAGAATCTGGATTAAGCGTATAAATTTTTCTCCGAAGCCAAACCATTTCAAAGTCTGGTTTAAGAAAGCCCATTCTAACCGGTCAAAGGCCTTCTCTGCATCTAGGGATTGGTCCATTACCGGATTGTCCAGAGTTTCTGCTACAGTTAATAAATTTAACAGGAGCTGCGCGTTGTCCGATGTTGCTCTTCCCATTATAAAGCCACATTGATCAGGGTGGATAAGATCTGAAACTACTTTTGATAACCTACGGGCCAGGATGGAGGCATAAAGCTTATAATCAGCATTTAATAATGAGATTGGCCGATAATTCTCCACTTTTTGTGTGTCTCTACCAGGCTTGGGTATTACTACTATTGTTGCATCGTTAAACGAGCCTACTGCAGGCAATTGAGGATTCAGAAGATTGTAGTAATCCAACATATATGGAATTAGCTCACTCTCAAAGACTTGATAAAATTCACAAGGAATTCTTTTCCCTGCTTTTATAGCATCTCTGATTTCAGTGGCCATTACAGCACTGTCTAATTCTAAAGCTTGCGAATCAGTGAGAGTAGGATGTGTAATATGCCCAAGCAGTGCCTGGAAATCTTCCGCACTCATTTTGTCTTCTGAGGCATATAACTTTGTGTAGAAACACCGCAGGGCCTCTACTATATCTGAACTCTTTGTTAACATCTCTTTCTTAACCCCTTTAATTACCTCTATTCTAGACTTTGCCGCGCGGGGTTTTAAAGTATTTGCTAACAGACTTCCAGCCTTGTTATTTTCCAAATAAAATCTAGACTGCTGATGAGATAGCGATTGTATGGCTTCCATACTTAACATTTGGTTATATTGAAATCTCAACCTTTGCAAACGAAGCAGATTACCTGGCTCAGATCTGGAAATCAGTAGCCTTTCTCCTGCTTTAATTTGTGAGTCTAAAGCTATTAATTTAGCTTTCTTTTCTCTATTCCTTTTAATTGTATAACTGGTTATTGTGGCTCACATGACTGCCTTAAAACCCTCCCACCAGGCCCATCCAGGGGTCTCTCCAGAGAGGTTTACATCAAAATATTCCTTTCTGCCTTATACAGTCACAAAACCCTTTATCTCCTAAAAGGGTTCTATTGAAGAAAAAACTAGGTTTGAAGTCATCCTTTTCTCCAACCTAAAGGGAGAAAGTTAAAGCCGCATGATCAGAGATTTGGGTGGTATTTATGTCAGCTTTCTTAACCGAGGAGATTAAGGTTTTGGAAATAAGAAAATAATCTCTCCGTGAATGTGATTTATGGGGAAGGGAGAAAAGCGTGTAGTCCCTATCGTTAGGATGTTTTAGCCGAAAGTCCGACTTCCTGCATTATAGATAGAACCACCGAAGTGGCGTGCTGGGCTCTGTGCGAACGATATGACTTGCAATCTATCAACGGATCTTGAACTAAATTAAAGTCCCCTCCCATAACAAGATCATTTTTAGCTAACACTAGTAGCTCATCCGCTACCTTTTGATAAAACAGTACATCATCTGTACTGGGGGCATATATATTTAGTATGGCCAACTTGTTCCCACTTATTTGTAGTAAGACTGAAGACCATCTGCCAGCTAAGTCAGCATGAGACAACTCTATCACAGGCATCAAGTTTTTCTTAATTAAAATAGCAACTCCATTTTTCTTTTGAACAGCCGCGGAGTGAGCCACTAGCATGAAGTTTCCCAGGCCCAATTTTTTAGCTTCCGATGTCGGCAGCCGCGTTTCTTGTAACAGAACCATGTCTGCATGTTCTTTCTTACAGTATAACAAAATCTTTTTACACTTAATTGGGTTGTTTATACCCTTCACGTTCAATGAGAGAAACTTAAGAGGGCACATGGGAAAAGATAACCAGAGGGTTCAGCATAAACGTATTACAATAATACACGGAAAAAGAAATATGTTGTAACAATGTATAAATACAAACAGCTACTTTGACAGTTTCCCCAAAATTGAAACCACAAGAAGACACAAAGCTTCCCCAACTAATGGGTAGACACGGGTGAGACAGCATTACCCGATTACTGCCTAATCCCTTGAACAACAGAGCTAGCTTCCCCTCCTAAACTTTGAACATATTATTGTTTCAAAAAATACCCAACATAATTTGCTACCCCCTCTTCCAAGACTGACAACAAAACTGACTCTTCCTAATCACACAGCAACAACTATATGACATTGTCACCCAGAGTCCTTTAACATCCTTCCACGATTCTTTCCTTCTTCCCTCAGGCCAGGCACTGCAACTTTTAATTCCAATAGCAGTAGATGACTACAACTTCTTATATCCTCTCAGCTCATCCTTAAAGCCTCATTTTCTTCCACGAAAGTCCGTAGTGCGGCTGGGTGATCAAACGTGCGCGTTTGATTATGTAAGGTGATCCGGAGCCTGGCTGGAAAAAGGAGACCATAACGGGCCTCTAGAAGTTGCAGCCTGGGACGAAAAGCAAGCAATTGCTTTCTTCTTTCAACGGTCGCTTTATGAAAGTCAGGAAAAAAAGCCACCTTTTGCCCATCCACTTTGAGGGAGGTATCTGATCTGGCAGCTACTAGGATCTGCGTTGCTTGAGAGTGTCTGAGGATACACATAATAATTGGGCGTGGCTGCCTTACACTGTGACCCGGGTGCGTCGGAATCCTATGGGCCCTTTCAATCTCAAATGGCGCCTCAAAGGTAATTCTCAGCAACTTTGGGACCATCGAAATTAAGTAAGATATCATGTTTGAACCCTCCGCTCCTTCTGGGATGCCAATAATTCTCACGTTGTTTCTTCTCGTTCTATTATTTAAGTCTTCTAAGGTCTGTTCCAATTGTGTTATCCTCTTGGAACTAGCAGAAACTTGTTTCAGCCTCTCCTCATGTGTTGTGACTTTACCCTCTAGGCATCTTATATTTTCAGATAGCGTAGTGACTTGGGCTTTCATTTCCTTCAGCTCGACAATGTCTGCTTGTAGCTCACTGAGCGTTTTTCCATTTGATGCCACCATCTCAAGCACGGCTCGGATTTCAGCAAGGACTTCTTGTAACCCTGCTGGGCTCTTTCTTGTGCTCATCATTTTTTGCAGCGAGGGAGGATCAGATTTAGCTTGTTTGACTCCGGAGCTTGCTGTTGAAGTATATTTCAGTCTTGTGGGTTTACCGGTAGACATCTCCTACACCATATAATTCTATAAAACACTGGGTATGCAAGCTCTGTAATGCGGGGGGACAAGAATTCTTCTTAGGATTAGGGTAGCTCAAACTTTAGGCAGCCATCTTGGACCCTGCTGGCACCGCCTCCCCTCAGCTGTCCTTTAAGATTAAGCTACTCTAGGGCCACTTAACACCTGATGAGGTCAGTGGCTTCAAAGAGTTAGCTGTAAAAAAGTAGCTAGAACAAAGACAATGGACTCTAACTGACAGAGCCTTGCCCAACACCACAAGCAAAGAAACAAAATAATGTCCCGCTTTGCAGTAAAAAAAAAAGACTTAGGGGTATGTTTACTAAAGTGCGGTAAACATGAATAACGCGCGTTGTACGATGTTAACGATCGTAAGTGCAGTATAATGCGCGTAATCATGCGCCAACGACCGTTAACGTCATACTACGCGCGTTAACCATAGTTAACGATCGTAAAGCCCCGTGGCGCGGTAAAACAACGCAGAAGGTGGAGAGATGGCGGAGAGAAGGGGTCAATGGGCGGAGAGTGGGCAGGGAGAGGCTCCCCTCACACCAACGCGCTGAACTTCAGAGCTCAAATCCAACGCGAATGAAAACCTGCCGTTAAAGGCACATTAAAGGGGAGAGAAACCATTTAGGTGTCAGCAATGTACAGCCCAGGCAGGAAAACCCCAAAAAAGTGATAAGTGTGATACATGTGCACATAGCAAAAGGGCACAGAAACACTGATAATGACCCCAACAAACTAGATAAAAACAATAACCAAGTTGTTCAACAGTGTTATCAATGAGAACCCCCCCCCCCCCCGAGTAAGCACCATAGAACAGATAGAAACCGTGGAAGTGTTTATAATCTGTCCCCATACAAGGTGAATGGACCCACAGTGAAATAGCGCTGCGCAGGGTTTCCCCTACCACCAGACAGGGTGCCTATGGCGTGCACATGTCCCGCAACAGCAGGGTGGGCATGTTGGAACGGCAACTGGACAGATGCTGGAGAAGGGGATACAGAGGGCCGCAGGCGGCACATGTCAAGGTACCACAAGGGAATGCACCATCTCAGTGATAACATGGTGGTGCAGTGCACAAAACCACTGTAATCAGACACAAAAGGTCACAGGTTCAAGTCCCAGCTGTGGATCCTGCCAACACACTCTGTATATTTTACCCACCACTACAAAGTCCCAATACAGACAGAACCTTATTTGCAGATGACGTAAATATGCCCAAAACACCTACATTTTACCCTACAGACCACAGACTCCATAAACAGGCGCATTACCTACAGCAGAGTCTCCCAAATGCAGTCCTGGAGGGCCAAACACCATTCAGGTTCCATGCTGCCTCTAATAAAGATGCCTGTGCTGCATATCTATGCACCACCCTCATGGTATGCAGATGTATCTCTTGCATAGCCATGAGGGACAGCATGAAAACCTGAACAGTGTTTGGCACACCAGGACTGGATTTGGGAAACACTGCCATAAAGCAGCAGCCAACAGGGGCAGACACACCCGCACCCACAGGTCCCATCATCCAAGGCCACCTGGAGAGGCAGGACTTTGGGCTTTGCGTGCATCTCCCAATACGAGTACCTGCATACCATAGTAATGCCACCCTAAACCTGGGCATATGGTACACATCTATCAAAAGGTTGCTATGACTACTGGCAGATAGCAATTCCTAGCTTAAGTACAAGTTTTCTCTGAGTGAGCTGCAGCATAGCAACCTTTCTGACGTCTGTGGAGTGTGCAACAGGTCCTGTGTCTGACAGTGTTTACCAACCTGTGCAGTGACACCTACAGTTTTGCGTACCACAGCCATTCATGCACTGTGCCCCGGACCATTGGGGGGGGGCACAGCTCCCCAACACCCCCATAGCTGCACAATGCTTGCATAGGTGTGGGGAGTGTGTGTCTGTCTATCAAGTGTGCGGTGTCGGCAAACACCCCCCACAGCCCTCAGTGCTAGCACTGTTGCCAGTAGTGGCCTGCCAATGTGCATAATGAGGAGCAAGGTACTGTGGGAATAGGCTGTATAGGGTGGCCTGACCTGGCTGCATCATCTCAAGGCATAGGGCAATGGCTCGGACATTGTAGTGCCCGGCCTACACCTGCACGAACAGGGTGGCCATAGCATGTCCTGCTGGGAGGTCACTCTCCCCATGACTGAGCAGTGACCACTGCATGGCTAGGTACCCCCATAGTGCTCTATGGCATTTCTCTCATGTGATATATATGGGTCCCCTTTTGGGGCCCAATCGCTGACTTATCTGCTTGGTGTGTATGTTGACACCCTTGTTCTGGGTGCCTGCATCTCATCCAGGACCATGCACTCTGGACTAGCTGGCAGACTGTCTGCAGCTAGTATGTGTCTCGCTGGAACACCTCGCAGGGTGCAGCGGCTGGCGGCATGCTGCTGGTGAATGTCAGATAATGTTGGGGGGGCAGCTGCGCATTTCCAAGCCTGCCATTTGTCGACTATTGACCTATGGATGTGTAGCACTCTGTCTGTCCCCCAACAGGACTGGGGATGATGGTCCCCTCTACTGCTACCATTGCAGTGAGGTAGACTGTGGATCTATTGGTGGCTGAACCTGTTCTGCACCTTGAGCCCTGGAGGGTGGGTTGTGTGGTGCATCATGATCTCCCCTCCCCTCCCCCCTTCCCCTCCCCTCCAAGCTGAATCCAAGTAGTTGCATGCAGATCCGCACCTCTTTCTGAAGTGTTCTTGGGTTCTGCAATCGCAATGTCTGCTGTGGCAGAACTAACTCCTTTGCCAGTTCTGTTAGGAACAGTCGCCATTTGTGGGACACCTCTGTTTGCCATTCGGGTTTTTGCTGCACCCAAATTATGTAAGCTGCCACACCAGTGACATCGAACATGTTCAACAGCAGGCAGAATGGCCATCTTCTAGTCAATCTAGTGCCATGTTTGCATGTATATGTACACAGAAGCTTGTCCAGATTGTCTTCTCCAGACTTAGTAGCATTATAGTGCAGCAACATCTCAGACTTCTTTTCATTCTTGTCGTCTATCGCCTTGTCATGATGCATGCTGCTCAAAACAATGACCATTTTGTTTTTCTTTGGAACATAACTCACTAGTAGTGTGATCTCTTTGCAAAAAAACAAACTGTGATGAAAACAGTTCATTGTTCCGCGAAATCAGCAGTTCACCTGGTATGTCCCTTTTGTTTTTTCTCATGGTGCCAACAACTGTAGTGTGTTGAATCAGATCTTCAGCCAGTCCTACATCAGTAAAGAAATTATCACAATGATTTCAGTTATTTTATTGTTCCAAGAATTCTGAGTTAAATGAGTAGCAGTCGTCTAACAAGCCAGGCTGTACTTCAGGCAGTATTAGCTGAACTTGAAAATGAATCATCAGAAGATGAAACAGGAATAGAAGGTGAAGACTCTGATGATGAGCCAGACAATGTTGAACAAACTAGTGACTATGATGATCAAATTGAGGGACAGGAAGCATAGTACCTGGCAGGTGATACTGCGGAGAATGAAGACAGTGCATCATCTGATGATAGTGATGATGATCCACAACTTTCCATTACTTCATCTCTTTACCAGTGGTGGGATTTGAACCAGCTGGAAACCGGTTTGGGCCATCCTGCCTGTGGTCAGGACATGTGGCTGGCAGCACTGCATGTGGTAGCGTTGCGGGAGCTGTACGCCAAGACCACTGCCATCCTCCCCACAGTAGATTGTTGGCATCGGGAGCTTCTCCTGATGCCGTGATCCCCCCGATGCCATCAATCTACTGTCAGGTGGGGGAATCCCGACTCCACAGAGCCAGCATTGAAACGTCATGTTCGGAGAATGTGGGCCGCAACAGGAACCTGTTCATGCGAACTGGGCCGAACCAGCAGAACCCCACTACTGCTCTTTACCCTCCAACCCCTTGCAATATTTCCTCTCTCCACTCCAACCCCTCTCCTTCTGTTCCTCTCCCACTCCCTAACTCTGTTTGTCTTCCTAGACTCTCTCCCCTTCTCCCTCCCCTCTTGCACTCACTCCCTAACCTGCATCTGTGCAGTAAATTCCCCCGGCCTCTAACTTTAAGAGGTGGGCAGAAGGCTGCAATCGTGGCCAGGACCAGCGCTCTCTGCCTTAGGGGACATACAGCGCCGGTGCTGGCAGACACCACCCGTATGAGCCACAGGCGCCAGATCCAAGTTTTTACTCTTCAAAGGGACCTGGTGTCTGGGGTTTGACGAGCTCTGCTTCAGTATATTTATTTTGTAGGGGTGGAATTCCAAAAGGCTGATTTTGAGAGCTATGTGGTTAAACCTCTGTTTTTGAAATTATTCCTCTGCTAACCAGCTAAATTTATCTACCTAAATTCATGAGACAGCTACATCAATTTACTAAACTGCAGTAGCAGTACAGGGTTTAGTGCTGCCAAGTGCTCTGCAGTAACTGTTACCATGCAGCAAATATTCGGCCACATTAAGAATCCTGTTAAGTGCACTCACGCTACAAGTGGTAAACTGCAAAGCATGGGGGTAGTACGGAACCACTCTAACCACATGGGGACATGTTGGGGATGCCTCCATTTCTTAAGGGGGTCCCACGCCAACCCCGTGCTAAATTTCAGGGATTAACACATGGTGCACTGCCACATTTTGCTAACCATGCCCTTTAGTAAAAAAAGAGCATGAAAGGCATAGGTCATAAGTTGTTCTCAAAAGAAGTAGCTGAAATGCTGAGGAAAAAGAGGGTGCCTTCATAAACAAAAGAGATCACAAAAGAAGAAATGCATCACTATTTGGAAGAGCTGCAGTAAGAGAAGCCAGAAAAATAGTCAGGAAAGCAAAGATACAAATGGAAAAAAATATAGTCAATATAGTAAAATGCAGGGGGGGGGGAGGAAACATTTTTCAGATATGCTAGTGAGAGGAGTTCAAGAGGAGTATTGTCAAACTCAAGGTTATAGGGGAGAAATATATAGAATCTGGTGAGGAGAAAGCAGAACTGTTTAACAAATATTTTTCTTCTGTGTTCACAGATAAAAGGCCATGAGCAGGACCTCAGACAACACCCACAAATAGGAACAGAAATGAGGTAGATCTTGAACAATTTTCAGAAGACTGTTTGTGAGGAGCTAGTTAAAGTTAAAGTAGACAAAATCATGGGACTAAATGGGATACATCTGAGAATATTGAAAGAACTTAGGGAAGTTCTTGCAGTTCCACTGACCTTTTCAGTGTTTTCTTAGGGTCTGGTGTGGTCCCAGAGAACTGAGAAAGGGTCATGTAGTCCTGCTGCACAAAAGCAGAAGGATGAGGTTGGGAACATAGGCTAGTTAGTCTGATTTCTGTGCTGAGTAAACTAATGGAAACACTGCCAAAACAGAGGATAGTGAGGTTTCTGGAATCCAATGGATTGCAGGATCCAAACTGCTAATTTTAGACTATCCATATTCCATTAAACCCCTCCCTCCCCCAACATCTACAGTTGTCCCCACATAGGAAATAGAAAGAAAAAGTGAGAACCAGGGCACAGGACCTATAGAGCAAATTTACCCTTCCACAACAGCACTAACTTCCGAAATGCACACAAGGAGCTTACCCAGAAAAGATTAGCACTATAAATATTACGATGAGCCCTAGAAAATCTATAAACCTATTGGGAAAACTAAACAAACCAGATTACTACAGATCCTTTCATAGAAACTCCATGATAAGAGAATACCTGACCTCAATCATACACTTAGGGCCTGATATTCCAAAGCATTTACATGGTTTACAAACACCATGTAAATGCCCCTAAGTGGGATATTCAGCAGCACTAACATGATTAGTTTCACTGAATATCCCTGAGTAATACTGCTATATGCCCCAACATGAAACAGTTAGCATCGGGCCATGCCAGGGGCATTTGGGGGGGAGTCAATCACAAACTGGTCAGCCGTGATACTGAAATGTTGCCTGGTTTCCGATCTATGGTGAAAGCCAGGCACAGGAAACCCTGGCCTAACTGTCATCACATATTTCTTACTGAGCAGCAACTCAATATCGCTGCTGCCAGGTTAGCGATCTCCGCCGACTCTAGATATTTAATGCTGGGGCTAGATATGATCCGGCATTGAATATCCAGGTTTAATGTTCAGCATCGGTGGCTAGCCACTGTAATTGCACTAGCTGCTGGTTCTGAATATCGAACCTTTAGAATATCGAAAAACTCTTGCCAAGTACAAACTAAGAATACAAATATGTAGACAAAATTTTCATGGAATCCCAAAGAAGCTAGACTTTGCATGAAAGGTAACACCTGAGAAATAGAAACACTGATATGTTTCCCCTGTACTAGGCAAAATATAAAGGGCCAAGTTTACTAAACATTAGAATGTGTTATATGCCACTGTGCCCATAGGAATAAAATGGGTGCTACAACATAAGAAACATAAGAAATGCCAACACAGAACCCAGCTGCCCAATCGGGATAAGTAGCAGGGAGCGGGCTGCATAACTGCTCCCTACCACAAAGGCCAATCGGGCCTCACCGTGCCAAATTTCAAAAGAAACTACTTGCCTCCACATCACCAAGCAAAACAAGATCCTTCCTAGAAGCATGGAATCCTTGTATTACACACAAATCATCAATCAACTCACCTTTGACATGATCTTTTTACCACAGAACTTTCTTAATGGGCCTAATATCCCCTCCTTACACTGTTGATGTCCCCTGATCAGACCACAAGATAATCACAATCAGCATAACACTCAACACATGCAAGCAACACATCTCCGAATACACCACATGCAGATTTCACAAACTGGAAAGATTTTCTTGCCAACATCTTACCAAAGCTGAAATACACTCTGGATGACGTAACTCCATAATACAAAACCGGAACAAAACCATCACAGATATTGCAATAAAACCGCCCACATCCATCCACCGCACAAGACAAAGAACAGCAACCTACTACATGTGTCAACTGAAAGACATGAAGTGAAAACTACACATTGCAGAAAGGAAATGGAGAAACACCAGATCAAGTGACAGTCTAAACACTTACAAGCACAAACTACAGGCATACCAAGCAGCTACATCTCAAGCAAAGAAAGACTACTATACAAAAGTAATCCAAAGCTCTATCAATCACCCACAAGAGTTCTTCGACATAGTGAAATCTCTAAGCAAAGATACAACACAACAAACTGAAAAAAACAACCTCACACCACAAATGTTGGCAGGCTACTTCTAGGCCTTGACTTTAGCCCATGCCAATAGCCACTACAGCAGAACAACAAACAATTACATACCCGATCACATGGAGCTCATTCAGCAAAATCATAACTGCACGCACAACTGACTACTTAGAAAACAGCATCACAAGCATTAACACAACCACCTCACCATTTGACCCCTGTCCAGTTAGCTGGATTAAGCTAGCAAGACATGAGCTCATTCCCACAATACTGAAAGTTATCCAGCTATTATTGAAAGAAGGACAGGTACCCCCTGAACTAAAGACCGCCTCCATCCGCTCTGTTAGGAAAGGGACCTCAAGCGACATTAACCAACCTACCTCCTAGAGGCCAATAGCCAACCTCCCCTTCATGGCAAAATACTAGAAAAAATCATCACAGCTCCAAGATCACATAGAAACACATCATCCACTTGATCACCAACAATATGGTTTCAGGCCATACCATGGGGTTAAATCTCTAATGACCGCCCTTCTCGACAATATACTTAAGGGCATCGACAAACCCAGGACTGGCTTTATACTCATCTTTCTAGACATCAAGGCAGCATTCATCTTCATATCATATAACCTGATCAGCCAGCGACTGTAAGCTCTTGGACTATCAGACACACCCCTCACTTGGTTTAAATCATACCTAACAGACCTTCAACTGCAAGTAAGATCAGGCCCTGCAAAATCCACCCCATACACACAATCTCCAGGAGTTCCACAAGGCTCCACTCTTTCATCACTATTATTCAACATTTTCCTACAACCAATTTGCATTGTCATAAAAGCATTTAACATCCTTTACCACATCTATGCTGATGACGTAATGATCTATACATCCATCAATACATCAAACCTGGATTTCACACCCATAACAAAATGCTTCTCCACAGTCAACAAATGGTTCAAAAGACATAGGGGTATGTTTACTAAACTGCGTTAGTGCAATTCGCGTTAGGAGCCGCGGCAGTGACAGAAACCCCAAATAAGGACATGGGTGGTACATCGTCACCACTAACGCGCGTTAAAAAAATTAACAAGCGTTACCGGGCGCCGTGGCGCGTTACTGCACGTTAAACGTAAGAAGACGTACAGACACAAAGCACTGAAACAGAGCTGTAGCACAATGGTTACGGCACTGACCGCTGTTACAGGCAGCATGGGTTCGAGTCCCCAGTGTGCCTAACGCAGAAGGCTTTCCCAGGCATCACCCTGTACATTACAGAGGGAAAGAGGAGGCATGTTTTTCGTTACGTTGAGTATTGGTGTCAGAAAAACACCCTCGGAGTGTGCCTAGCCACGTACGTTGGTGCGTGCATTGGTACGTGCGTAGCCCCGTGCGTAGCTGCGCGCGTACAATCGTACGTGGGTACATGTGTTTTTACCAGTGTGGGCATCTTATATTACAGACTCTGTAGGGTGTCTTGCACCTATGCATTATGCTAACAGATGTACGTGTGATGGCCTATGGCAGGGGTGTCCAAACCTGTCCTGGAGGGCCGCAATCCTGGCAGGCTTTTGGGATAGCCCTAATGAATATGCATGATATATATATGCATTAGAGATATCCTGCCAACCTGACTGGTTTGTGGCCCTCCAGGACTGAATTTGGAGACCCCTGCTTTACACCTCTGTCATTTAAGGTTGTGAGTGGGCAAGGTACAGATGTCCTAGACATCAAAAGGGTAGATAGAATTTCTCACATTCCTTCTCGATTCCCACCACCACCAAAAAGTTGTCTAATAGACCACATTTTGGTGGTGGTGAGAAGTGAGGAGGAATGTGACAAAGTCTACCAACCCTTTTGATGTCTAGGACATCTGTACCTTGCCCACTCACAATCTTAAATGACAGAGGTGTAAAGCAGGGGTCTCCAAATTCAGTCCTGGAGGGCCACAAACCAGTCAGGTTGGCAGGATATCTCTAATGCCCATTGACCCCTTCTCTCCGCCCACTCTCCACCTTCTGCGCTGTTTTAACGCGCCGCGGGACTTTACGATCGTTAACTATGCTTAACGCGCGTAGTATTACGTTAACGGTCGTTAGCGCATCGGTACGCGCGTTATACGGCACTTACGGTCGTTAACATCATATAACGCGCGTTAGTCACATTTACCGCACTTTAGTAAACATCCCCCCATAATCTGGCCAAAAACCTCAAGAAGACAGAGGCTCTCTACATCACCAGAGACAATAGCTTTAAACCACCGAGCTCCATAACCTTTGATAGGACCCAAATCCAAGTAAAACAAGATGTAAGATACCTTAGAGTTACACTGGATCAATACCTCACCTTCACAGAACACATAAAAAACATTACAAGGAACATTTCAAGCTCAAAACAATCAAGCACCTTAAACCTCTTCTAACCAACCATGACTTTTGCTCAGTTCTCCAAGCAACCATCTTCCCACATTTTGACTACTGCAATATCATCTTTCAAGGCCTTCCAAAAGCAGCTATCCACCAACTCCAGCTTGCACACAATACTGCAGCATGAACCCTCTTGAACTCATGGAAAACAGAACACAGAACACCCCCTACTCAGACAACTTCACTGGCTACCAATAAAAGAATGTATAAAATGCAAATTTATTCTCACAACTCTTCCATGCCACACTTGCAGTCCCTACTTCAAGTCCTACCTCAAAACAGAAAAAGATGAACTAGCTCACGGAACATGCTACGCACACCATCGTTAATGACGAAAAACAGTTCCATCACCTCAAAGATAGCCTTCACACTCTATACTCCATAAATATGGAATTCTATGCCTGAGAAGCTATGGACCACAGCGGACACAACAACCCTAAAGACCTATATATTCAAAGATTGTTTCTCTGACAACCTCACTCAGTCAGCCCATAATTCAGCTACACAACCCCCCTCCCCTCTCCCCCCTCTCTCGCAAGTTTATAGCTCTCTCCCATGCTTTCCTCCCTTGACCATATAGGTCTTTTTGATACCCTAGATTCTCCAACCAAATGTTAAATGTTACCTCCAAGTTGACTTCCCTGTTTAATGTATAATGTCCTGGTGTAATGTAAACCACTTTGACTGTAGGATAAAGTGGCATAGAAAAACTGTTAAATAAATAAATAAATAAAAAACGAGTCAGACTGAGGTCCATCAAGCTCAATATCCTGTTTCCAACAGTGGCCAATCCAGGTCACAAGTACCTGACAGGTTCCCAAAGAGGCACATACTTTCCACAATGCTTGTTCCGGGGCAAGCAAGGGATTTCCCGGGTCCTCTTTAATAATAATTTAGGGACCTTTCCTCCAGGAACTTATCTAAACCTTTTTTAACCCCAGCTACACTAACAGATTTTACTACATCCTTCAGTAACAAATTCCAGAGTTTGATTACGCATTGAGTAAAAAAATATTTCCTCTTATTAGTTTTACATGGATTGCCTTGTAGTTTCATTGTGTGCCCTCTAGTCTTTCTACTTTTTGATGATGTAAACAACTGATCTATGTTTACCCGTTCCACTCCGTTCATTAATTTATAGACCTCTATAATATCCCCCCTCATCCATCTCATTTTCAACTTGAAAAGCCCTAACTTTTAAGCCTCTCCTCTTAGGGATATCCTTCCATTCCCTTTACCATTTTTGTCGCTCTTCTTTGTCCTTTTCTAATTCAGCTATATCCTTTTTAAAATATGGCGACCAGAACTGCACACAATATTCAAGGTGCGGTCAATTCATTGAATGATACAGAGGCATTATAATATCCTTTGTTTTATTCTCCATTCCTTTCCTTATGATTCCTAGCATTCTATTTGTTTTCTTGTCCGCCACTGCACATTGGGAGGAGGATTTCAATGTGTTATCCACGATGATGCCTAAATCTTTTTCCTGGGTGGTGGTTTCTAAGGTGGTACCTTGCATCATGTAGCCATAGTTTAGGTTGTTCAATACAAGGTGAGTAACTTTGCACTTGTCCACATTAAATTTTATCTGCCATTTGGAATCCAGTCCTGCAATGTTTCAAGGTCCTCTTGAAATTTTTCACAATCCTCTTGGGTTTGAACAACTTTGAATAATTTTGTGTCATCTGCAAATTTGATTACCTCACCTGTTATTTACATGTTTAGGTCATTTATAAATATGTTAAAAAGCAACGGACCCAGCACAGATTCTTGGGGTACTCCACTATTCATCTTTCTCCATTGGGAGAATTGACCATTTAGCCCTATCTTCTGCTTTCTATCTTTTAACCAGTTCCTGATTCATAACAGTACACTGCCTCCTATCCCATGACGTTTTAATTTCATCAAGAATCTCTCATGAGGAACCTTGTCAAAGACTTTCAGAAAATCCAAATACACTGTATAAACCAGCTCACCTTTGTCTACCTGTTTATTCATATCGTCAAAAAATATCACAGATTAGTAAGACAAGACTTTCCTTGGCTAAAGCCATGTTGACTTTCTCCCATTAAACCATGATTATCTACATGTTCAGTCATTATGCTTTTTATAATGGTTTCTACCATTTTGCCTGTTACTGACGTCAGGCTCACTGGTCTGTTGTTTCCCGGATCACCCCTGGAACCCTTTTTAAAAATTGGTGTTATATTGGCCATTCACCAATCTTCAGGTATTACAGATGATTTTAATGATAGTTCACAGATTACTAATAGTAGGTCTGCAATCTCATATCTCAGTTCATTCAACACCCATGGATGTATACCATCCGGTCGAGGTGATTTGCCACTCTTTAGTTTATCAAATAGCAGTAATACTTCTTCTCAGTTTATCGTTATTTTTTTCAATTCTTCCAATGCATCACCTTTAAATACCATTTCAGTCATGGGTAACTTACCTACATCTTCTTCAGTAAAGAACAAAGCAAAGAATCCATTCAGGCTCTCTGTTATGGCCTTGTCTCCTCTTAGTGCCCCTATTACCCTTCTATCATCAAATGTTCCAAGAGACTCTCTCACAGGTTTTTTGCTATGAATGTGCTTGAAAAAGCTTTTATTATGTGTTTTTGCTTCCACAGCAAGCATTTTTTTCAAATTTTCTCTTTCCCTGCCTTATCAATGCCTTGAATCTCACTTGCCAGTGCTTATGTTGCATCCAGTTTTCATCATTATCCTCCTTTTTCCATTTCCTGAAAGATGCTTTTTTTTGGCTGCAGCAGCCTCTCTGACCTCACCTTTAAACCATGCTGGCAGTCTCTTGGACTTCCTTGCACTTTTCTTAAAGCATGGAATAAAGCTAGTCTGGGCTTCCAAGTTAGTATTTTTAAACAACACCCATGCTTGATGTTAATCTTTCTATTATTATTATTATTATTTATTTATACGTTTTTACAATTCAATCAAGCAAACAAGTTTGTTTAGCAAAGATAAACCATCCAGAATACAATTCATCAGGAAAAAAAAGGCACATCAAACATACCATTAAATACTGATTCATGTATAGTCCACATATATGGGGAGGTGGTAAAGGAATAACTCTCAGAAGGTGAGGAACCCTACTGAGCATAGCATACATAACTAATAATAGGAAAAATATGGCTCCAGAGCACAGAGGTAGACATATATCTAAGCAAAATTGCTTCATACCTCAGCAGGAGTTGAGACAGCGGGTAACCTAGCACTTATAAATGCAGACAAAGCTTCAGGAAGATAAAAAACAAATTTCTGTGAGTTAAACACTACTACACATTTTCAGGGAAAACACAAGTGATAAGTTCCCCCAATCTGCAAAACCCCACTTTTTAACAAAAAAATTGCCTGCGCCTTTTTTGTGTATCTCTGGATATATCAGGAAACATGGATATCTTAACCCCATAGAACAAAGAAAGATGTTTCTTAAAGAATAATTTTAGCAGCCACTCCCGATCTGAAACCAGAGCAAGAGACACCAACAAGGTAGATACTTTAACTGAACCAGGGGTTGGAGACGATAGTAAATCAGATACATTCAAAACATCTGTATTAAAGTCCTAATTAGCAGAACTCCGCTCCCTTTTTGCCATAGGAAGATAGAAAGCCTTCGAAATTGGTGGCATTAAATCCTGAGGGACTAATAATATGTCTGCCAGGTACTTTTTGAATAGATCCAACGGTGCTGTTCCAGGTAATATGGGAAAGTTCAACACTCTCAAATTTGAGGCTCTAGTTGAGTTTTCTAGGCTTTCCACTTTAGCACAGAGCAAAACATTATCCTTTATGAGAGCCGTAGTAGAATCTGAAACAGAACTCAATTTTTGGTGATACTGTCCAACCTGATTTTTTAATTGATCCACATCAACTTTATATGCCTGCAACATTTCTTCAACCTGCAAGACCGTTGCCAAAGTCCCAGCAGTTTGAGATGTGACGGTTTCAGAAAGCCTAACAATAGCATCCCAAATTGTATCCAAAGTAACAGTCTTGGGGCGAGATAGCCTAAACACTAATGAGGAAATCTCAGGCGCGGCAGTCAAAGAACTTACAGTTCCTGCACTCAGGGTTTGCTGTCCAAGCTGAGGTGAGCCATCCAACGCGTTTCCTCCCCTGGCAGCAACACCCAAACCCCCTCCTTTCACTTCACTGGCTTCCCGCCTCACCCCCGCGAAGCCACCACTCTCTGACGCTTCAGCAGAGACAGCCAACGACGGAGGAGGGGAGCACGCTGGGGGCTGCGGCAGGGACCTCGCCTCAGGAGAGAGCGTGGAATCAAGGCACTCCAGAAGACCTGCCTCCTCTAGCAGATCTCCAACGCCTGCTCGAATCTCCCGCAGCATCTCCTCCGACAGCTGGACAAACCAATCAATAGGGCTGACCAAGGGCTCGGGCAGGAACATCCTCGTCTTGCCTTTACCCTTCAGCATTGATGTTACTCCAGCACACACTCAGGCAGCCATCTTAAACAAACCACTCCCCCTCAATGTAAATCTTTAACATTTGCAGCTGCTCCATTTAGTTTTTTCTTAACTATTTTCCTCATTTCATCATAGTCTTCCTTCCACCCTTTATTAAATCAAACATGATCATGCTACGATCACTATTGCCAAGTGGCCCCAACACCCTTATCTCTTGCACCAGATCTTGTGTTCCACTAAGGACTAGGTCCAAAATGGCTTTCCCTCTTGTCAATTCATGAACCAGCTACTCCAAGAAGCAGTCATTTATTCATCTAGAAACTTTATCTCCCTAGCATTTCCTGCCATGACACTGACCCAGTTGATACTGTGGTAATTGAAATCACCCATTATTATTACTGTGTTGTAACTTGTGTTAGCTTCCCTGATTTCTTTCAGCATTTCATCATCTATTTGTTCATTCTGGTCAGGTGGTCATAGTGCACCCCTACTTCCATTCCCTTCCCCTTTTAACATGGAATTTCAATCCATAGAGATTCTACAGTGTGTTTTTTTCCTGCAACACTTTAATCCTGTGTGACTCAATGCTCTCTCTAACATAGAGTGCAACCCCTCCACCAATTTGATCAACTCTATCATTGTGATATAATTTGTTGTATCACAGTGTCTCACTGGTTGTCTTCCTTTCACCAGGTCTCTGAGATATCAATCATATCTAACCTCTCATTTAGTGCTATATATTCTAACTCTCCCATCTTATTTTCTAGACTTCTAGCATTTGCATACAAGCATTTTAGAGATTGTATTTTATTCATATTCATATTCTGGTTATTGGTAGGCAGGGATAATTTTGAATCTTTAAGCTCTGTCTGTACTGAAGGGCATTTGGGTTACTTTTGTCTTTGTTGGAACTTCTGTCAATATAGCCTAACTTCCCTCTTTTGCTAGTATCCATTAAGGATACATCCTTCTGAACCATGTGCTCTTGTATGACTGTCGCCTTTCCCCTGTTATCTAATTTAAAAGCCTCTCTACCTCCTTTTTAAAGGTTAATGCCAGCACCCGGTTAAGGTGGAGCCCATCCCTTCAGAAAAGCACGTCCTTTCTCCAGAATGTTGCCCTGTTCCTATCAAATCCAAAACCCTCTTCTTTGCACCATTGTCTCATCCATGCACTGAGATTCCAGAGCTCTACCTGCCTTTTGGGTCCTGTGTGTGGAACGGGAAGCATTACTGATAATGCTAACCTGGACATTCTTGATTTCAAATTCCTACCTAAAATCCTAAATTTGGCCCCCTGACCCTCCCTACCATACTTTCCTATGTCATTGATACCAACATGTACCAAGACGCAGACCCCTCCCCAGCACTATCTAAACCTTGTCTAAGTGGCACATTTCCAGGCAATCCTCACATCCACCAGCCACCCAGCTATTTTCATGCCTAATGATCGAATCACCAACTATAACAGCTGTCCTAACCCTTCCCTCATGGGCACATGGCCCTGGAGAAACCTCCTCAGTGTGAGAGGGTTTTACATCACCTAGAGGACAGGTTCTAGCAACAGGATCACTTCTTGCCACACCAGGGTGAAGCTCACCTGTCACGTGACCTCTCCCCTCCATGGCAACAGGGAGGCTGCCAGACTGGAGTTGGGACTTCAGTACTATGTTCCTGTAGGTCTCCTCTATATACCTCTCTGTCTTCCTTATGTCTTCTAAGTCTGCTACTCTAGCCTCTAGAAATTAGAGCAGAGAGTTCCTTGCACCTAGAGCACACATAATATCTCTCACCATCTGGGAGAAAATTATACATGTGACACTCAATGCAAAAGACTGGAAGCCCAATCTTGCTGCCGGACTGCTATCTGTATCTTAGTTTTAAGGTTTTGTTTAGGTATTTAAGTTGTTTATTGACTTAGGTTTGCTGGGATAGTTATACTAATACAACTATACATAATGGGTCCTTCATTAATGTATTCCTGATGAGGATAAACAGCCACTCCTGAAAGTGAATATGGGCACTAGCTTCCCTTTAATAAGTTTAAGAGCCTATAAAGCTAAGATTATCCCTGGGGTGGGTGGGAAGGAAAAAAGACTTAATAATGGCTAACTTGCTACACTTGACCTGAAATTTGGCTTTAACACCTTGTCACGCCCTCACCACTCGCCTCTAGCTTAGAGGGGCGTGGTTGTATGAGGAACTTTCCCCTTTCAGCCTTAACTGACTAATTCCCCGCAATGTTTTCTGGGAAATGTAGCTTAATTGCACTATATATGGGCTTCAGGTAGAAAGCTGTAGTCGGGATCCTTGGGTAAGGCAATGACAAATATTTATTGAGAACAAATAAGGTTCATAAATACTACATTCAGGCATACTTCTCCAGGCTTCTTCAAAGTACAACAGGTTATAAGCAAAACAAAAACCCAAAACCAAAGTGGCAGCTTAAAGTATTCTTCAGCAAAGAAAAACATAGCCTTTAACAGCAAGGCTACCAGCTTCCTTTAGCCTTGCTGGTTAAAGCACAAAACACAAAACAGGCTTTCTTCTGTGGCAGTTTGCCTTCTTTTCCAGTCTCAAACCTTTCCAGGCTGTTTTCCAATTAACAAGCAAAACAAAAACTCCAAACAGGAACAAACTTTCAACGTGTAAGCAAAGTTCTATTCAGGTTTCTCAGGAAAATTCAAGAGTAAAAAGAAAGCTTTTTCCTCACAGATTAATTTGGCTTCTTGCTGTCTCACTTCACAGGTAGCAGGTGGTTAACAAGCACAATTCACAACTCCAGCTTGTTCTCACGTCTTAGTACAACTTCCCCTCTTTACCACGTTGGAATTTACAATCCATCTACCTGCTTGTTATGGCTACCTTTCTCTGGAGGGCTTCCTCTCAGGGCTGGATTCCTTCAACCCTTCTGTGGCTAAGGCTTGGCACAAAGAGCAATCCATGAGGGTGTCTTCCTCATTCAGCTCAGCATCAGGCTCTCCTAGTTGCATAGACTCTGACTCTCCTTCTGGCTCACCGGGCTCGGTTAACAGCCTCTCGTTAGAGCTGAGAGCGTCTCCTGCTCCTCTGCATTGCCCAGCATAAGTCAGGCTTCTCCTGCTCTGCTCAGCATTAATCAGGCTTCTTAGGCTTGTACCTGTGCCTCGGCTTGTATCAGCTTCTCTCTCTCTTTCTCCTCTTCTTGCCTTTGCCTCTGCCCTTGCTTCTGGCATTCCTTCCACCCTCTCTCTTCCTCCTTTACTATAATCTAGCATAGACTTATATCTCCAGGGTTCTAGCCCCACCTCCTCTCTTCCCAGGTGATGGAGATCACTCTGCTTTCTGGCACCTGAGTAATCAGGGAGCTTACTGACGTAAGGGTCTTGGACCTTAGGTCTGTATTCACTATCCCTTATTTCACTAGGGGAAACATGAAACCTGTTCCAGCTGGGGGTTTTCTGGTTCCTAGGTGAGGTTGTGGCTTTGTTTCCCTGACCTTGCAAAAGGGGCCCTTTTACTAGGGTGAACTCTTTGCCTTTTTCCCTTTCCCCTAACTCAGGATAGGCTTCCTTACCACAACCTATTTAAGACAACTTCATAGCTCTTTTGCTTCCTAACCGGAAGGCCTCTTTGTAAAAATCACTAGAAACAAGTTTAGCTCTTTGTACTCAAGAAACTATTTATTATATTTGTATGCTAAGCTATACTCTGATTTGATTTAAATGAAAAGCTCTCTGATGGTACTAAGACCTGACTGACTCAGCAAATACACTGAATTCTAAAATACAAAGATTTATCAGCTTTAACCCAAAGAATTCCCTTTTCCCCCAGGATTTAGAGTATATTCCAGAAGATAAATACTTTAAAGTGCAGATCTATTTCCAGCTGTAGAGTCTCTGTTGATAGTTCTTCAAAGTGGGGAACCCAGTTTTAGAGGCTTGCAGAATGTGGTCAAAGACTCTGGAGTGAGACAAGTACATAGAAACCAATCAGATCCAAATGTATGTCTTAGATGACAGAAGGTTAGGCATTGGCTTTGATGCTTGCGTCCCTTCCTGAACCTGCATGTTGTTTTTTACATCTGTGCCTTCCTGGATACAGCACTTGATTACTTTCTGCAGACACAGGGTTCCTTTGCTCCTTCCACAGTAAATATCAGTTACAAGCTAGGCATCTATTAAGAACATAAGAACATAAGATATGCCATGCTGGGTCAGAACAAGGTCCATCAAGCCCAGTTTCCTGTTTCCAACAGTGGCCAATCTAGGTCATAAGTACCTAGCCGTCTCCCCAAAAGACACAGGTTCCTCAATGCTTGTATTGGGTCAAGCAGTGATATCCCAGGTCCCTTTTAATAATGGTTTATGGATCTTTCCTCCAGGAACTTGTCCAAACCTTTTTTAAACCCAGCTACACTAACAGCTTTAACTACATCCTCTGGTAAAAAATTCCAGAGTTTGATTACACATTGAATGAAAACATATGTTCTCGTATTAGTCTTAAATAGGTTTAGTCTTTTTATATTCAGATGATGTAAACAATCAATCTACATTTACCCGTTCCACTCCATTCATTCATTTATAGACCTCTATCATATCTCCCCTCAGCAATCTCTTTTCCAGGTTGAAGAGCCCTAACCTTTCTAGCCTCTCTTCATAGGAGTAGCCTTCCATCCCCTTTACCATTTTGGTGGCTCTTATCTGTACCTTTTCTAATAATGCTATATCCTTTTTAAGATATGACGACCAGAAATGCACACAATATTCAAGGTGCGGTCGAACCATGGAACGATACAGAGGCATTATAATATCTTTTGTTTTATTTTCCATTCCTTTCCTTATGATACCTAGCATTCTATTTGCTCTCTTGGCCGCTGCTGCACACTGGATGGAGGGTTTCAACATGTCTTCCACGATGACACCTGAATCTTTTTCCTGGGTAGTGGTTCCCAATGTGCAACATTGCATCGTGTAACCATAGTTTTAGTTGTTCTTTCCTAGGTGCATAACTTTGCAATTATTCACATTAAATTTCATCTGCTATTTGGATGCCCAGTCTTCCAATTTATCAAGATCCTCTTGCAATTTTCCACAATCCTCTTGGGTTTTAACAACTTTAAATAGTTTTGTGCCATCTGCAAATTTGATAACCTCACTCGTTATTCCCTTTTCCAGGTCATTTATGAAGATGTCAAAAAGCAGTGGACCCAGCAGAGATCCCTGCGGTACTCCACTATTCACCTTTTTCCATTGGGAAAATTGGCCATTTATCCCTACCCTCTGGTTTCTATCTTTTAACCAGTTCCTGATCCACAATAGTACACTGCCTCCTATCCCATGACTTTTTAGTTTTGTTAAAAGTCTCTGATGAGGGACCTTGTCAAAGGCTTTCTGAGTGGAGCCTTCACAAGATAGACCTGTGGCATGCAGTTCTTTGTCCATATTTTAGCTATGGCTGACATACATCTTGTAATTTCAGGACATCCCAAACAAACCTTCCCTGTATTTCCTCCCCTACTGAGAAGATGTGATCATGTTTGCCTAGGACATCGGTTCACACAGGATGTGCTGCTTCTTTATTCCCCTTCAGCCTAGCTTGACCCTTTAAAAGATGTCTATCTTGCAGATCCAATGAAGCCATCAAAAATGGAAGCAGTAACATGCCAGAATTTGTGACTGCAGCCATGTCTGCATATTTCAACTGTGTGACAGTACACTGACTTTTAGTAGGATTTGAACTATCATCCTTTTCACAACCCTACTGCTTCTCAGACCATGAGACCTACCATGGCAGTCCATACTGCAATGACTCTTGCTACCTGATGTACACAAGTTCTTGTGGCCCATACTGGCTCCCATGGACATGGATGCCAGAGTGCTGACTGAGTCATTCACAGAGCAGCCTCTTCTGCACACATGGCACTGCACTTTGTCTGCTAGCCTGCTGTATCTGTTAAGACAGGAATACTGATCGTGCCTAGCGAGATCATGACAAGAACCTTACCATTATCGTGATATCACAAAAACGCTGTGGTCTTTTATGAACGAGTAATGAATCAAAATAAATAAACAAAAATCGTTCAGAAAAACTAAAGGGAATATCAGAACCTCAAATTCTTAAATTCGTCAAAGGAGCGTGAAATAAAAGGCCAATAAGGAGGTCTCAGACTCATTAAAGCACTATTTTTCAGACTAGCAGTCTGGATTTTGTAATGTGCCAAGATAGCATCAACGACCTCCTACCAAGCCCACTGTAGCAAGAATGGAAATTAAAAATGGATAAGCCAGCCTCTAAAATCCACGTGTAATAACATTCCAAAAATACGTTGGTAAAATTTTCTCTACTTCAGAGTACTTAGCTTAAATATAAATCCAGTCGATACTCATTCTCCAAAAACTCGCTGCAGTTTCATCTGTGAGAAATATATACAATCCCAATGCCCTCCCCAGGTGCCACTGTAGCATTTCACTGCTTCAAGTTCCTCAGGGGATCGATCTTAACCCTCCTGTGCAAAACAAAACAAAACAAACAAATGTATTCAAAACTCATAACTCAAAAATTCCACTAAAACCCACCTAAAACACATCCAAATGACTCAAAGTACAGAGAAAACCACCCACTGGATTAACTAGTGAATGCTGCCCGCGTCGGATCTATCAAATCTCTTCATCCTCTAACCATAGACTATTTAGTTTTCTTGCTTCAAAAAGACATCGCGCCTGCGGAATGCAGCTATTCAAATTATCTTTTAAAGAACCCTCTGGCCTCACTCTGAAGAATGGACCCGCCCTAATTGCTTCCTCATTGGTTGGCCCTCAAAAAGCCATCCCCAGAAACACTAATTTCACTCCCATCTCAATATCACCGATCACCAGACAGAAATCAAGTAATGTCTAAAATGTCTATCAAAACTCCCACATCCAGTTCACTCAGATTAATAAACTAAATTTATAAAAAAGCACCGTTTTATCATAGAACAACAGACTCAAGAGAATGGTATTCCTACTCACGATCTTCCTCAGCACCCAAGGGACCACAAACCAAACTTAAATACAAGCTGCCCAATCAATCTTCACATTCAAACCATTGGGCTCCACTGAATTTAATTTATAAATCCACTTTTGTTCCCTTAAAATCAATGCTTGATCATGTGTCCTACCTGAATGTCCCCGCTCCACCTTGTCTATACAAAAACACCGAAGTTGTTCAAACACATGCCCCTCCTTTATACAATGTTGAACTATCGGAGCCTCCTGTGCCTGATAGTGCAGCCTACTTTTATGTTCCCTCATACGTACCCGCAAAGAACGGAGGATCTTACCAATATATGTGTCCACACGGACATTGTATGGCATACACTACCCCTGTAGAGTCACATGTGGTAGAGAAATTCAAAAAATATTCCACCCGGTGGTAAGTGAAATTAGATGTATCAAGAGTAACCTCACAAATATCACAACCACCACACCTTTTATGGCCTTTCTCCGATGTGACTATCGATTGAGGTGGCAACACCGCCGGGTTAAGCCATTCTCTTAAATTTCGGTGTCTTTGCCACACACATCTTATTATTTTTCCTATCAAACCTGGAATAGCTGTTAAAACGTTCCTATGTCTACGTAGGATCCGCTGAATCCCTGAACTCAAAGGGGAAAACTTAGCGATCAAGTTAACTGTATCACCATCTGACATCCTACCTGTTCTTCTCGATGTCGGCATGAGTAACAAATTCCTATGATTATAGAGGACTTGACTATATGCCTGTTTAACTATCTTATAAGGGTACCCCCTCTCCATAAAATCTTTCATCAACTGTCGAGATCTGGATCTAAATTCATCTTCATTTGAGCAATTCCTTCTAAAACGTAGGAATTGTGAAAATGGAAGCCCTTCTTTCAACTGTCGGGGGTGAGCACTGCTAAAATGTAAGAATGTATTCCGATCCGTATGTTTCTTGTACACGGATGTCAGCCATCCCCCCCTGCCCTTACTGATCTTAACATCTAAATAGGTAATTGTGTTACTGTGGTATATATAGGTAAAATGTATATTGCTATCAAGCTGATTTATCCATCACAAAAAAATAAGCAATGTCTCTTCTGAACCCTTCCATAATAGAAAAACATCATCTATATATCTTTTCCACGTAACAATATTGGGCACATAGGGGGAATGGGTCAACCAGTGCTCCTCAAAGTGAGCCATATACAAATTAGCTATAGAAGGGGCACAAGTAGCACCCATGGCTACCCCAGATACCTGTTGAAACAGGACGCCTTCAAAAATAAAATAATTGCAATGTATTGCCAGGCTTGCCAATTCCAGCAGGAATGTTATCAACATATCTGAGAGATCACCTCGCTGCAGGAGAGTGGTTCTAACCACTTCCAAAGCTGCTTCCTGGGGGATATTGGTATAAAGAGATGCTACATCCAGGGTGACAAGGAGAATGTCAGCATGGCTAGACCACTCATCAAGATCCCTTAAGGCGTTCAAAAAACTAGTCGTGTCTTTTAAATATGATGGAATACTGGACAACTGCGGACGTAAATATGAATCCACAAATGTCGATAAAGCTTCCAAAACACTGCCTGTTGTGGAGACTATAGGTCTGCCTGGGGGCTTTAGTAAATTCTTATGAATTTTAGGCACCAGGTAAAATTTTGCTGTTGCTGGGGAGGTCACATTCAAGTATTTACATTCTTTTTGTGAGATCAATTTATTCTGTACAGCTACAACTTTGGTATTTTTGTATAGACAAGGTGGAGCGGGAACATTCGGGTAGGACACATGATCAAGCATTGATATTAAGGGAACAAAAGTGGATTTATAAATTAAATTCAGTGGAGCCCAATGGTTTGAATGTGAAGATTGATTGGGCAGCTTGTATTTAAGTTTGATTTGTGGTCCCTTGGGTGTTGAGGAAGATCGTGAGTAGGAATACCATTCTCTCGAGTCTGTTGTTCTATGATAATACGGTGCTTTTTTATAAATTTAGTTTATTAATCTGAGTGAACTGGATGTGGGAGTTTTGATAGACATTTTAGACATTACTTAATGATTTCCGTCTGGTGATCGGTGATATTGAGATGGGAGTGATATTAGTGTTTCTGGGGATGGCTTTTTGAGGGCCAACCAATGAGGAAGCAATTAGGGCGGGTCCATTCTTTAAAGTGAGGCCAGAGGGTTCTTTAAAAGCTAATTTGAATAGCTGCATTCTGCATGCACGGTGTCTTTTTGAAGCAAGAAAACTAAATAGTCTATGGTTAGAGGATGAAGAGATTTGATAGATCCAACGCGGGCAGCATTCACTAGTTAATCCGGTGGGTGGTTTTCTCTGTACTTTGAGTCATTTGGATGTGTTTTAGGTGTGTTTTAGTGGAATTTTTGAGTTATGAGTTTTGAATACATTTGTTTGTTTTGTTTTGTTGTGCACAGGAGGGTTAAGGATCAATCCCCTGAGGAACCCGAAGCGGTGAAACGCTACGGTGGCACCTGGGGAGGACGTTGGGATCGTATATATTTTTCACAGATGAAAGTGCAGTGAGTTTTTGGAGAATGAGTATCGACTGGATTTATATTTAAGCTAAATACTCTGAAGTAGAGAAAATTTTACCAACATATTTTTGGAATGCTATTATACGTGGATTTTAGAGGCTGGCTTATCCATTTTTAATTTCCATTCTTGCTGCAGTGGGCTTGGTAGGAGGTCGTTGATGCTATCTTGGCACATTACAAAATCCAGACTGCTAGTCTGAAAAATAGTGCTTTAATGAGTCTGAGACCTCCTTATTGGCCTTTTATTTCACGCTCCTTTGATGAAATTAAGAATTTGAGGTTCTGATATTCCCTTTAGTTTTTCTGAACGATTTTTGTTTATTTATTTTGAAGAACCTTACCATGACATCCTCCATTTCTCCTTCCTGTAGGGAGTCTCAGCACATGCTTCAGACCTGAATGTCACACACTGGACTGATTCCATGCTTGCTTAGTCACACTGATAGTACCTCTATTTTGGGTGTGATGCTTAGTGAGCCATACATGTCTGATATTGATTAGTCCACACACATGTCAAGTGTGTACAATATTAGGCTCAGATTTCCACGAGTACATTGGGTGTGGCAGCTCCTATAGCACTCTCTTCTATCTCCATACATCGTTCTCCACATCCATCTCCACATACACTTTGTGAACACTCAGGTATTCACAGGACAGCTGAAACACCCTGGACCACACAATGCCACTTTGCTACAAAGCACATATCATGCATATAGCACCTGCTCCTGTTCAGTCACTGCAGCTCCTCAGTGGCCCACACATCCCCACTTCTATGCCACTCAATGACATCTCACCAAATGACCAGGGCACCCATAAATAATACCATCCAACTGCGACCCACATATCCTGCAAATTGCTATGTAACACATAAGGGACATGTGGATATGACATGTCCATCCACTATTACCTTTGCTTACATCCAGTACATAATATGTCACTTGGAACATAAGAACATAAGAACATAAGATATGCCATACTGGGTCAGACCAAGGTCCATCAAGCCCAGTATTCTGTTTCCAACAGTGGCCAATCTAGGTCATACGTACCTAGCAGTTTCCCCAAGGGACACAGGTTCCACAATGCTTGTAATGGTTCAAGCATTGATATCCTGGGTCCCTTCCTAATAATGGTTTATGGACCTTTCCAGGAACTTGTCCAAACCTTTTTTAAACCCAGCTACACTAACAGCCTTTACTACATCCTCCGGTAACAAATTCCAGAGTTTGATTACACGTTGAGTGAAAAAATATTTTCTTTTATTAGTCTTAAATAGTTTACCCTGTAGCTTCATTGCATGTCCCCTAGTCTTTCTATATTCTGATAAGGTAAACAATCGATCTACGTTTACCCGTTCCACTCCGTTCATTAATTTATAGACTTCTATCATATCTCCCCTCAGCCGTCTCTTTTCCAGGTTAAAGAGCCCCAACCTTTTTAGCCTTTCTTCATAGGAGTAGCCTTCCATCCCCTTTACCATTTTGGTGGCTCTTCTCTGAACCTTTTCTAAAATTGCTATATCCTTTTTAAGATATGGCGACCAGAATTGCACACAATATTCAAGGTGCGGTCTCACCATGGAACGATATAGAGGCATTATAATATCTTTTGTTTTATTTTCCATTCCTTTCCTTATCATACCTAGCATTCTATTTGCTCTCTTGGCCGCCGCTGCACACTGGGCCGAGGGTTTTAACATGGTATCCACAAGGACGCCTAAATCTTTTTCTTGGGTGGTGGTTCCTAATGTGGAACCTTGCATCGTGTAACCATAGTTTGGGTTGTTCTTCCCTAGGTGCATAACCTTGCACTTCTCCACATTAAATTTCATCTGCCATTTTGATGCCCAGTCTTCCAATTTATCAAGATCCTCTTGCAATTTTCCACAATCCTCCTGGGTTTTAACAACTTTAAATAGTTTTGTGTCATCAGCAAATTTGATAACCTCACTCGTTATTCCACTTTCCAGGTCATTTATGAATATGTCAAAAAGCAGCGGACCCAGCACAGATCCCTGGGGTACACCACTATTCACCTTTCTCCATTGGGAAAATTGGCCATTTAGCCCTACCCTCTGCTTTCTATCTTTTAACCAGTTCCTGATCCACAGTAGTACACTGCCTCCTATCCCATGACTCTTTAGTTTTGCCAAAAGTCTCTCATGAGGGACCTTGTCAAAGGCTTTCTGAAAGTCCAGATACACAATATCAACCGACTCACCTTTGTCCACCTGTTTATTCACTCCTTCAAAAAAACATAACAGATTAGTAAGACAAGATCTTCCTTGTCTAAAGCCATGTTGGCTGTCTCCCATTAGGTCATGACTATCTACATGCTGAGTAATTTTATTCTTTATGATGGTTTCTACCATTTTCCCGGTACTGATGTCAGGCTCACCGGTCTGTAGTTTTCCCGGATCACCCCTCGAACCCTTTTTAAAAATTGGTGTTACATTGGCGATCCTCCAATCCTCAGGTATTAGAGATGATTTTAATGATAGTTCACAGATTACTGATAGCAGGTCTGCAATCTCAAATTTCAGTTCTTTCAACACCCTTGGATGTATACCATCCGGCCCAGGTGATTTGCTACTCTTCAGTTTATCTAATAGTTGTAGGACATCTTCCCGATGTATCGATATTTCCTTCAATTCTTCCACACCTTTAAATACCACTTCAGTCGTGGGTAACATCCCTACATCTTCCTCAGTAAAGACCGAAGCAAAGAATTCATTCAGTCTCTCCGCTATCGCCTTGTCGCCTCTTAGTGCTCCTTTAACCCCTTTATCATCTAATGGACCAACTGACTCTCTCACAGGTTTTTTTGCTACGAATGTACTTGAAAAGGTCTTTATTTCGCGTTTTTGCTTCCGCAGCAAGCTTCTTCTCAAATTCTCTCTTTGCCTGCCTTATCAATGCCTTGCATTTGACTTGCCAGTGCTTGTGCTGTTTCCAGGTTTCATCATTTGGCTCTTTTTTCCATTTCTTGAAAGATGCTTTTTTGGCAACAACAGCCTCTCTGACCTCAGCTTTAAACCATGCTGGCAATTTTTTGGACTTCCTTCCACTTTTCTTAAAGCGTGGAATACAGCTGGTCTGGGCTTCCAAGATAGTATTTTTCAACAACACCCAAGCTTGATGTACGTCTTTAACCTTTGCAACTGCTCCTTTTAGTTTTTTCTTAACTGTTTTCCTCATTCTATCATAGTCTCCCTTTCGAAAGTTAAAGGGTAGTACTGTGGATTTCCTTACTATCCCTCCTCCACTAATTAAATCAAAGGCGATCATGCTATGATCACTATTTCCAAGTGGCCCCAACACCCTTATCTCTTGCACTACATCTGGTGTTCCACTAAGGACTAGGTCTAATATTGCTTCCCCTCTGGTCGGTTCATGAACCAGCTGCTCCAAGAAGCAGTCATTTATTTCATCTAGGAACTTTATCTCCCTAGCATGTCCTGTTGTGACACTGACCCAGTCGATGCCGGGGTAATTGAAATCACCCATTATTATTACTGCACTGTAACTTTTGCTAGCTTCCTTGATTTCTTTGAGCATTTCATCATCCATTTGTTCATTCTGGCCAGGCGGACGATAGTACACCCCCACTGCCATCGCCTTCCCCTTTTTACATGGAATTTCAATCCATAGAGATTCTACAGCAAATTTTGTTTCTTGCAAAACTTTAATCCTTTCTGACTCAATGCCCTCTCTAACATAGAGCGCAACCCCTCCACCAATTTGATCAGCTCTATCATTTCGATATAGTTTGTACCCAGGTATCACAGTGTCCCACTGGTTGTCCTCCTTCCACCATGTCTCTGATATTCCAATCATATCTAACCTCTCGTTTAGTGCTATATATTCTAACTCTCCCATCTTGTTTTGTAGACTTCTAGCATTTGCATACAAGCATTTTAGAGACTGTATTTTATTCATATTAATTTGGCTATTGGTAGACATGGGTAATTTGGGATCTTTAAGTTCTGTCTGCTCCATACTCGAGGGCATTTGGGCTACTTTACTCTTTTTTGGAACCTCTCTGCTTTTTGTAGTATCCTTCAAGGATACATTCTTCCGAACCATGCGCTCTTGGGCGACTGTCGGCTTTCCCCTATTATCTAGTTTAAAAGCTGCTCTATCTCCTTTTTAAAGGTTAATGCCAGCAGCCTGGTTCCATCCCGGTTAAGGTGAAGCCCATCCCTTCGGAAGAGCCCCTCCTTTCCCCAGAATGTTCCCCAGTTCCTAACAAATCCGAACCCCTCATCTCTGCACCATTGTCTCATCCACGCATTGAGACTCCGGAGCTCTGCCTGCCTATTGGGTCCTGCGCGTGGAACGGGAAGCATTTCGGAGAACGCTACCCTGGAAGTTCTGGATTTCAACTTCCTACCTAAAAGCCTAAATTTAGCTTCCAGAACCTCCCTACCACATTTTCCTATGTCATTGGTACCAACATGTACCAAGACAGCAGACTCCTCCCCAGCACTATCTAAGACCTTATCTAGGTGGCGTGTGAGGTCCGCTACCTTCGCACCAGGCAGGCATGTTACCAGGCGATCCTCACGTCCACCAGCCACCCAGCTATCTACATGCCTAATGATCGAATCACCAACTATAACTGCTGTCCTAACCCTTCCCGCATGGGCACTTGGCCCTGGAGAAACCTCCTCGGTGCGAGAGGGGTTTACATCACCTGGAGGACAGGTCCTATTTACAGGATCACTTCCTGCCACACCAGGGTGATGCTCTCCTGTCACGTGACCTCTCTCCTCCATGGCAACAGGGATGCTGCCAGACTGGAGGTGGGACTTCAGGACTATATCCCTGTAGGTCTCGTCTATGTACCTCTCTGTCTGTCTTATGTTTTCCAAGTCTGCTACTCTAGCCTCTAGAGAACGGACTTGTTCCCTGAGAGCAGAGAGCTCCTTGCACCTAGTGCACACGTAAGACCTCTCACCAGCTGGGAGAAAATCATACATGTGACACTCAATGCAAAAGACTGGAAAGCCCACATCCCGCTGCTGGACTGCTGTCTGCATCTTAGTTTTAAGTTTGTGTTTAGATCTTTAAGTTCTATATGTACTAAAGGGTGCAATGGATATTTATACCACTAAAACTGTACCTAAGAAGTTTAATATACCTTGTTCACCTGAAGCTTAATTAATCTCAGGTCCTTGGTGTATGACTGATTTGGGTAATGAGCTTCACCTGAGAGCACCTCCTGTCTTTTAAGTTGTGCAAGTACCTATAAAGCTGTGAAATTCCCAGGGGAGGGTGGGTGTGGGGAGGGAGGGAGGGATATAACACTTATTAAAAAAGGGCTGCTACACAGTACCTTGTCCTGTGCTGCTGAGGAAAACTATATTCTGATTTGATTTAAATTATAGCTCTTTGCTGCTACTAGGCTCTAACCTATTATGAAATTTAAACTACAAGCTCTCTGCTGGATTCTAAATTTAACCAGAAAGCTCTCTTCTGTGTTTTAATTTGAAACTAAAAGTACTTTGCTGATGCTAGGCCCTGAGTGACTATGAAATTTAAACTACAGCTGTCTACTGGGTATGAAAGGTAACCAGAAAGTTCTCTTCTGTGTTTTTAAATTGAATCTTAAACTGTTGCTACTAGGCCCTGACTGATTTAACAAAAAAAATAGTGGGTTCACAGATTAATTAGCTTTAAAAGAAAAACAATTCCTTTCAGAAAAATTCCCAGAAGTATATACTCACAATTTCAGATTTCTCTCCAGAAGTAACAGCCCCCCTTTCCAGTCCGTCAAAGTCTCCCTTATCCCGCGTTGAGGCAACCGTCCTTATCGGAAATTAACGTGCAAGATTGGCACCCTTACTGCCTGATGTCATCTTATTGGCTGATAGCGCCCTTACCACTGGAATGCCTATTCCCTGCCCTATCCTTTAATACAAATTGAAGCCTTTAATGCTGCTGTTTTGCGATTGCAAATGGTGCGCCCTTAACAGTCATTAGCAAACATACTCCTTAGTTTCTAGGTTTTCTTCTAAAAAATCTGTGACTCCGACTTTCCTTCATTAGCATTACAAGCTAAAAGCAGGGAGGATAGTGGCTTTTAATCAATCATTTAAAGATCAGAATTGAATATATTACCTTTCTCTTTTATTATCCCTGATTGGTGATTCTTCTCAATCACAACTTGTTATCATGAGCAGATATACTTAATTCCCACCTGTCTGTATTCCCTGGTAATGCATCTTATCTTTGACCTTAAATGTACTTTAAAGCCAAAACAGAAGCAATGTGATATATAGGCTTGTAGTTTACCCAGAAAATGTTGTAAACATAAAGAAGAAAAGATTTATTTATTCAGCAATGCTTATATACCGCTTTTCACTGGGTCAAAGCAGTGTACATTCAGGTACAGTATATATTTCCCTTGTCCCCAAAGTGCTCACAATCTACATTTTGTACCTGAAGAAGAAAAGATAGGTAGATGATGCAAAGAAGAATGTACGGTCTATAAAATTCAGCAATTAAAGCCAATCATATTAACCTGAATCACAGTCTTTCAGCAAAGAGATGCTTTGACAGACAGTCTATAAAAAGAGTATAAGGGACTTTCTAACATGACTATTATCTAATATGATGGGTCTCTGGGTGGCTAGATGGGGTAAGTGAGAGGGTGGGTAGAGGACAGATAGGCAAGTGAAGGAGGATGTAGGGGGGTTTCCATATTTAGACAACCCTGGGACTCCAGGGCCTCAAGTCTGGGACTATTTGTTCTGTAAATCCTAAAACTGGAAATCCAGAGGTCCACAATTTGCAGATATCAGGTCTTTGGCTGATTTTTTTTTTAACTTCCAATGTCTGCTATTGAATTCAATTTAAAGTTTGTGTTTCAGGATTTCAAGTAAAGTTTCAGCCTAAGTATGCATTAGGCTGTGAAGTGCACTAAAATTAATTCACTCTATTGTTTCCCATTCAGCACACATTTTTATGAGCTAAAATCTTTACTACATTGAAAGGAATTTTAGTATAAAAGAACAGCATTAAAACTGTAGTTTGCGGGCTATGAGAAGCCTAGTACAGCTTCTTCCATCAGCTCATTTGTATATATTTTCCCTTCCTCCCCTCACTGGATATACTTCTCTATTCAATTATTTATTTATTTTATTTTATTTGATTACATTTTTATACCGCTCCTTCCAGTGATCAGCAGCGGTTTACATTTAACAATTAACTCTGCATGGATTAGCAGTTACATAAAACAGTAAGAAAATAACATTAGAACATTGAAAGGTGTCATTGTTTTAAGATAACTCAATAAATAATTCAAAACTGTTTACATGAGGGAAGAGAACATGTTAACATACATGCTATATAATTAACTATATACAATATTTGTGAACGAAAATATAAGTAGAATTACTATTTAATTCTTCGAGGATTTGAGGGTTCAAAATGGTAACAGTGGGAAGACCTCCGTCTAATTGTTTTCATCACAGAATTACTCTAAGTTATTTCTGTCTGATTGAAGTATTCTTGAAATAGATGTGTTTTAAGGTTTTTACGGAATGATATGAGATCTTTGTTAGCTCTTAAGGTCTCAGGGAGTTTGTTCCATTGTGTGGGAGCGGTGTATGTGAATGCTCTATTACTAGTGAGTGCCTTTGCTTTGCAAATGGAGAGGGGGGGTTTGTAGTGTATTTAGTTTGTGTGTATGTCTTTTCCTGTTGGTGGTTTGTGGCTTAATGAGTGTGGCAAGGTAGGATGGGGCATAATTGTTTATTATTTTGAATGTTGTAATTATTATTTTGTATCGTATGCGTGCATGTATAGGTAGCCAGTGAAGTTCTCTTAGGATAGGTGTGATGTGATCTGAGAAGGGTACATTATAATTTGCATTTTCTGAAAGACCATACTGCCTTTCAGCAGCATTAAGGAATGGTGATTTCCAGACATTAGAATTTTAGAAGGGACGTCAAGGAAGAGTCTGGGATGTCCAGAGCAGAATGGACAAAGATCTGGGGGAGTGACAGCAGTGAAGGGGGCACTATAGTACTTTCTGAAATCACTCCATCTCCACTCTGGAAAATGAACATATCAGTAACTACTTCTGTAGACAGACCCTGCACATATAACAAGACCGGGTATATGCATGGGTGTAGGTCATTTCACAAATGTGAATGTCCCCGAAGTGCACGCCCACAGAACCAGAAACTTGGACATGCAGGCAGGAGTATTTCAGGAGAGGAACAATTATGTTATGAGACTTGCACATCCTGGTTTGCCAATTCAGATGCTCAGATGTGTGGAAAGGTCTCCAAATGGGTTAGTTTTGTACATAATTTTGACAGTAATGAACTTTGCTCCTAAACCAATATATGTGGAGCATGATCTCAGTCTCTTAAATGTACTATTAACACTCTCTGAAGTATTTAAAACATGCAAAAAAAGTGTTTCTTTTTGGAGTTCATAATATGTAATATATATAGCCAACCTACCAAACTATATTTAGAAGTCACTTTAAATCAGACCTCTGACACCCAATCCAATGGGAATATTTCTATATCTTTCTGCCACATTTTCTTTGTCTCTGCCTGAATTTCTTGGTATTTGAGGATCTTCTCTCTCTCTCTTCTGAATGCAGAAAATCACAGGCCACTGATGTCTCTATTATCTATGTTCTTCTCATGTTTACTGCTTTACCACTATGTCCAGTTTTCTTGTATCAAATTTTTTTATCAGTGGGAATGGTGATCATTTTCCATAATTCTCTTTGGGCCATTGCAGTGCTTATCCGGTACAGTCATGTTTGAATGTTATAGAGTTTCTGGACACCCTTTGCCACTTTATTGTGCATTTTTAAATACAGTAAAACATTTCTCCCATAAATAGAAAGTGTTCAAGAGAGGATCATGAAGCAGGATTAATGCTGCTACCAGGATTAATCTCTGGTATGCCTTTGGAAAGTCCTTGGTGTGCCTTGGAGAGAATGATAGGGGCATGGTTAAGCATGGGTTCATAAGGGTTTTATCTCATTTCTACTGCACAATACTCCAGAGAATAGCCCTCTGCTTTCTACTCCTAGAGTAAACTGGATGCTCTGAAACAGAGCTAAAATCTCTGACTGGGGATCATGTCTCCTACATAGAATTTACATGTTGCGAATAATTGGATGGTGTTGGCATTTTTTTTCCTGGTCATTATTAAATCTCTTGTCTGCGGGACATATTACCAGCCCTGAGGCTTTTGTATTGAGCCCAAAAATGTTGTATGGTAACAAAACTTCAAAGAATGTGCTTTTAGGCATAGTTTGAGAGTAGGTTACTACAATCTTCCATTAAGACAGTCTACTGGACTTCCCCATTCTTCCAGCAAACTGAACTGCTTGCTTAGTACTAGCAGTACAGAGAACAAGTATCCCAGATTCACCCACTAGAAATCAGATAGTCTTAATCCCCTCTATGCCTCCTCTGGTAGGAGAAAGCCAATGTTTATTTCCTGTGCATGTCTTTTGCTGGCTTTATTCTGATGTCCAAGGGAATGATCTCACATATTCACACACCAGATTTACCCAGCAGAAAGAGACTTACCACATAGGATAAAAATACTGCTCTCCTTCTGCTAGTGGGAGGGACTGAGAATGAAGATCATGAAAAACTGGGTTTGGTGTGCTGCAGGAATGAACAAACTCAATAAGTGTATCACAAAATAAAAAAGGTTGAGAAGTACTTTTCTAGAGTCCCTGTTGTAAACAGTTTTGGATTGTGTGCCATTTATTTAACATCTCCATAAGATGTTTTATTGTATTGGGAGGGATGGGAAATTTGTATTGTTGATGTGCAATGTTTCCTGTCTTTCTTCCAGGTGTTAATAAATAATATATTTTAAAAAATTCTCCCATTGGAATTTCACTGCTATCTAGAGATGAGTGACTGTTTTCAGCTTTCCCTTAGAGAAACTATGAGGTGCAATCAAAAAGTATTAAGACTTGTACAATAATACAAGAAGTATAACACTGACAATTATTGCACTCAGTCTCCTTCAAAGTAATCCCTTTCTGATAAAACACACTTCCTACAGCATTCCTGCCACTTCTGGAAACAATTTTGAGATGCCTCTTTCGTTATGCTGTGAAGCTGCTGTGTCAAATCTTGCTTAATGGTCTCTAAGTTGTTGAATCTCCTTCCGTTCAGTGGTAATTTCAGTTTTGGAAACAAGAAAAAGTCACAGGGTGTGAGGTCAGGTGAATATGGAGATTGACGGACTTGCTTGATTTGATGTTTGGCGAAGAACTGCTGGAAATGTTATGATGAAGCAACCATTCACCATTCCTGTGCAACTCTGGCCTCTTACGATGAACTGCATCTCTCAAACAAGTCAGAACTTGGATGTAGTACTCCTTATTGATGGTTTGGCCTTTTGGAGCATACTCATGATAAATAATACCCTGATAATTCAAAGAAAACTGTGAGCATGACTTTGACATTGCTCCTCAATGGGCTTTCTTCGGTCTGAGAGAGTCTGGAGTCGTCTATTGTAAGGACCGGGCCTTAGTTTCCAGGTCATAACCATAAACCCATGATTCATCACCAGTAATAATCTTTTTGATGAAATCTGAGTCATTTTCAATGCATTCCAACAACTCCCTGACTGCAGACAGTTAATCTTCTTTCTGGTCAGGGGACAAGAGTTTCAGCACAAATTTTGCAGACACACATCTCATCCCCAAATTGACAGCAAGAATGGACTGTACTGACCAAAACTGATATCCATGTACTCAGCAAGCTCCCTGATAGTCAACTGATGCTTTGAGTGTATTGCAGCATGTATTGCTGCAACTTTGTCTTCATTCCTGCTCATGGATGGCTTTTCAGAACGTTTGTCACTGTTAACGCTTTGACGGCTCTCTTGGAAACATTTGTAACAGTCATAAGCTCGAGCACCACTCATGCATTTATCACCATACACTTGTTGCAACTTGTCATAAGTTTCTTTGCATGAAATCTCCAAGTTTCTGGCAGAATTTAATGTAAATTTGCTGTTCAATTTTTTCAGTCATCATAAATGTGATGAACTGCTTTTACATGATACCAAAAATCACATGATTTAAAAAAGTACAGGTGCCCTGCAGCCACGCTACACTCTGCACATGCAAAGCACATAACTAGGTCACTGCATGCTTAATAGCATTGTGGTGTGACGTATTGTTATATAGCTGCACAAGTCTCAATACATTTTGATCACACCTCATAGATGTATCTGTTTTACCAGTTTTTAATTTATTTGCCAAGAACAAACTCATTCGTAATCCACTGTCCTCAACTGAAATTACCAATCTCTGATTCTTAGCTTTCCTTAACCATTCGTGTCAGGTTTTGATCAACATATTGTTCCTGGAGTAATACTTCATATTTCCTACTGTATTTCTGCATTTGCTACTTGTTTTTCCTAGTTTGCTGATCTAATTCATTTATGTTGCTTCCTTTCCTAAGGGCCCAATCCAGAAAAGTGAATAGCGTGGCTGGATATCCCATCGGGACGTCCAGCCCCGTTGTCTGACCTCATCCTTTGCTGCCTCCCAGCCCCACTGCATGTACAGAGCCGCTATGCATGCTGCAGGGAATGGGTGGCATGGGGGCAGCATGGGGGCAGACAGTAAGTGGAGTGTGGGCGTGACAGATTCCCAGACGTACAGGGTTGATTCCAGTGATGGTCCTGTACATCTGAGGATCGCCGGGTGGATGTCTTGCTTATTCCACCTCTGAGGTGGAATAAGAGCAGGGTGCCCTTCTAATCCTGACTGACACCCGCCCGGAGCCCCCCACCAGAGCAACTAGACACTCATAGTGAGTCCCCGCCACCTGATCTGGGCTCAAGTGGCCCCTGTCTGGGTCAGACGGTGGGGAATCAGGGTTCACAATGGCAGCAGGCAGGTTGTGTCGTGGGGAGGATATTTCCGCGGTGATGCAGGGGCATGCCGGGCTGTCCCAGGGCCCAAACCCGCAAGGCCTTCTTGCTCCTGCAGTGCAGAATCGGGTCCAAACAGGCCCATCTTGTCCGGGACCGCCCAGATGGCCCAGGCGTGCCCCTTCAAGGATCAGGCTCCACATGTACTGTGGTATACTCATTTATTCCTTCTGCTAATGGGAATGCTTGTCCATATTTAATGACTGAGTCAGATTCTGAGCATTTACTTTCATGCTTCAGCATTTTTTGCATGTTTGGGTCTGTAGATGCTACTCTATTAAGCAGTGCATTTTTCCTAGCAAAAAAGGTGCTGATACTCATATTCAGGGCTCTTTCATTAATACGTGAGGACAATAGGCCACTTTTAATAGTCAATGAAAAAGATGCCAGTATTCTGTACTACCGTGAAGCCCCTCAAGAAAAGCTCTACTATTAAGGAGGTCTATAATATTTAGTTATTTAACACTTTTTTTTATACTGCTTTTCTAAGAGTCAAAATGGTTTACAACAAAGTAGACACAATTGGACAAAGCATGAGGTGCATGATCTGTCTTACAGAACACTAAAATGAGTACAATTTATAACGTATTAAAACTGGACAAGATCGTCTACATAACTTATTTACAGGTTGGTTATTAACTGTTGTCTGTTTAACTTATTTACAGGTTGGCTGCTACTTATTTACAAAATGTGAATCATGCGATTTGTTTGAGGCCCAGCTGGTATCTCATGAGAACGTTGTGATGTCTCTTCTGAGCGTGTTGGAGTTATTGAAGGTGGTATGATTTTGGTGACTGTAGGGCAAAAATAATTGTTTTGGGGTCTAACAAGCTTGTGATTAGTGAGATTTTGGCCTGGCCTGAAAGGGTTGGAAAGGATTTATTCTTGATGGGGGTCTGGGCCATAGAATTCTAGAAACAGGCGCACCTTTAGTCTCTTTTGGAAGTCTGCTAGGACCTCCATGACTCAGCTCAGCTAGTAGGGAGTTCCAGATAGCTGGGGTGTAGAGCGTGAAGGCACGGTTGCATGTAGCCTGTTTGCTCTTTGCTTTTTGGGGTAGTATTGGTAAGGAGATTCTGCATATTGTGCCTTTTCAACCTGTCGCTTCTGTGTTTGTTAAGTCCCTGATAAGGGTGAACAACCCACCAGCCGCTCAGACAGCCCCTGGTTCCCAAACTCTTGCTCTCCACTTCCAATCCAAACTCCAACTTTACCCTCCTGCCACAATGATAAACTACAAGCACACTGGTACCACCAACACACTTCACTCATTCAGTCCAATCACATTTAACCAACTAGATAATATTGGAAACCTTAACACCACCACATTCCCACTGGATCCCTGTCCTGTCAGATGGTTAAAAATGACAAGATCAGGAGAGGAAGTGACGTTACCTGGGAGATGACAGCTTAATTTTGAAGCTTCCATCGGGACACTACAATAAAGGAGGAAAAGTGCTGTTTAACCTCATCCCAGTAGGATAAGCTGGTGTCTGTGGAGTGGGGGACCAGATGAGATGTTTGTCCGAAAGAAACTAGCAAAGTTTAAGTCCCCATACGCTGACAATAATGAGTGAAGGGCCCGAGAAGCGTCGGAGCACATGGCGTCAGGAGAAGTCAGAGGAGGAGCTGGAGCGCGCCGACGAGGGCTGCACCTGGGGTGATATATGGGGCTGAATGTGCTCATTAAAGAGAGAAATCAGTGCCATGCAGGGGGAACTGAAAGAAACCCTGGCAGGTATTAAGGAAGATGTAAGGGACCTTGGCAATCGAGTGGAAACGTTGGAGGAGCAGGCGGACTGGCATGCGGAGAGAGAAACGAAAATAGAGGCCCAAATGCAGCATTACCAAGTTGAACAATCTAACCTGAAAGATAAGTTGGAAGATCTCAAAAACCGCTCTCAGCGGAACAATCTGAGAGTGAGGGGACTGTCGGAGATGGAGGTGTTTGCAGATGCGACGGCGGTGGTTCAAAAGCTATGCCGATTTCTATTGCAGCGCGATGAAGCCACGGAGGAGGGAATGGAAGTGAAGGTGGAAAGGGCGCACCGTGCATTGGGCCTGGCACGAGGAGGGCAGCCGCGGGATATTGTGGCATGTCTGGCTTCATTTGTGACAAAAGAGAAGGTGATGAGAGTTGCTGCGGCCCGGAGGAGTTTCACCTGGGAAGGCCAGAAAGTTGAGTTGTACTACGATCTTTCTGCGGGCACGCTGCAGAGGCGCCGGGAGATAAATCAGGTCACACAATACTTGCGGACAGAGAAAATGAAATATCGGTGGTTGTACCCTTTTGCTCTGTTGATGGACATAAACGAAAGGGGATTTAGAGTGTGAACGGAGGTGGAGGCCTGTAGAAGTTTGCGCCAGGAGGGGGCCCCTCGACTGATGGAGCTGAAGAAGATACCGGGACAGAAGGGGAGCACAGAACTGCGCTCCGGATGGGAGAGAGTGTCGGTGAAGGGCCAGCGTTTGAGGAGGAAGAATGGATCGGCGGACCAAGGAGAGATGACTGCAGAAACAACAAGTGGGACTGTGTAATCTAAAAATGCAGAGTCCTGGAGTTTAATTTTTCTCCCCCTTTTTCTTTGATCTCTGGTCCCCAGTGATAAATATGATGAAGAGGTTCCAGGGTTAAAGGGTTGAGATGGGTGAGTGTGTTTTTGTTGGCTGCATGGGGGTGGGAGAGGGGTACGCTCACCCAACCAAGAATTGTTGGTATAAAATATTGGTTGATGTTTAGCAGGGCAGAGATTATAAGGGGGGAGCAGGGGGAAGGGTTGGTAGAAGAGAGGTAATAGAGGGAGGGGGGATGAAGTAGTGCCCAAGGGGGGGTCACATCCTCAGTGGAGGTCGGAGTGGAGCTCTGTATGTTGGGGGTGGGAGTGGGGGGGAGGGGGAAGGCATGGATGATGAGTAATTGGTCTAGGAGGGGGGTGTAAGGTTATTATGGCGTCGGGATTGATAGTAGGGAGTTTGAATGTGAGGGGCCTGAACTCGCCACAAAAGAGAAAGCTGATGTGGAGTGAGTTATGGAATCGGAAGTGGCAGGTGGCTTTCCTGCAGGAAATGCACCTGCGCAAGGAGGATGAGCATTTGCTGGGATCAGGTAAATATCAGGGGTACTTTGCAGCGGAGGAAGGGGAGGAGGAAAGCAGGGGTTGCAATCTTTATTGGGCAGGGTGTTCCATTTGAGGTGGGGCAGGTACATACGAAAAAGGATGGGAGGGCGGTGGTGGTGGCGGGAGAGTTAGGGGGTGAGCAGGTAACCCTAATTTCTGTCTATGGGCCGAATAGTGGGAAAAGGGGGTTCTGAAGAGATGGGTACATGGCTGGTTAGGAAAACCCAGGGGAGGGTTCTGGTGGGAGGGGACTGCAATTTAGTGCTGGAGAGTAGGCAAAGGAGGGATGGGGGGATGAAGGAGGGTGTAGGGAATTCCAGAGATGGATGAAGGAATTGGGATTAGAGGATCTATGGAGGTTGGCAAATCCCTGGGCAAGGGACTTTACATTCTACTCGTCGGTACATGACTCTTACAGCCGGATAGATTATCTCCTGGGAGACGGGTATTGGATGGAGGCCTTGGATAAGGTAACCATAGGGGCAATCACTTAGTCTGACCATGCCCTGGTGGGGGCACGGTTTGGACCACCAGGGGAGGTGGGAAGACGGACCTTCTGGAGATTGAATGACTATTTGTTGCAGGGGGGGGGGGGAGTGGAGCAGAAGCTAAAGAAGGTGATAACGGATAACATGGAGTTGAATGACACTGGGGAAGTATCGATGGGAGGTCTATGGGATGGACTGAAGGCTGTAGTACAGGGACATCTGATCCAGATGGGAGCCCAAAGGAAGAGAGAGAGGGAGGAGGAGGTACAACATCTTACTGGGCAACTGGAGGAGCTAGAGAGGGCCCACAAGCAGAAGGGGGGGGGCAGATTGAGGGGAAAAGTCAAGGAAATCCGAAAGCAGCTGAATGCCCTCCAGCTGGAACGGATTTCCCGACAGCTAGAGAGAGTAAATCAGTGTTATTATGAGTTTGATAACAAGTCTGGCCGCCTCTTGAGTAACAAATTAAAGACCCAAAGGCAGAGGCGAACGATTGTAAAAATTAAATGCCCTCAAGATAAATTGCTGTTTAAAAGCAGGGACATTTGGGAGAGATTCCGGGAGTATTATAAAAAAATTGTATACAGCGGATACACAGTGTGAGGAAGAGGCAATTAAGCAGTACTTACAGAATGGGGGGACAGGAAGTGCATGACTGGGGGACTTGGATGGGGAGGGGTTGGAGGAGGATATAGCATTAGAAGAGGTTATGGGTGACATTAAGTCTCTGGTTCCAGGTAAGGCACCGGGTCTTGACGGATTCTCGGGCTTGTTTTATAAGAAATTGTCGTAGTCGCTGGGCCCCGTTTTAACGAGAGTGTTTAACGCTGTGTTGAAGGGGGAGGCTTTGCCAACATCTATGGGCCAGACCGCCATAGTGGTGATTCCAAAGTTGGGGAGAGATCCGGCGGTTTGTAGTTCATACCGACTTATATCATTGCTGAACATAGACGTCAAGATTCTGGCAAAGGTGTTGGCTCTGAGATTAAGTCCGCTTATGCCAGGGCTGGTGCACCCGGACCAATCTGGGTTTATTATGGGTAGACAGCCGGTGGATGGGATACGGAGGATGATCCAGTTAGGGTGGCTGGCAAGGCAGGATGAGCAGCAGGCTATGTTCCTCTCTATAGACGCGGAAAAGGCCTTTGATAGGGTCAGCTTTGACTTCCTTCAAGCGGTGTTGGAACATATAGGTTTGGGCCCCAAGTTCCGATCATGGATAAAAGCATTATTTGCCTCACCAGTGGCAGCTGTGAGCGTGAACGGAGGGTACTCTGAGTTCTTTCCATTGGGGCGAGGGACTCACCAGGGGTGCCCACTATCCTCGCTGCTTTTTGCGCTGGTTATGGAGCCGCTGGCTGCTCGGATTCGGTCAGTACAGGACATCAGGGGCATAGGGGTGGGGCAGACACAACACAAGATGGTATTGTTCGCAGAAGACGTGCTTTTTGCTCTGACACAGCCAATTGTCTGTCTTCCGGTGTTGATGAAGGAGCTCAGGGAGTATGGGGATCTTTTGGGATTTAAGGTCAATTGGGACAAAACTGAAGCTATGTCTATCACGTTGAAACCCCAGATTATCAAGAGCCTGAAGGGCTCCTTTCCGTTTCGATGGGCAAATAGATCTATAAAATACCTGGGGGTGCAGGTCACGGCTCACCCAACAGGGTTATATGGAACAAATTATCCCCCACTATTTGGGCAGTTGAGGAAAGATATGACCCAATGGAAGGAGGTAGAGCTTTCTTGGTTGGGCAGAGTAGCAGTCTTGAAGATGAATCTCTTACCGCGGCTGCTATATTTATTTTAAACTCTGCCAGTTGGGATTGCAAGTCGGGAGTTACGTTCACTACAGAATCAGATTTTCACTTTTGTGTGGGGTAATAGTTGCTCGCGGGTGAGTAGGAGGGTAATGTATGCAAATAGGGAGGGAGGAGGGCTGGGGTACCAGATGTAGCGCGATACTACGCGGCTGCTCAACTGAGGCAGGTATTAGAGTGGAGGGATATAGGGGGGTGGGGAAAAGGTTTTGGGAAATTGAGCAATATTGGGCAGAGGGGACCCAACTGAAGTATTTGCCCTGGTTACTAGACAGACTCCCCGAGGGGAGATGGAGGGCAAATCTGTTTCTTTGGCACCTGAACACACAATGGCGTAGGGCAAGTAGACACTTTGCCTCAGGGACAAGTTTTTCACTGTTGGCCCCTGTGAGGGGGACGAGGGTTTGATCCGAGGAGAGAGGGGATATTCTGGTGATGGGAGAGAGCAGGGCTAGACACCTTTGAGAAATTTATAAAAGATGGGGACCTGATTCCCTTTCCAGACCTTAGGGTGAAATACCACCTGCGGGGGGTAGACTTCTTCCCATACTTGCAAGTTAAGCACTTTCTGACCCAGAGGAGAATCAGGGAGTCCTGGGGGGGAGGGGGCACCCAGGATGAAATGCAGTGCTCTGGCAGGGCTGGGAGAGTTCTAGGGGGTTGATAACTCAACTATATCATGGATTGGTAGGAGGAGATTCGAGAAAGTTTCCCCATCAGATAGCGTGGGAAAGGGACTTGAGAAGGGAGCTAGGAGAACAGGGTTGGAAGCAAGTATATGTGAATATTGCACGCCAGGCCCTGTCGGTGGCAATTAGGGAGACATCTTATAAGTTGTTGTATCGCTGGTATCGCTGGAGAGGTTGCATAAGATGTTCCCGACAGTGTCGGATTGGTGCTGGAGGGAGTGTGGGAGCGAGGGCAACTTTCTACATGTGTGGTGGGGGTGTCCAAGGGTAAAGTTATACTGGGACATGGTGGGGAAGCAAATACAGGATCTTATTGGGAAGCCAATAGAATTGGACATGGGGTTGGGTTTATTGGGGATTTGGCCTGATAACATTGGTAAGAAGTTTGAACGTCCCATAAGGGCGTGCATCCAAGTGGCCTGTAGGAAAATTGCAAGAGCATGGAAGCAGGCCCAGCTTCCAGGCTTGGAGTGCTGGAAGAGCAGGCTCCGTCAGATTGCCCTGATGGAGCAACTGACGGTGGTGCGATGCCTGAGGGAGGAAAAGTTTAAAGAAAGGTGGCTTCCTCTTCTAGAATATTTGAAGCTTTGAATTGCCTTTCATTAAGGGGGGGTGGGGGTCAGGGGAAAGGGGGGAATAAGAAGAGAATAACGATGACATTGTAGGTGGTTGTTCTGTGTGTTATGCTTTGAGTACCAACCTGAATAAACTAAATTCATATGGGTAGGGTACCCTAAAAAGGCACCTATTATATATAGAACCACTAAAGGTGATAGTTATGTTGAATTATTTAGGCTAATCCTGTGGTAATGTAATTAGAGGTACCCAGTGGGATGAATTGGTGGATAATGTAGTCAAGAGTAGCAAATGCAACTTATACAATGTACCAAATTGACCATAACCAGTAATAGTGTAACAAGTTGTACTATTATTATGATATGGGGGGTTTTGTTTGGCTGAATATTATTGTTTTGGGAAACAAGATGGTTGATTATTGTATTTGCACATAAAACTCAATAAAAAGAATTATATAAAAAAATGACAAGATCTGAGCTTGCTCCGACAATATGCAATATGTTATGTCTCTCGTTCAACCAAGGATATATGCCAACCAAGCTAAAGATTGCTTCTATATGACCATTGCTAAAAATCTCCAAGCTAGGCCTTTCAGAACCCAACTCATACAGACCTAGCTCAAGCTTGCCATTCCTTGCAAAAATGATAGAGAAAGTGGTCCAGCTTCAATTACAGGACTACATTGACCTAAATGCCCTGCTTGACCCACATCAGCATGGCTTCTGCCCTGGTCATGGAGTGGAAACACTTCTAATATCACTCATTGACCAACTAATGAAGGGGATAGAGAAACCTAAACAAGGATTCATCCTCGTATTTCTCGATATTGCTGCAGTATTCAACACAATATATCATGAGACCCTACTGCAGAGATTACCATACATCGGCATCATTGACTCAGCTCTGAGCTGGATTCGTTCCAACTTATCGGATCATCGACAAATAGTGCAGGTGCTCTGACCCTTTCCCACAAAAGCAAAGTGTACCCCAGGGCTCATCACTTTCATCCTTATTATTTAACATTTACATCCAGCCAATCTGTGAGTTGCTCCAGTCACATAATGCATTCTACCACCTATACCCTGATGATATCATGTTTTATGCTCCCTTCTCCACCACATCTCCGGACTTTACTCCAAAGGTACACTGCTTCAATGTGATTGGCCTCTGGATCTTCCAGCACAGCCTCTCCATTAAGTTCAACAAAACCAAAGTGCCCTTCATATTCAAGGATCAATCTTTCTCTCCGCCAACATCACTAATGGTCAAACATGCTGAACTGATAGTCAAGCATGAGGTATGCTACCTCGGAGTAATTATTGATCAACGCCTTACACTACAGTCACAATAAATAATGTAGTAAAGAATATCTACTGCAAATTGAGGACTTCAACCACTCCTTGAACCCCAGAACTACAGGACTGTCTTCCAGGTTATGATTGTTCCTCACATGGATTACTGCAATGCAGTCCTCCAAGGTCTACCAAAAGGCCATTCACTCCCAGTACAGCTTGCCTAACATACAGTCACTGGGACGTCCAAAGATACCCATATCAACCTTATCTTGAAATCCATTGGCTTCCTCTATTAAGCAGAATAAAGTACAAGAACATCATGACAATATTTAAAATCTATCATGAGCAATCCTCGGATTACCTTCGAATTATTATAAGGACACCCCCCCCCTCAACAATTGGCAAAGAATAAGCAACTTAGGGCACCTCCTCACTTCTCTCCAGGACTTCATTACATTTCAACCAATCAGCCTGTTTACGCTCATTCTCCTTATATGCTCACACATTATGGAAAGTCCTATCCTTACAAATCAGAACCACCACAGACAATATGGACTTTAGAAATCTCCTAAAACCACACCTGTTCAAAGAACACTTTGAGGGAGTCACATCACAGCTGCTATGCACTATGAGTTCTCTACACACTATGATCACAGCACACAATGTTACCTGTCCCCTTCCCCATCCTAGGTTAAATCTATGTTTTACAACTAATTGTTAATTGTTTTGGTAATGCTAGCTGGTTCTCTGTAATGATCCCTTGTTAACTGATTCTCTGTAATGTTATGTTATGTTACTTGTGAACCACCTTGATCATTGGAAATGCGGTATATAAGCCTTTCAAATAAATAAATAAATAAATGGTGGCTGTAGGCATTCTGCCAACTGGTTGTGTATTACCTTGAATGCGCTGAGTATCACTTAGTATTTGATTCTGGCAATGATGGGGAGCTAAGACAATTGCCTTAATATGGGGGTGATGTGGGAGTGTCATGGTGCACTATATATGATCTATGCTGCTGTGCTTTGAGCCAGTTGAAGCAGGTATAGTGTATGTTTGGTTAATCCTTGATAAATTATGTTGCTGTAATTTAAGAGGAGGGTTATTGTCATTTGGCATATTGTACGGAAATCATCTGGTTTCAGTAGAGTGCATAGATACTTCAGTGTTTTTAGCTTGTAGTTGGCTGATCTGATGCTGTTTTTGACTTGTGAATGTAAGTTAGTCCCAGATATTTGACCTCAGTTTTATCATGGAGTTCTGTATCCGCAGTTTTGAGTGCTTGTGGTGGGTTGAAGGATGTGTCTTTAGTCACATGGAGAACCTTGGTCTTTTTGTAGTTGATGGTGAGGTTATGCAGATGCAGCCATTGTACTACTGCCTCAAAGCATTCAGATAATCTTGTGTAGTCTGGTTTGTTTGTGGAGAATGGTTCATAAATCATAATATCATCAGCATAGATTTGATAGTGGCTGTGATCCTTTAAGTAGGAATGGAACCAGATAATCATGGTATCATGTAGACCAATATCTCAGAGTCGGTGTGGAAGCTGGTGGTGAGGTATGGAATCAAATGCTGCGGAGATATCAAGGAACAGGAGGATAAAGCCTTGTCTGACTTTTTATGTGCCGTTGATAAGTCTAGTATCTAGTAATAAAATGAATAGGGTCTTCATGCTGTGGTTCATTCTAAAGCTGTGTTAATGCTAGTCAAGTGGTACATGAACATTTATGTAATTTTGCATTTGGCTTTTTATGGCTTTTTCTATTATCTTTTCAATAAACGGGATGCTGGAGATGGGACTATAGGAGGTTGGGGTGCTGGAGTTCAGACTAAAACTCTTTAGTAGTGGTTTGACTGAAGTTTATTTTAGTAAGGAAGGCATGTATCCCTGGGTTAGTGAGACCTGGACAATTTTTAGAATGAATGGTGTGAAGTGTCATCTTGTGATTTTTATTCAAAAGATTGAACAGGGATCGAGGGGGGATGTTGTTGTGTTGCAATTGGCTATAATATTATCAAGCTGCTCTTTATGTATAATCTAATTTTATGAAGTCCATTTCTCCTTCAGCTCTTGGAATGTACAGTCTCGGTATAAATGATTCTTAAAAATTACCTCAGGCATGGAAAACCTTTCTTATTTGTACATCCCATTTTTCAAGATATTTAAAGGACTAGTCTACACTTCAAGGAATTGCATGCTGATTGATAGTTTGTATCTAATTCCATGCTGTTACAGTACCTTTCAATATCAATCTTAATCTCCTGTAATATTCTTTACCAGACTTTTTTCTTATTAATTTGTGCTTGTTTGTCGCTCCTTCTCTACTAGATATTTATATTATCCTTGTTCAATTTCTTTAATACCACAGTCATTAGTTTTGCTCAATTTTCCTCTGAGGAAGGTTGCCTTAGCACATTTGTTCAGGCCAAAAGTCATCCTGATGTCATCTGAAAAAGCTTTTTACTACATAAAGTTGTTCTGCTAAATGTCGATCTCCAAGGCTGCAGAGATTCAAGTGATCTACAGAAAGTAAATGTGATGTTGCCTGTGAATTATTACCATCTTTTGGATTAAGGCCAAATCCATATCCTAAAGACCTAATAAGAGCACTCAATATCTTAGGTACTATAAAAAAAATAGTGCTGACAGGGAATCTCCCTAAAATATTTCTCGCTGGATCTTGATGTTAGGAATGATGAACTCTCCATTTTCATACTTACAATTAGGAATGACTCTCATCCATCTGAAGTGTGATTTGCCATATTTTCATGTACTCCAAAAAGGCAAATTATATCCATGAATATTTATTTATTTATTTATTTGTTTGTTTATTTAACAATTTTTCTATACCGCTTTTCTTATATTCAATTATCGACATTGAACAATAAACAAGGAACATTACATAGAACAGGGTCATAAAATTTGGAGCACAAGGGTATTAACAATATTATTTGCATGACTTCTTGTTACAGTTGTGGGGATGTTGTTATTGCATGGTTGGGTGTTTAAGACAGGTTGTAGTCACTAGGATGGTGTGGATGGGTTCAGATTTTATCATAGTGGCTACATTTCGCATAATGGTTTGGCTACATTTCGCATAATGGTTCTGCTTCTGGTCCATAGTACTCCGAAAAGAGGTATGTTTTTAAGGCTTTCCGAAAATCCCATAAGTCATTGGTGGTTCTTATTCTTTCCGGGACTGTGTTCCAGAGTGATGGAGCATATATTGAGAAGGCTCTGTGACAGGTTGTCTGTTTTGCTTTAGTTTTGTTCTTAGGTATTATTAGTAGGTTTTTATTGTTTTTCCTTTTTGTTCTGTTTTCAGGGTCTTTGCTGATAAGCGTTTGAAGTATTGGTGATGATAGTTGGTGTAGGATTTTGAAAATAATAAGTTTGATTTTGTATTTGGTTCTGGTGATTATGGGGAGCCAGTGGAGTTGTTTCAATGTTGGGGTTATGTGGCTGGTTCTTGTCCCAGTTATGATGCGGGCTGTGGTGTTCTGGAGTAGTTGCAGAAGGTAGATGGATTGGGTTGGCAGACCTTGGTAGATGATGTTACAATAGTCCAAAGTGGGCATTATTAAGGCTTGACAAACTGTGCAGAAGTTGTTGGAGTCCAGAAGAGTTTTGAGTTTTTGTAGTGTTCTAATTTTATGGTAGGCTGTCATTTTATGTGAGCTTGGAAGTTTAGGTTTAGGTCGAGGTATATCCACAAGTATTTGACTTCTGTTTTCACGGTTATGATGTTGTGTGATAATTGCAAAGATTTTGGCAGAACAAAGGAGATGTTTCTTGTTATGAAAATTGCTTCCATTTTATTGTACTTCATTAGTAGGTTGCATTTCCGAAGCCAATCTGAAATCTCTTCTATGCATGATGTTATTCTTGAGTAGTCAGGTTGGTCTATGTTGAATGGAGTATGTACCATAATGTCATCTGCATAGATACTGTAGTTTATGTTGTATTTGGTCATTATGTTGCAGAGTGGCTGGAGATAGATATTAAACAACAGAGTGGAGAGTTCTGATCCTTGTGGTACTCCTTGTAGTTGCTCAATTGGTGTTGATCGAAGTGTTCCAGATTTAACTTGTATTTTCCTGTGGGTGAGGTATGATGTGAATCATTTCCGGGTAGTTTCCAGTAGTCCAATTTCCTTTAGGCGTATGATAAGTGTATTGTAGTTAATTGAATCAAAGGCAGCTTTTATATTGAGGAGTACAAATATACAGCATTGTTTGATGTTGTCTAGAATGGTTATTAGGTTATCCAGGAGTGATGTAATGAGAGTTTCTACACTGTGTTTGGGATTGAAGCCATGTTGTTGAGTGAGAAGAGGAAGGGCAAAAGTGGTATTGTCAGACTCAAGGGTGCAGGGGGGGAATATGTAGAAGCTGATAAGGATAAAGCGGAATTGCTTAACAAATATTTTTGTTCTGTGTTCACAGATGAAGAACCAGGAGCACGCCCTCAGAAAACACCCACAAATAAGAACAGAAGTGAGGGACATCTTGAACAATTTTCAGAAGACTGTGTTTGTGAGAAACTAGCTCAACTTAAAGTAGACAAAGCGATGGGACCGGATGGGATACACCCTAGAATACTGAGGGAACTTGGGGACGTTCTAGCAACTCCACTGACTGACCTTTTCAATGCTTCGTTGGAGTCGGGAGTGGTGCCAAAGGACTGGAGAGAGGCTCATGTGGTGCCTTTACACCAGGGGTCACCAACCTGCGGCCCGCGAGGTCCCTCCGTGCGGCCCGCGAGACTCTACCCCGGTGCGGCCCGCCAAGGCAAACTCACCGACTCCTTCTTCTGCAGCCGCGGCTCCCTGCCTCTTAGGGAACCGCGGCTGTGCTTGTAAAATCATCGCGGAGCCCTTCCTGTCTTGACGGGCTCCGTGCAGTATTGTCCCGCCTCCAAAGGAAGTGGTAAACAACTTCCTTTAGAGGCGGGACAATGCTGCACGGAGCCCGTCAAGACAGGAAGGGCTCCGCGATGATTTTACAAGCACAGCCGCGGTTCCCTAAGAGGCAGGGAGCCGTGGCTGCAGAAGAAGGGAGGGAGCTGACATGGATTATTCAAGGTCAGGTATGAGCAGGGTTTTTTTCGCGCGGGGGGGGAGGGGGGTGCGGCCCGCGAGTCTGCCAGTAGTCGGCTGTGCGGCCCGCGGCCCTCTGGAGGTTGGTGACCCCTGCTTTACACAAAAGCGGAAGTAAGGATGTGGTTGAAAACTACAGGCCGGTTAGTTTAACTTCGGTGGTGAGTAAATTATTGGAAACGCTGCTGAAAGAGAAAATAGTGAGGTTTATGGAGTCCAGCGGATTACAGGATCCGAGGTAGCATGGATTCACCAGAGGCAGGTCTTGTCAGACAAATCTGATTGATTTCTTTGACTGGGTGACCAGGGAGTTGGACCGAGGGAGAGCTCTAGATGTGGTGTATTTAGATTTCAGTAAAGCCTTTGACACTGTTCCTCACAGGCGACTTATAAACAAACTGAGCACCCTAAGGATGGACCCTAAAGTTACTGCTTGGGTTAGAAATTGGTTGGGTGGGAGGCGACAAAGAGTACAAGTAAATGGAGCTCACTCTGAGGAGAAGGATGTTACCAGTGGTGTGCACCAGGGATCTGTCCTTAGTCCGATTCTTTTTAACATCTTTGTTAGTGATATAGCGGAAGGGCTGTCGGGTAAGGTTTGCCTCTTTGCAGATGATACCAAAATCTGCAATAGAGTGGACACCCAGGAAGGTGTAGATAACATGAGGAGGGATCTAGCTAAGCTTGAAGAATGGTCTAGAATTTGGCTGCTGGGATTTAATGTTAAAAAATGTAAGGTCATGCATTTGGGCTGCAGCAATCCAAGGGAGCAATACAGTATAGGAGGTGAAGTACTTTTGTCCACTAATGAAGAGCGGGACCTAGGCGTGGTTGTGTCTGATGATCTTAAAGTAGCTAAACAGGTAGAAAAGGTGACGGCAAAAGCTAGAAGGATGCTTGGGTGCATACGGAGAGGAATGGCTAGCAGAAAAAAGGAGGTGATAATGCCTCTGTATAAGTATTTGGTGCGACCTCATTTGGAGTATGGTGTGCAATTCTGGAGACTGCACCTTCAAAAGGATGTGAACAGGATGGAGTCGGTGCAGAGGGTTGCTACTAAAATGATTAATGGGCTTCATTATAAAGCATATGTGGACAGGACTTAAGGATCTTAATATGTACACCTTAGAGGAAAGGCGGGATAGAGGTGATATGATTGAGATGTTTAAATACCTCCATGGCATAAATGTTCAGGGAGAGAGCCTCTTCAATTGAAAGCAAGTTCTGCTACAAGGGGACATGGGATGAGGGTGAAGGGAGATGGATTCAGGAGTGATATGCGGAAATATTTCTTTACGGAAAGAGTAGTGGATCCATTGGAAATAGTTCTCCCAGTGGAGGTGGTAGAGATGAGGACAGTAACTGAATTCAAAAAAGCATGGGACCAGAGGATCTCTAAAGGTAAAAAGTGGACTGTTGTAGTTGTTGTTATGGAAGGACAGACTAGATAGGCCATGTGGTCTTTTTCTGTCATCATGTTTCTATGTTTCTATGTTTCTATGTCCAGAGGGGTGTGCGTGTCCAGGTGATCTTGTAATTGCAGTTGGACCACTTTCTCAATTATCTTCACTGTGAATGGAAGACTAGAGATGAGTTGGTATGAGTTAGGATCCCTTGTGTCCAGGTTGTTGTTCTTTAGGATCAGTCTTGCACTTGATTGTTTAAATATGGGAGGGCTAGTGACTTGTGTAAGAGAGAGTTTCGAAATTTCGAGTGGAGAGGGGGCTAAATGTTCAGTTGTTGCTTTGATCCTGTATATTGGGCATGGAGAGGGGAGGTTGTTGTGTTGAGATTGGTTATGATGTTTTCTAATTCTTTTATTGATGGTATGTGAAAAGTGTTCCATGGGTGGGTTTGTTTTCCTATTGGGTGGATTTCTGTTGTTGAAGACTGGCATTGATTCGTGTTAGGTTTGATCTTTGAAGGAAGTCAGCCATGGTTTGAGGTTCAATTAGATTGTGTTCTTTAGGGTTGTCTTTTGTTAAGGTCCTTGTTATGTTGAATAGTTCTCATGGTTTGTTTAGGGAGTTCATGATTAGATTAGTATGGTATTCTTTCTTACAGACATTTATTAGGGCCTAGTATTCTTGCATCTTGGTTATGCAGGTTGTTCTGTCTTATGGATCCTTCTTTTTTCTCCATCTTTGTTCCATTTTTCTCAAGGCTTGTTTTAGCATATTAATGTTATTGGAATGCCATGCTGCGATGTTCTTCCTGTTGTTGTTTGTTTTCTTGTGCGGAGCAATGGCTGTGTTGAAAATTGTTGAGTTCCAGTTTCTTATTATCTCTTATAAGTCTGTTGAGTCTTTGTTTACTCATGGTAAGACCTGCTTATAAAAGTGTCTTTGCTGAATTGTTTAAATCTTCTTTGGGTGCTAATCGTTTCTGTGGGGGTATTTTGTGCAGTGATGGTAGTATGGAAGGTATGATATGGTGGTCTGACCATGGAATGGGCGTAATAGTTGTAAGTTGTGTGAGGTTCGTTTCCAAAAGTACGTTTGGTATAAAGATGAGATCAAGGGTTCCACCTTTGTGATGGGTCAGGGTGTCTATTATCTGCTTATATTGTAGGTCCTCAATGGCTTGTATAAAGGCTTGGTCATGTCTTGTTGATGTGAAAGATATGTTGAGGTCTCCTAGAATGATGAGGGTTTTTTGTGGATTAGAGTTAGAACATATTTCTCCTAGTATTAGTGATACAGTAGGTCTTCGTTCCTGGCACCGGGTGCTCTGTATATTAGGCAGAAAGCTATATGTTTATTTGAGATGGTTGTAATGTTGCAGGTGTTGGTGCTATGAGAAGATAAGGTGTTGAATCTTAGGGATTTTCTTGTGATGATAAGGACTCCGCCACTCCTTTTATTGGATCTTGGGCTATTATGGGTTTCATATGTTTGTGATGAGATTTGGTTTAATATTACTTGATCTGTGTCAGTGAGCCATGTTTCTGTTATACACATTATATCCAGCTGATGTTCCTCAATGTAGCCTGTGATGATGTGGAATTTGTTCCGTATGAATCAGGCGTTGATCAAGGCACATTTCAAGGTGTGGGGGGTCAGTTGATTCTTATGGTTCCTTCAAGGGGCTTGATGGGTTAATTTGAAGTAATCTGTTGCGTTTCTTGTATGTCGGGTTTTGGTATAGGTGGTGGAAGATGTTTGTTTTGGTAGCTTGTAGGATTGGTATGTAATTCAATATATTGCATTGTGTATTGTCTGTTGAACTTGCTTTTAGGGCTTGGAGCAGTATTATTAGGTAACAAAGTATTAGTGTAGGTTTATTTGTATCCATGTTAGAGCGTATCTTGGGGGGACTGTAGGTGGAAGAATAGGATGAGGCTTTGCCAATGTTCTTTGTTGTGGTATCCTCATAAGTAAGAGATCTGTTGTGCTGTATGCCTACATAGCCTGTGATCCATGCATTAGCTAGTAAAGGAGTTGGAGGGGACGGCTGAGGTGCTGCTGCTACTTACCTGCTGTGATAGGTCTGCTATTTTAATCAGTGCTGGCACTGGGTGTATCAGAGGTGTTGTAAGTTGATTCTAATGTGTCCTAGAGACAGATTTGCAATATGGGTGAGTTAGAGGTTTACAGTACCTTGAGTAGCCTTCTTGTCTGAGCGGTGAGGTGGTTAGTAGGCATCTGAAGGCAGGAGGAGGTGGTGGTGTGGGGGAGGTTGGTGGTTGGTTCCTCAGGTTTTGGTTGGTGTTTGCTGTTTCTTGGTCCTGGCTCTGGTTTTCTGTTTCTAATGCCTATGATGGTGTGTCCTTTTAGTTCATTTGAGAAGCACTTGGCATCTTGGATAGGTTTCTTGCTGTTGACTATGAACCTTGTCACCAATGCTGTTATATAGGTGTGATCTTTTCAATGGTAGATCTTCCCCTTTTTATTTTGTAGGCCTAATTTCTACACCTAAGGGCCACACAAAAGGGCCCTCTGGTATGGCCCTCAAGCACGGCCCGCCAGGCGCGGGCATGCCTAATCGCGTTGGAGCTTATAAAATTGTGAGTCCTGCAGTTGTGCCAGTCTGATTGGGTGTTCCAGTGGAGAGCTGGATGGAGCTTGCCTTCCCACTCTCTTCTGAGATCATGATCGGGTCAGCAGTGGTGGAGAGGCTGGCAGAAGTGCGCTGGAGCTTTTAAAATTGTGAGTCCTGTAGCTGCACCGGTCTGATTGGGTGTTCCAGTGGAGAGTTGGGTGGAGTTTGCTTTCCCACTCTCTTCTTGGCTCCCGATCAGGTCGGTGGTGGTGGAGAGGACAGCAGAAGTGCACTGGAACTTTTAAAATTGTGAGTCCTGGGGGCGGAGCCTGATGTCCAGCGGGTAAGACGCTTCGCGCTGAAGCTCCCGAGAGGCCTACTTAGAATCCTGACTTAATACCTATACAAACTTACTATTTCGCTCCGGGCTGACCGGGGTACCTCGGGGGGATGGCGGCCCATAAACCAGCGCGCTTGGACTTCGGGTCTCCTTCTTCTTCTCACGGAAAACGCTCCAAAACAGAGGTGTCCTCCCCACAGAAGATGGCTCCATTTCGGGAAAACCCCGAAATGCACCTGGAGATTTTAGAGGAAATACGCGGCGTGAAGGAATTGGTGCAGTCCAATGGAGAAGCGCTTAGAGCCATGCGAGAAGACTTTGGAGTGCTCCAGGACCGACTTGAAAGTCTCTCATTACCGGCAGGACAATATGGCGGGGGTCCTCGACTCGCACGCGGTGCGCTTGGGCACACTGGACAAGGCTGAGCGCCAGATACAGAATCTTCAAAAGGAGTTAGAAGATAGCAATAATCGAGCCCGTCGCAACAATGTGAGGCTCATTGGAATACCGGAGGGGGTGGAAGCGGGAGATATGAGAGAATTCCTGCTCAAACCTCTTCCCTCCTTGCTGAAGATCACCTTTCATAAAGAACTGGAAATCGATCGTGCACACCGTGTTCCTACCCACATGGCGCTCAACCCCCGAACGACCCCCCGGCCTATTATCTTTCGCTTGCTACGATATCAACAAGTGGAACAAATTTTAAATGCTGCCCGGGGCGAACCATCATTTGGAATTTGAAGGTCACAAAGTCTCCTTCTTCCCTGATTTGGCAAAGCCTACCGTTGACCGACGGAAGAAACTCCTTGCTTTTCGCCCTCGACTTCAACAGCTACAGGCTCGCTTTGGCCTGTTGTATCCCGCGAAGCTCCGAGTGACTCTCCACAACCAAACCAGGACATTCGAAGATCCTGATCTACTATCAACATTTTTAGACTCCAAAGAAGCAGAGCAGATGCGCTAATCCAACGACTTGGACTTTTATTTGCCGGCTCTGTCCGCCATTTTGAAGGGCCCGATGCGGCGGTCATAGTCAAGCACAGAGACTACCTGGACTTTCTTTCTTTCTTTCTATGACTTTTGTTTTTGGTCTCCTATCCCTCCATGATGTGTGCCTCGGTCGGATTCGGAGCACGCACAGTCCTACAGGTTATGTGTTTTTTCAATTTCGGCCTTCTCTGGGGCTTCTCCCCGCAGACACATGGTCGCCAGTAATTTTTGGGGTTCTGCTTCTTCTCTACCGCGCTGCGGTTTTTCTTTTTTAATGTGGGGCGCTTCAGTGTCTTATCTAAGCTTATTTTCTTTTATGCCATATGTCCAGCCAGATACAGTCAATATGAGGGACATTGTGAAATTATGTGCGCTATCATGCTCAGAATTTTTAACTTGTCTGAATGGCTTATGTAAAATCTATCACTCAACGTAAAGGGCATTAATAGTCCAATCAAAAGAAAGAAAATCCTTAGCTATCTTAGCCATGAGCATGCTGATTTAGCGTTTCTTCAGGAAACGCACTTAAACTCTGCTGAAACACTGAAACTCAATGTTAAGCCTTACATGGTGGCTGCCTATTCTCCCGCCGTTTCCAAACGGTGCGGGGTAGCCATTCTGGTTAAGAAATCTTTGCAAGCTACTGTAATTGATACTAGCGCTGACAAGGAGGGTAGATGGGCCCGAGTACATCTTAAGGTTGGAGATAGTGAATTTACATGTATTTGCATTTATGCCCGAATGTGGACAACCCTGCTTACTATGCAAGTATTGCGCAGTTGGCACAGGCCTCTGCCAATACTCCATTAATACTTGGTGGTGATTTTAATCAAGTGTTAGACCCTCTGATAGATAGACAGCCGCCTAGAACGAGTAGTCCACCCAAGAGTCTTGCTACCCTTACAGCTCTGATGCAAGATCTTGCGCTGGTAGATATATGGAGGCTGCTTCACCCCTCCGACTTAGAGTTCACTTTCTTTTCTGCCCCCCATCACTCCCAATCTAGAATAGATTTCTTTCTCATTTCCAAAGCACTGATTTCTCAAGTAGACACGACTAGGACTCATCCTCTCCATATTTCAGATCATGCTGCCATATCTTTATCATTACATGTCACTGCGCGGGACGATTCTCCCCGAGCTTGGTTTTTTGATAGATCCCTACTGGGTCAAAAAGATTTTCAGGTTGATATAAAGGCCGCTATCCAAGATTATTTTCATTTTAACTCACCCCATGACACAGCGAGCTGGGCTTGGTGGGAGGGTTTTAAAGCATCTATCCGCGCAACTATAACCAGCTATCAAATTCGGCAGGGGAAACAAAGAAAGCAGCATTTACTGATTCTAGAGCAGCAGATACAAGCTGGGGAGCGTCTCCTCACGTCCCGTACTGACCCATGTATTTTACTCCGTTTACAACGCTTGCGTTTTCAATACAATCAGCTTTTGTACACTGCTGCTGTTAAAAATATTGAATCACAACAAGGGCTATATTATCGGGAAAATAATCGTGCTGGCAAATTATTAGCAAATGCCCTAAAAGGTCAAAAAGAAGCCAAGCGTGTTACCGCCCTCCGTAATCCGTCGGGGGGGGGCTTGGTCACTAAAGATACCGAAATCTTAGAACTCTTTCGTGATTTTTATACTCGGCTTTATCAATCTGAATGTGATTTTGAGCCAGATGTATTTGAACGCTTACTTTCAGGGGTACAAAGACCGACCCTATCTGACGAAGATAGAGTGGCCTTGGACACACCATTTACTGTCTCAGAAATTCATTCTGCTATCAAGAAATGTGCCTCAGGTCGAGCCGCAGGCCCAGACGGTCTCCCTGCTGAATTCTACAAAACCTTTCACGCTGACTTAGCTCCAGTTTTGAAACTTTATTTTTCTGCTCTGGCCGAGGAGGGTTCTCCTTCTGGGTCCTTTTCAATGGCAAATGTAGTAGTTTTTGAGAAAGAGGGGAGAGACCCGCAACTAACAGCTAATTATCGTCCAATTTCCCTCCTAAACGCGGACTATAAAATATTTGCCACCATTCTCTACCCGGCTCTCTGATAGGATGCCTACCTTAATACACCCAGATCAATGCGGTTTCATTCCTGGTAGATCAACTGCTGACAATGCTCGGACTCTATGCCATGTCCTGACTACCGCAGTTAATCTTGATCGCCCATTTGTTGGCCTCTCACTTGATGCTGAGAAGGCCTTTGATCGCTTAGAGTGGCCCTTCCTATTTGCAGTCCTCCGCTGGTACGGATTCGGGGAAGGTTTTCTCCGTTGTCTTCGCACCATGTACGCACAGCCTACAGCCAGTATATGTGCCAATGCTTTAAAGTCTCAGCCTTTTCCTCTTCAACGCGGCACTCGCCAGGGATGCCCACTGTCTCCACTTCTCTTCGATCTTGCACTCGAACCCTTGGCTTTACTAATCCGGCAATCGGAGGAGATTCATGGAGTCCCCTTCACCCATAGGGAAATCAAAATTTCAGCGTATGCTGATGACCTTATGCTTTTTGTCTCTATAGACTCAGTACCGGCTGTCCTAGAGCAAATTGGTAAATACTCACAACTGTCCGGTTATAAGATAAATTGGACCAAGTCGGTAGCCTTTCCATTAAATCCTTTGCTTCATCAGGCAGATATGCAATCCTTCCCCTTTTTGTGGCAACCTCGCATGGTCAAATACCTTGGGGTTCACTATTGTTCTCCTTTGGAAGACACTATCTCCTTCAATGCCAAAGACTTAACCTCTAAAGTCCGGGCGCTTACTCATCGCTGGACTCCTTTAACACTTACCTGGTGGGGTCGATTAGAAACCATAAAAATGATGATTGTTCCGAAAGTGAATTATATCTTAGAAATGTTGCCCTGTCTTTTACCTCGACGTATATACAAAGATATAGAGGGCCTTCTGACTAGATACTTGTGGCAAAACAAGACACCTAGGATAGCGAAATATAAGCTGCAAGCAGATAAGGAAAATGGGGGTGTCAGATTCCCTGATTTCCTGAAGTATCATCAATCTTTTCTTCTCAAACAAGGCGCTCGTTGGCTAGAAGATCCAGTACCGAGTAGACCTGTGTGGCTAGACATAGAAGAGGACCTTTGCAAACCGATTCCTCTTACTTTTCTTCCTGGTATGACTCTCCCATCAGACTCCCACTTTCCACCAATGCTTTTAGACACCTTAGGTGCCTTTAATAATCTTATGCAATCTTTAGACTCCCGACTCTGTCCGTTAGACAAGCTCCCACTTTGGTACAATACTCGATTTCGAATACAAAATAAGCCGATGGCGTGGAGCCCCTGGTACACTAGGGGCATTTGGATTCCTAGTCAGTTGTTCCATGAAGGTCGCTGGAAAACTTTTAGTGAATTGCAAATTGAATTTGGTCTCCCAGCGAAACACTACTTTCAGTTGGTGCAACTTCAGCATTGCCTTCGGAGTGCTAAGGTGCTCCCGCCATCGGCCTCCCCTACACAAGGTTGGTTGGAGACTATCCGATCTATCGGTAGTTCACCGGGTGTAGCATCCAATTTTTACAAAACCTTATGTAATGCTATAACGAGAGATACCCCTATAGCGCAGAAAGCATGGGAGAGAGAATTGCATGTGACTTTGACCCCGGAGCAATGGAGCCTTGTCTGGAGTAGAGTGACACGGGTCTCCCGATCCGCCTCACTCACTCAGACACTCTTCTTTCTAGCCCACCGGTGTTTTTACACTCCTGACAGATTAGCCAAATGGAACACTACTCAGGGCAATAGTTGTTGGACATGTCATGCGGCCATTGGTTCACTACCTCATGTTATGTATGAATGTCCCGCACTACAGTATCACTGGCGTCGGGTCTGGGGTCGTATCCAGTCTATTTTGCACTTTCAAGAGCCCCTTTCTTGGAGGATAGTGGGACTTCGCTCAGCTGCGGGGATCCCCTCTCTTCCAAAAACGGCTTACTTCCTTTTGGACTTTATGCTTGGCATTGCTATTTCCCTAATTACGAAATACTGGAAAAATAGCTCCCATCTGAGCCCCAATGAATGGTGGAATCATGTCTGTCTCTACAGTAAATATGAACAAATACCTCGTATGTTTGCTTCCCCCATTCAGACTCCTCATCATCGGTCTAAATGGAAGATGCTCAATGACTATGTACATTCTGCTCAATGCTCTCATCTGACTGTCTAAATTTGTATATATCTTTGTCCCATGATTATTCTGTATCGCAGATACTCTTTTGATTGTTTTGATGTATAATCACTGTTGTTTGGAAGCGCTCACATGCTGACATAATCAGCTAGAGAAGAAGCGTGGGGGTGGGGGGTAATTGGGTTTACTTTTCTTTATTGTATACTTGTTTTGTCTCCTTTGGTGTGTTGTTTCTTTTGTTTGTTGCAAAATGAAAATAAAAGTTTAAAAAAAAAATAAAATTGTGAGTCCTGCAGCTGCGCCGGTCTCATTGGGTGTTCTGGTGGAGAGCTGGATGAAGCTTCTCTTCCTCCTCTCTTCTGGACTCCTGATCGGGTCGGCGGTGGTGAAGAGGTCGGCAGAAGCACGCTGGAGCTTTTAAAATTGTGAGTCCTGCAGCTGTGCCAGTCTGATTGGGTGTTCCGGTGGAGAGCTGGGTAGAGCTTGCTTTCCCGTTCTCTTCTAGGCTATCGATTGGGTCGGCGGTGGTGGAGATGCTATCAAAGGATTTCTTGTGATCAATCTGTTCAATACTGAGATTTCTGCCTTTTTAGCACTGACCATGATAGCTTTAGTTCCATATACTCCCCTTTTTTAGCACTGGCCATGATGGTCTTTGGTTCCATATACTCCCTTATTATCCTTCTGTTCTGTTGCTATGATATTATTGGAATCAGTATGATTTGTTTGATATCTATTGCATTGAACAACTTGTAGATTATAGCTAAGCAAGTTATTAGTCTGCAATTTTTGTGAATATTAATTAGATCTCCCGTTGGAAGGAGAAGTGTTCTAATTTTTATTAGCCACTGTGGTATTAGTTCTGGCTGCCTGATAATTGATTTTTGTAGTTTGTCAGGGTGGATGCTAACTGAGCTGAAAATTGGTTGCACCATTTGGGCCAGGGATTCTCCAGTTTGGGGCTCTTTTTAACCTGCTATAAATTATTTTGTTGTTACTTCAGGCCACTCTATATAGCTTTGATGTTTCTCTTTTCTAAATTCTCTTGTATGCTGGGTAGCTATTCTGCTTCTCTTTGTGCTCTACAGAGTCCTAATATAGATTCCTCCAAAATATATCTGTATCAGTTATAGTTGGTGATATTTTAACCATAGTGATACTTTTTCACAGTTCCCAGTAGAAATGCTTTGGGTTCTCTCTGTAAGAGACCAACTGAGCCGCAAGGACCATTATCTCATCTTACATGGAGGAAGTACACAGAGACCAATTTCTCAGCAATGCTCATAAAATCTTTATTACAGGATATCCTTTTCTCAACATAAATCCTTCACACACAAATTCTCTGACACAGTTACTGACAGGTACCCAGGTGCGGCTCAAGGCAATCTGCTGCCTGAGGCGAAGAATGAAATGGCGCCCCCTCCCCCACCTTAGAGGGGGCAGAGCTTTTTCAGAAATCCAATCAGAGACTGAACCAAACCAAAAAGTCGATTAGATTATTTGGAGGAAATGCAAGATGTTTGCACACATGGCTGTATTGAGCTGAAATCGCATCCTGTGAGACTTGCAGCTTGGGCGCATGCCCTCCCTCTCCCCCCATACCTCCATCCAGCGCTACCTGCTCTTTCCCTGCTGCTGCTGCCCTCTGTTTTTTTCATGGTGGCGCCGACAGCAGGGAAAGAGCAGGCAGCACTCGACGAAGGTATGGGGAGGAGGAGGGGGGACATGCACCCGATCTGTCCCTCCTTCTCTGACATCGCGTCGGAGGAGGGAGGGACCAGACCTGCTTAAAGTGCTGCGAAAAGGCTTGGGGATCGCATTTCATCTGCCTGCTATTGTCCCGCTAGCAGTGGCAGGGCAACAGAAGATAGCTGAAATGCGCTCCCCAAGCCTTTGCGCCCTGTGTGGCTGCACCGCTTGCACAGGTCTAGATATGGTCTTGTTTGCACACCAAGGAACTAAACGAGAGCAAGAACCAACAGCATAGTTTATAAAACTAAATTATAACTCATTTTTATGTTGTTGTTTTAAACTGCGTTATGGTTCTTGCTTTTTCTTTTTCAATATATATTTTACTTCCACAATAGGTGCAGAGAAGAACCACGACATTCACCCACGGAACTCAATATTTAAAAAAAAAAATGGATTCTGATCATCTGACTAACAATAACAACAACAACAACAACAACAACAACAACCACTATTCTCCAGTACTAGGTATATTGTGAACTAATACAAAACCCTACAACAAAGAGCAAACCTACCATACCATACCATACCATATCAGCACAAACTTCCAAAACTCACATAAGGAGCCCATCCATAAAAAGCATCACTGTAATACTACAGTGGACCCTGGAACATCCATACACCTATCTGAAAAGCTGAACAAGTCAAATTATTACAGTACAGCATAGATCTTTATGTACAAACTCCATGTTAACAGAACACCTGACCTCAGTCACACACTCACAACATCGACACTCACCAAGTACAGAATAAGTAATCACAATCTAAAGTAAAAATAAAAATATGAAGGCAAATTTTAAATTGAAACCCCAAGAAGCCAGAGTCCACATGTGGTGCAAAATCAGATAAATAAGAGATGTAATTCCTCAATACTGTGTAAAATATAAAAATAGCACAAAGGCCAATCACTAAAATTAAATAAAATTATTTTTTCTATCTTTGTTGTCTGACCATTTTATTCTCTGATCATGCTGGTCCCGATCTGAGGCTTCTGCTTTCCTGTCTTCTCTTAGCTCTCTTTTTATGGTCTATGGTCCATGGTTCATCTGCCATTTCTTATCTCTTCTTTTGTTTTCTTTACTTCCTTCCATCAGCCCATTTCCAGTTCCAGAAACCCTCCCCAGTATCAGTCCCCTTTCCAGTCCTCCACACCCAGTACCTTCCAATGTCAACCGCCTTGCATTCCCCACTGTCCAGCCCCTTCTAGTCCAAATACCATCCCAGATATCAGCTCACATCCATCAGCGCCGGCGGGCTCAACTAACAGAGCCGCGAGAAAGGAGGGGGGACATACTCTCTCCCTCCTTGGCTCTCCCTTCGTGGCTCTGAAAAGCCAGCGCTGAGGTAAATACAAGGAGGGCTCTGGTGGGGGGGCCATGACTGTGGGGCACTTTATTCTGCTGCTGCTGCGGTGGCAGCGGCAGCAGCTCTGGCAGTGGCTCCTCTGATCAGGGGGTTTGTTTTTTGAAGGCCGAGTGAGGCAGTCTTTTTGGGGGCAATTTTTGCCTCCCCCAAAAAGTTGCCGCCTGAGGTCACTGACTCACTCAGCCTCATTATAGAGCCGCCCCGCCAAATACCACATTGATGGAAAAGATCTATAAATGGCATACCAAAGGGCTGCATGGGGTATAGAAAGGTTAGTCGGAGAAATAATGGACTTACAGTAGGTATTATTTCCTACAAATGGACCACCACCAGGGCCTAGCAAACAGGTATTAAAGTTGCTGATGGGTAGAGCTGATCGTGTGGCATGAACGCTGGGAAGAGGGGGCAGTGAGATGGTGAGAAGCAAGTTCAGGAGTATTAGCATGTGTGGCATGAACGCTGGGAAGAGGGGGCAGTGAGACGATGAGAAGCAAGTTCAGGAGTATTAGGTGAAGCAAAGGTACAGGTGAGTGCGAAGGAAGGAGGAAAAAAGGTAGTACAGGAAGCTGGGCCTTCAGGTTGCCATGTACCATGTTGGGGGCCTGAAGCACGGCATTTAGAAACAAAGAGAAACACTGACAAGGTCAGAATTAGTATTAGTTGAAGGGGAGAGGAGGGGGAGTTGCATTTGGTCATATACTTTTAGCCATTCCTAAAGGTGTGAAAAGCATGGACCTGTGTCCAAAAACATTGAGCACAAGCACCCATAAGGAGAGCACAAGGAACTTGTGAGTAATCTACTTCCTCTGTCAGGAAAAATGTTGTCAAAAAAGAGACATGGAAACGATAACTACAGATTACACAATCAGAGGCATTCTGCAATTGAGCATGTCGGACTAATAAGTCATATCATGAGTTAGAAGTGAACATGTTGTGATAGTCTGAAGGATAAAAGGGGTCATTCTGGTGGGAAAAGAACAGCAAGATTAAGGGAAGAAAAGAGAAAAAAACAAGTAAAGAAACATGCGTTGTGCACAGAGAGATGAAAAATAATACTAGAAAATTATGAAGTTTGTCTGTTCTTGAGCAATTGTACATATAACAGGATAAGGAACAGAAAAAATAGATAAATAGCAAAACAAAGAAGAAATAAAGAATTCAAAGTAAGCATACTCATACAATCCTATATCTAGAAAGCAATTTCTTCTACTAATAATTTCAGTTCAGATATGCAGTGTTCAGCTTTTTTTATTCACTTATTTTTTCAGCAAATGCAAAGTCAGTTAGTGTTCAGATACTATATGAAACTGAAAGTAATGCAGACAGTCTCTTAAAATGTTATTTTTTACACACAGGGGCTGGACCAAGGCGTGGTAATTGTGTCTTACAGGCGTGGTCTATGATAGTCTATGCAGTGTGGAGGGCAGTAGCATAGATAGTGACATCATCCTGGTTGCTGCCAGATGAAACTTGGAGGAGGGGAAAAGAGGCGGTTCTACTAGTCAGAAGCTGATGGAAGTCAGAGAGAATTTCTTCAATGGACTGTTTCTTAGGGAAAATAGTGCTAGGGGCGGAGTTTGGAACCAGTTCAAGGCAGAGTCACTACAGATCTTATGCAAAGTTGTTTTCAAGAGACCATTAACTCTTTCCACACACATAATGTAAAAAGAAAAGAATTAGTAACATTCAAGCTGTGCTTTAACTATAGCCACCTTTTTTTCCCAAATAAACTTCTCCAATAAAACTTGCATTCAAGGTCCCTTCACCAGATAACTGACAATATCTCTTGCCACAAAGTTGCTGCAAACACACAAAACTATGGCAGGCTTGTTATCTATACTGTCTGCTTCTAAGGTTCTTACTTAAGTGTACTTTCATACTTTGGACACATCATGCGAAGAGAGAGATCATTAGAGAAAGACATCATGCTTGGCAAGATAGAAGGTCAACGCAAAAGAGAAAGGCCAGCAATGAGATGGATCGATACAATAACAGCAGCTACGGGTAGATGTCCAAATATATTAGCACTGCAAAATCCATCATAGAATCTTGTCTCCTTTTCCATAGTCATTAAATTAGACCTCCCTAATCCATTTACTATATATCAAAAAAAATCCTCTATTACTATTATTATCATATCTCACTTCACGCAATACCTTTCAATCACTTGCTCATAACTACATCCTCGTATCAGCTAACATACATGAATCAACTATCATAGCATACTAATCCTTAGAGACTAAGGGGTATGTTTACTAAACCATCTTAATGTTACCGGTGCTAGTTGAAGTGATAATGTCAAGAATGCCATATAAGGAGTGGGTGTTCTGGTGGCAAGGTAGCAAGAATCTGTATCGCGCGATAGTGGGCACCGTGGCATGTTAATGTGCATTAACTCTAAGTTCATGCCAGCGCAGTGTTAGAAGCTATAAAGATGTAGCCCACTGGTTACTGCAGGGACTGTGGAGGCAGAGGTCATGGTTTCGATTCTGAAGTGGTGTCATGTAAGAAAGCTGTCAGAGGCATTTCCTTTTAATTTAAATCAGTGCTGTTGGAGGCATTTCCTTTTTAAAGTTTAAATCAGTGCTGCCAGCAAAAACACCCTCACAGTGCCGTAACCTAAGGTGCCACAAAAGGCGCCCTATAAGGCACTCCATAGGGCACATTATAGAGTGCCCTGTCCGCCAAGGCACCTTATAATGTGCCCTATAGGGCACTCTATAGGGCGTCTTATGAGGCACCTTAGGCTACGGCACTGTGAGGGTGTTTTTGCTGGCAGCACTGATTTACATTAAAAGGAAATGCCTCAGACAGCCTTATTAAATAACACCACTGTGGGATGAAACCTATGACCTCTGTCTCCATAGTCATTGAAGTAACCAGTGAGCTACATCTCTATAATGTCTAACACACTGCTGGCTGACTACAGAAAGACTTCAGGTCACCACACAAACTGTCTGCTGTGGTTACCAGAATAGGGTAAACCCACCCATAACCATGATGCACTGCACATGCAGATCAGCAGCCTACAGTTGCTCAGATGGGGTATAGCATCCCGGCATGATAGGGGGAAATGACTGTGTGTGTTACTGGCACAGAGTAGCTACAGACCGTGACATTGTGCGGTTCCTGTGCTCACTTTGAGGGTGAGGTGGTTCGCCCAGCACCAGGTCGGCAGCACCTGGCTTGGCTGAGATAGGCTGTGCTGCAGGTTCTCATCAGTGCCAATCTGTGATAGGTAGTCCTTGTAGACACACCTAGGCTACACCTGTGCCCATCTGTATTTCCCAGTCACGTATAACCCTTGTGGACTATGATGCATCCAGAGTAGTGCATATCTTGTGTGGTTGCCATGGTCACATGTTATAAGAGAAGGGTGGTGGTTGGACCCAAAAGCAGATTATGTAGTACCACCCAACCTGCCCTCTGTGGGTCAGCATCTCCCACCAACAGATCCACATTCTACATCTCTGCAATGGTGGCAGTAGGGGGGACCATCAACCCCAGCCCTGCTGGGTAATAGGCACTCTACAGGGCAGTCAATGCAAATCTGCACACATCACATAGGGCACTGGCAGACAGGAAGTAGGCCTCGAAAAGCTCAGCTGCCCCCACCACTTTCTGACATTCACCAGCAGAGAGCACGGTCAGTCTCCACCCGCTGCACCATGCAAGGTGTTCCAGTCATACAGGAGTGGAGGAGTGGCCTAGTGGTTGGGGCAAGGTACTTTAGGCCGGAAGGTCGGGGGGTTCAAATCCCACTAGAGAACAACAACCTTGGGCCGGAAGGATTGGGGTTTCTAGTCCCACAGGTGCTCCTTTTGGTCTTGGGCAAGCCACTTAACCCTCCATAGCCCATGTTCCCTGTAAAATAGTTATCTCCAATTTATAATGCCCTGTTCAATGTAATTTCAGTTTGTTCAATGTAAACTGCACTGATGCAGAATAGCACGGTATATAAGAGAATGTAAATAAATAAATAAATAAATAAATAAATGCTAACTGCAGACATTCTTCTAGCTAGTACATAGTGCATGTTTCTGGAGAAACTGTGAGCACCCAAAAATGGGATGTGAGCACACACACCAAGCAGATATATCAGTGATTGGGCCACCAAAAAGTGAACACATACATATGACTTGAGAAAAGCACTATGGGGGAATCTAGCCATGCCATGGTCACTGCTCAGTCAGGGTGAGAGTGACCCCACCCTCCCCAGCATGATGTGCTGTGGCCACCCTGTCTGTGCAGGTGGTGGTCGGGCACTACAATGTCCCAGCCATTGCCCTATGTCCTGTGAAGATGCATCCTGCCCAGGCCACCCTGTCCAGGCCATACCCACAGTACTTTGCTCCTCATTATGCACATTGGCAGGCTAACACTGAAAATAGCACAAGTAGTGTGGGCTCAGTAAGGTGTAGGCAGCCACAAAATGCTGGATAGACATACACACACTCCCAGACCTATGCCAGCATTGTGCAAATATAGAGGTTTTTGGCAGCCCTGGCCGCCACACCAGTCCTGGGCACAGTGCGGACATTGCTATGGTACGCAATACTGTTGGGGTCACTCACCAGGGTGGTAAACACTGTCAGAAGCAAAAGCTGAAACACACTTCACAGATATCAGAAAGGATGCTATGATGAATCTCTGTCAACAAATTGTGTTTAACTTCGAATTTGTTATCTGACATTAATCATAGCAACCTTTTGATATATGTATAATGTGTTCCCAAGTTTAGGATGACATTGCTAAGGTATGCAGGTGCTAGTATTGGGAGATGCTGCTCCGCGCAGGGCCCAACAGCCTGACTCTCCATGAGGCTTTGGATAGTGGAGCCTGTGGGTGTGGGTGTGGGTGTTTATGCCCCTGTTGGCCGCTGCTCTAGGGCAGATGTTCCCAACTCCGGTCCTGGTGTGCCAAACACTGTTCAGGTTTTCATGCTGTCCCTAATGAATATGCATGAGATACATTTGCATACAATGGGGGTGGTGCATACAAATGCAGCACAGGCATATTTCCTAGGGACAGCATGAAACCTGAATGGCGTTTGGCCCTCCAGGACTGCAGTTGGGATACTCTGCTCTAGGGATTGCACATGTTTATGGTGCCTGTACTTTGTAGGGTAAAATATAGGTGTTTCTGGCATGTTCATTTTATCTGCAATAAAGGTTCTGTTTTTATTACCATGTTTTAGTACTGGGTAAAATATAAGGACATGGTTTGCAGGAGCCACAGCTGGGACTTGAACTTGCAACCTTCTGCCCTTGAACACATTGGCTGTGTGTACTGCACCAAACTGTTGCCACAGGGGCATGTCAGTCCCTGGGGATACCATGACTGTTCATCAGACAGACCTTGTCTGTTGCAGTGCACGGCACCCACCTAAACGTGGCTTGGCAGTGGTCTGCTGTGGGCAGATGCCACTGCCACTGCCCCTCCACAACCAGCACCCCTCCGCCACCATGCTGATATGCCCTTCTGCCGGTGGTGCTGGTGGTGCGCGGTCCCAGGCCATCCAGTGTGCTGGTAGGCAGCTGGCTATGGTGCATGATATGGGGTACGGGTGCCTGCATAGACACCACGCTTCCCCACCGGCACCACCTGCCGATGTTATGTGCCCTTTGGCCATGTTTGCCCTTGGTCAGTTGCTGTCTTGCTGGTTTTCCACTTCTACATTCCTATGTGTCACCTAGGCATCTGCCTAGCCCACCCTGTGCTCCAGCTGCCACACTGCATGTCTTGCCTGCAGCCCCCTGTACCCCATTTGCAGCCTCACCTTAGTACCCTCTCATACTTGGGCACTATGATGTTGCTGCACATGTATCACTACTATCACATTTTTTTGTTTCCCTGCCTTTGCTACACATTACTGACCAAAATGGTCTCTCTCCCCTGCAAATGTGCCTCTAGCGTGAGGTTTTCACTGGCGCTAATTTTCAGACCTTCATTTCACGGCATTAGTGTGCATGAGGTCTCTCCCCACCCACTCTCCGCCCATTGACCCCTTATCTCCGCCTCTGAGGAGCCTTACTCCATCCTCTGGGGAGCCTTACTCCACCCTCTGTGCACCTAAATGTCACCAGAGACGTTATAGCGCGATATGTGACATTCACGCATTTTAATGCACCATTATTATGCGATAACATCACGTATCACGCGATAACGTCGCAGCTGTGACGTTGCGCCATTTAGAAAGCAGAACCCTAAGGCTTAAAACTTTCTAAATTAAGTGGTATGTTTACTAAACAGTGCAAACAAAGCAACTGCGATGTTATCGCACGATACGTGATGTTATCGCGTGATAATGGTGCATTACCGTGCGAGAACATCATGTATCGCATGATAACATATCCTGCGGCGGTAAGGTGCACAGAGGGTGGAGTAAGGCTTCCCAGAGGGCGGAGTAAGGCTCCCTAGGGGCGTAGGGAATGGGTCAATGGGCGGAGAGTGGGCGGGGAGAGGCTCCATGCACACTAGTGCCATGAAATGAAGCTCTGAACAGTAGTGCCAGTGAAAACCTTGTGCTAGAGGCACATTTGCAGGGGAGAGAGAACAATTCAGTCAGCAATGTGCAGCAAAGGCAGGGAAACAAAAAAATGTGATAGTAGTGATACATGTGCAGCAACATCACAGTGCCCAAGTACGAGAGGGCACTACAGTGAGGCTGCAAATGGGGTACAGGAGGCTGCAGGTGGAACATGCAGTGGGGCAGCTGGGGCACAGGGTGGGCTAGGCAGATGCCTAGGTGACACATAGGAATGTAGAAGTGGAAAACCTGCAAGACAGCAACTGATCAAGGGCAAACATGGCCACGAGTGTGCATCAAACAGTGTCCCAGGGAACGGTACCCAGAAAGTACCCCAAAGGGCACATAACAATAGCAGGCAGTGCTGGGGGGAAGCATGGATGTCTATGCAGGCACCCCTACCCCATATCACGCACCATAGGCAGCCGCCTACCGGCACACTGGATGGCCTCGGACAGCACACCAACACCACCGGCACAAGGGCATATCAGCATGGTGGTGGAGTGGTTCTGGTTGCGGAGGGGGCAGTGTCATCTGCCCACAGGAGACCACGGCCAAGTCCTGTTTAGGTGGGTGCCGTGCACTGCAACAGACAAGTTCTATCTGACAAATAGTCATGGTATCCCCAGGGAATGATCTACCTCTCTGGCAACAGTTTGGTGCAGTAAACACAGCCAGTGTGTTCAGGGATGGAAGGTCACAGATTCAAGTCCCATCTGTGCCTCTTGAAAACCATGTCCCTATATTTTACCCAGTACGAAACCATGGTAAGAACGACGGAACTGTTATTACAGATAAAATAAACATGCCATACACTCCTATATTTTACCCTACAGAGCCCAGACACCATAAGCAAGAAAACCTGAACAGTGTTTGGCCCACCAGGACAGGAGTTGGGAAACTCAGCCCTAGAGCAGAGGCCAACAGAGGCACAAACACACACACCCTCAGGCCCCACTATCCAAAGCCTCATGGAAAGTCAGGCTGTTGGGCCCTGCGTGGAGCAGCATCTCCCAATACTGGCACCTGCATACCTTAGCAATGCCGTCCTAAACTTGGGAACACGTTCCACAGATATCAAAAGGATGCTATGATTAATGTCCGATAACAAACACGATTTGTTGTCAGAGATACATCATAGCAACCTTTCTGATATCTGTGGAGTGTGTTACAGTTTGTCCTTCTGACAGTATTGCATACCATGACAATGCCCGCACTGTGCCCAGGACTGGTGTGGCGGCCAGGGCTGCCACAAACCTCTATAGTTGCACAAAGCTGGCATAGGTGTTGGAGTGTGTGTATGTCTATCTAAGAGTAGCAAATCACCTGGGCCAGATGGTATACATCCAAGGGTGTTGAAAGAACTGAAATATGAGATTGCAGACCTGCTATTAGCAATCTGTGAACTATCATTAAAATCATCTCTAATACCTGAAGATTGGAGGATCACCAATGTAACACCAATTTTTAAAAAGGGTTCCAGGGGTGATCTGGGAAACTACGGACCAGTGAGCCTCACGTCAGTACCGGGAAAAATGGTAGAAACCATTTTTAAAGAATAAAATTACTCAGCATGAAGATAGTCATGGCCTAATGGGAGACAGCCATCATGGCTTTAGACAAGGAAGATCTTGTCTTACTAATCTGTTATGTTTTTTTGAAAGTGTGAATAAACAGGTGGACAAAGGTGAGTCGGTTGATATAGGGGTATGTTTACTAAAGTTTCTTAACGTGCGCGCCGCGCAATTAGCATGTGCTAAGGTACCTTAGTGCGCGCTATGGTACCTTAGCGCATGCTAATGATGCTTTATGGGGCAAAAATGCGCTCTAGTGCACGCTCAAGCACGCAGCGGCGCAAACGAGCGCTGAAGACGGGGAAAGGCTCCCGGAGGGCGGAGGAAGGCTCCCCAGGGGCGGAGAGAAGTGGTCAATGGGTGGAGTGGGAGGGGAGAGGCTCCCCACACACTAACGATGTGAAATTCGAGGGCAAAAATAACGCAAGTGAAAACCTCGTGTTAGAGCCAATTTAAAGGGAAGAGAAACCATTTCTGTCAGCAATGTACAGCAAAACCAGGGAAACCTACAAAAAGTGATAAGTGTGATACATGTGCACAGGACAAAAGTACAAATAAACATTGAAAAGGACCCCAACAAAATAGAAAAAAATCATAATCAAGCTGGGCAATAGTGATAGTAATGGGAAACATCAAAAAACACTCCCAAGAAAGCCCCAAAAAATAAATATGAATTTTCGAAGGGTCTACACTCCGTCCCCATACAAGGTGAATGAGCCCACAGTGAAATAGCACTGATCAGGGTTTCCCTCTCCATTGGACAGGTTACCAATGGCATGCACATGTTCCACAACAGCAGGGTGGGCATGTCGGAATGGGCAACTGGACAGATGCTGGGAAAGGGGATACAGAGGGCTGCAGGCGGCACATGCTGTGGTGCAGCTGGGGCATAGTGCGGACTAGGCAGATGCCTAGAAGGCACTTAGGAATGCTGAAACTGAACAGCAGCCAGACAGCAACTGATGAGGGCCCAACATGGGCACGAGAGTGTTTATCACAGTGTCACAGGGGATAGTACCCAGCAGGTACCCCCAAGGGCACAAAACATTGGCAGGCGGTGTTGGGGAGAAGCGTGGACGCCTATGCAGGCACCCCTACCCCAGAACACGCACCATAGGCAGCTGCCTACCTGCACACTGGATGGCTTGAGACTGCACACCACCAGCACCACCAGAAGAAGGGCATGTCAGCATGGTGGCAGAGGGGTACGGATGGTGGAGGGGGGCAGTGGCAGCTGCCCAGAGCCGACCATGGCCTAGCCCTGTGTAGGTGGGTGCCATGCACTGCAACAGACAGGCTCTGTCTGACAAACAACCATGGTATCTCCAGGGACTGCACTGTCTCTGTGAGCACAGTGTGGTGCAGTGAACACAGCCAGTGTGTTCAGGAGCAGAAGGTCACAAGTTCAAGTCCCAGCTGGGGCTACTGCCAATCCAGTCCACATATTTTACCCGCTACTAAACCGTGATAGTAAGGACAAACCTTTATTGCAGAGAACATACGCATGGTTCAAACGCCTATATTTTACCCCATCGAGCACAGACACCAGAAACATGCGCATTACCTAGATCAGAGTCCCCCAAATGCAGTCCTGGAGGGCCACAAATCATTCAGGTTTTATGCTGTCTCCAATATAAGGCCATGTCAGCATGGTGGCAGAGGGGTACTGGTGGTGGAGGGGGCAGTGGCAGCTGCCCAGAGCAGACCATGGCCTAGCCCTGTGTAGGTGGGTGCCATGCACTGCAACAGGCAGGCCCTGCCGGACAAACAGTCATGGTATCACCAGGGAATGCACTGTCTCTGTGGCAACACGGTGGTGCAGTGCACACAACCAGTGTGTTTGGAGCAGAAGGTCACAGGTTCAAGTCCCAACTATGGTGCCTGCCAACCCAGTCCCCACTACTACAACGTGCTAATACAGACAGAACCTTTATTGCAGATGACCAAAACACCTACATTTTACCCTACAGATCAAAGACACCACAAACAGGCGCATTACCTAGAGCAGAGTCTCCCAAATGCAGTCCTGGAGGGCCAAACACCATTCAGGTTCCATGCTGCCTCTAATAAAGATGCCTCTGCTGCATATCTATGCACCACCCCCATGGTATGCAGATGTATCTCATGCATATTCATGAGGGACAGCATCAAAACCCGAACAGTGTTTGTCACACCAGGACTGGAGTTGGGAACCTCTGCCGTAAAGCAGCAGCCAACAGGGGCAGACACACCCACACCCACGGGCCCCATTGGCCAATGCCTCCTGGAGAGGCAGGACATTGGGTCCAGCATGCATCTCCCAATACTAGCACTTGCATACCTTAGCAATGCCACCCTACACCTGGGAATACGGTACACAGCTATCAAAGGTTTGCTATGATTACTGGAAGATAGCAATTCCTACGTTAAGCACAGTTTGCTGATTGAGCTCCATCATAGCAACCTTTCTGATGTCTGTGGAGTGTGCTTCAGGTCTGGTCTCTGACAGTCTTTACCACCCTGGGGAGTGACCCCCAACAGTATTGCGTACCATATACATGCCTGTACTGTGCCCAGGACTGGTGTGGTGGCCAGGGCTGCTAAACTCCTCTATAGTAGCACAATGCTGGCATAGGTGTGGGAGTGTGTGTCTGTCTATCCAGTGTGTGGTGGCTGCAAACACCCTCCACAGCCCACACTGCCAGCACTGTTGCCAGTATTGGCCTGCCAATGTGCATAATGAGGAGCAAGGTACCATGGGTATAGCCCGGACAGGGTGGCCTGGCCAGGATGCATCTGCACAGGGCATAGGGCACTGGCTGGGACATTGTAGTGCCGGCCACCACCTGCACAGACAGGGTGGCCACAGCATGTCCTGCTGGGAGATCACTCCACCCTGACTGTGCAGTGACCACAGCATGGCTAGGCACCCCCATTGTGCTATGTTGTTTTTTTCTCATGTGATATTTATGGGTTTCCTTTTGGGGCCCAGTCACTGACTTATCTGCTTGTTGTGTATGCTGACATCCCAGTTCTGGGTGCACACATTTCCACCAGGAACATGCACTATGGACTAACTAGCAGACTGTCTGCAGCTGGTATGTGTCTTGATGGAGTGCCTTGCAGGGTGCAGCGGCTGAAGGCTTGCTGCAGGAGAATATCAGATAGTGGTGGCGTGCAGCTTAGCATATCTGGGCCTAATGTCTGTCTGCTATTGCATTATGGATGTGTACAGAGCTGCATTGACTGCCCTTTAGGGTGTCTGTTCCCCAACAGGACTGGGGTTGATGGTCCCCTCTACTGCCACCATTGCAGGGAGGTAAAATGTGGATCTGTTGGTGGGAGACCCTGTTTACCACCCTCAGCCCTGGAGGAGGAGGAGGGTGGTGTTACATAATCCTCCTAGGGGTCCATAGGGGCTACACCTGACTGAGACATACAGATATATCCAAGGTGTGTCTGCAAAAACTACCTATCGCACACATTAGCACTGCTGGGGACCTGCAGCTTGGCCTAGCTCTGCTGTGGACCTGGTGCTGGGTGCCCCACCTCACCCTCAGGGTGAGTGCAGTACCTGCACATTGTGACGGTGTGTAGCTACTCTGTGCCAGTACCACACACGGTCAGTTCCCCCTACCAGGCTGATGTGCTGTGGGGGTGCATACCCCATCTTGTGAACATCTGTAGACTGCTGATTTGCATGTGCAGTGCATCATGGGTATGGGTCAGACCAAGGTCCATCAAGCCCAGTATCCTGTTTCCAACAGTGGCCAATCTAGGTCATACGTACCTAACAGTTTCCCCAAAAGACACAGGTTCCACAATGCTTGTATTGGGTCAAGCATTGATATCCTGGATCCCTTCTTAATAATGGTTTATGGACCTTTCCTCCAGGAACTTGCCCAAACCTTTTTTAAACCGAGCTACACTAACAACCTTTACTATATTCTCTGGTAACAAATTCCAGAGTTTGATTACATGTTGTGTGAAAAAATATTTTCTTTTATTAGTCTTAAATAGTTTACCCTGTAGCTTCATTTCATGTCCCCTAGTCTTTTTATATTCTGATAATGTAAACAATCGATCTACGTTTACCTTTTCCACTCCGTTCATTAATTTATAGACTTCTATCATATCTCCCCTCAGCTGTCTCTTTTATAGGTTTAAGAGCCCTAACCTTTTTAGCCTTTCTTCATAGGGGTATCCTTCCATTCCCTTTACCATTTTTGTGGCTCTTCTCTGAACTTTTTTTAATAACACTATATCCTTTTTAAGATATGGCAACCATAATTGCACACAATATTCAATGTGCGGTCTCACCATGGAACGATATAGAGGCATTATAATATCCTTTGTTTTATTTTCCATTCCTTTCCTTATGATAACTAGCATTCTATTTGCTCTCTTGGCTGCCACTGCACACTGGGCCGAGGGTTTTAACATGTTATCCACAATGACGCCTAAATCTTTTTCCTGGGTGGTGGTTCCTAATGTGGAACCTTTCATTGTGTAACCATAGTTTGGGTTGTTCTTCCCTAGGTGCATAACTTTGCATTTGTCCACATTAAATTTCATCTGCCATTTTGATGCCCAGTCTTCCAATTTATCGAGATCCTTTTGCAATTTTCCACAATCCTCTTGGGTTTTAACAACTTTAAATAGTTTTGTGTCATCTGCAAATTTGATAACCTCACTCATTATTCCCTTTTCCAGGTCATTTATGAACATGTCAAAAAGCAGCAGACCCAGCACAGATCCCTGGAGTACACCACTATTCACCTTTCTCCATTGGGAAAATTGGCCATTTAGCCCTACCCTCTGCTTTCTATCTTTTAACCGGTTCCTGATCCACAATAGTACACTGTCTCCTATCCCATGACTCTTTAGTTTTGCTAAAAGTCTCTGATGAAGGACCTTGTCAAAGGTTTTCTGAAAGTCCAAATGCACTATATCAACCGACTCACCTTTGTCTACCTGTTTATTCACACCTTCAAAAAAACATAACAGATTAGTAAGACAAGATCTTCCTTGTATAAAGCCATGTTGGCTGTCTCCCATTAAGCCATGACTATCTACATGTTTTTTATTTATTTATTTATTTAGCTATATTTATATACCGCTTTTCACCGGGTCAAAGCGGTGTTACATGGGGTGGGAGAATTAAGTACAGGGGTGGGGCCATCACCGGGGAGGCAACATTGATGATTTTGACATATGGAAGACTTTGGACATAGGACAAACGTTGGACATAGACAGGATAGAGTAGCTTTGAGTTAGAGGATCAATGTGGATGAAATCAGGGGTTTGTGGGTTTTTCGGTGGGGTTCGAGTTGAAGTATTCCTGAAAAAGGATGGTTTTTAGCTGTTTTCTGAAAGATAGTAGGTCAGCATTGCTTCTGAGATAGCTCGGTAGAGAGTTCCATAAGGACGGAGCATAAAGTTCGAAGGCTCGATTGCAGGTCCGTTGTGAGCATTTGGTTCTTTTGTGAGGGACGGTGAGGCAAATGCTGGAGGTTTGTCTAGTGGATCTGCCATGGGCTGGACGAGCCAGTAGGGTACGAAGCTGGGTGTCTTGTGTTTGATGGATAGCTTTGTGGGTGAGCAGGATGGCTTTGTATTTTGTCCATGCTTCGAGGGGGAGAATATGTAGTTCTTTCAGAATTGGGGCGATATGGTTGGTTTTCTTTGCCCTCTGAATGATTCTCGCAGTGGTGTTTAATGCAGTTCGGAGGGGGTTGGTGTGGGTAGCTGGAAGGCCATGGTAGATTATGTTGCAATAGTCCAGATGAGGGAGTGTCATGGCTTGCATCACTGTTCGGAAGTCTTGATGTTCCAGGAGGGGTCTGAGACGTTGCACTGTTCGCGCTTTATGAAATATAGTTCCGGTGGTTTTAGTGATCTGTTGCTTTAAGGTGAGGGCTTGGTCAATAATAACGCCCAGGTATCTTATCTGTGGTTATATTCGGATGCTTGTAGTTCCAATGATGAGGTGTGTGGGTGGTGTGAAGTTAGGGTCCTTTGTTACCATGAGAGCTTCAGTTTTCTTTATGTTGATGGATAGGTTGTTTATTTGTAGCCATTCAGAGACTGCGGTGAAGCATGCTGATAGGTGGTTGTTTGTGGGGTTTGTGGTTGTAATGGGGGCGTAGAGCATGATATCGTCAGCATAGATGTGGAAGCTGACGTTGTGGGTGCGTATGACGGTGCAGAGTGGCTGGATGTAAATATTGAAAAGCATGGCTGATAGTGTGGATCCTTGGGGTACTCCCTGGTGTTGTTGGAATGGGGGGGGGGGAAGTTGAGGTGCTGGTGCGGATGAGTTGTTGTCTGTTTGTCAAGTAGGATTGGAACCACTTCAGCACGGTGTCCTTGATCCCAATAGTCTGTAGTCGGTGTATGAGGAGGTTGTGGGAGAAGGTGTCAAAGGCTGCCGATATATCGAGGAAGATCATGGCGTATCCGGATTGTCTCTCTTGAGTTCCTGTGAGGAGGGTGTTCATCAGCGTGGTCATGAGGGTCTCGACTCCATGTAGCGGGCGTAAGCCATGTTGTTGAGGGTCCAGTATGTTGTTAACATCCAGGTGTTCCTGAAGCTGCTGCTGGACGATCGTCTCGATTATTTTGGCTGTGAAAGGTAGACTTGCTATGGGCCTGTAGGATGTAGGGTCAAGAGGGTCCAGGTTTTGCTTTTTCAAGGAAGGTCGGATGATCGTGGTTTTAAGTGCGTCTGGCATGTGTCCTCTGGAGAATTTTGTTCTTGATGATGGTTTCTACCATTTTTCCCAGTACTGACGTCAGGCTCACCGGTCTGTAGTTTCCCGGATCACCCCTGGAACCCTTTTTAAAAATTGGTGTTACATTCACCATCCTCCAATCTTCAGGTATTAGAGATGATTTTAATGATAGTTCACAGATTACTAATAGCAGGTTTGAAATCTCATATTTTAGTTCTTTCAACACCCTTGGATGTATGTCATCCGGCCCAGGTGATTTGCTACTCTTCAGTTTATCTAATAGTTGTAATACATCTTCCCGATGTATCGATATTTCCTTCAATTCTTAGGCACCTTTAAATGCCCCTTCAGTCATGGGTAACATACCTACATCTTCCACAGTAAAGACCGAAGCAAAGAATTCATTCAGTCTCTCCGCTATCGCCTTGTCGCCTCTTAGTGCCCCTTTAACCCCTCTATCATCTAATGCAGTGGTCCTCAACCCAGTCCTCTGGGGCCCACAGGCCAGTCAGGTTTTCAGGATACCCACAATGAATATGCATGAGATAGATCTGAATGTACTGCTTCCATTGTATGCAGATCTATCTCATGCATATTCATTGTGGGTATCCTGAAAACCTGACTGGCCTGTGGGCCCCAGAGGACTGGGTTGAGGACCACTGATCTAATGGACCAACTGACTCTCACGGGTTTTTTGCTACGAATGTACTTGAAAAAGTCTTTATTATGCGTTTTTGCTTCCACAACAAGCTTCTCCTCAAATTCTCCATTTGCCTGCCTTATCAATGCCTTGCATTTAACTTGCCAGTGCTTGTGCTGTATCAAGGTTTCATTGGGAAGTTAAAAAAGGGTTTAAAAAAGGTTTGGACAAGTTCCTGGAGGAAAGGTCCATAAACCATTATTAAGAAGGGACCCGGGATATCAATGCTTGTCCCAGTACAAGCATTGCGGAACCTGTGTCTTTTGGGGAAACTGCTAGGTATGTATGACCTAGATTGTCCACTGTTGGAAACAGGATACTGGGCTTGATGGACCTTGGTCTGACCCAGTATGGCATATCTTATGTTCTTATGTTCTTATATCATTTGGCTCTTTTCTCCATTTCCTGAAAGATGATTTTTTGGCAACAACAGCCTCTCTGACCTCATCTTTAAACCATGCTAGCGGTTTTTTGGACTTCCTTCCACTTTTCTGATAGCGTGGAATACAGCTGGTCCTGGCTTCCAAGATAGTATTTTTCAAGAACACCCAAGCTTGATGTAAGTCTTTAACCTTTCCAACTGCTTCTTTTAGTTTTTTCTTAACTATTTTCCTCATTTTATCATAGTCTCCCTTTTCGAAAGTTAAAAGGTAGTACTGTGGATTTCCTTACTATCCCTCCTCCACTAATTAAATCAAACATGATCATGCTGTGATCACTATTGCCAAGTGGCCCCAACACCCTTATCTCTTGAACCAGATCTAGTGTTCCACTAAGGACTAGGTCCAATATGGCTTCCCCTCTGGTCAGTTTATGAACGAATTATAGTCTTACTTCTGGCGCTTTCCCCCTTGATCCCTCAGTTCCTGCAAATTATCATCCTATCCCTACCCTCCCTTTTCTCTCAAAGTTCCTGGAGAAACTTATCTTTTTGTAGCTTTCCTCTTTCTTGGATTCTTTTAATGCTCTCCACTCCACCCAATCTGGCTTCCATCCTGGAAACAACACCAAAACTGTTCTTCTCTCCCTTCTGAATGATCTGCACTGGGCTCACGACCATGGTGATATCTCGGTGGCAGTTTTCCTTGACCTTTCCTCAGCCTTTGATCTTGTTGACCACTTCACTCTTCTTTCTCAACTTCATGATCTTGGTCTTCATGGTTCTGTCCTCAGCTGGTTTTATCCTTTTCTAGCACAGCGATCATTCTCTGTCTTTGATGGCAATGGCTCCACCTCTTCTCCTAGATCACTCCCCTGCAGTGTTCTCCAAGGTTCGGTCTTGGCCCCCCCTTTTATTCAAATTATTTTTTGATTCCTCTCACTCTCGCATTCCAATAACATGGCATCACAGTTCACTGTTATACTGCTGATATCTTTGTCCAACACACCAATTCTTCTTCTCCCAACCTTTCCCCTCTCAATAACTGTCTTTCTGCTGTAGTAATCTGGTTCTTAGACAACTTTCTACACCTAAATCCAAACAAATGTGCAGCTATTTGGTTTACCTTTGGTCACTCTTCCCCAACCATAGTCCCTTCTCTTTCTGGTACTCCCATTCCCTTGGTTGATACTAACTATTATCTGGTAATCACTCTTGACTCTATCATTACATACTTATCTCCCTTCTCTAGTTCTTTGCTCATTTTTCATATTGCAACAAATCTGTGCTGTTTGCCTCTTCCTTGACCTCTCTTCACTTGCTACTCTCGTCCTCACTGTTGTCATCTCCAGGTTAAACTACTGTAACATCATTTTCCTTGGCCTTCCCCAGTGTCAGCTATGCCACCTCCAACTCATTTTATTTATTTACATTCTCTTATATACCACACTATTCTGCATCAGTTCAGTTTACATTGAACAAACTGAAATTACATTGAACAGGGCATTATAACTTGGAGATAACTATTTTATAGGAAACATGGGCTATGGAGGGTTAAGTGGCTTGCCCAAGACCACAAGGTGCACCTGTGGGACTAGAAACCCCAGTCCTTCCGGCCCAAGGTTGCTGTCCTCTAGTAGGATTTGAACCCACAACCTTCCGGCCTGAAGTACCTTTCCCCAACCACTAGGACACTCCTCCACTCCATACACTCATACCATACACCGCTGTCCATATTCTTGCTCATGCCTCCTGTCATGATCACGTCTCTCCATTGTTAATACACCACCATTGGCTTCCCACCGAATACCGCCGGCAATACAAGATCCTTACATTGATTCATTGTGCCCTTCATACCGGTCATCCCCACTTTCTCTCTGACCTCATCTTCCCCACTGCCTTTACCGCTCCCTCCACAGTCTATGCAAACTGCCTTCATCTTCCTACAGTTGCTCAGGCCCGGCCTGAAACCACCTGGTCTGCTGCCTTCTACTTTCTTGTACCTGTCACCTGGAAGGCACTCCCCTCTACCCTCTATCTGGAACAGTTCTTTCCTAAATTTAAATCCTTACTGAAGACCCATCTCTTTAATATCACCTAGAATCTCCCATCCAGCTAGTTTGTCTCTGTTCCCGCTTCTTCTCTTTTTTCCCCCTCCTTGGCTCCTCCCCCCTTTTTGATGTGTGATTTGTTTTAATGTTTCCCTTCTTTCCTGTTTTTATTGGCATTCTTTTCACCTCTGCAATCTAAAAATCTTGTTTTTTAGATATTGTTCACCACTCTGTTGTTGTCTCGAAGAGCAGTCTATGAAGACTTAATAAACAATAATGGGGTCCTTTTGAGGTACAAATAAAGAGGATGGACGTCTCATTGGGATGTCCATCCCTGCTATTTGGGCCTTTTCCCGGTCCCGTTTGCCTTCCCTGCATGTTGTAGGGGGAATGTAGATGGGAGTGGTAAAGGGATGGATTGGGGGTAGCATCAGGGTGGGCAGTGGGCAGTCATTGGCCCCGGACATACAGAGCAAATTCTAATGTCGGCCCTGTATATCCATGGTGGCAGCATGCATAGGGAACTTATTCCACCTTCAATGTGGAATAAGTTCCCCTGGTCACCGGGAGATGGCGGGCCCGGGGCGTGGAAGGGACAGGGAGGGGCCAAGGACATTCCCCACAGCCCGATCCTGGCCTTAGGGGGCCAAATCAGGAGTCAGGCTCTGGGGAAAGCAGCTTTGCAGCCGGTGGCCGGGGATCATGGCTTTTCAATGGAGCCACGGTGTCATGGCAACTGGACGCCATGGCGCCATGGCTCCATTGAAGAGCCCTGACTGAGCTAGCTGGGCAAGGCCTGTATGTGCAGGCTGGATGGAATCGGGGTCCCAGCCTTGCTCGTACAGGCCTGTTCATGATTCTAATCCCGCGGGGCTAGACATGCCCCACGGGATCAGAATCCCAGCTCCCTCTGTGCGTCCGGTTCAAAACGGATGCACAGAGGGCCCTAAAGAAACAAACAATACAGACTGAATATATTACTGGAGATAGTACTAAAGCAGAGGATGGTGTGGTTTCTAAAATTCAAGGGATTACAGGAATTAAGATAGCATGGATTTACTAGAAGTAGGTTTTGTCAGATGAATCCGTTTGATTTCTTTTATTATATGATCAGAGAATTGGATCAGGGGAGAGTGTTAGAGGTGGTATATTTAGATTTCAGCAAGGCCTTTGACATCGTTTCACATCAGCAACTTACAAATAAACAGAAAGCACTTAGGTTGGACTCTAAATTGACTGACTGGATAAGAAACTTATTGAGGGGAAGATGATAGAGGGTAATAGTAAATGGAGTTCACTCTGAAGATAGGAGTGCTGCCAATGGTGTGCCTCAGGGATCAGTCCTTGCTCCTGTTCTTTGCGTGAAAGGAAAGGATTGTAGATCATATTAGTTCTTATGGATGGGCAAACTGAATAAACCATGTGGTCTTTATCTGCTATCATTTTCTCTAATATTTATTTATTTATTTAAGTGGTTTATAAATCGCCTAATCATATAGCCAAGGCGGTTTACATAAACAAGGCAATGCTTAGTTACATGAAACGTTAACAATGAGAATAGGTGAACTTTGAATATGATACATTGACCGTAAGGGAACTTTAAACAAGATCGCATATAACAAGGGTCAGTAATATGCAAGTGGCACATCTGATGGGGCAAGGTGCATGGCATGATGTGGGTGAATAGAGGTTAAGGGATGGGGGGAAGGGGTAAAGATGAGTGTTAGTCATCATCACAAAGTGTTCCTTTAAGAGGTGGGTCTTTAATTTCTTTTTAAAGTCCTTTAGGTCTGCAATTTTTTATAGATGATCCGGTAGCACATTCCATATGATTCGAGCATAGAGGGAAAAAGCCTTGTTGGAGGTGGTTTTATGGATATTTTGGAATGTGTGTGGCACTACTAAGGTGTTCTGTTGAGACATTCTCCTTGCTCTGTTGTTAGGGTTTTTTTGAAGAAGGGATTGAATATACGTGGATGAAAGGCCTTGGGATATTTTGAATGTGGTTAATATAACTTTGTATTTAGTTCTGATTTTCACAGCCAATGCAGTTTTTTGAGTAAGGGGTGATGTGGTCAGTTCTGGTGGCATGGGACGATATGCGGGCGACTGTATTTTGTAGAGTTGTAGATGGTAGAGGTTGTGGTCCTATAGATTAGTCAGATCATAAAGAGTTTGCACCAGTTCCAATAAATTCAGAATACTACAGCATGACTGAGAGAGGGTTGCAAGTGGCATGATCACATCACATCCTTTCTTTAAAAACTGCACTGTCTACCAGTATCTTACAGAGCCAGATTTAAAACTCTATCTCTGATTTTCAAGGTGCTCAGACAAAATGGAACAGAGATTAAGTTAGACCTCTACATACCTATGAAGTCTATATGGTCCACTCAAAAAGCATCCCTAATTGCACATTCATCAAAGGAAATCACACAACATGACACTCACCAACGAGACTTTTCAGGAGTAGCTCCCATACTCTGGAACGTATTTCAAGAGGGGCTACACCTAACTCAAGATGACTGTTACTTCAGGAAGCAGGTGAAAACTCTTCTCCCAGGCCTTTAATAGCTGTGGTGACTGACTATCCAATGACACATACTTCATCTGAACTAACTTGTCATATACCCCGTAAATGAGGAAGTTTCATTTACCTTATTCAACCATACATACTGTATAATTTACCCTCAATCTAGCCACCCACTTTTATTTATCCTGATGCCTTTGTCTTACTTATCTTTTCTATCACTTAACTGTATTTTCCCCTCTACTGCCTAATAATATGTTTATTGTATTGTGCTGATATTGTGAGCATCATAAATATGTTATCTGAATATTGTACCTCGCTGCTTATAGTGCATTATTTGAATTCTGTTGATAACATTTTACATTTCTATTATATGAATATTCTATGGTGTTTTTTTATGTATATATTACTGACAGTGTTACATATAATTGCTATTATTAGGATTTAAATTGCCTATCTTCAAATTTACCACATTGTTCTAACCGTGTATTATGCTGACCATTTAGATATGGATATGCTATTTTTACAATGTAAGTTGTTTATGTCAAGTTATAGCAGTTGTACACTGCTTTGGGTGAATTTCCTCATAAAAGCAGTTAATAGGTCTTAAATAAATAAATAACATGTTAACTGGGCATGAAAGTGCTTTTTTCTAGCCCCTCACCCTGAGGAGTGACTTAGCCCTACTATTACCCTAAAGATGGCATAATTGTAGTCACAGGCCAAGTGGAAACCATGGACAAAAACACTCAATTAGGTGAGAACTTCCAAGAAATATGCTAACCTCATCCTATTATTTTTCTCAATAATGAGAGAAGAAAAGAGGAAAAGAGAAGCAGAGTCATTATTTAATTAACCAACATCAGTATGATGTTACATATAAATGGTTCTCAGCATTTCAGTAATTCAAGGTGACACAATAAAGTAGCTAGAAATGCACAAGATGGGCCCGATATGCAAGGCATTTACACGGTTTACAGACCTGTGTAAATGTCCCTAAGTGGGATATTCAGCAAACATGGTTAATGCCGCTGAATATCCCTGAGTAAAACTGCTATATGCCCTGATGATAACTGCTTAGCATTGGGGCATGTCTGGAGTGTTCTGGGGTGGAGCAGAGGCAGAAGCCAACCGCAAATCGGTCAGCAGCGATATTGAGCCACTGTCTGGTTTGCAATCTGCAGTGAAAGCCAGACGCAGGAAACCCTGGCCTAACTTTTATTGCGTATCGCTAATCAGGCAGTGGCTCAATATTGCTGCTGCCCAGTTAGCGATTTGGCTCTGTGGTGACCCTAGGTATTAAATGCTAGGGCCGTATATTACTCTGGCATTAAATATCCGCATTTAGGGGCATGTTTACTAAACTGCGGTAACGTAGCAGCGGCTACATTAAGGCACATTAAGGGGCATGTTTACTAAAATCCGCAAAATAGCGCGCCGCAAAATAGCGCACGGCAACGCGGCACTGAAACGCGCAGAAACGCGTTTAAACGCCACGCACACGTGCGTGTCACCCCCGCACAGGTACGCGGCTCACTAACGGGCCCCGTACAAGTGCGGGCCCGCAAATGTCCGATAGAGGCGTGGAACGGCGAAAGGAGGGCGGAGGAAGGCTCCGGAGGGGCGGAGGGACGGGGTCAATGGGTGGAGAGTGGGAGGGGAGAGGCTCCCCGCACAGTATCGGGCCCGAATATGCATGTAAAAACTACCGCGAGTGAAACACTCGCGGTAGAAAGCATTTAAAGGGAAGAGAAACCATTTCCGTCAGCAATGTACAGGAAAACCGGGGAAACCAGCAAAACGTGAGCAGTGTGATACATGTGCACAGCACAAAAGTGAAAATAAAAATAGAAAATGACCACAACTGAACTATTAAAAATAGTAATTCAGCTGGGGAACAGTTATAGTGATGGGCAAATACAGAAATCACACCCAGCAAAGCTCCAGAAAAAAGAAATGAATTTTGGAAGGGTCTACTGAGAGGAGACTCTTCCAAAAAACATTTCCACGTTTTGGAGCTTTCCTGGGAGTGTTTGCTATGGTTGCCCATTAATATCACTGTTGCCCAGCGTGGTGATAATTTGTCCCACATTTCCCGTGGTCATTTCCGGGGTTTATGTGCACGTTTGTCACCAGACAGGGTGCATATGCCCACAGTAGAATTGCGTAGAGCAGGGTTTGTGACTCCATCCTGCCAGGCTTACTGCCTCCAGGGGCTGCACTGTCTCTGTGGCCAAAGTGTGGTACAGCGGACAGAGTCATTACCTCTAGGACCAGAGGGCAGAGGTTCAAAACCCAGCTGGGGCACCTGCCAGCCCAGTCCCTATATTTTACCCACCACTAAATAAAGATAGCGCAGACACCCCTGTATGCATGGGGAAAACACCCATATTTTACCCAACACCGCACACACACCTCAACAATGGGCATTACCTACAGCCAAGTCCCCCAAATGCAGTCCCATACTGCCACATTGCAATCAGGTCAACTGCTTTTTCTGAGAGAAGTTCATGCCAGCATGTTGGCGGACAAGTACATGTGGTGCAGGGGGCAGTGGCTGCTAACCACAGAAGACAGAGGCCTAGCCATGTGCAGGCTGGCACAGTCCACTGCAACAGACAGGTCCTGCCGGATCCACAGTCATGGACAGTCCAGGGAATCCAACCACTCTGTGGCTACACAGTGGTGCAGTGCACACAGACAGTGCATACAAGAACAAAAGGTCACAGGTTCAAAGCCCAGCTGGGGCTACTGCCAATCCTGCCCACATATTTTTCCCACAACTAAACAGTGATAGTAAGGACACACCTTTCATGGCGGGGACATATGCAATGGTAAGACATCTATCTTTTACCCCACTGAGCACAGACACCATGAACAGGGGCAGTACCTAGAGCAGAATCACCCAAATGCAGTCCTGGTGGGCCACACACCAGTCAAGTTCCATGCTGACACTCATACAAATGCCTGTGCTGTATATCTATGCACCACCCCCATGGCATGTAGATGTAGCCCATGCATATTCATGAGGGATAGCAGGAAAACCCGAACAGTGTGATGCAAACCTGGACTGGAGTTGGGAATCTGTGCCGTAAAGCAGCAGCCATCAAGGGCAGACACACCCACACCCACAGGCCCCATTGGCCAATGTCTCCTGGAAAGGCAGAACATTGGACCGTGCATGCAGCACCCAAAACGAGCACTTGCATAACTTACCAATGTCACCCTACACCTGAGGTATACGGTACACAGCTCGGAGACGTTTGCTAGGAGCACAGGCAGGCAGTTATCCATACGTTACGTACATACTGCTAGTTGACCCCATCCAAACAATCTGTTAGGTGTTTGCGGGGCATGCTCCAGGCCTGGCCTCTGACGGTGCTTACCACCCTGGGGAGTGACCACCAGCTGTAATGCGTACCATATCCATGCCTTGCCGTGCTCAGGACCGGTTTGGTGGGCAAGGCTACTTACCCCCTCAATCGTAGCACCATGATGGCAGAGGTGTGGAAGTGTGTGTCTGTCTATACAGTGGGTGTTGGCTGCAAGCCCCTTCAACAGCCCGCACTGCCAGCACTGTTGCCAGTATTGGCCAGTCAATGTGCATAATGAGGTGCAAGGTACCATGGGTATAGCCAGGGCAGGGTGGCGTGGCCAGGATGCATCTGCACTGGGCATAGGGCCCTGGCAGGGACATTGGCTGGGATATTGTAGTGTCCGGCCACCACCTACACAGACAGGGTGGCCAAAGCATGTCCTTCTGGGGGATCACGCTCACCCTGACTGTGCAGTGACCACAGCATGGCTAGGCCCCCCCATAGTGCTGTATAGTAGTTCTCTCATGTGATAGATATGGGTTTCACTTTGGGGCCCAGTCACTGATCTATCTGCTTGCTGTGTATGCAGACAGCCCAGTTCTGGGTGCATGCATCTCCATTGGGAACATGCACTATGGACTAACCAGCAGACTGTTTGTAGCTGGTAAATGTCTTGCTATAATGGCTTGCAGGGTGCAGTGGCTGTTGGCTTGCTGCAGGGGAATATCTGGTGGTGGAGTGCAGCTTACCATACCCTGGGCTTATGTCTGTCTGCTATTGTGTTATGGCTGTGTATGGAGCTGCCTGCCTGGGGGGGGGGTGGTGGTGGTGTTCCTCAGCAGGACTGGGGTTGATGTTGCCCTCTACTGCCACCTTTGCAGGGAGGTAGAGTGTGGATCCCTTGATGGGGACCATGTTTGCCACTGGGGGGGGGGGTGCCTGATGGCAGCAGACAGGGATATCCATGGTGTTTGTGCACTAGCTATCTTACACATTAACACTGCTTTGGAACGCCCGCTTGGCCTCCAGCAGTCATGGCAGGTGTTGTGTTGACCTGGTCCTGGCCACCTCATTGCACACTCAGGGTGAGCACAGTACCCGCACGATGTAACGGTGTGTGGCTACTCTGTGCCAGTAAAACACCCGGTCAGTGCCCCCTACTAGGCCAAGGTGCTGTGTGGGTGCACCCGGTCACTTCCCCCAACAGGGCCGAGGTGCTGTGGGGATGCATTCCCCATCTTGTGTCCATCTGCGGACAGCTAATTTGCATGTGCAGTGCGTCATGGGTACGGGTGGCCTAACCCTATCCTGTTGACACCAGCAGACTGTCTGTGAGGTGACGTGTAGGCTATCTGCAGCCAGCCAGGGGCTTGCTTACAGCTATGGAGCTGTAGCGCAATGGTTACATCACTGCCTGTGCAGCCAGAGGTCATGGGTTCAAACCCACAGTGGGGCCCTTTGGTAGGGCTGTCCACAGCTTTATTTTTATTTACTGTACATATGTCTATGCCGGCAAGACCACCCTCAGCTTACTATACCCATTAGGTGCCTCTGAGGGTGCTTCATAGGGCGCCCTGTAGGCCACCTTATGGTTGCCATCCCTATAGGGTGCACTATACATTATCCTGTGTCGCAACATACATGCTGCCCTATAGGGGTCATTCAAGGGTGCCTTGGCGAACAGTGCACTGTAACATGTGCCTTATGGGCCGCCGTATGTTAACATGCTGGGAGAGTGCGTTTGCTAGTAGTGATAACAAAATAAAATTATACAGCCTCCTACAGCACTCCACAACATAATACATACTGCCTCAGCAGGCATTTTTCACTGGGCATTGTGAGGTGTTGAACCCCTGATCCCTGCACCATTGGTCAGTGTTTTAACCATTGTGCTGTGGCTCTGTTCCTGTGCTTGTGCATCAGCGCGCCGCCTTCTGCCGCCCAAGGGGACCAGTGCGCCGCCTTCTGCTGCCCAAAAATAACTGTGCGCCGCCTTATGCCGCACAAAAAGCACTGTGCGCCGCCTTCTGCCGCCCCAAAATAACTGTGCGCCGCCTTATGCCATTCCAAATTAATTTGCCTCCTCAAACAATGTTAATCATTACAATTACTGCCTCAGCTGACCTTTGTCATTGCGCACACTGGGGGATTGAACCCATGGCCCCTGCACCATTGGTCAGTGTCTTCACCGTTGTACCACGGCTCTGTTGTTTTGTATACTCAGCAGCGTGCCACTTTGCCTTTCCACGCGCTAATGTCGACCCCCGCACATTAGCGCGACGCACACACGTCCGGTTGCTTACTACCGTTTTTTTTCTATTTTCTGCCTGAACCGCCCACTCCTTATATGGCACAGGCACACTAGCACGGCCCCGCACGTTAGGAATGTTTAGTAAACAGACCCCTAATTAACGTTAACGCGCGTTAACACGTTACATAACGTTAGCGTGCCTTAACGCTACATTATGCGCATTAGCATTCCCGGCCGCGGTAAGTCCCGCAGAGGGTGGAGAGAGGGCGCAGAGAAGGGGTCAATTGGCGGGGAGTGGGTGGGGAGAGGCCCCTTCCACACTAATGTGGGGAAATGAAGGGCTGAATCTTAACGCAACTGAAAACCTGGCATTAGATGCACATTTGCAGGAGAGAGAAACAATTTCAGTGTCAGCAATGTACAGCATAGGCAGGGAGCCCAAGAAAGGTGATAGTAGTGCTCCATTTGCAGCAACAGCATAGTGTCCAGGTATGAAAGGTCATTATGGTGATGGCGCAAATGGGACATGGGGGCTGCAGGCAAAACATGCAGTGGGGGCTACTGTGGCACAGGGTGGACTAGGTGGTTGCCGAGGTGGCACATAGGAATGCAGAAAATGGAAACCAGCAAGACAGCAACTGACCAGGGACAAACATGCCCATGAGTCTGTGTCCCACAGTGTCCCATCCAGGGGACATTACCCAGCAGGTACCCCAAGGGGCAAATAACATTGACAGGCAGTGCTGGGGGAAGCATGGACATCTATGTAGGCACCCCTACCCTGGAACCCACTCCTTAGGCAGCCACCTACCTGCCCCCTAGATGGCCTGGGATGGCGTACCACCAGCACCGACAGCATATGGTCATGGTGGAATGGAAGAGGGGGTGGGTGATTTTGCTGGAGGGAGCAGTGACACCCACCTGCAGTGGACCTAGGCCATGCCCTGTACCAGTATGTGGTGTGCAGTGCAACAGAAGATGTCTGTCCGAAGAACATAAGGGTAGCCCCAGGGACTACTATGCTGCTGTGGCAACAGTGTGGTGCAGTACACTCAGCCAGCATATCCAAGAGCAGAAGATCAGAGGTTCATGTCCCATCAGTGGATCCTGCAGAGTATCTCCCCATAGTTTTAGCCCACAATGCAGCCACAACAACAACAACATGGGCAAACCCCAATGCAGCGGTGCACAGGGGTATGGACACCCACTCACACGGGCTCCACTATCCACAGCTTCATGGAGTGTCAGGCTGTTGGCCCTAGCACAGAGCTGTAGTTATCACCAGAGCACTACTACTACCCCCCTGCACAGAGTAGCAATGTCGGCACTGTGACCAGGACCAGTGCGGCGGGTAGGGTTGTCAACCATCTCCATCTCTACACAATGCTGAGATAGGTGTGGGAGCGTGCATATGTCTCTCCATTGTTTTGTGTCTGCCAACACCTCACTGAGCCCACATTGCTCACACTGCTCCCAGTGTTAGCCTGCAAATGTGCATAATTAGGAGCAAGGTATTGTGGGTATGGCCCAGACAGGGCGGATTGGCCAGGATGCATCTGCACAGGGTGGAGGGCAATGGCTGGGACACTGTAGTGCTCAACCACCACCTGCATGGACAGGGTGGCCACAGCATGTCACGCTGGGAGGTCACTCTCACTCTGACCGAGCAGTGACCATGGCATGTCTATGTTCTCACCTAGTGCCCACCCCCCTCCCTCTTTCTTGTCTCCAGTGACACCTGTGTGTTCCTGGTTCTGGGGCCCAATCACAGATATACTTGCTTGGTGTCTGTGCTGTGCATTCCTCTGTGAGCATGCACTATGGACTTGTTAGTGGGCTGTCTGCAGTTCACCTGTGCATGGTGGGAACACGCTGTAGGTGCAGTCTGAGTGTGCTGAATGGCAGACTGTGGTGTGGGGCAGTTGAGCCTACCCCAAGCATCACTGCTAGTCTGCGATGCTCATAGGTATGGCACTGGCCCTGGAGGGATGTCATCTGCCAGAAGGACTGGCGTTACTGCTATTAAGGCCATTCTGCAGGGTGCAGGCACCTGTCCCACCACACACTCATCTACAAAAGGGGTGATTGAGGTCCCTTGGGGCATATAGTACATACCACTTAGACCCATAGTGGTGGTGCTACATAACCCTCATGCAAGTCTAGACACCCTACTGCCCTGATAACAGGTACCCATGGCAGCCAGACCTTAACACCAGGTACACACTAATCTGGGTGGTGTCCAGACCTACAGGACACAGCTGGAACAAAAGCACCTTTAATTGCACTGCTGGGAACACCTGTCACACACTGATAATGCTGTGGATGTGCCACAGGACCTATCTCTAGCACCACATGTACTGTGGACCTAGTGCTGGGCGCCCATCCTATCCCTCAGGTTGAACACAGAACATGCACAATAGCATGGTCTGTAGCTACTCTGTGCCAGTATCATGCACTGTCAGTCCATCTTACCACGCTGCAGTACCGGAGAGGTGCAGACCCCATTTGGTGGTCAGCTGTAGGCTGCTGTTCTGCATGTGCAATGCATCATGGGTGCTGGTGGGGTTACCCTATCCTGGTACAAATAGCAGATAGTTTGTGCAGTGACTTGCAGTCCTTCTGTACCCAGCCATTACCATGCAACAAGTCATAGAGGTACAGCCTACTGGTTAGTACACTGACATTCTAGGCAGAGGTCATGGGTTTGATTCCTCATTGTTCTCTCCAGGCCAAGGCAGATATTTTGCTTGCCTATGACAGCCATATCTTTGCAGATCTGTGCTGCCAGCCCATAGTACCCTCACCACAGTTGCCAACAATCCTTATAAGGCATTATAAGGCTCCTAATTAGGCAAGTTACAAGGCACCTTAATAGGCACAGTAGAAGGCACGTTATAAGGCACGTTACAAGGCAACTTTTTAGGCACAGTACAAGTCACGTTAAGGCATGTGCCTTGTACTGTGCCTAATAAGGTGCCTTGTAACGTGCCTTATAACATGCCTTATAACGTGCCTTATAACGCACCTTATAACGGATATTACCTGACATGGCTTCCCTTAATGATGCCCCGCCCACGCCTTTATATGGGCATCTGCACCTTTACCGCGGAACTTAACGCGAGTGACATTACTGCAGTTTAGTAAACATACCCCTTAATGTTCAGTGCCAATGGCTAGCTGCTGTAATCGTGTTAGCCGTCGGCACTGAATATCGGGCTCAATATGAAGAATAACAATATGGGGGTCATGTTAAAGCACTTAGGGGTATGTTTACTTAACTGTGTTAATGTCACCAGCGTTAAGTGCAGCGTTAAGGTACCTGAAGCCATAAAAGGCAATGGACAGGTAGGGGGTGTTCTGTCAAAAAGGGAGCAATGGGCATCATGACTGTTTGGCATAAAAAAAAAAGAACAAAAGGGCATTGAACCCATGACTTAGGAGGAATCAGTACTAACCAGTAGGCTACACCTCCACAGCTCTTTGATCTACTATCTGCTGGATACTGAAGGATGATGTGTTGGGACAGCAGCTTAGACGTGCTTCCCCATGGCTGATGTGCAGTCCTATATTAATCTGAGACCTATTTTTCCTCTCAGATTCTGTTTCTGTTTTGTGCTCCAGTATTTTCTACCATATACATGTTGATATTAGGATGGTGTGATCGTTTCTTATCTCTAGTTATAGAAAGACTGCAAGTCACCGCACGACATGTCTGCTGTGGGTACCAGGATAGGGTTAACCCACCAGTACCCATGATGTAATGCACATGCAGATTAGCAGTCTATAGCAGGTCACCAGATGGGGTATGCCTCTCGGCTGTAACTGTACCGGAGGGCGGAGAGAAGGCGGAGAGAGATGGTCAATGGGCGGGGAGAGGCCCCTACTGCACTAACGCTGTCACAGTAACGCTGGAACAGTACCGCGAGTGATAACCTGTTGGTAAATGCATATTTGTAGGAGAGAGAAACCATTTCCTGTCAGCAATGTATATCACAGATAGAGAGCCCAAAAACAGTGATGGTAGTGCTACATGTGTAGTAACAGCATAGTGTCCAAGTATGAAAGGGCACTTGGTGATACTACAAAGGGGACTGCAGGTGGGGTACATGGCAGACCAGGCAGCCACCTAGGTGGCACAGAGGAACACAGAAAATGGAAAACAGCAAGACAGCGGCTGACCAAGGTCAAACTTGCCCAGTAGTCTGTGCTCCACAGTGTCCCACCCAGGGGAGATGTACCCTGCAGGTACCCCAAACGTCACACAGGAAACACAATGCCTGTAATAGGGCAAGCAGTGCACATCTGGGAACCACTCTAATAGGGGTCCACATACTCACCCCAGGATACATCCCAAACTGTCTGAACACACAGCTATACAAACACCCGTCACACCAGCCCCTGGGAAAGACAGTGCAGGGAGCAGCCACGTGTTGCCTGGCACATGTATACACCCAGCAGTCCAAAGTAACTGCCTTGATTACAGGAGAAAGCGGTATATAAATCTTTTTAAATAAATAAAATAAATAAAGTGGATACACTGTACCCACATTGCATACCCTAGCCTGTCCACAGTCTGCTGGCAGAACACAATCTATCTACCAGGCCCACCCTAGCCAATAGTTGCTATATCACCGACCTGCCACCCCCAACCATACCCCCCCCCATGTGGAAGGGCCATAATAGTGGCAGGCGGTGATGGGGGGGGACGTGTGGATGTCCATGTATGCCCCCCCTACCCCAGACCCCACACCCTAGGCACCCGCCTACCTGCACAGTGGATGGCCTGGGACTGCGCACCACCAGCACCAACAGCATATGGGCACATCAGCATGGTGTGGGAGGGGGCATTGGTGGTGGAGGGGGCTGTGACACCTGCCCACAGCAGACCAAAGCTGTGCCTGTACCAGTGCATGGTGTGCAGTGCAGCAAAGGTCTGTTGGATGAACAGCAAAGGTAGCACCAGGGACTGCTATGCTTCTGTGGCAACAGTGTGGTGCAGTACACACAGACAGTGTGTCTTGGAACAAAAGGTCACAGGTTCAGGTCCCAGCTGTGGTTCATGCAGACCATGTCCTTATATTTTAGCCTACATTGCAGATACAACATCATCATGTGCACTCCACAAATCATCGGCCAACAGCAGCACAAATACCCACACCCACAGGCTCCACTATCCAAAGCCCCATGGATTGTCAGGTTGTTGGGCCCAGAATTGAGCAGCAGTTTCCAGCAAAGCAGCACTACTAGCACCTGCATATCTTAGCAATGCCTGCACTGTGCCCAGGACCAGTGTGATGGGCAGGGCTGCCAACCACCCTTATCTTTGCACGATGCCAACATAGGAGTGGGATTGCGTGTGTCTATCCATTGTTTTGTGGCTGCCTACTCTTCACTGGGCCCACAATGTTTACACTGATTCCAGCATTAGCCTGTCAATGTGCATAATGAGGAGCAAGGTATTGTGGGTATGGCGTGGACAGTGCAGACTGGGCATCTGCACACGGTGTGGGGCAATGGCTGGGAGATTGTAGTGCCCAACCACCACCTGCATGGACAGAGTGGTCACAGCATGTCATGCTGGGAGGTCACTCTCACTCTGACTGAGCAGTGACCATGACATGTCTAGGTTCCCACATAGTGCTATACAGTGTTTCTCTCAAGTGATATTTTTGTGGTCTCTGCTGTGGGTCCAATCATTGAGATATCTGCTTGGTGTCTGTGGGTACACCAAAGGTCTGGGTGCACAGAGTTCCCCTGGGAAGATGCACTGCGGACTGGCTAGTGGACTGTCTGCATTTTACATGTGTATCTCTGGAATGCCTTGCAGGGTGCAGACTGAGCATGCTCTCTGCTGGTGAATGTCAGTTTGTGGTGTGGGACAGCTGAGCCCTTCCAGGCCAGTGCCCTTGTGACAAGTACAGATCTACATTGACAGCCCTGGTTGCTGGTCCCACTCCCATAGTCCATCATCATCATGTGCCTCCTTTACAAAGATGTGGAGTGTGAGTCTGTTGGAAGCCAAATCCTGTCCAAGTGAGGGCAGTCTGGTAGGTGGCACTACATAATCTGCATGTGGATCCAGACTCATCCCTGCTCCTGTAACAAACAGCCATACTGGATAGGCACCAGTCTGGGTGCCTCATGGTCTACAAGGGCCATACATGACTGAGGAATGCAGGTGGACCCAGGAACAGCCTTGGTATATCTGCAAGAAATACCTGACATACAGCAATACCTATCTCATCCAACCTGGGTACTGCGGACCTGGTGCTGGGCACACCACCTCACCCTCAGGGTGAGCACAGAACCCACACAATGGCATGGCCTGTAGCTACTCTGTGCCAGTAACACACACGGTCAGTACCCCCTACCATGATGCGGTGCTGTAGAGGTGCATACCCCATCTGGTGACCTGCTGTAGACTGCTAATCTGCATGTGCACTGCAACATGGATACAGGTGGGTTAACACTATCCTGGTAACCACAGCAGACATGCGGTGCAGTGACCTGCAGTCTTTCTATATCTGGAGATAAGAAACGATCACGCCATCCTAACATCAACATGCATATGGTAGAAAATACTGGAGCACAAAACAGAAACAGAATCTGAGAGGAAGAATAGGTCTCAGATTAATATAGGAATGCACATCAGCCATGGGGAAGCATGTCTAAGCTGCTGTCCCAACACATCATCCTTCTGTATCCAGCAGATAGCAGATCAAAGAGCTGTGGAGGTGTAGCCTACTGGTTGGTACCAATACCTCCCAAGCCATGGGTTTGATTCCCTTTTGTTTTGTTTTTATTGTTCTTTTTTTTATGCCAAACAGCCATGACGCCCATTGACCCCTTCTCTCAGGGACATTTATATAGACTTCCCCGTATAGTATTTAATACTGGGGACATCTACAAGACATGCAGCAATGGTGCAATCTCAAAACAGGTTTGCCAAACATACAACATAGACTCTTAACATTCACTTCACAATTTTCAAACACTAGCCAGCATCCCACTCATACACCTTGCAAACTCATTGTCACTGTCTTTTAGATCACTTTTAAGAACAAATTAATTCTATTAGAAGTGAAGGAAAAAATAATTAACAAACCAAAGAACAAACCTTTCTTCAAAAAAATGTGCCCAAATTAACACAAATAATAGAAATAATAATATAAATAGAGAGTGGAAGAGTCATCAGATTGAAGCCTGAGGGGGAGGGGGAGGGGGAGGGGGCGGGGCGGGGCGGGGGCAGGGGTGGGGGGGAGGGTCACTGCCTTAGCAGGTTTTCATACATTTGGAGGTAGATTCCATATAGGTCGGTTATCTCTGGTGGACATGTTTAAATCAAGAATGGGTGTAATTCTGTCCTAATTTTGCATCCGCAGGTATAGATGTGCCCAGGTTTATGGACTCGGCATGTAGACATGTCTGGTGTGGCATGTCCAACATGCTGTTCAGTCGGCTCATGCATGTATTCAGAGTGAGAGCCACGCACGGACCATAGAGTGAAGTGGAGAAACCCATCCCCGCTAAAATTATGGGACATGGGTAAGTGTTGAAATGGTTTTGGACGTCCCTATGCTCACCGTATTCTGGACAGCTACACGTTTCCAATCATGCCTTTTTATGCAATATACCCATGGATGGCTCTGTTGGCCATGCCTCCTTGGTTAAAACATTCATCTCCTAAGCTGCTGCTCTCACTGACAGTATTTTGCTGATTCAAACTAGACATAAATAGTAATGAAAAATGAATGCTGATGCAAACTAGACTATATACTAGTCTTTTTCATGCCCAGAAAAGTACTAAGTAATCTCAGTGCACTCTAATATATTAGAAGAGAAAGTAAATATTAACATGTTTGTCATGATATACCTTGCATCAAAAAATACTTGGCAGTATAAAAATGCTTCAGTTATTCTTGCATTGGTCATCTCTAAAAACACTCTTTAAAATGCTGTTCATAAGAATCTTAACTAACTTTGCAATTCCCCAAAGAATGCATAATGTTGCTGAGCTACAAACGTATGCTCTTTTAATGACTTTGGACTTCTGGTTATGGCATCTGTTTCCCACATAACTGGGTACTGGCATTTCTCACAGCAGCTCCCTATATGTGACTACACCTGTCCCATACAATGTCCACTTTCTGTCTTGGCTTATTTCAGTCTGCATACATCCACTATCTGTGGGGCAACTCTGTCTGCCTTCCCACAGTCTGCTTTGTGGAAATGCTCCCCTGGTCAGGCCTGTGTGGGCATGGGAGGGGGTATTCCTTTGCCATCATGCCAAGTAGTCAGTCTCTATCACATAGGTTTTCAATCCTGTCCTCGGGGAACCCTAGGCCAGTAGGGTTTTCCAGGATTCCCAAAATGAATATGCATGAGATAGATTTGCATGGTCTGCCTACATGGTATGCAAATCTATCTTATGCATATTCATTATGGGAATCTGGAAAATCTGACTGGCCTGGGGTTCCCCAAGGACAGGGTTGAAAACCTATGCTCTATCACCACTCTCGCAGCATGCATAGATCCTGGACTCGTTAAGGATGTAGGCCTTTTGGTACAATCTGAGGAATGTTGGCACAACATCAGTCATGTCTCCCACTGCCTGGCATAGCTGATGTATGTCTGCCCTATCACACTGGCACCTGATTACACTTTAGTCATCCATAAGGTCCAGGTTCTGGCCAGGTATAACGTACACCAGTGTTTCCCAACCCAGTCCTATGGGGCACACCGGCCAGTCAGGTTTTCGGGATATCCCTAATGACTATGCATGAGATATATATGCATTAGAGATATCCTGCCAAACTGACTGGTTTGTGGCCCTCCAGGGCTGGATTTGGAGACCCTGCCTAACACCTCTGTCATCTAAGATTGTGAGTGGGCAAGGTGCAGATGTCCAAGACATCAAAAAGGTATATAGAATGTGTCACATTCCTCCTCACTTCTCACCACCACCAAAATATTGTCTATTAGACAACTTTTTGGTGGTGGTGAGAATCGAGGAGGAATGTGTCACATTCTATATACCCTTTTGATGTCTAGGACATCTGCACCTTGCCCACTCACAATCTTAAATGACAGAGGTGTAAGGCAGGGGTCTCCAAATCCAGCCCTGGAGGGCCACAAACCAGTCAGGTTGGCAGGATATCTCTAATGCATATATATCTCATGCATAGTCATTAGGGATATCCCGAAAACCTGACTGGCCGGTGTGCCCCATAGGACTGGGTTGGGAAACACTGACGTACACGGACCTTTCCTGAATACATTATACACATCTTTGTGGCAAACCATGCCCCCATCCTGCCCCTCTCGGCCATGGACTGAGATCCCTGTGCAAATGCCATGGATGTCCCCACGAGCTGTGCATTGGAATACACCCATAGATGTTTTCGCAAGATACATCTCCCGCTCCTGTGCAAACAACCTATTCAGGTTCTGGAATGACCCCATCGTATTTCACTCATTACTCACTTTATCAGTCACCAGCTCTATTCTGCTCACTCATAGTACATATTATTTATTGTTCACATGCTATTTTTATATTTTTGCCTTTTGTTAAAAAATATTTGGATTCACAACAAAAAATATCACATCAGAAAAATTTAAAAAACATGAGCAGAGGGGGGGCGGAGCCTGATGTCCAGCGGGTAAGACGCTTCGCGCTGAAGCTCCCGAGAGGCCTACTTAGAATCCTGACTTAATACCTATACAAACTTACTATTTTGCTCCGGGCTGACCGGGGTGCCTCGGGGGGGATGGCGGCCCATAAACCAGCGCGCTTGGACTTCGGGTCTCCTTCTTCTTCTCATGGAAAACGCTCCAAAACAGAGGTGTCCTCCCCACAGAAGATGGTTCCATTTCGGGAAAACCCCGAAATGCACCTGGAGATTTTAGAGGAACTACGCGGCGTGAAGGAATTGGTGCAGTCCAATGGAGAAGCGCTTAGAGCCATGCGAGAAGACTTTGGAGTGCTCCAGGACCGACTTGAAAGTCTCTCATTACGGCAGGACAATATGGCGGGGGTCCTCGACTCGCACGCGGTGCGCTTGGGCACACTGGACAAGGCTGAGCGCCAGATACAGAATCTTCAAAAGGAGTTAGAAGATAGCAATAATCGAGCCCGTCGCAACAATGTGAGGCTCATTGGAATACCGGAGGGGGTGGAAGCGGGAGATATGAGAGGATTCCTGCTCAAAACTCTTCCCTCCTTGCTGAAGATCACCTTTCATAAAGAACTGGAAATCGATCGTGCACACCGTGTTCCTACCCACATGGCGCTCAACCGAACGACCCCCCGGCCTATTATCTTTCGCTTGCTACGATATCAACAAGTGGAACAACTTTTAAATGCTGCTCGGGCGAACCATCATTTGGAATTTGAAGGTCACAAAGTCTCCTTCTTCCCTGATTTGGCAAAGCCTACCGTTGACCGACGGAAGAAACTCCTTGCTTTTCGCCCTCGACTTCAACAGCTACAGGCTCGCTTTGGCCTGTTGTATCCCGCGAAGCTCCGAGTGACTCTCCACAACCAAACCAGGACATTCGAAGATCCTGATCTACTATCAACATTTTTAGACTCCAAAGAAGCAGAGCAGATGCGCTAATCCAACGACTTGGACTTTTATTTGCCGGCTCTGTCCGCCATTTTGAAGGGCCCGATGCGGCGGTCATAGTCAAGCACAGAGACTACCTGGACTTTCTTTCTATGACTTTTTTGTTTTTTGGTCTCCTATCCCTCCATGATGTGTGCCTCGGTCGGATTCGGAGCACGCACAGTCCTACAGGTTATGTGTTTTTTCAATTTCGGCCTTCTCTGGGGCTTCTCCCCGCAGACACATGGTCGCCAGTAATTTTTGGGGTTCTGCTTCTTCTCTACCGCGCTGCGGTTTTTCTTTTTTAATGTGGGGCGCTTCATTGTATTATCTAAGCTTATTTTCTTTTATGCCATATGTACAGCCAGATACAGTCAATATGAGGGACATTGTGAAATTATGTGCGCTATCATGCTCAGAATTTTTAACTTGTCTGAATGGCCTTATGTAAAATCTTATCACTCAACGTAAAGGGCATTAATAGTCCAATCAAAAGAAAGAAAATCCTTAGCTATCTTAGCCATGAGCATGCTGATTTAGCGTTTCTTCAGGAAACGCACTTAAACTCTGCTGAAACACTGAAACTCAATGTTAAGCCTTACATGGTGGCTGCCTATTCTCCCGCCGTTTCCAAACGGTGCGGGGTAGCCATTCTGGTTAAGAAATCTTTGCAAGCTACTGTAATTGATACTAGCGCTGACAAGGAGGGTAGATGGGCCCGAGTACATCTTAAGGTTGGAGATAGTGAATTTACATGTATTTGCATTTATGCCCCGAATGTGGACAACCCTGCTTACTATGCAAGTATTGCGCAGTTGGCACAGGCCTCTGCCAATACTCCATTAATACTTGGTGGTGATTTTAATCAAGTGTTAGACCCTCTGATAGATAGACAGCCGCCTAGAACGAGTAGTCCACCCAAGAGTCTTGCTACCCTTACAGCTCTGATGCAAGATCTTGCGCTGGTAGATATATGGAGGCTGCTTCACCCCTCCGACTTAGAGTTCACTTTCTTTTCTGCCCCCCATCACTCCCAATCTAGAATAGATTTCTTTCTCATTTCCAAAGCAATGATTCCTCAAGTAGACACGACTAGGACTCATCCTCTCCATATTTCAGATCATGCTGCCATATCTTTATCATTACATGTCACTGCGCGGGACGATTCTCCCCGAGCTTGGTTTTTTGATAGATCCTTACTGGGTCAAAAAGATTTTCAGGTTGATATAAAGGCCGCTATCCAAGATTATTTTCATTTTAACTCACCCCATGACACAGCGAGCTGGGCTTGGTGGGAGGGTTTTAAAGCATCTATCCGCGCAACTATAACTAGCTATCAAATTCGGCAGGGGAAACAAAGAAAGCAGCAATTACTGATTCTAGAGCAGCAGATACAAGCTGGGGAGCGTCTTCTCACGTCCCGTACTGACCCATGTATTTTACTCCGTTTACAACGCTTGCGTTTTCAATACAATCAGCTTTTGTACACTGCTGCTGTTAAAAATATTGAATCACAACAAGGGCTATATTATCGGGAAAATAATCGTGCTGGCAAATTATTAGCAAATGCCCTAAAAGGTCAAAAAGAAGCCAAGCGTGTTACCGCCCTCCGTAATACGTCGGGGGGGGGGGATTGGTCACTAAAGATACCGAAATCTTAGAACTCTTTCGTGATTTTTATACTCGGCTTTATCAATCTGAATGTGATTTTGAGCCAGATGTATTTGAACGCTTACTTTCAGGGGTACAAAGACCGACTCTATCTGACGAAGATAGAGTGGCCTTGGACACACCATTTACTGTCTCAGAAATTCATTCTGCTATCAAGAAATGTGCCTCAGGTCGAGCCGCAGGCCCAGACGGTCTCCCTGCTGAATTCTACAAAACCTTTCACGCTGACTTAGCTCCAGTTTTGAAACTTTATTTTTCTGCTCTGGCCGAGGAGGGTTCTCCTTCTGGGTCCTTTTCAATGGCAAATGTAGTAGTTTTTGAGAAAGAGGGGAGAGACCCGCAACTAACAGCTAATTATCGTCCAATTTCCCTCCTAAACGCGGACTATAAAATATTTGCCACCATTCTCTCTACCCGGCTCTCTGATAGGATGCCTACCTTAATACACCCAGATCAATGCGGTTTCATTCCTGGTAGATCAACTGCTGACAATGCTCGGACTCTATGCCATGTACTGACTACCGCAGTTAATCTTGATCGCCCATTTGTTGGTCTCTCACTTGATGCTGAGAAGGCCTTTGATCGCTTAGAGTGGCCCTTCCTGTTTGCAGTCCTCCGCTGGTACGGATTCGGGGAAGGTTTTCTCCGTTGTCTTCGCACCATGTACGCACAGCCTACAGCCAGTATATGTGCCAATGCTTTAAAGTCTCAGCCTTTTCCCCTTCAACGCGGCACTCGCCAGGGATGCCCACTGTCTCCACTTCTCTTCGATCTTGCACTCGAACCCTTGGCTTTACTAATCCGGCAATCGGAGGAGATTCATGGAGTCCCCTTCACCCATAGGGAAATCAAAATTTCAGCGTATGCTGATGACCTTATGCTTTTTGTCTCTATAGACTCAGTACCGGCTGTCCTAGAGCAAATTGGTAAATACTCACAACTGTCCGGTTATAAGATAAATTGGACCAAGTCGGTAGCCTTTCCATTAAATCCTTTGCTTCACCAGGCAGATATGCAACCCTTCCCCTTTTTATGGCAACCTCGCATGGTCAAATACCTTGGGGTTCACTATTGTTCTCCTTTGGAAGACACTATCTCCTTCAATGCCAAAGACTTAACCTCTAAAGTCCGGGCGCTTACTCACCGCTGGACTCCTTTAACACTTACCTGGTGGGGTCGATTAGAAACCATAAAAATGATGATTGTTCCGAAAGTGAATTATATCTTAGAAATGTTGCCCTGTCTCTTACCTCGACGTATCTATAAAGATATAGAGGGCCTTCTGACTAGATACTTGTGGCGAAACAAGACACCTAGGATAGCGAAACATAAGCTGCAAGCAGATAAGGAAAATGGGGGTGTCAGATTCCCTGATTTCCTGAAGTATCATCAATCTTTTCTTCTCAAACAAGGCGCTCGTTGGCTGGAAGATCCAGTACCGAGTAGACCTGTGTGGCTAGACATAGAAGAGGACCTTTGCAAACCGATTCCTCTTACTTTTCTCCCTGGTATGACTCTCCCATCAGACTCCCACTTTCCACCAATGCTTTTAGACACCTTAGGTGCCTTTAATAATCTTATGCAATCTTTAGACTCCCGACTCTGTCCGTTAGACAAGCTCCCACTTTGGTACAATACTCGATTTTGAATACAAAATAAGCCGATGGCGTGGAGCCCCTGGTACACTAGGGGCATTTGGATTCCTAGTCAGTTGTTCCATGAAGGTCGCTGGAAAACTTTTAGTGAATTGCAAATTGAATTTGGTCTCCCAGCGAAACACTACTTTCAGTTGGTGCAACTTCAGCATTGCCTTCGGAGTGCTAAGGTGCTCCCGCCATCGGCCTCCCCTACACAAGGTTGGTTGGAGACTATCCGATCTATCGGTAATTCACCGGGTGTAGCATCCAATTTTTACAAAACCTTATGTAATGCTATAACTAGAGATACCCCTATAGCGCAGAAAGCATGGGAGAGAGAATTGCATGTGACTTTGACCCCGGAGCAATGGAGCCTTGTCTGGAGTAGCGTGACACGGGTCTCCCGATCCGCCTCACTCACTCAGACACTCTTCTTTCTAGCCCACCGGTGTTTTTACACTCCTGACAGATTAGCCAAATGGAACACTACTCAGGGCAATAGCTGTTGGACATGTCATGCGGCCATTGGTTCACTACCTCATGTTATGTATGAATGTCCCGCCCTACAGTATTACTGGCGTCGGGTCTGGGGTCGTATCCAGTCTATTTTGCACTTTCAAGAGCCCCTTTCTTGGAGGATAGTGGGACTTCGCTCAGCTGCGGGGATCCCCTCTCTTCCAAAAACGGCTTACTTCCTTTTGGACTTTATGCTTGGCATTGCTATTTCCCTAATCACGAAATACTGGAAAAATAGCTCTCATCTGAGCCCCAATGAATGGTGGAATCATGTCTGTCTCTACAGTAAATATGAACAAATACCTCGTATGTTTGCTTCCCCCATTCAGACTCCTCATCATCGGTCTAAATGGAAGATGCTCAATGACTATGTACATTCTGCTCAATGCTCTCATCTGACTGTCTAAATTTGTATATATCTTTGTCCCATGATTATTCTTTTGATTGTTTTGATGTTTAATCACTGTTGTTTGGAAGCGTTCACATGCTGACATAATCAGCTAGAGAAGAAGCGTGGGGGTGGGGGGTAATTGGGTTTACTTTTCTTTATTGTATACTTGTTTTGCCTCCTTTGGTGTGTTGTTTCTTTTGTTTGCTGCAAAATGAAAATAAAAGTTTAAAAAAAAAAAAAAAAAAAAAAAAACATGAGCAGATGCATTCTTAAATATGCATCAAAACTGTATCAAAACTTTCCCAATGTTAAGTGAAAATAACGTTACTTAGCACTGCTCCATTTCAAAAATACCGCTTCCTTATTAATATAAACAAAAGGAAATAAAATAAGAAAAAGTAGCGCTACTTAGCTCATTCATAAAGTGTTTGCCCACATCCATTCCCCTAGATGTATTCTTGTCTTCAGCTGTAGTGTTGTCTGTCTTGACTAGATTGTAAGCTTTGATGAGCAGGGACCGTCTTTTACGTGTGTCTGTACAGCGCTGCATATGCTTTGTAGCGCTATACAAATGATTGGTAGCTGTAGTAGTAATAACAAGCACTGTGCTGCAAAAAGTGTTCTCGATGGTCAGAAAATGCCAACTTTTTCTCCTGACTTGCTTGCAGGTTTTGTATCTACTGCTTCAAGGGCTAGGCTTTTCTACTAATAAAACATAGTTACGAAACAAAAAGCATCATATATTTCTTTGCAAAACAATATCCATTCAAAAAAGTGTCATTCACTATAAAATATATGTACTTCTTAGTGGCAAACACATTCTCCATCTTCAGGAACAAAGAGAATCAGCACGGAAATCCTCTTTGCTAAGTCCCAATTTAAATAGCTCCAGCCACCCATCAGCCAGCCCGATGATGTATGCAGCAGACCACTTACAATGTATCAGATGAGAGTATACCATTCAACAATGCCATCTAAACCCTGTGTTTTTTCTGTGTGTAAGTGGAGGATCTCTACGTGTCAGCAGCACAGCATGAATCTTTTGACAGAAGCAGCATAAACTGTTCAAGCTTCTGCGTTAATTTTTAAAATTCTTAGGAAAAACACTCTTAAATCTATTTTATGTTCTTTCAGGTTCTTTTTCTGAAGGTTTCAGTTCCTCTGAGAGACAATATCCAACACAGCTGTCTTCAGAAAATAGTGCCAGCATTGAACAAAATCTCTCTCTTTTCTTTTCTATAAAACTACAGTTAAATTCCCAACAAATTTTTTCTGAGGGATTCTCGGAGAAATATTTCCTTTATCCTCACTGCAAGGAGTTTTACTCAGAAGTTTCAAATTTTCTCCTAGTTCTCATTTCAGTTATTTTAAAATTCTCTTTGGTCCAAAAATCAGAATCAATTCTTTGGACCAATTTTAAAATCCTTTTCTCCTCAAAGGAGAGATTTATTCTTCTTCAGAACTAGGATAAAGTCTCCCTCAGACATTCACAGCTAGCTCTGTCACACTTTTAAACCAAAGACCTAGAACTTTCTTTTCTCCAGACCAGACTAGATTTAAATTTAAAGTCTAGGGGTGATGGACCTGACCGTGGAACAGAATTCAGGTCCATCCACATGACAGGGGATCCTCATTTCCAAACAAAAAAAAGCAGATTTCTGATTTTTTTCAGGTGGGGCGTAGTTGAAAGGCAGAAAAGTTGAAGAAGGTGGTATAACAGGCTTAGGTTTAATGAAAGGAATTGGTAGAAAATTTGTTAGAAGTCCAAAATAATAAAAACAATGGGGTCAATATTCAGAAGCGCTTATGTGGCTTGCAAGAACTTCAAACCACTTAAACCCCAGCAAACATGATACGAGTAGTCAGTGACCCTAAGTAGACAGTGTCACTGGATATCCCCACAGACCACCTCAGTACAGTCCAGGAAGTGACGAGGTGGCCTGTGACCAGGGCTGGGGCTGTCCCTCTGCTAATCTAGTTAGCAGCAACATTTAGTCCAATAACCAGATAGGTAAGTGCATAAAATTAGGACAGGTCAAGGGCTGTCCTATCTTTATGTGGCTTTTTCTCTCTGCTTAGTGGCTGATTGTCATCGCTAAAGGGATTATTTTGTGCCATGAATAGTGGGGATGGATGGCCCAATGGGACATCCATCCCCGCTATTCGTGCCGTCACCCGACCATGACTAACTTCCCCGCCAGTTGTGCGGGGAAGTTAGACAGGGGCGGGGAGGGGTGGCCCAGGTATGGAGTCTGGGAAATTGCTGGCCCTGGACATATAGAGCCGATTCTAATATCGGCCCTGTACGTCCAGGGCCAGCGACATGTGCGGGGAAGTTATTCTACCTCGGAGGTGGAATAACTTCCCTGGACGTGTCATTTTTCAAATGCCGGGCACAGATGGGGCAGGGGGGCCGGAGGACATTGCCCACAGCCCAACCCTGGCTGTAGGAGGCCATATTGGGGGTCGGGTTATGGGGAATTAGCTTTAATTTCCAGTGGCCGGCATTGTGACTCTTCAATGGAGCCGCAGTGCCATGGCAGCATGATGCCATGGTGCTGCGACTCCATTGAAAAGCCTTGACTGAGTTAGCCAGGGACAGACTTGCACATGCAGGCTGGACTGAATCGCAGTCCCGGCCTGCATGTGCAGGACTGTTCACAATTCTGATCCCGCGGGGCTAGATGTGCCCTTTGGGATCAGGCTCGCCATCCCCTCTGTACATCCGGTTCAGACTGGACATACAGAGAGGATCAACATCTGGGATGGAATTTGGCTCTAAGTGAATAGCAAAAGAACTGAGTGCTGAAACCAGATATTCAGTGCCGGATGCCAGATAGGCTCCAGTGCTAAATATCCAGTTTCATATTTGCCCTTGGCAGTCAGGCATTTCAGCAATGTTGACTGCCACAGGCTGAATATTGACCCCAATAACTACAATGGTATGCTTTTAGAGTGTTCATAGGTTTGAGATTTGCATACTTTGACAACTGGAGGTCATAGCAACAAACTGTTGACACAATAGGCTCAAAAAACAAAATAATTGCTCAAAATGGAATAAATTGTGGGGTCAATACTTAAACTTGTGCCCACTGCATATATAGAAATGATTGCCTTGCCTGCTCATTTTTACACCTGATATTCAGAGCCTTGTCCATTTAGCTAATATTGATACATACACAGTCCTTAGCTTACATAGAAAGCAGTCATAACTATAACCATATAATTTATCTGTACAGTCCCCTAATCTGATAAATTTATCTGGGTACTGTCTGAATTTCACTATTTGCATAGATGTAGTAGGACTCATTCCCTTAACACCCATGACTCCTTCTATGTCTAAATGGAAAGATTTTGGCCTGATATTGAATTGTCCATCCAACATTTATCTCATCTGGCATTGGCTTGAATAAAAAGCACTTGTGTGTTTATCATCCTATGCTGACCATAGAAGGAGCCCTTTTAGTAAAGTGAGCTGTGGCTATGCACCTAATATGCCTTTAGCACAAGCATTACTTGCAAAGCCACTGCTTTACCTGTCGATAGTGTGGGCAGCATTTCCCCGATATGTTATGCATGGCACCGTTTAATCACGCTGGTCACCAATATCACGGGTCCAGTTCACTTTACCTGTTGAGATGGAGGTAATTGCATTCATTATCTGCAAGATATGCCATTAGGCTGCGGCATAGACCCTGTGCGGATGGCATGGCGCTCACCATGCCCACTCTCCACCCCAACCCACCCATTTCCCACTCTAACACATGTAGCGCAGTTAGTGTGGGATTGGCATGTGCTGTCATGGCCACATGCTAACAGCACGGGCCACAGTGCATGGTTATTGCTCACCAAAACCCTAAATGATTTTGAATATTAACTTGTGTATGCTGTATAATAATAGAAATGTAAATTGTAACCAGTAATAAAAATAGCACAGACCTGTTACATGAATTATATATTGTAACTTTAATAGAGCTGAGCTGAAGTTGATTTTTGCAACTGATACCAGAAAAAATGTTTCTCTTACCACACTTGATTTGTATGCACTGCAGCTAATACTGAAAAAGTATAATACATATATATACATTCTTATCTTTTTCATGTGAGGCAAATTCTACCTTTTCTGCATTTCAATGAAAAAAACCGTATTGTATAAATAAATTATTTTCATTAAATGGCATATGAAAACTTCAATGACTACTTTGAATATTGCCTTAAAGCTTTTAACGCATATGGAGAACATCTTCTTTGGGACATGTGTATAACTTCTAGCAAAACCACCCAGTTTCCATATTCCATGAATGACAGATTGCAATCTGAAGCAAATTCTCTACACTTCCTTTCACAAATCTCCATCTTTCTTAGTAAGGACTAATTATGTCAGAGCTGTAAGGCTCTAACTGCCAAATGGTCTCACAGTTAGCAACAGACTGAAAATGAAAAACAGACCACAAAACCTCAGGGACATACCCGGCCTCCTTTGCAGGCCGAGTTTGTTTCCAGAGTATTACAACAATTAAAGAAACTGAGCTTTGAAGGTCATTCTGTAGAAGGCAAACTAAAAAACACAACTTTCAGATCCAGGTCAATCTGCAACATTCCCAATAACAAAGAGAGAAACAGAGATGAATAGGAAAAGAAAAAGGTTAGACGTTGGGTACTTATGTCTTGTAAGCCATTAGCTTTCACGAAAATTCTAAAGGGTTTGTGGAGACAGCTCATTTACCCATGAGTTATGAGCGACCTTTTCTACTTTAAGAGCCCCAAAGCCAAGCAAGTGCATAAGCGGAATATGAAAATGTTTTGATAACAAATATTATATATTCTCAGTAACTTCATCTGATACTCTGCTATATAAAGAATTGTAGCAAAGCAGTATATTAATTACTTAGAGGACAATTTTCAAAGGCATTTATGCATTTAGGTACATGCTTATTAAAATATACAAAGGGTTTGCGCATGATCTACTGCATGCTAATCATGCTGCATGTTTACCGTGCTGCAGCGTGGTATAAAAGAATCACACACTAATCTCTTAGTGCACAATGGGGTGGTGACTGGGTGGGCTAGGGTTGCCGTGTGGGCATCGATGGCACAGCACAGTTAGCATGGGCATCATTGACACGTGCTAACCATGAATTTTGCTGTTTGCACATACCACCTCTTGAATGGGTAGCGATAAGTTTAGTCATGTTAAGTGTGCTTGCAGTTTAGCCCTTTGAGTTGCATCTCCATGTAGTAACTGCAAGGGGACATAGTGGGCATGCCACCCACAGTCAGCGAGGTTCTACTTTACCTCTCGCATTGTCATTTAGAACTTAATGCATGCTACAGTAGCACATTTAAGTAAGCATGCCCTGTAAAGCAGGGTTTTATCTATGAAGTGAGGTTTCGGGAAATTGCTTGCTACATACACAAGTACAGTTATGTGTAAATCAACATGTGCATAATTTAACAGAGCAACATTCCTGGAGGATAGGCTGGGGAGAGAGTAAACTTGTGTGCATAAGCTTATAGTTGAGAGAAAGTACACATAGAAAAACATTCACATAAATAGCAGATACAAATCTGTTCAAGTACTTTTCCCAAGTAAATATTCAAAGGAATAATTTCCCTTTTGAAAACAGATTAAAGGTCTGCAATCAAAGAGAACTCACAGACTTTCTACATTTGCATATTGTTTGAGAGATGTCCCTTTGAAGTACATGTAAAAAGGACATTTAGGGGGTGGTAGGAATGTGGAAGAGGAAAGCTGTACAATTCTGTCTCAATTTCAGATGGATATGCACAGTTTCTCTAAAATCTACACATCTCTGCTTCCTAAAATAGATGATAAAAATTAAAAAACACATGGCAGAGAGTTGCACATGCACATGATGGAAAATGGAGTGCTGTACACAGGCATAATTCTGGCAGGCAGCAGTGGCTGCAATGACATGTATATGTGTGCAAAGGTCAGGATGGATGGACATCCTCATCAAAAATGCTGGATGGAAGTAGGAGATAACTTGGGATCTGCCAATTTTGATGCATAGGGAAGTAGGAGGTAACTAGGGATCTGCCAATTTTGATGCATTGCACATCTGAAACACCCATTCATGCATCACAGAACCATGTATGCCCGCATGCCCCACTGCATGGAGAAGATACCTTTGTTTCCTGTCCCTGTGTGTCCTTATGCACAATACCAGAGGAGCACAATGGCAGCCATTTTCCAGCCCAACTTTGCAAAATACAAGCTGTGCCTTTGAGTCAATGCTGATGCCTGGTGACCCTGGGTTTTCTTGGCTGATGCCTGGTGACCCTGGGTTTTCTTGGCAGTGTGACTGGAAGTAGATTGCCAGACCTTTCTTCTAAGAGAATGGAGGGTTAAGCAACTTGTCCAAGGCCACACAGAGTGCTAGTGGGAACTGAACCCTGGTTGCTTGCTTAATAAGCCAGTGTGCTAACCACTAGGCTACTCCTCCATGCCTATGTACCTGAACACAAGTGCTCTGTAGGGTGCTTCCGGCCAATGAAGGGTATTTCTACCCACCCTGGACAGTGCAGATCACCCTGTTCTACAGCAAGAAAAGTTTGAGAGAGGATCCACATGGCCCTAGCTAGATGAGCCTACCTCTGCATACCTATAGATACATTTCGCAGGGGGACACCTAGCTATTGGTCAACACCCAGTGTGTAGGCAGTGATGTATGGTAGTCAAAGCTGGCCCAAACATTAGTCAAAACTAGTAGTCACTTAAGGCATCATCCTCTGAGGTCAGCAAAGAACAGCAGCAGTCAAAACAATGCTATAGATCAGGATAGCCACATACATTCAGACATCCAGAAGCACATTCTGAACCCAACAGAAAGTGGGCACACACATACAAGCAAAGCAAACATGGCAATGGAAAAGTAATATGTGCTATAATGTCCCTATATAAGATGGGAGTTGGAGAGCAGTGCCCCAATGACCACAATCATTAAGTTTACCAAAACATTCACAGGGGATGGTATGTAAGGCAGAGGGCTTGCCCAGGGCACCCAATCCCTTAGTCCCAGATATGAGGGCACTTCCATGAACACATTTGCCTGCCTGCCTACCAAAGAGCAGTCTTCTCCCCAACAGCCTCACACATACTGTACATACACACACACATACTGATGGCTTGACCCATGCCTTAGTAGGATCTGCCAACTAGTGAGGAAGACCAGCTGGAGCGGGAAAACAGTTGGCAAGGGCACAAGGATGCACAGGTAGCGGCATATGGAGTTGTGTTCAATTGCCATGAGCCATAGGCATAGAGTGGCAAGGCCATGCCTGCAGGCATGCATATGGCCTGGCAAGATCTCATCACCCAGTTCTGGGCACTTGCTGGTTACAATTATCACATAGACACAGGTAGTGTGGGCACACAGAGCCACACCAGAATGAACCCATCCTTACCATGCCTGAATAGCACACAACCACTGATCACTGCAAACAACCAGGCACAAAGGTTGTGCTAGGCACCAGGACATCTCAAGATGTGCCATCCAGTTGATAGCATGACACCCCTAATGACCAAGAAGGAGGATGAACCAGTGAAATGAATGGACTTCAAAGCATGTGCTCTCCACTTATCCCCTATAGACACTTCTGCTTATTCCAAGATATAGTCATTGGAGATGTGTTTCAGGACTATGCAGAGGATCTGACCCCAATTGCTGGAGCACCTATGCCAGGAACAGCACAGCAGCAGCAGCAGAAAAGTAAAGTACATGGACATGGTACCATATTACAAATGGAGTGGCATCAGGAGAGGTCCATTAGCAAGGAACTGGGACATCCCAGGATGGAATACAGGGACAGAGAGAAGCAATGTAGGGGAACTAGCCAGATCAGTGTACACAGATGTGATGGATGGTAACGTCAGAAAAAGGACTATCCATATGCCACTGTCTGTAACCAGCCACATGTGTAGGTCCTACTGATTGTAGGAGCTGAAATGCTCCATGGATGTAGTATGTATTGACTCCCCAGACACACAGGTATCTGATATCTTGAGGGAGCAAGGCAAAGGTGGCCTCCCTACCCAGGGCATCCAGTGTATTGAGTTCTCTTAACATGCAATGGGCAAATATCGAAAAATAAGACAGCAGAACATCAAAATGATGACTGGAAGTGTATTGGAAAGGATAGTATCACTCAGTTATTGATGCAGATTAAACATAACAACATGCTAATGATTCAACCTACAGGTCCCAAACAACATCTCCCCTCCCCACATAGTGCCAAAGAGCAGAAGAGCAGCATCACTGCAAGCTATACATGTTCATGTCAGAGTCAGAAAGGACATACGCAGCAGCACTGAGGATTACCTCAGGAGTCTGCCCTATAGGCACTATTGTTCAATATTTACTTGGAGCCGATTTGCAAGATATTCCAAGCACACAGAGTATAATAACGGATCTATGCAGATGTCATTATGTTGTTCACCCCTTTTGATACAAGGAAACACAATTTTGAACAGATCACAAACTCCTGTAACCTCAGCATAAACCTTAATAAGATGGAGGTCCTCTTTGTCACTAGAGTTAAGGACTTATTAGAGGTGCATACCTTGAAGTCAAACATGAAGTTAGATATCTAGGAGTGATCCTAGATCAGAATCTTAAGCTATCTAAACACATTACTTCAATAACCCAGACAATATACAATAAAATCAGGATTACCCAACACCTGAGACCACTATTCTCGGCTCATGACTTCCGCTCGGTTCTACAGGTATTGATCAGCCCCCACTTTGAGTACTGCAACAGCATACTAGAAGGCTTGCCAACACAAACACTAAATCAACTACAATTAGTACAAAATACTCTTTCAAAAACCATAAACAAGGTGGTCAAAGCCAAACATATCACACCAATCCTCTTCCAACTGCACTGGCTACCTGTAACATGTAGAATTATATACAAATTCTTAGTAACCACATTCAAGATCCTACATGACCTATCCCCAGCACATCTAATCTCCTTAATAATTATCCTTCCTGAAACAAGGCAAAGAAGAGGTAGTACCCACAACTCTCTGATATTTCCTATAGACTTTAGGAAAACAAGCCAAACAACGAGCAATAGAGCTTTCACTTTCTATGCTCCAATCCATTGGAACACGCTACCTCAAAGGCTAAGAAACATAAATGACCTACTCACCTTCCGTAAAAGAATTAAAACACACCTATTCATGGAATATTATCAGAACAAAATAGAAGGTCAGAATATCTTCCCCACATAACTCATAATCAATCCACCTAATCCTTCATTAATACATGAAAACAGCCGTCGAGAACAGCAGCAATCTTTTGGTAGGATACTGTGTCACCGAGAGAGTTAAATGCACAAGTTGAATGGCATTGGTTCCACTGAGTGTAGTAGTATTTAAAGGTCTTATGTAGTGTGCGTGCATTGGCGTTTTGTGGAGATTTGCACTAGTGATAGTTTGAGCGATGCTAAAGGTTGGTGGTTAATTTTATGAGATGTCACATAGAGCATAGTGTTTTATAAGTTTATGGTATTATTTGGTTTGGTTGTTTAGATTTTCCTGAAGAAGCAGTTTGGCAAAACTATGGTCCATAGTTGAATGTGGAGTAGAAGAATTTGGGTGGTGCAGACCACTAGTGTGAACCAGCGTGATAGCGGTACATGCTGTGTAATTTGCGTGGTGCAATTCTCTGGTGTTTTTTTTAATGCAACTATGCTACCCATATAGATATAAAGATATGATCTACCTTTTTGGATACAGGATCTACGTTCATGGAATTTGAATACATTCTGAATATACTCTTCAAGTGCTGTAAAGTTTTGAACAGTATTTTAACTAAGTTGATGGAAAATATCAGGACTATATATGTTTTTGTATGAATATAATGAGGGTTGAACATGGTGTGAAGATCATATGGAAATCGTATGAAGATTATATTATATGAAACCTTATTTATAACATCTGTGAAGGAGTATAATTATTAAATCAAAACTAATGAATTTGTGGTTTAGGTCTCTAAAGTTTTGAACCTTTACAGTCCCTTTGATGATAGTAGATAAATTAAAGTTGAATATCTGTCTGAAAGGCCGGAGCTGCCCAAGACACAGATAAGACTAAGCTTTCTCCTTTCTATCTCTGCTGGGTTTTTTATTGCAAATATAGAATATTAACTGTGGGTTAAACCTTAGGTACTGGGAAAATTGCTAATTGCTGGTCCTACATTACGTTTGGGGATAGTCAAACTGCTTGATTTCTTTGTGAAGCCCTAACAGTTTCCTGAATGTGCCCTTGAGGTAGGCTATGGCCTAGCATGGCCTGCTACTATGAAAGGCCTGTAAGTTAGGCCTGGATCCTAACTCCCATTATAGCTAGAAAAGAACCAAAAATCTGTGAAAAATAAGAAAGCTGTTTTAAAATGCTTAATAAGAAGTTTTCATGAATTCATATGTCTTCTATTATTCTCTTGTGTGAGTGTGGTAGGCGAAGGCCTATGATCCATGGTGTCTGAAATAAGCAGACAGGCCTAAATAGCTTGACCTGTAAATGAAGCCTGTGGAGAGGCCCATAGGAATTGCACATTCCCCAGAATGCTGCTACTATAGAACTGAAACTTAACAAAGCACAATCAGCTTAGCTGAGCAGAATCGAAACTCAGAAAAATATAGAAAAATAAGTTTAATTGCTATTGATAAGAGAGCACAGCTTCTATGAAATTAAGTAACTCTGCTGAAAGAAAGGTTACAGTGCCCTGCTTTCCCACATATTCTAACTAGTTAAATGGCCTTGGAAGAGAAAAGTATCTAAGTTGGTGAACTGACCATTGTAATTGGGACTATAAGGGGGGTAAGCAGGTGCTAAGCCCAGTCAAAGGACATCATTGGATAGCCATATCGGTACCGTGACCAATAGAAGGTGTACGGGGGGTTACCGGGACCAATGAAATGTTTGCCTATGTCTAGAATGGAGAAGAAGTCTATAAAAGTTGTTGTTTTGCTAGAAACCATTGCTCAGCCATTTTGAATTTGATTCTGCTTGAGACTTGTGCACAAATAAATGATTTGGACCTTTTGAACAGACTCCTGGTATCATTGGTTTGTCTGCGCTCTGCTGCTACATGAGAAAGAACAGAAATGTTGCAGTATATGCATTCCAGAAGCCGAAGTTAACCTTGAAGTAGAAAAGTAACAAGATTCAGAACTGTACCATTGTTCAAGCAATCCTAAAGGAGGGGACCGGTTGCTAGGCTCCGGAGGGATTTCTAATTGGACAAATGAAGGGAATGTATAACCAATGAAATGTTTGCATGTATCGAGTTGGAGCCAATAGAAAGTTCTCATGTATCAAACTGGAAAAGAGGTATAAATGGTTATGTCTCTGTATAAACCTTTGCTCAGTACCTTTTGAAGCTTTGACTGACTGGGCCTTGTGCACAATAAACTGACTTGGACCCTGTCAATCGACTCCTGGACTTATTCATTGATTGCACTTTGCTACAGCATATTCTTGGTGCGTTGGCTGGGAAGTGCGAGTGGTAAATGGTATTCAAGTGAATAATCCATGTAATTCGCCTTGAGGTTTGGCCCGGTTGGAACCGTGTCTGTCCGACCGCGGGGGAGACCTCAGGCGTAGCCGGCACCTTTGTGCCGGAGAGGGTTACGCCTGCCTCGGTGGGCTATCAGGTCCAGCTGGCCAACACCTCCGACCCGGGGGAGTCCAGGTTCCAACTCAGAAGCTGGTGTGGTTTTGGGGACCGGATCCGGTGAGTAGACATTTTCGTGATTTGATAGTCAGAGAGAACAGCCTGGGACAGCGTCTTGCATGCGCAAGACTGATTTGGTATATATGGTATAGACTAATTGAGAAATCTCGCTTGAGTATACGCGAAACAAGGGAGTCTGATCACCTCCCATAAGGGCGGTCCTAGTAAGCTCCGCGTAAGGAAAGCGGAAGCTGAAGCCATCGACCCTTCTTGTTTGGAATAGTCAGTTAGTCAGAAAACCTGGGCACTTGAAATATTGAAATATGATAACTTGTTGAAATATGCTTGCGTGTGTGAGTGAGAAGTCTTGAAATACAGACCGAGCGAGAGCGGACTCCTAAGTAGCGCAGTTCCTGGCTGGGCGACCGCGCCCAGGTCGCAAACAGGAGGAAGCGAGTGGTGTTTGTCCCCCCCAACGTTCTGTGGGCTGTACAGACCCCTTACCTGCAGCCATACTACCTATCCTTATTGTTCGTTGTCTTGTACGTCATTACGTGTACGTAGGGACATAGGGTACGTAACATACGCAGGTACGTTGAGTACGTAGGTAGCAGTGTAGGTAGGTACGTTTACAAAATGGGAGGGACGGAGTCCACGCACACTCTGTTGGCATGTATGATCAAGAATTTCCATAAAGGATTTTCAGGCGATTATGGTATAAAAATGACTCCATCCAGATTAAAAATGTTATGTGAAAGGGAGTGGCCCGCATTAGCTGCTTCATGGCCCCGAGGGGGCACCTTTGATTTTGAGACAGTTTTACGAATTCATCAGCTCATACTGAAAGCATATCCTGACCAGTTCCCCTATATAGATTCCTGGTTAAGTATATGTGAACAGCAGCCATCATGGATGAAGCGCTGTTATGAGGAGCACTGTAAAATATTTGTAGCTACTACTAGGGGAACCAAAAAGGCTAAGGAAGCGAAGCCTCCTGCGCATTTGGACCCAGAGTCCTCAGATATTTTGGATAGTTTACCCCGGCACTGCATTCGGACCCAGAGTCCTCAGATATTTTGGATAGTTTACCCCAGCACCCTCTCACTTGGTTTGCAGCTTGTCGTGCTGTGAGGGCTTGCGTGCATCAGTGATGCTGAGAGCTAAGCTATCGGTAGTTTAACTACTGGCAGGGTCTCCCAAGATGGACAGGTCTCAGCAGAGGTGCCAGACCAAGACAAACCACCCATCTGGGCAGCAGCAGAATGGGACAGTGTTGACGGCGGAGGATCACATTTTTGTGACAACGGCAACAACACCAAACTTAAACTGTGCGAAGAAAGGCCCAGCAATCTACTTCCGTATCTTGGCATGAAAACCCAATGGATAGTTACAACAAAACAAATTGTGCTATGGTGCTGAAAGATGAGACCCCCGGGTCGGAAGGCACTGAACTAGCTACTGGGGAAGAGCTGAAGACTTTTCAGAGTAAAGCCAGCATTTATGATGTGGTTGGATCAAAGCCCTCGGGAAGTCTGACTGCTGATGTAGCTGCGCATGAAATGAGAGTCAGAAGCGGTAAAGATGTCTTACACATTGGAACATGGAACATACGAAGCATGAACCAAGGGAAGTTGGAGGTGGTCAAGAATGAAATGGAACGTGTACAACTTGATCTGTTGGGTGTCAGCGAACTGAAATGGACTGGCATGGGGCACTTTGCATCAGATGAGCACATGGTCTACTATGCTGAAAATGAAAGACAAAGAAGAAATGGTGTTGCATTTATAATAGAGAAGAAACTTGCAAGAACTGTAATGAAATACAATGCAGTCAGTGAACGCTTAATCTCTATTCGTCTACGAGGATTGCCTATCAACACAACTATAATTCAAGTATATGCCCCAACAACAGCTGCAGAAGAGAATGAAATTGAAGAGTTCTATGAACAAGTACAAGCTGAAATTGACAGAACATGCAAACAGGATATCCTGATAGTCATGGGTGACTGGAACACAAACATTGGCAACAAAGAAGAAGGCAAAGTAGTTGGAAAATATGGACTTGGCAACAGAAATGAAGCTGTAGAAAGACTGATAGAATTCTGCAAGACCAATGATCTATTCATCTCAAACACCTTCTTCCAGCAGCACAAGCAGCGACTGTACACATGGACTTCACCCAATGGATTGTATAAAAATCAAATTGACTACATCTTGTCAGACGGCTGCCTAGGGTGAGAACTTACACAATCTTGACGATGCATATATTCATATGATTCTTGCAAGGTATTGTGGGTATTGTAGTTCATTCACTCCCAAACACAGCTGATGACAATAATTTGAGTTGTGAAACCAAGTGGTAAGATCAATAAATACTTCTTTTATTGATGGGGTTTAATTCACCCAGCACATGTATGCTTGATAGCACTATAAATGAGGTTACTTGCTTGCAGTGTTTAAAAATGGATAACAAAAAGTCACAAAGTAAACCAGAAACAACCTTCAGCTTGTCAGGCAATTAGCTAATGTTTTCTTAGCAAATAATTACCAAATACAAAGGCACAAAGAAAAGAATAAACTTTGCTGGTTAGGTTAACTTCTGCTTATTTTCCACGCCGATCTCAGCAGTGATTCTCCCTTGCTCACACACACAATCAGGTGCAGCCCTAATTACTATCAATGGACCAGCTGAAAGCCTTTAGCTGGCTGGCTGCTACTGTGTGAGCCCAAATCCTGCTTTAAGAGCTGTTTGCAGTGGAAATAAAGAACAAAGTTAGGTTTCTTTGTGATGGCTGATGTGTTTGCTCATAGAAAACTAGCAATAGCATTTAGATAAAGAACAGTCCATGTAAATAGTTTCATCTGCTGTATTTCCCCATGCATCAACTATCATTGGGTCAATATCATACATTGGCACAGATGAGTCTTTCATTAAGGCACTATCATGAGAATGCTTATTCCCTTGCTGCCATTCTCTATTATAGATAGGGTCTGGATCAGTGTTCATACCTGAGCCTCTCCTGCTATCATTATTTCTCTCTGTATAGCCTGGCCAATATGTATTCCAATTCTGATGTCCAGCCTTCCAATCTTGATCCCTGGATGCTGGATCTTCTCTCACATACCTTCTGGCCTTGGTCTGAAAGTCCCTTCCACATGCAGTCTTCTCTCTTCCAGGTAGCCACTGGTGATTCCTATCTCTGCCACTCCATTCCTCTGGCTGAATCCAGTCCAATGGACTCTGCTGGCTTTTGGAATACCTCCCAGTATGAGTACTGCCTTGGAATCTCCCAGACCTTCCAATGGCCTTTCTTCTCTTCCTTCCAGAGAGTTTCCTTCTCTCTCTATCTGCTTGGCTTGGCTTCTGTTTCTCCAGGTGATACTGGTGCTTGTAGCCGTTGCTGTCTCTGTATCTCTTCCTCCCTCTGTAGCTGTTATCTGAAGAATAAGCTCTATTCTTATTCTTTCCTAATGTGTGCTGCTCCCTAACACAGCGCAGCTGTGTTGAATCAGGCCCTGCCCTTTGAGATGAGTGCTTAGGGATTACCTCATAGCTCTCTTGATTGCACACACATTCTCTCACTTCAGCCCCTCTCATGGCTGCCGGAAACCTGGTGCATTCTGGGACTGGTAGTCTTTTATGTGAAAACTCTGTTTTCTTGCTTCTACCAGAACTGACAGGTTGCTTGTTCAGAGTCACATCATCTTTTCTATAGCTCCTACCTGCGCTATGATAAGCTTCCTTATCACATACCCCCCTGCTTAAGTTATTACGGACTGGTTTTTACTGGTGAAACTTCTTCTCTACAGTCCGTAATACGGGAAAGTGCATCCGCATTCTTGTGTAACTTCCCGGCACGATGTTCAACCTGAAAATCAAACGCCTGTAAGGCCATGTACCAGCGTGTCAGCCTGGCATTGTGGTTCTTCATTTGCTGCAACCACTTAAGTGGGGCATGGTCCGTGACCAACTGGAACTTTCTCCCTGTAAGGTAAAACCTTAACGCCTCCACTGACCACTTGATAGCCAAACACTCTTTTTCTATCGTGGAATACTTTTGTTCAGCCAGTGACAACTTCCTGCTCAGGTACATCACAGGATGCTCCTCTCCATCATGGCACTGGGATAGGACTGCTCCTAGCCCTACATCCGATGCATCGGTTTGAACCAGAAAGGGTTTCTTGAAGTCTACTCCTTTCAGTACCGGTCATGTACACAATTTTTCTTTTAATACTGAAAACGCTTTTTCAGCTTCTGGTGTCCACTTTATCTGGTTTGGACAATTCTTTCGCAGCATATCCGTGAAAATGGCACTTTTCTCTGCGAATTGCGGTATAAACCGACGGTAGTATCCAATAAGTCCTAAGAAACATCTTAGTTGTTTCTTGGTTGTTGGAGGAGGAAAATTCCTGATGCTATCTATTTTGCTTAATAGAGGTTTAATTTTTCCTCTTCCCACTAGGTGGCCTAGGTATTTTACCTCCCTATTTGCAAAGGCACACTTCTTCGGGTTTAAAGTGATTCCCGCTTGCTTCATAGAGCACAAGACTGCCCTGATCCTCTTCAAATGCTCCGCCCAGGTGTTACTATGGATTATGACATCATCCATGTATGCAAAAGCATAACTTTGGTGGGGTCGAAGTACCTGATCCACTAACCTTTGGCAGGTAGCCGCTGCTCCATGCAGTCCGAAAGGCATCCTCTTGAACTGGGAAAGGCCAACGGGGGTGCTGAACGCAGTTTTCGGCTTCGACTCCCTGGTGAGCGGGATTTGCCAATATCCTTTTGTCATATCAAGGGTGGTTAAGTATTGAGCCTGTCCCAGCTGGTCTAGCAGCTCCTCAATTCTTGGCATTGGATATGCATCAAAAACTGATATGGCGTTTACCTGCCGGAAGTCAATACAAAATCTTAAGGATCCATCAGGCTTCGGCACCAGGACTATGGGGCTATTCCAGGGACTCTTTGACTCCTCTATTACCCCCATGTCCAACATCTCCTGGACTTGTGCCACTACCTCCTGTCTTTTGGCTTCAGGCAAGCGGTATGGCCTTTGATGAACCAATTTCCCAGGTGGAGTTATTATTTCATGGGCCACCAAATGGGTCTCCCCAGGTATGGGTGTCAACACATCTGGGAATTCCTTAAGCAACTTCCTAATTTCTTCCTGTTGTACCATTGTCAGGTCCTCACCTATTTGGGGCTCTGATTTTTCTTTACAATCAGATACCTGGGGTCCCAAATCTTCCTCTTCACTCACCTCCCTCTCTTGGGCACAGGTGGCAGCTAAGCTTTTAACCCCTTTGACATCAGTAGAACCAAAGCCTTTGGCTCCACGTTCAGAATTCTCTAGGGATGTGACCTCCTCCACAGGTGGAAAACCCAGCCTCTCACAAATCAATTGGGCAATTTTGTCTCCTGTCTTCACATGATACTCATTCTGTCCAAAGTTAAACAACAGAACTTTAATATTGCCCCTGTAATCGGGATCAATTACTCCCGCACCCACATCGATGAAATATTTAAGGGCTAATCCGGACCTTGGGGCTACTCTCCCATAACATCCAATTGGTATTTCCACTTGGAGACCGGTGTCAACCAGGGCTCTCCCTTGGCTAGGTACAATCACATTTTCTATGCTGCACAGGTCAAACCCAGCAGACTGAGGGGTTGCCCGCCTAGGAGCTTGGCCCTTCTCAGAGACCTTATGGTACTTTAGGACGAATATCTGCTTTGGGGTAGCTTGGTCTTCTGGACGCTTAACCATCTTTTTAGCTGGGGTCTGAGGACTTCCAAATAAAGGCCCGGGAGCTACTACCATTAAACCTTCTCCCTCCTTTTTTCCTAGTCCTTCCACTAGACCCTGCTTAAATCTTGGCCAGTCTCTTCCTAGAACCAAATCAAAGGGTAGCCTAGGCACCACTGCTAATAGGATTTCCTCTTGTTTCCCTAGGCACTTAACCTTTAGCCTATAGGTGGGATATGATGATGCAGCACCATGAATGCATCTGATGTGAACTTGGCTTTCAGGGGTTCTAGGCACAAATCTTTCTTGGGCCTCTATCCTCTTCCAAAGCCTTTTTGACATCATACTCTGGTCTGCCCCAGAGTCTAATAATGCATTTGTGGTAATTCCTTGCACATCAACCATCAAAAGAAATCCTTCCTTGGGCTGTTTTAAATCCAGACCCATTAAACTAGTGTGTGTCTGGCATCTCTTCTCTAAGTGTCCCACTTTTCCACACTTGAAACATTTCCTTCTATTCCACTGTGTCATCTGGTTTGATACAGTACATTCATTTTCAGAAACATTCTTAATTATTCCTTTTTCTGATACAGCACATCTAGCCTCAGCATCCATCTTTAGAGGGCCACCCATTCTATGGCAAGCCTGCGTGGCTTCCAAGAATCTCTCTGCTAGCATGGTTGCCTCTCCAAGATTTTGGCAATTTTGCTGTATAAGAAAAACATTCAAATCTTTAGGTACCCCAAGCATAAATTGTTCCAGCATTATAACATCTAATAACATTTCTACTGTCTTTTGCTCAGGCTCCAACCATTTTACAGCTAAACTTCTGATTCTCTGACTCAGAGCCCTGGGTGTCTCACCCACTTTCAATGTAACAGCTCTAAACATTCGCCTATACTCTGAAATAGACAACCCTAGGCGATCTCTAATAGCTGCCTTTACATCCTTATAAATCAAAGCCTGGGCTGCTGGCATTGCTCTGTAAGCTGCTAGTGCCTCACCAGTTAATGAGGCTGCCAGCCTTACTGCCCACTGGGTCTCTGGCCATGCTAAAGCCTGTGCCACTCTTTCAAAAGACTCTAGAAAATCATCTCCCTGATCTTCTGGAGTTAATTTCCCAAAATTAAATGCCCCAATCCCTTGATTGAGTCCCACAGTGTCCACATGTGGTGCACCAGTACTAACTGCTGGTCTTGCATCTGTTCCACTTTGGCTCTGCAGCTGAACTAGAGCTTGCACCAGATCAAGCACTGGTTTCTGCTGTTCCATTAAGGCCTTCATAGCAGTGTCCTGGGCCTGCTGTGATAGCTCCTGCTGCTTGCTAAATTGGGCTGCCATCCACTGAGCCATCTCCGTCGGATCCATCTTGACCCCTGCAAGAAAAGAGAAAAAAAAAAAAACCAAAGAGCAGCACCTTCCAACCAGGTGTGTTTTTTTTTCAACTTTTTTTTTTTTTTTTTCAATTACCCCCTGTGCTTACACACATCCACCACTAGACATGCCCAGGTACATATTACCTTGTCTCAGTGATGAATCCAGCTTTGCACAGGGTCTTTTCCTCTGGGACAGCTTCCTGGAACAACCACTTTTCTTCCAAAGTGCAGATGAGGGAAAGAAATCTTCTTACAGCTTTAACTTGACTTTTATTTGTAATCCACAACAAGTAAATCCTCTTGGTGCAAGAGCAATCCGAAAAACTACGCCATTTGTCAGACGGCTGCCTAGGGTGAGAACTTACACAATCTTGACGATGCATATATTCATATGATTCTTGCAAGGTATTGTGGGTATTGTAGTTCATTCACTCCCAAACACAGCTGATGACAATAATTTGAGTTGTGAAACCAAGTGGTAAGATCAATAAAATACTTCTTTTATTGATGGGGTTTAATTCACCCAGCACATGTATGCTTGATAGCACTATAAATGAGGTTACTTGCTTGCAGTGTTTAAAAATGGATAACAAAAAGTCACAAAGTAAACCAGAAACAACCTTCAGCTTGTCAGGCAATTAGCTAATGTTTTCTTAGCAAATAATTACCAAATACAAAGGCACAAAGAAAGAATAAACTTTGCTGGTTAGGTTAACTTCTGCTTATTTTCCACGCCGATCTCAGCAGTGATTCTCCCTTGCTCACACACACAATCAGGTGCAGCCCTAATTACTATCAATGGACAAGCTGAAAGCCTTTAGCTGGCTGGCTGCTACTGTGTGAGCCCAAATCCTGCTTTAAGAGCTGTTTGCAGTGGAAATAAAGAACAAAGTTAGGTTTCTTTGTGATGGCTGATGTGTTTGCTCATAGAAAACTAGCAATAGCATTTAGATAAAGAACAGTCCATGTAAATAGTTTCATCTGCTGTATTTCCCCATGCATCAACAATCATAGGGTCAATATCATACATTGGCACAGATGAGTCTTTCATTAAGGCACTATCATGAGAATGCTTATTCCCTTGCTGCCATTCTCTATTATAGATAGGGTCTGGATCAGTGTTCATACCTGAGCCTCTCCTGCTATCATTATTTCTCTCTGTATAGCCTGGCCAATATGTATTCCAATTCTGATGTCCAGCCTTCCAATCTTGATCCCTGGACGCTGGATCTTCTCTCACATACCTTCTGGCCTTGGTCTGAAAGTCCCTTCCACATGCAGTCTTCTCTCTTCCAGGTAGCCACTGGTGATTCCTATCTCTGCCACTCCATTCCTCCTGCTGAATCCAGTCCAATGGACTCTGCTGGCTTTTGGAATACCTCCCAGTATGAGTACTGCCTTGGAATCTCCCAGACCTTCCAATGGCCTTTCTTCTCTTCCTTCCAGAGAGTTTCCTTCTCTCTCTATCTGCTTGGCTTGGCTTCTGTTTCTCCAGGTGATACTGGTGCTTGTAGCCGTTGCTGTCTCTGTATCTCTTCCTCCCTCTGTAGCTGTTATCTGAAGAATAAGCTCTATTCTTATTCTTTCCTAATGTGTGCTGCTCCCTAACACAGCGCAGCTGTGTTGATCAGGCCCTGCCCTTTGAGATGAGTGCTTAGGGATTACCTCATAGCTCTCTTGATTGCACACACATTCTCTCACTTCAGCCCCTCTCATGGCTGCCGGAAACCTGGTGCATTCTGGGACTGGTAGTCTTTTATGTGAAAACTCTGTTTTCTTGCTTCTACCAGAACTGACAGGTTGCTTGTTCAGAGTCACATTATCTTTTCTATAGCTCCTACCTGCGCTATGATAAGCTTCCTTATCACAATCTGTGGAAGTCAACAATGGAAAAGCTCTGTAACATCAACAAAGACAAAACCTGGAGCTGACTGTGGTACAGATCATCAACTACTAGTATGCAAACTCAAGCTAAAGTTGAAAAAGAGCAAACCACTCATGAATGCAGCAAAATATGACCTTGAGAATATACCACTGGAATTTAAAGACTGCCTGCAAAATTGATTTGCTGCTTTAGATACAAATGACAGAGCTCCGGAAGTGTTATGGAATGACATCAAGAAGGTTGTGTTGGAAGAAAACGAGAAGTCTCTACAAAAGGTGAAAAAGCAAAAACGGCCAAAATGGATGACGGAAGAAACTCTGAAAATTGCCAAGAAACGCAGAGAAGCTAAAGCCAGAGGAGAAAGAAAGACAGTCGCAGTACTCAACAGAGATTTCCAACGTGCAGCAAGACAGGACAAGGAAAAGTATGACAATGACACTTGCAAGGAAATAGAAGCAGAAACTATTAGAGGAAGAACAAGATCAGCTTTCCTAAAGCTACGAGAGTTAAAGAAAAAGTTCCAGCCTCGAATTGGAACGTTACAAGATGCTCAAGGTTCTATGTTGAATGATGCTGAGAAGATCAAGAAAAGGTGGAAGTAATATACAGAGTTTTTATATGATAAATATCAAGTGGACCAACAGCCGTTTCAACCTGTACCTTATGATCGGGAACCATTGGTGATGAAAGAAGAAGTTGAAGCAGCATTGAAAGCCTTATCAAAGAACAAAGCACCAGGCATTGATAGCATTCCCATAGAAGTATTGCAGCAATCTGATGCAGCTGTTACCGTACTCACAAGGCTCTGCCAAGAAATATGGAAGATAACATCATGGCCAACTGACTGGAAACGATCTGTGTTTATACTAATACTAAAGAAAGGTGATCCAACTGACTGTGGAAATTATCGCACAATCGCTCTGATCCCACATGCCAGCAAGATTCTACTGAAGATTATTCAAAAGAGACTACAACCATACCTGGAACAAGAACTACCTGAAGTGCAAGCAGGGTTCAGGAAAGGGCGAGGAACGAGAGACATCATTGCAGATGTGAGATGGATCCTTGAAAAGACTAAAGAATACCAAAAGGATATCTATTTGTGCTTTATTGACTATAGCAAGGCTTTTGACTGTGTAAACCATGAGAAACTCTGGGCCACATTAAGAAGCATGGGTATACCAGAACACCTGATCGTTCTCTTGCACAATCTGTACATTGATCAAGAAGCAACAGTTCAAACGGAACAAGGAGAAACAGAATGGTTTAAAATAAGCAAAGGTGTAAGACAAGGCTGCATACTTTCCCCCTACCTGTTTAATTTATATGCAGAACAAATCATCAGAGAAGCAGGATTGTATGAAGACAACAGAGGTGTGAAGATTGGTGGAAGACTCATCAACAACCTTCGCTATGCTGATGATACCACATTACTGGCTGAAAGTGAAGATGATCTGAAACATTTGCTTCTCACAATCAAAGAACATAGTCTCAAAATGGGCCTGCACCTTAATGTAAAGAAGACAAAGAACATGACAACTGGCATAATCAACAAGTTCATCATTGAAGGAGAAGAAATTGAAATTGTGAACAACTTTAACCTACTTGGATCAACTATCAATAAAGAAGCAACAAGCAGTCAAGAAATCAGACAATGCATTGCTCTTGGCAGAATGGCTATGAAAGACCTAGATAAGATTCTCAAGAGCAGAGATGTCTCTCTCCATACAAAGATTCGACTTGTTCAAGCCATGGTATTTTCAATCAATAATCAAAAAAATACCCGAACCCTCGACTGCAATTACCATCAAATTTTTGTCGGGCATAAACCGCAAGGTAAAGAGTACCTCCTCGAAACCTCACGCAGTACATACCCCTTTTATTTATTTTTTATTATCTGCCAACACTGTCCGTGTTATCATTCAAAATTTAAAAATAGAAAAAAATTCCACACTTATCTGCTCAGGCACGACGTACACGTTTCGAAGCGATAAGCTTCTGCTTCAAGTGCTCCCAAGACAAAAATAGTGTGCTCAGTCCTTCAAACTCCCAAGGAACGCCGAGATTTTGGCGGATGACGTCAGGGTTGCAAATCAGATAGGCAAATTATAGAAACGCCCATTCAAAGCAAGCCAATCACAAAAAGCAGGGAAACCCCACCACAGGGGAACCCCTACACAGATTGGGTGGCGCTTTACAGGGTCAACCAATCAATGTCCTTGTTCAGTCCAGCGGGAGCCATTGAATTTAATGTGAAAATCCACCGTTGTTCGAGGTTTCTCAAACGAGCCAGTCGATCCCCTCCCCTCGGATCCCACGGCACATGGTCAATCACTGTCCATTTTAAGTGCTCAAACTCATGATGGAAATCAAGACAGTGCTGTACCATCGGGGCCGTCAACACAGAATGGCGCAGTCGAGACGCGTATTCTCCCAATTGAACCCCTACAGCTCGGCTAGTACTGCCAACATAGCACTGGGCACAGGGGCAGACAAAAAAGTATACTACATAATCAGATGCACATGTAGTGTGCCATCGGCGGTAAAAAACCCGGCCCGTAGCCAAATCAGACCAAGCAGAACCTGTTATAGCAGAGGCACAGTATCTACAATTCTCACACATATCGTGAGATCCCAATCTGCTGTCAGGCACAATCGGTCGATCACTACATGTGGCAGATCTCACCAACCGATCACGTAGATTGCGGCCTCTCAAATAAGCGATTTGCAGAGATTTATTCAAACTTGGGCATAACGAAAGCACTGACCAATGGTTCCTCAAAATTGATGCCACTTTGCCAGAATAACTCATATATGGTAGTACTCCGGTCACCTTAGAAGGGACTCCATCCCCAGTTGGTAAAGGCAAATTACTATCCAAATACCATTCTCGGTGAGAATATAAAGACCTCCTATACGCCCTTGAGATAACTGCCTTAGGATAACCCTTCACAGACAATCGTTGCCATAAATCCATTGCATGATGTTTATACTGGGCTACAGAAGAACATAGACGGCGAATCCTCAAGAACTGCCCAAATGGAAGTCCCCGTCGAAGAGGCTCTGGATGAAAACTGCCAAAGTTTAACAAACAATTCCGCTGTACCGGCTTCCTATATAACGTGGTCAACAATGCCGATCCCTCACGATACACAAGCATGTCCAAAAACTCAAGCTTATCCAAAGCTATATGGGCAGTGTATTTTATATGAGGTTTGATGGTATCCAACCAACCAATAAAATCCTGTAGAGAGGCCAGATCAGAAAGCCAAATAAAAAAGATGTCATCAAGAAATCATTTCCATAGTGCCACATTGACAAATCTTTCTGAAGAAAAAATATACTGCTCCTCAATCTCTGCCATATATAGTGTTGCAAGAGAGGGGGCTACCGTGGCCCCCATCGCGATCCCAAAAATTTGCTGAAAAAAAGCCCCTTCAAATAGAAAATAATTTCGAGTGAGTACATAAGAGACCAATGTGATCAAAAAATCTTTAGGCAAGCGAGCTGGTGCCTGGGTGAATTTGGACCGTAAAAGGCGCAAAACCTCTTCCTGGTCCACATTGGTGTACAAAGCCACCACATCCAACGTGACAATGTACCATGCAGTGGGCGGTAAACAGAGCGTATGCAGGAAGCTCAAAAAGTGTGTGGAATCTCGAAGATAAGAGCGTACAGTAGCTGCCTCCGCTTTGAGAAAAACATCGCAAAATTTTGATAGCGGTTCGAGGACCGATCCACGACAAGATACTATTGGTCTGCCAGGGGGGTCAGATAATGATTTGTGAATCTTGGGAACAAAATAGATCACCGGTATTTTCGGATGAGAAATGGAAAGAAAACGCAGTTCCCGAGAGGTGATCCAACCCTTTGAGAAAGCCCCCATAAGCAGCTCGTGAATCTCCGCCTTCAAAAGTTCAGTAGGGTCTACCAATAACTGCCGATAAACACAAGGATCTAACACATGCGCTCGTAATTTGGACAAATAAATGTCAGTGTCCCACAACACAATTGCACCACCTTTGTCCGCACTACGAATGGTAATTGTAGAATCCCGAACCAGCTCGTCCAGACTCGACCAGTCAGATCGAGAAATATTAGACGGCCATTTCCTAAATGACAACTCACTCATCTCAAGGTCTTGCATCACTAGTGCTTGAAAAGTCACAATCGCTGGATCCAGAATCCCCGGCGGCATCCATTTAGAAGATGGCTTTACCAAAGAAGGATCAACATTGTCAATCCGCCGTTCTTCAAAATATCTCAAGATATGTAAATGGCGAAAAAACTTATGCAATGATGTTCTCATACCAAAGGGATCATAAGGTACTGTAGGTATAAAAGAAAGTCCCAAATTCAGCAGATGTTCAGCCGAAGGTGTCAGTGGTCGGCCAGTCAGATTAATCACTAAAGATTGTTTGGGCATTAAATCAGGGTGCACATGATCCGACAGATGGCACATCAGTGTAGACCCCCTCCGCTCAATATTAGAGGACATCATTCCAGGTTTTGGGACTGCCGAGCTCGTTGACGAGTTACCGGGGGATCCACATCTTGGTGGGAACCTCCCCCTCGCTGCTGCCGATAGCCTCGTGCCCCACTTCCGCGAAAAACCTGTCGATTACATTTGTTTTTCGCCCCAGTTGATTCTTCCTCCGTGTCATCAGAAGAGCTGATAAAGGTTACACGTTTATCATGAGCCACCCCCGAGCCGGTCTCCTCAGGTTCATACATCCATCGATAAACATGGCCCAAATCATAATCAGATTTATCGCAGGTGAATTTGCCTGTTTTAAAAGTTCTTAAATAATCCGAAAAGCCTTTTAACTGACTACCAATCTCCTCATCCTTCAACTGGAAAATCGGTGCCTCCACTGACTTCCGTAAAACCTCCGTGGACTCCACCACTTGAGCTTCCAAAGTCTTTTCCTCCTGGAGAGTTCGTTCAAGTATCAAGGCAATTAGAACGAAGCTACATTTGTTACAAATGCGATTCCACTTAGATACAAAATCGGAATCAGCTGTAAACATTTTCAGAGCCCGAGTCATCTGCAAACCACGGGGAATAATTTGGGCCTTCAAATAGCATGACATCGAAGCCTCATGGTATTGTGCTCTTATTAACCGTTTTCTAAGAGCCTTGAACTCAGTCCAGGAGGGACTAGTGGAGGCTTCAGATGATCCGGTGTCATCAAACAAATTTGGACGTTGACATAACTGCACCAATTGTGCATCAGTATAGGCAAAAATATCCATGGCCATCATCCGGGAAATAACGAAGTACTTCAAAAACAAAAAGATCCCAAAAACACAGGTATTCCCATAAATATCAATAATCAAAAGAATACCTGAACCCCCGACTGCAATCACCAGGAGCCTATGGTCGGTTTAAAGATAGGGGACCAATACATCGAATTCATGGTAGATACAGGAGCAGAACATTCAGTAGTAGCCAAGCCAGTAGCTCCACTGTCCTCACGATCTGTCACCATTATAGGAGCTACTGGAAATAAAGCCACAAAGCCATTCTTGCAGAACCGCATGTGTGAACTAGGGGGACAGAAGATAACGCACCAGTTCTTGTACATGCCTGAGTGCCCTATCCTACTACTGGGCCGAGACATGCTTGCCAAGCTCCAGGCCCAAATATCCTTTGCTGAAGGGGGAGAAATGAAAATGACTGTGAACCCAAAGCCTGCTGGATTAATGGTGCTTACTGTTCCCCGAGAAGAAGAATGGCGGTTCTATAGTGCACCTTCAATAAAGTCAACCAGTCCCTGTATACCTACCAACCTTATAGCTCCACCTGAAGTATGGGCAGAAGATAATCCACCTGTCCTAGCGAAGAACATAGCCCCTGTCATTGTCACCCTCAAGCCAGGAATGGAACCAGTGCATGTGAAGCAGTATCCTCTCCCTCGACCAGCCATAGAAGGAATTCATTGCCATTTAATGAAATTGCTGAAGTACGGACTTCTCAAGGAATGCCAGTCACCTTGGAACACCCCCCTTCTCCCAGTACAGAAGCCTGGGACAGGGGACTATCACCCAGTACAAGATCTAAGGCAAGTAAATGATGCAATTGAAACTATACACCCAGTAGTACCAAACCCTTATACTCTCTTGGGACTGATCCCCGCTGAGACTACTCACTTCACCGTCCTGGACCTGAAAGATGCCTTTTTCTGTGTGCGCCTAGCACCCACCAGTCAACTTTTATTCGCTTTTGAATGGCAAGACCCCACAACAGGAAGACGGGTTCAACTCACCTGGACCAGATTACCCCAAGGATTCAAGAATTCACCTACTCTCTTCAGTGCTGCCCTAAATCAAGATCTCTCAAGTTACCCAGTGGACCCAGGAAAGAGGGTCCTTCTTCAGTATGTAGAAGACTTGCTCATAGCCACCACCTCAGAAAGTGAATGCCTACAAGCCACTAGTGAACTTTTGTACCTTCTCAAAGATGCCGGATACAAAGTCTCAAGAGCCAAAGCACAATTATGCCAAACTGAAGTCAAGTATCTAGGATTCCAGTTGTCCAGTGGGATCCAACGTTTAGGACCAGAACGCAAAGAAGCTGTGTGTAATATCCCCACACCAACCACTAGGAGGCAAGTAAGAGCCTTCCTGGGGGCCACGGGATATTGTCGCATATGGATCCCCAACTTTGCCCTGATTGCAAAACCACTATACCAAGTCACCAGAGGAATGGAAAAATCCCCACTAGATTGGGGACCTGAACAAGATGTAGCATTCCAAACTTTGAAAAAGGCCCTGATGTCATCTCCAGCTTTAGGTCTTCCAGATGTTCAGAAGCCTTTCCATCTTTTTGTCCATGAGTCACAAGGAAACGCATTGGGAGTATTGACCCAATCTCTTGGTTCCTGGCAACGGCCAGTAGCTTATCTGTCAAAACAATTGGATGTAGTTGCAAAAGGATGGCCCCCTTACCTGAGAGCTGTCACAGCAACAGCCCTTCTAGTGGGCGAAGCAGACAAACTCACACTAGGACAAACTCTTCAAGTCACCGTGCCACACTCTGTCTTGACTCTCATGGAACACAAAGGAAACTTCTGGCTAACCAATGCACGGATATTGAAGTATCAAAGCATGTTGTGTGAAAACCCTTGGATACATTTGAAAGTTAGCCAAGCTTTGAACCCTGCTATGTTGTTCCCAATTGGTCCTGGGCCACCTGATCATAATTGCTTAGAAACCATGGACACTGTATTTTCAAGTCGCCCTGATTTGACCGATGTTCCTCTAGAGGACCCAGAACAGACTTTCTTTGTAGATGGAAGCAGTCTGGTCATCAATGGACATCGTTGTGCTGGATATGCAGTGGTGACCCTTGATCTGGTAGTTGAGTCCTCAGCCCTGACCCCAGGAACTTATGCACAGAAAGCTGAATTGATAGCCCTCACTAGAGCCTTGACATTAGGAGAAGGACTCCGCATAAATGTGTATACAGATTCCAAATATGCTTTCACTACTTTGCACGCACATGGAGCCTTGTATAAAGAACGAGGGTTAATCACCTCAGGGGGTAAGGACATTAGGTATGGGCCTGAGATATTAATGTTATTAGATGCTGTGTGGGCCCCCAAACAAGTGGCAGTCATACACTGCCGAGTTCATCAGGCAGGAGCAGGAGAAGTTGCCAGAGGAAATAGATTTGCAGATGCCACCGCCCGAAAGGCAGCCACCACAGGACAAGTCAGGACTCAAGATACTGCACTGCAGGCAGCCCTATTCCCTGTGCCCCTTAGTTCCTGGGCACCCCGATACACTACAAGAGAGTTAGACTATTATTGTGAAAAGGAGGGAGGATCTTAACAGAACAAGGTTGGATAGTGCTACCACCCCCAGAAGGTAGTCCACCTCCAGGTCCTACCGTCATCCCTGAAGCATTAGGGCCAGCCTTTGTCCAAGCTTTCCACCAAGCCACACATTATGGGAAAACAGCCATGGAGAAAGCCCTGAGACCACACTTCTGTATTTCATTGCTAGGATCCCTGACCGCCTCAGTGGCACAGCAATACCTGATATGTGCCAAAAATAACGCCAAGCAAGGTCCTGTTCCACCCCCAAGAGCTCAGTCAGTAGGGGTGACCCCTATGAGTGATATACAGATAGACTTTGCTGAAATGCCCCGTGTAAATGGATATCACTATATGTTAGTGTTAGTCTGTACATTTTCAGGGTGGGTAGAAGCCTACCCCACCCAAACAGAGAAAGCCCGAGAAGTCACTAGGGTATTGCTCCATGAGATCATTCCCCAATTTGGAATACCATCAACTATAGGGTCAGACAATGGCCCATCACTTGTATCCCAAGTGACCCAACAGTTAGCTCAAGCTCTGCGAATAAAATGGAAGTTACACACTGCTTACAGACCCCAGAGCTCAGGGAAAGTAGAACAAATGAATAGAACCCTGAAAACTCAGTTATCCAAGCTTTGTCAAGAAACACACCTGAAGTGGCTCCAAGTTCTACCCATCGCCCTTCTTAGGATACGTTCAGCTCCCACCAGATCCTTAGGTGTCTCCCCTTTTGAGATTTTGTATGGGCGACCTCCACCCATAGTGCAGGGAATAAAGGGAGACATGAGACAGATAGGATCTGAAATAACCAGACAAGAACTATTAGCTTTAGGTTCTGTTTTGCAGAAACTCCAAACGTGGGTGCAAGACTGACTACCCAACAACCTGACTGAGCCTCTGCATCCCTTCAAGCCAGGAACGTCCATGTGGGTGAAAGAGTGGAGAAAGACCCCACTGGCGCCGCATTGGAAGGGACCCTATGTTGTCATCCTGTCAACCCCCACCGCAGTGAAAGTTGCAGAATTTGAACCCTGGATCCACCACAGTCGAGTGAAGCCAGCAGCTGCTCCTGATCCTGGCCAATGGACATCAGTAAATGATCCCGAGACTCCATTGCGACTCACCTTGAGGAGACAGCCAGCTTTATAGAGAATCTTCAGAGTCCACTTATGTCACGCGAAAGTGACCATCGCTACAGAAACAGAAGAAAACTCAACACAGTTCATTATCCTCAACTTTCCAGTTAACTTCCAGAGACTGTAATCACAATGTTCTTCCACTATTGCCTTGTGGGAGTGGTGATCCTGGGAATCCTGGAAAAGACCTTTGCTCTACCCCCTTGTATAGCTTGCATAACCACCACCCGAACAGGACAAAAGGTTACTCAGACTTTGCTCTATCATTCCTACTATACTTGCACTGGAACAGTCAGCCGGTGTGTATATAAGGGCACCGAACTGAATATTTGCACAAAGGGAAGAAGTAAGACTTGTTACACCCCTCGACAAAACCCATCATACTATACATTTGAGATACGATGGAATGATGAAGATGGATCTATCCTAAATGCGACGAAATCCCTTACCGACCCCACCAAACCTATCATCTTGAACTTTGACGCTTGTGATGCCATCAATATAAATTCTTACCACAGATGTGGGTCATGGGAGCGAGCCTACTACCATGATGATAAAGACATGTGTCCAGAAGGAGCCTATGGATGGGGAAAGTGTACAGGAAAGAGTACTGCAGCCACTATTTACATCACCGCATCTAAACCTGATTACTTTTGCCCAAAATGGGAATGTGTATATTTTGCTACCTGGAAGAATGCACCGATGGGACAAGACGGCGATCATCGCAAAGGCAGCCTAACAAAGATCAGCATACCAGAACCTAAGAAATGCCAGAAAGGTGCTTGTAATCCTCTACAACTCTTCATAGCCAACCCCAGCCACTGGAAACAAGGATTCAAGTTTGGATTGCGTATTGCAGGAGGAGGTGTAGATCCTGGGACTATTTTATATCTGCGATTAAACACCAATACCCATGTATCCTCACCCTATCGTATACATCACTCCTTCTATGAAGCCATGAAATCAGAGTTTGAAATCCCTCCTGCCTCCCAGAACTTATTTCTTGAATTAGGGGGAGCAGTTGCTTCTAGTCTCCATGTTTCAGATTGTTTGTTTTGTGGAGGAACAAAAATGGGAGACCAATGGCCTTGGGAAGCACAAGAACTGAACTATTCTGTTCCATATAATCAGACTAATATACGCAATACCACAAGTGAATGGGTATTGGCCCACTCCATTGTGGGAATATTATGTTTTTCTCGCTATGGACCAATGTTCAATATGGAAGTGGGGCAGCTGCTCTGTCTCAATCAGAAGTTTTACAACAGTACCACGAAGAAAACATCTTGGTGGTCAGGAACCAACGCTACTGAACCCTCCAATCCTCTAGTCCAGTTCCCCAGACTTGCCAGTATCTGGACTAACCTAGCAGCATATAATTCTTGGCAAGCACCACCTGGACTGTACTGGATTTGCGGAACCCGAGCATATGCCAGACTTCCTCACCACTGGGGAGGCACATGTGTATTGGGAACCATACGACCTTCCTTTTTCCTTCTGCCAACATCCCAGGTAGAACAGCTGGGATATCCTGTGTACAGAAGTCGACAGCTGAAGGAGGCCTTGAAAATAGGCCAATGGGACAAATGGGATGGTGAAGAATGGCCCCCAGAAAGAATCATCTCATACTATGGACCTGCTACTTGGGAGCAGGATGGGACTTGGGGATATCGTACTCCTGTTTATATGATTAATCAAATAATACATTTGCAAGCTGTTGTTGAAATAATAACCAATGAAACTAGTAAAGCACTAACCCTACTAGCAAAACAAAGTACGCAAATGCGCACAGCCATTTATCAGAATCATTTAGCTTTAGATTATTTGTTAGCAGCTGAAGGCGGGATATGTGGGAAGTTGAATCTAAGTAATTGTTGTTTACAGATTGATAATAATGGGCATGTAGTTGAAGATTTAGCCATCCAGATGAGAGAGCAGACATTTGTGCCTGTCCAGACCTGGCAAAGATGGATGGGTGGTTTGGTTCATTGTTTTCTTGGATAGGTGGTCTGAAATCCCTGATGTTTATTGTACTATTCATATTAGCTATGTGCTTGCTGCTCCCTTGTCTCCTACCCCTTTGCTTGCGCATGATAACATCATCAATTGATAACAATATAGAGCGGAAGGCAGCTGCGAAAGTATTAGCTATGTGGCGATATTATCCTATACCCCAAGATGATGATGCCATTACACCAGTATAATGTGTTAATTGACTAATGAGTGATTTAATTCTCACCCTTCCTCACTTGCGGGTGAGAATAATCAAAGGGGGGAATGAGGTAGGCTATGGCCTACCATGGCCTGCTACTATGAAAGGCCTGTAAGTTAGGCCTGGATCCTAACTCCCATTATTGCAAAGGTTAAAGACGTACATCAAGCTTGGGTGTTGTTGAAAAATACTATCTTGGAAGCCCAGACCAGCTGTATTCCACGCTTTAAGAAAAGTGGAAGGAAGTCCAAAAAATTGCCAGCATGGTTTAAAGCTGAGGTCAGAGAGGCTGTTGTTGCCAAAAAAGCATCTTTCAAGAAATGGAAAAAAGAGCCAAATGATGAAACCTGGAAACAGCACAAGCACTGGCAAGTCAAATGCAAGGCATTGATAAGGCAGGCAAAGAGAGAATTTGAGAAGAAGCTTGCTGCGGAAGCAAAAACGCGAAATAAAGACCTTTTCAAGTACATTCGTAGCAAAAAACCCGTGAGAGAGTCAGTTGGTCCATTAGATGATAAAGGGGTTAAAGGAGCACTAAGAGGCGACAAGGCGATAGCGGAGAGACTGAATGAATTCTTTGCTTCGGTCTTTACTGAGGAAGATGTAGGGATGTTACCCACGACTGAAGTGGTATTTAAAGGTGTGGAAGAATTGAAGGAAATATCGATACATCGGGAAGATGTCCTACAACTATTAGATAAACTGAAGAGTAGCAAATCACCTGGGCCGGATGGTATACATCCAAGGGTGTTGAAAGAACTGAAATTTGAGATTGCAGACCTGCTATCAGTAATCTGTGAACTATCATTAAAATCATCTCTAATACCTGAGGATTGGAGGATCGCCAATGTAACACCAATTTTTAAAAAGGGTTCGAGGGGTGATCCGGGAAACTACAGACTGGTGAGCCTGACATCAGTACCGGGAAAAAATGGTAGAAACCATCATAAAGAATAAAATTACTCAGCATATAGATAGTCATGACCTAATGGGAGACAGCCAACATGGCTTTAGACAAGGAAGATCTTGTCTTACTAATCTGTTATGTTTTTTGAAGGAGTGAATAAACAGGTGGACAAAGGTGAGTCGGTTGATATTGTGTATCTGGACTTTCAGAAAGCCTTTGACAAGGTCCCTCATGAGAGACTTTTGGCAAAACTAAAGAGTCATGGGATAGGAGGCAGTGTACTACTGTGGATCAGGAACTGGTTAAAAGATAGAAAGCAGAGGGTAGGGCTAAATGGCCAATTTTCCCAATGGAGAAAGGTGAATAGTGGTGTACCCCAGGGATCTGTGCTGGGTCCGCTGCTTTTTGACATATTCATAAATGACCTGGAAAGTGGAATAACGAGTGAGGTTATCAAATTTGCTGATGACACAAAACTATTTAAAGTTGTTAAAACCCAGGAGGATTGTGGAAAATTGCAAGAGGATCTTGATAAATTGGAAGACTGGGCATCAAAATGGCAGATGAAATTTAATGTGGAGAAGTGCAAGGTTATGCACCTAGGGAAGAACAACCCAAACTATGGTTACACGATGCAAGGTTCCACATTAGGAACCACCACCCAAGAAAAAGATTTAGGCGTCCTTGTGGATACCATGTTAAAACCCTCGGCCCAGTGTGCAGCGGCGGCCAAGAGAGCAAATAGAATGCTAGGTATGATAAGGAAAGGAATGGAAAATAAAACAAAAGATATTATAATGCCTCTATATCGTTCCATGGTGAGACCGCACCTTGAATATTGTGTGCAATTCTGGTCGCCATATCTTAAAAAGGATATAGCAATTTTAGAAAAGGTTCAGAGAAGAGCCACCAAATGGTAAAGGGGATGGAAGGCTACTCCTATGAAGAAAGGCTAAAAAGGTTGGGGCTCTTTAACCTGGAAAAGAGACGGCTGAGGGGAGATATGATAGAAGTCTATAAATTAATGAACGGAGTGGAACGGGTAAACGTAGATCGATTGTTTACCTTATCAGAATATAGAAAGACTAGGGGACATGCAATGAAGCTACAGGGTAAACTATTTAAGACTAATAAAAGAAAATATTTTTTCACTCAACGTGTAATCAAACTCTGGAATTTGTTACCGGAGGATGTAGTAAAGGCTGTTAGTGTAGCTGGGTTTAAAAAAGGTTTGGACAAGTTCCTGGAGGAAAGGTCCATAAACCATTATTAAGAAGGGACCCAGGATATCAATGCTTGAACCAATACAAGCATTGTGGAACCTGTGTCCCTTGGGGAAACTGCTAGGTACGTATGACCTAGATTGGCCACTGTTGGAAACAGAATACTGGGCTTGATGGACCTTGGTCTGACCCAGTATGGCATATCTTATGTTCTTATGTTCTTATAGCTAGAAAAGAACCAAAAATCTGTGAAAAATAAGAAAGCTGTTTTAAAATGCTTAATAAGAAGTTTTCATGAATTCATAAGTCTTCTATTATTCTCTTGTGTGAGAAAGAACAGAAATGTTGCAATATATGCATTCCAGAAGCCGAAGTTAACCTTGAAGTAGAAAAGTAACAAGATTCAGAACTGTACCATTGTTCAAGCAATCCTAAAGGAGGGGGCCGGTTGCTAGGCTCCGGAGGGATTTCTAATTGGACAAATGAAGGGAATGTATAACCAATGAAAAATTTGCATGTATCGAGTTGGAACCAATAGAAAGTTCTCATGTATCAAACTGGAAAAGAGGTATAAATGGTTATGTCTCTGTATAAACCTTTGCTCAGTACCTTTTGAAGCTTTGACTGACTGGGCCTTGTGCACAATAAACTGACTTGGACCCTGTCAATCGACTCCTGGACTTATTCATTGATTACACTTTGCTACAGCACCCTCAGTTCAGGTATAAGCCTACTGGGGCAGGGACACTTCGAAGAGAAATCAGCTACTTGGAATAGACATACTTACATTGCAAGGGACCAACAGAGGCCTTTGTACAAGGGGCAGACAGAACTACAAAGGTATATTTTGGGTAATTCTGGTTCATTGCTTGAAAGGCATCTCCCAGGGAGGGGTTACTTTAGATCATCAGACACCTGGCTTCTCATATCGGTCACAGCCAGCCAGTCTGAAAGGCTGGAGCTGCCCAAGACACAGATACGACTAAGCTTTCTCCTTTCTATCTCTGCTGTTTTTTTTTTTTTATTGCAAATATAAAATATTAACTGTGGGTTAAACCTTAGGTAATGGGAAACTTGCTAATTGCTGGTCCTATATTAAGTTTGGCGATAGTCAAACTGCTTGATTTCCTTGTGAAGCCCTAACAGTTTTCTGAGTTTGCCCTCAATTCAGGTATAAGCCTACTGGGGCAGGGACACTTGGAAGAGAAATCAGCTACTTGGAATAGCCATACTTACATTGCAAGGGACCAACAGAGGCTTTTGCACAGGGGGCAAACAGAACTACAAAGGCATATTTTGGGTAATTCTGGTTCATTGTCTGCTTGAAAGGCATCTCCCAGGGAGGGGCTACTTTAGATCATCAGACACCTGGCTTCTCATACCGGTCACAGCCAGCCAGTCTAAAAGGCCGGAGTTGCCCAAGACACAGATAAGACTAAGCTTTCTCCTTTCTATCTTTGCTGGTTTTTTTATTGCAAATATAGAATATTAACTGTGGGTTAAACCTTAGGTATTTGGAAAATTGCTAATTGCTGGTCCTACATTACGTTTGGGGATAGTCAAACTGCTTGATTTCCTTGTGAAGCCTTAACAGTTTTCTGAGTGTGCCCTCAGCTCAGGCATAAGCCTACTGGGGCAGGGACACTTGGGTTCCCGCCCACCCCACCCCTCACCCAACCCACCCCACCCCTGGGGCTGCATTGCCTATATAGTGGCCAAAAGCTTGGGATAGTCCCACATTCTCTCAACCAGCATGTCTTGTATTCAGTGCAATACCTGCGGTACTTTCATTCCAAGAAGAATCATTTGAAGCCTAAGAGCATGTCCTATGTGCCAAAGGTCATCTGCCATGCATAACGTATTGTTTCTACTAAGAGAAGACTTAGCTGCCATGCATAAAGAATTGTCTCTACTGAGGGAAGAACTGGCTGCAATGAAGTGCACCTCTTCTAGGATACAGACTGAAAAAAGTCCACCACTGCTCCCACAAAGAGTCAAACACACCTGGAACAAATGGATCACAGTGGGTTTGGGTAGATTGCAATCTGTGACACAGAGGCATCCTATACACCAAGAGATATCCCTGCATAATGCACTCTCTGTCTTGGTTAATAAGGGCGCCCAATCCAAAGAAACTGAATGGCTCTTAGAGGAGTCAGTCAATGCCCAATCTCCTGCTAAAGCACCAAATATGAAGAAAATCTCACCAAACAGAAAACTACTACTACTTGGAGATTCCATCATCAGAGACACCAACTTGGGAACACAGTTCAAATGAGAAACGATAGTCAAATGCCTCTCAGTCTCCTCAGCCGGCAGGAATACAAACCAAATTATTGATGTACTTAGCGCGGAAAGCAAACACTCCAAACTTGATGATGTCATCTACTTGGGTACAAATGACCTGGCTAGAAATAGTGCCTCTACAGTCCAAAAGGACTTCCAATCTCTGGGAGAAATACTCAAGCGCATTGTTAACACTGTAGCATTCTCAGAAGTTCTACTTGTTCTAGGTAAGGGGGCAAAAAGGCTAAATCACATTAACAGCTTTAATACATGGCTCCAGACCTGGTGCAAATGAGAAGGATTCAGATTTATTGGTGACTGGGAAAACACATGGACCAACAAGAAACTATACTGCGCTGATGGACTACACCTCTCTGTCACAGGGAAAAGAATCCTACATGAAAAATTCAGGCAGTATGTCGATTTGCATTTAAACTAGAAGAAGGGGGCGACGGATGGGGAAGGTCAAGTTCTGGACGTCACCCCCTGCAAAAGCAGAATAACAGAAACAACCACACTTTTAAACAACACATCAAAAGCAACTGGGAAGAACTGGGTAGAATAAAATCAATGCAAAATACACACAAGCCAGTTAAATGCTGGAAAGCAATGAGCACAAATGCTCATAGCTTAGCCAACAAACCTCCGGACCTGGAAGCCCTAATGGTGGAAAAGGAATTGGACATAGTGGCCACTACAGAAACATGGTTTAATGAATCGCATGATTGTGATATAGCCATACCTGGCTATAATCTATTCAGAAGAGACAGAAAAAATGGAAAAGGGGGAGGAGTAGACTTGTATGTCAAAACCAATATTAAAGCTACTGAAATGCAGGGTGCATGGGGAAAAGAAGAAGCACTCTGGATCATGTTGGAAAGAGGAGATGGCACTGTCATCCATACTGCTGTAATCTACAGACCTCCGACTCAAATTGAAGAGAGAGATAATAAATTGATTATAGATATTGCCAAGATAGCAACACAGGGGGAAGCGATCATATTGAGTGACTTTAATCTACCCGATGTGGATTGGATTACTCCTTCTGCAAATCTGGAAAGAAGCAAAAAAATTTGTGGACGCTATCCAAGATGCATTACTTAGACCAGGGGTCTCAAACTCAAATTGCTTTGAGGGCCAAATGAGGACTTGTAAAGTAACCCGGGGGCCGCATAAGACACGGGGCCTCATTTGCATAAGGGGCCTCATTTGCATAAATATTTGCATAATGTTACCATACACTAACTTTTAGTAAACATGCCTCTTTAATGAGTATGGATAAAGAAAGACTAAAAGATTTAGAAACAAGAAGACAATAATTAAACTGGGAACCCCAAAAGCCAAACTTGGAATGTACAACAACACTGTAGAAATAAAACTATAAATTAATTTCCTCTTGTACTAAACAAAGCGCAAACATTAATGATGCACATTTCCCAGAGCTGACATATTCCAGTTAATAAATTCAAAATAAAGAGATATTTTTCTACCTTTTGTGCATTTTTTTCAGTTGCAATTGTTCCAGCCACTTTCTTCTGGTTTCTTCATGTCTTCTGCTAACTCTCCATCGTCTGCTGTCCATTTGCCCTTTCTTCTCTCCTAGTTTTTTTTTCCATTCTCTCTCTACATCTGCTTTAACATACTAATCTTTCTCCTTTTTCTCTTTCCTCATTCCTATTTCATCCACTCAAATTTTACCCCTCCATCCTCAATCCCCACTTACTCTCCCAATACCTGGCCAATTGTAGATTTGTCTTCTCTCCCAGACAAAATATTTTTCCCCTCTCCAGTTCACTTTCCCAGCTCCATCCCATTCTAATCCTCCCCCAACATCAGCTCCCTTCTAGTTCCAGCCCCACCCAGCATCCGCTCCCTTCTAGTCCCCCCATCAGTCCATTTCCAGTCCTATCCTAGCCTCACCATCAGCCCATTTCCAATCCTAGCCCCCCATCAGCCCATTTCCAATCCTAGCTCCCTCCCCTCACAGCCCATTTCCATTCCAAGCCCCCCTCCCCATCAGCCATTTGCAGTTCAAGCCCCCTTCCACTCAGCCCATTTCCAGTCCTAGCAACCCCCCCCAGCCCATTACCAGTCCTAGACCCCCCATAGCCCATTACCAGTCCTAACCTTCCCATAGCGCACTTCCAGTTTTACCCCCCATCACCCCATTTTCAGTCTTACCCCCCCTTAGCCCATTACCAGTCATAACCCCCCCCTGCCAATAGCCCACTTCCAGCCCTAACCCCCATTACCCCATTTCAGTCAGCCCCTCCATAGCTCATTACCAGTCCTAACTCCCCCATCAGCCCACCTCCAGTCCTTCCTAACCCCCACCTGCCCATTTCCAGTCCTAGCCCCACCATAGCCCATTACCAGTCATAACCCCCCTGCCAATAGCCCATTTCCAGTCATAACCCCCCCTGCCAATAGCCCATTTCCAGTCAAAACCCCCCCCGCCAATAGCCCATTTCCAGTCCTAGCCCCCACCATAGCCCATTACCAGTCATAACCCCCTGCCAATAGCCCATTTCCAGTCATAACCCCCCTGCCAATAGCCCATCTCCAGTCATAACCCCCCTGCCAATAGCCCATTTCCAGTCATACCCCCCCCCCCGCCAATAGCCCATTTCCAGTCATACCCTCCCCCTGCCAATAGCCCATTACCAGTCATACCCCCCCTGCCAATAGCCCATTTCCAGTCATACCCTCCCCCTGCCAATAGCCCATTTCCTGTCATACCCCCCCTGCCAATAGCCCATTTCCAGTCATACCCCCCCCTTGCCAATAGCCCATTTCCAGTCATACCCCCCCCTGCCAATAGCCCATTTCCAGTCATAACCCCCCTCCTGCCAATAGCCCATTTCCAGTCCTACACCCCCCCCCATCAACCCAGGTAAATTTAAAAAAAAACCTGGCTTCTGCTGCTGCAGCAGAAAATCAGCTGTCCCGCGGCCCCTTCCCCTCTGCGCCGAGAGCCCTGAGTTGTGCTTCATCTGCAGGTGCTTTTTAAGCCGCGAAGAGAGTATTTCCCTCTCGTGCGGCTTAAGCCTAGTCACTTTTCAAGCCTCGCGAGAGGGAAATACTCTCTTCGCGGCTTGAAAAGCACCCGCTGATGGAAGCACTCTCGGGGATCTCCGGGCAGAGAGGAAGGGGCCGCAGGACAGCTGATTTTGCTGCTTGAGCAGCAGAAGCCAGTTTTTTTTTAAAAAAAATTGACCGTCGATTCTGCCGTTGCCACGGCAGCAACGGCAGCAGCAGAAGCCGTCGCGGGCCGCACAACGTTCTCTCGCGGGCCGCGTGTTTGAGACCCCTGACTTAGACAAATGTGATGGAACCAACCATGGAAAGTTCAACGCTGGATTTGGTGCTCACCAATAGTGATAGTGTGTCAAATGTCTGGGTGAGTGCCCCTGTGAGCAACAGTGATCATCACATGGTGTGGTTTGAGATAAAAGCCAAGGTGCAGTCCAATCATAGCAAGCTCAAAGTCCTAAACTTCAAAAACACTGATTTCAACAAAATGGCCAAGTACCTAAAGGAGGAGCTGACAGGGTGGAAGGGGATAAGGGAAGTGGAATTTGCAATGGGCTAAACTAAAAGAGGCAATAAAAGGGGCAACAGATAAATATGTAAGAAAAGTAAATAAAAAGAAGAGGAGAAGGAAACCTATTTGGTTTTCCAAAGAAGTGGCTGCTCAAATAAGGGCAAAAAACACAGCTTTCACAAAATTCAAAAGCTTGCAAACAGAAGAACACAGAAATGATTACAGGACCAAACTCAAGGAGACAAAAAGAGAAATAAGGATAGCAAAATCAAAGGCAGAGGAAAAGATGGCTAAAGATGTTAAGTGTGGCGACAAAACTTTCTTCGGGTATATTCGGAAAAGGAAGAAGATCAGAGGTAGAATTGCAGGGCTCAGAAGTGCTGGGAACGGACTTGTGGAAAATGACATTGATAAAGCGAAATTACTAAGCAAATACTTCTGCTCTGTTTTTACTAAAGAAAATCCTGGAGAAGGACCACCTGTGACTCCCAAATATAAAAATGGGAATGAGGTAGATACCACACCATTCGGAGAGGATGAGGTGTTAGAACAACTTGCAAAACTGAAAGTGGACAAGGCCATGGGACCGGATGGGATACATCCCAGGATACTGAAAGAGCTCAGAGAGATTCTTGCAGGGCCATTAAAGGATGTTTTCAACAGATCCCTGGAAACAGGAGAGGTTGCTCAGGACTGGAGAATGGCTGATGTTGTACCTCTACACAAAAGTGGTGACAGGGAAGAAGTGTCAAACAACAGGCCCATGAGCCTTACCTCGGTGGCGGGAAAGGTAATGGAGACGCTCCTGAAAGAACGAATAGTGAACTTTCTCAAAACCAGAGGGTTACAGGATCCGAGGCAACATGGTTTTACGCAGGGACAACCTTGCCAGACAAATCTGATTGAGTTCTTTGACTGGGTGACCAGAGAACTGGATCAAGGACATGCGATGGATGTCATCAATCTGGATTTCAGCAAAGCCTTTGACACTGTCCCTCATAGGAGGCTTATCAATAAACTCAGTAGTTTGGGGATGGGTCCCAAGGTGGTAAACTGGATCAGAAATTGGTTGACTGACAGACGACAGAAGGTGATGGTAAATGGAGCTCACTTAGGTGAAAGGAAGGTGATTAGCAGGGTGCCTCAGGGTTCGGTCCTGGGCCCGGCACTGTTCAATGTATTTGTGAGTGGTATTGCTGAAGGTCTAAATGGAAAAGTCTGTCTTTTTGCAGATGACACGAAAATTTACAACAGAGTGGACTCCCCCGAGGGAGTGCTGAACATGAGGAGGGATCTGCAAAAGCTGTAGGAATGGTCTGATGCTTGGCAATTGAGATTTAATGCGAAGAAGTGCAGTGTCATGCACTTGGGTAGAAGAAATCCAAAGGAAATGTACATGATAGGGGGCAAGAAGTTGGTGTGCACAGAGCAAGAGAAAAACCTCGGTGTGATTATCTCTGTAGATCTCAAGGTGGCAAAACAGTGCGACAAGGCGGTGGCAAAAGCCAGAAGGATGTTGGGCTGCATTTGAAGAGGAATTACCAGCAGAAAGGAAGTGGTACTAGTACCACTGTATAAGTCTCTGGTGAGGCCTCACTTGGAATACTGTGTTCAGTTTTGGAGACTGTATCTTGCAAAGGATGTAAAAAAAATGGAAGCTGTTCAGAGGAAGGCGACCAAAATGATTTGGAGCCTGTGTCAGAAGCCTTATGAGGAGAGACTTGAAGACCTAAATATGTACACGTTGGAGGAGAGGAGGGATAGGGGAGATATGATTCAGACCTTTAAATACTTAAAGAGAAATAATGAACAAACAAACCTGTAAAAGCTGTAAAACTAGAGATGGGGAAGTTGTAAAACTAGAGGGCATGTCATGAAGCTGCAAGGTGGTAAATTGAAAGGCAATGTCAGGAACTACTTTTTTACTGAAAAGGTGGTGGATGCTTGGAATGCCCTCCCGATGGAGGTGGTGGGGGCAAACACAGTGATGGAATTCAAAGTGGCCTGGGACAGACACAGTGGATCACTTTACAGCAACAAGATTAAATCAAAATAAACTGAACCATCTAATTTCTCAACACATAGGGGTGTCCTACATCAAAATAAACTGAGCCATCTAATTTCTCAACAAATAGGGGTGTCCTACATGGAGCAATGGGGGGAGGAGCGGTGGGTTCACCCATAAACAAAGAAGCAAAGATATGGGGAGGGGTGCACCATTAAGCAAAGACATGGGTAGGGGTGCACCTACTCCCTAAAAGTCATGGGAAGGGGTGCACCTACTCCTGCCATATTGCTAGGCAGACTAGATGGACCACACTGGTCTTTATCTGCCATCATTTACTATGTTACTATCTTAAAGTGGGATGTATTTATCATTTTGTATTGATGTAATTTTACACTGTTTGTATATCAGAGATAAATAGAAGACTAAATTAGTTCCATGTTATGATGATATTGATCTGCATGTGATATTAGGGTATTGATATAGTGAAAGAATTAGATAGGTTTAGGAGATTTTAGAGTAATCATGTTGGAGGGGTAACAGTGCAATAGGTTTGAATGAGTATGAGTGGGTATGGATTACATTGTGTTTTGTTGGATGTTAGTGGCATCTCAATTGTATATTGTTTAAATTGTTTTAAAAAATTGTGGAATAAAACGTGTTTTACCTTAAAAGGTGTACTGGTTACCTTTTTGTGGTTTTGTATACATTGAATATATACATCAATGATACACCATATATTCATACATCAATGACTTGCATAAAACACTCCAATTACCTCCGTACATAGGCCTACTTAAGACTGTCTAATATTGTATTACATGTTTATTTTATATCCATGCAAACACTTACTCTGTATGTGTAAATAAGTTTATATTATTGAGTTTAGTTAGTTATGTTTGCTTTGCTGCATTGTTCATAACATCTAGGGGTATGTTTACTGAACTGTCTTAATGTGCGCTCTGCCACGTTATCGCGTGATAAGGTACCTTATCGCGCAATAATGGCGCTTTACCGGGCGCAGAGGTACCTTAGCGCACGATAACGCGCTTAGCGGCGCAAATGAGCGCTGAGGGTGGAGAAAGGCTCCCGGAAGGTGGAGTAAGGCTCCCCAGGGGCGGAGAGAGAGGGTCAATGAGCAGAGAGTGAAATTCAAGGCTGAAAACTAACGCCAGTGAAACCCTGGTGTTAGAGCTGATTTAAAGGGAAAAGAAACCATTTCCGTCAGCAATGTACAGCAAAAGCAGGGAAACCTACAAAAATGTGATAAGTATGATACATGTGCACAGAACAAAAGGGCAAATAAACAGTGAAAATGACCAGCAGAAAATGTAATAAAAACATAACCACGCTGGCTAGTAGTGATTTTAATGGGAAACATCAAAAAACACTCCTGAGAAAGCTCCAAAAAAAAGATATGAATTTTGGAAGGGTCCATACTCCGTCCCCATACAAGGTGAATGAGCCCACAGTGAAATTGCGCTGAGCATGGTTTTACCTCTCCATTGGGCAGGCTTCCTATGGCGTGCACATGTTCCGCAACAGCAGGGCGGGCATGTCGGAACGGGCAACTGAACATATGCTTGAAAAGAAGACACAGAGGGCTGCAGGAGGCACATGCTGTGGGGCAGCTGGGCCACAGTGCAGACTAGGGTGATGCCTAGGTGGCCCATAGTAATGCTGAAACTAGTGCAGCCAGACAGCAACTGATGAGGGCCCAACATGGGCATGAGTGTGCTTCCCACAGTGTCACAGGGGATAGTACCCAGCAGGTACCCCCAAGTGCACAAAATATTGGCAGGCGGTGCTGGGGGAAGCGTGGACAGCTATGCAGGCACCCCTACCCCAGAACCCGCACCATAGGCAGCCGCCTACCCACACACTGGATGGCCTGAGACTGCGCTCCACCAGCACCACCAGCAGAAGGGCATGTCAGCAGGGTGGCAGAGGGGTACTGGTGCTGGAGGGGGAAGTGGCAGCTGCCCAGAGCAGACCGTGACCTAGCCCTGTGTAGGTGGCTGCCATGCACTGCAACAGACAGGCCCTGTCTGACGAACAGTCATGGTATCCCCAGGGAATGCACTGTCTCTGTGGCAAAACAGTGATGCAGTGCACACAGCCAGTGTGTTCAGCAGCAGAAGGTCACAGGTTCATGTCCCAGCTGTGGTACCTGCCAACCCAGCCCCCATATTTTACCCACTACTACAACGTGCTAATACAGACAGAACCTTTATTGCAGATGACGTAGACATGCCCAAAACACCTACATTTTACCCTACAGAGCACAGACACTATAAACATGTGCATTACCTAGAGCAGAGTCTCCCAAATGCCAGGGCCAAACACCATTCAGGTTCCATGCTGCCTCTAATAAATATGGCTGTGCTGCATTTCTATGGACCGCCCCCATGGTATACAGATGTATCTCATGCATATTCCTTAGGGACAGCATGAAAACCCGAACAGTGTTTGGCCCTCCAGGACTGGAGTTGGGAACCTCTGCCCAAGAGCAGCGGCCAACAGGGGCAGACACACCCGCACCCACAGGCTCCATTATCCCAAGCCTCCTGGAGAGGCAGGATGTGGGGCCCTGCATGCATCTCCCAATACTAGCACTTGCATACCTTAGCAATGCCACCCTAAACATGGGAAAACTGTACACAGCATCAAAAGGTTGCTATGATAACTGGAAGATAGCAATTCCAAAGTTAAGCACAATTGGCTGATTGAGCTGCATCATAGCAAACTTTCTGATGTCTGTGGAGTGTGCTCAGGTCTGATGTCTGACAGAGTGACCCCAACAGTATTGCGTACCATAGCCATGCCTGCACTGTGCCCAGGACTGGTGTGGTGGTCAGGGCTGCACAATGCTGGCATAGGTGTGGGAGTGTGTGTCTGTCTATCCAGTGTGTGGTGGCTGCCAACACCTTACTCAGCCCACACTGTTTGCACTGTTGCCAGTATTGGCCTGCCAATGTGCATAATGAGGAGCAAGGTACTGTGGGAATAGCCTGGATAGGGTGGCCTGGCCTGGCTGCATCTGCACAGGGCATAGAGCAATGGCTCGGACATTGTAGTGTCCGGCCACCACCTGCACGGACAGGGTGGCCACAGCATGTCCTGCTGGGAGGTCACTCTCACCCTGACTGAGCAGTGACCATGGCATGGCTAGGTTCCCCCATAGTGCTGTACAGTATTTCTTTTATGTGATATGTATGGGTTCTCTTTTGGGGGCCCAGTCACTGACTTATCTGCTTGGTGTGTATGCTGACGTCCCGGTTCTGGGTACATGCATCTTCTCCAGGAACATGCCCTATGGACTAGCGAGCAGACTGTCTGCAGCTAGTATGTATCTTGCTGGAACACCTTGCAGGGTGCAGCTGCTGGACAATGTCAGATAGTGGTGGGGGGCAGCTGAACATTTTCAGGCCTACTGTCTGTTTGTTATTGCTTTATGGATGTGTACAGATCTGCATTGACTGTCCTGTAGCGTGTCTGTTCCCCAGCAGGATTGGGGTTGATGGTCCCCTCTACTGCCACCATTGCAGGGGGGTAGACTGTGGATCTGTTGGTGGGAGATACTTTTTCCCACCCTGTACTACAGAGGGTGGGTTGGGTGGTGGTACATAATCTGACTATGGGTCCAAACACCCCCCCCCCCTTTCATTTAACCATGGCACCAGCACAGGATATGCACTATTCTGGGTGCATCATAGGTGTGTCTGCAGGAACTATCTATCACACACAGTAGCACTGATGGGGACCTGCAGCATGGCATATATTAGTCAATAAAGGTGCTGTGGACCTGGTGCTGGGCACCCCACCTCACCTTCAGGGTGAGCACAGTACCCACACCATGTGACAGTCTGTAGTTACTCTGTGCCAGTAACACACACGGTCAGTAACCCCTACCAGGCCGAGGTGCTGTGGTGGTGCATACCCCATCTTATGTTCATCTCTAGACTGCTGATTTGCATGTGCAGTGCATCATGGGTATGGGTGGGTTAACCCTATCCTGGTAACCACAGCAGACAGTTTGTGTGGTGACCTGCAGTCCTTCTGTAGCCAGCCAGAGGTTTGTTAGCAGCTGTAGCCCACTGGATACTTCACTGCCTGTGGAACCAGATGTCATGGGTTCACACCCATGGTGGGGTTATTTGATAGGGCTGTCCAAGGCATTTTCTTTTTTTAATGTACATTAGTGCTGCCAGCAAAAACACCCTCAGAGTACTGTTGCCATAAGGTGCTTCATAAGGCACCCCATAAAGCACCTTCTATGGTGCCTTATAAGGTGTCCTATAAAGCGCCTTATGAGGTGCTTTATAAGGTGTCCTATAAAGCGCCTTATAGGGTGCCCCATAGGGGACATTATAGGGTGCCTTGGCGGACAATGCACTTTATAATGTGCCCTATGGAGTGCCTTATGTGGCACCTTCGGTTACGGCACGTGAGGTTGTGTTTGCTGGCAGAACTAATTAAAATATACATAACATGCCTCAAAAGCAATACTTACACATAACAGCTAATGCCTCAGCCAGCCATATGCATTAGGCACCCTGGGGGATCAAACTCATGACTCTTGTATCATTAGTCAGTGTATCAACCATTGTGGTGTGTGTGTGTGTATGTGTCTACTTAGGATTACCGCACGTTAACGTGCTTAGCGGCATCTCGCACGATAATGTGCGCAGTGCATGCTATCATACGATAATCCCATTTTGCTACATTAAGACCGACACGCCCACTCCTTTTATGGCAACCTGCACACCATCGCCAGGCGCATGTTAAGACGGTTTAGTAAACATACCCCCTTGTTTCAATGTAAACCATTTTAAGATTGTTTAAATGCTATATGTAAACCACCTTATGTTGAGAAAGCAGTATATAAAACTCACAAATAAATAAATAAACATGCCAGTTTGTATAAAAGGCCATTGAGGCCACATCATTCAGAACCCTGCAATATACCTGTTAGCATCATGGCACTAAGCAAGACCCATCTGTTTTGCCAATGTAGCAGCAGCAGTGGAAACCGCATCATTGCTGCCACTATTATCACTATCTGCAGTGGAAACCAGGCCAGATACCAGTCAGGACATTACTATCACCACTAATTCAGATGCAGCAGCAGCAGTAGCAACAGCAACAGCAGCAGTGGCTCCTCATCAGAGGGTCAAAGGGCAGTGCAGCATAAAATTCACTAGTGGTTGATGAATTGCTGTGTGTCTCTTACGGATTATAGACTAGATGGTTTAGAGTGAGCATTGAAAAAACTGGCAACACAGACATATGTTGATTCTGTAAGAAAGACCTCGAAACAGTGACTCACCTCATTGCTAGTTTTGAAGTTCTGATGGCAGAAAAAATCTATATAGAAAGGCACAACAAAGTAGCACGTCTTATCCATTGGAAACTCTGTAAACATTACAATATCACTATGCCTGAAAAGCACTGAAATAATGACCTAAGAGAATTACAGAGAATGAAGAGTTTATGATAACCTGGGACATTCCCATTCCAATGTTAAGAAAGTGGATGCAAGGAAACCCGACATAGTGGTAAAGGAGAAAACCAACCAAAACGGCATTAATAATATATAGAAACATAGTATATGATGGCAGATAAAGACCAGTATGATCCATCTAGTCTGCCCAGCAAGGCGGCAAGAGCAGGTGCACCTGCCATTCCATGCAGGTCACCCCTCCGCATGCCCTTGTTTAGGGATGTACCAACCGCTCCGTATTGGTCACCCCTTATTTTTTGGAATAGTTAGTTATGTTCATTTTGATTTTATCCTGTTGCTATAAAGGGATCCCCAGTGTCTGTCCCACGCCATTTTGAATTCCTTCACTGTCTTTGCCCCCACCACTTCCATCGGGAGGGCATTCCAAGCATCCACCATCCTTTCAGTGAAAAAGTATTTCCTGACGTTGCCTCTCAGTTTACCCCCTTTGATGTTATGCCCTCTAGTTTTACAGCTTCCCCATCTTTGGAAGAGATTTGTTTGTTCATTAATACTCTTTAAGTATTTAAAGGTCTGAATCATATCTCCCCTGTCCCTCCTCTCCTCCAGAGTGTACATATTTAGGGCTTCAGTCTTTTCTCATAAGTCTCCTGATGCAGGCTCCAAATCATTTTGGTCGCCTTCCTTTGAACCCTTTCCAGTCTTTTTATATCCTTTGTGAAACTGATCACAATTTTCCAAGTGAAGCCTCATCAGTGACTTAGAACATAAGAACATAAGATATGCCATACTGGGTCAGACCAAGGTCCATCAAGCCCAGTATCCTGTTTCCAAAAGTGGCCAATCTAGGTCATACGTACCTAGCAGTTTCCCCAAAAGACACAGGTTCCACAATTCTTGTACTGGGTCAAGCATTGATATCCTGGGTCCCTTCTTAATAATGGTTTATGGACTTTTCCTCCAGGAACTTGTCCAAATCTTTTTTAAACCCAGCTACACTAACAGCCTTTACTACATCCTCCGGTAACAAATTCCAGAGTTTGATTGCACGTTGAGTGAACATTTTTTTTTCTTTTATTAATCTTAAATAATTTACCCTGTAGCTTCATTGCATGTCCCCTAGTCTTTCTATATTCTGATAAGGAAAACAATCGATCTACGTTTACCCGTTCCACTCCGTTCATTAATTTATAGACTTCTATCATATCTCCCCTCAGCCGTCTCTTTTCCAGGTTAAAGAGCCCTAACCTTTTTAGCCTTTCTTCATAGGAGTATCCTTCCATCCCCTTTACCATTTTGGTGGCTCTTCTCTGTACCTTTTCTAAAATCGCTATATCCCTTTTTAAGATACGGCGACCAGAATTGCACACAATATTCAAGGTGCGGTCTCACCATGGAACGATATAGAGGCATTATAATATATTTTGTTTTATTTTCCATTCCTTTCCTTATCATACCTAGCATTCTATTTGCTCTCTTGGCCGCCGCTGCACACTGGGCCGAGGGTATTAACATGGTATCCACAATGACGCCTAAATCTTTTTCCTGGGTGGTGATTCCTAATGTGGAACCTTGCATCGTGTAACCATAGTTTGGGTTCTTTCTTCCCTAGGTGCATAACCTTGCACTTGTCCACATTAAATTTCATCTGCCATTTTGATGCCCAGTCTTCCAATTTATCAAGATCCTCTTGCAATTTTTCACAATCCTCTTGGGTTTTAACAACTTTAAATAGTTTTGTGTCATCTGCAAATTTGATAACTTTCCAGGTCAGTTATGAATATGTCAAAAAGCAGCGGACCCAGCACAGATCCCTGGGGTACACCACTATTCACCTTTCTCCATTGGGAAAATTGGCCATTTAGCCCTAACCTCTGCTTTCTATCTTTTAACCAGTTCCTGATCCACAATAATACACTGCCTCCTATCCCATGACTCTTTAGTTTTGCCAAAAGTCTCTCATGAGGGACCTTGTCAAAGGCTTTCTGAAAGTCCAGATACACAATATCAACTGACTCACCTTTGTCCACCTGTTTATTCACTCCTTCAAAAAAAACGGAACAGATTAGTAAGAAAAGATTTTCCGTGTCTAAAGCCATGTTGGCTGCCTACCATTAGGTTGTGACTATCTACATGCTGAGTAATTTTATTCTTTATGATGGTTTTCTACCATTTTTCCCGGTACTGACGTCAGGCTCACCGGTCTGTAGTTTCCCGGATCACCCCTGGAACCCTTTTTAAAAATTGGTGTTACATTGGCGATCCTCCAATCTTCAGGTATTAGAGATGATTTTAATGATAGTTCACAGATTACTGATAGCAGTTCTGCAATCTCATATTTCAGTTCTTTCAACACCCTTGGATGTATACCTTCCGGCCCAGGTGATTTGCTACTCTTCAGTTTATCTAATAGTTGTAAGAAATCTTCCCGATGTATCGATATTTCCTTCAATTCTTCCGCACCTTTAAATACCACTTCAGTCATGGGTAACATCCCTACATCTTCCTCAGTAAAGACCGAAGCAAAGAATTCATTCAGTCTCTCCGCTATCGCCTTGTCGCCTCTTAGTGCTCCTTTAACCCCTTTATCATCTAATGGACCAACTGACTCTCTCACAGGCTTTTTGCTACGAATGTACTTGAAAAGGTCTTTATTTCGCGTTTTTGCTTCCGCAGCAAGCTTCTTCTCAAATTCTCTCTTTGCCTGCCTTATCAATGCCTTGCATTTGACTTGCCAGTGCTTGTGCTGTTTCCAGGTTTCGTCGTTTGGCTCTTTTTTCCATTTCCTGAAAGATGCTTTTTTGGCAACAACAGCCTCTCTGACCTCACCTTTAAACCATGCTGGCAGTTTTTTGGGACTTCCTTACACTTTTCTTAAAGCGTGGAATACAGCTGGTCTGGGCTTCCAAGATAGTATTTTTCAACAACACCCAAGCTTGATGTACGTCTTTAACCTTCGCAACTGCTCCTTTTAGTTTTTTCTTAACTGTTTTCCTCATTTTATCATAGTCTCCCTTTCAAAAGTTAAAAGGTAATACTGTGGATTTCCTTACTATCCCTCCTCCACTAATTAAATCAAAGGCGATCATGCTATGATCACTATTGCCAAGTGGCCCCAACACCCTTATCTCTTGCACTAGATCTGGCATTCCACTAAGGACTAGGTCTAATATGGCTTCCCCTCTGGTCAGTTCATGAACCAGCTGCTCCAAGAAGCAGTCATTTATTTCATCTAGGAACTTTATCTCCCTAGCATGTCCTGACGTGACACTGACCCAGTCGATACCGGGGTAATGAAATCACCCATTATTATTACTGCGCTGTAACTTTTGTTAGCTTCCTTGATTTCTTTGAGCATTTCATCATCCATTTGGTCATTCTGGCCAGGTGCTCGATAGTACACACCCACTGCCATTGCCTCCCCCTTTTATATGGAATTTCAATCCATATAGATTCTACAGCAGATTTTGTTTCCTGCAAAACTTTAATCCTTTCTGACTCAATGCCCTCTCTAACATAGAGCGCAACCCCTCCACCAATTTGATCAGCTCTATCATTACGATATAGTTTGTACCCAGGTATCACAGTGTCCCACTGGTTGTCCTCCTTCCACCATGTCTCTGATATTCCAATCATATCTAACCTTTCATTTAGTGCTATATATTCTAACTCTCCCATCTTATTCTTTAGACTTCTAGCATTTGCATACAAGCATTTTAGAGAATGTATTTTATTCATGTTAATTTGGCTATTGTTAGACATGGGTAAATTGGGATCTTAAGCTCTGTCTGCTCCATACTTGAGGGCATTTGGGCTACTTTACTCTTTTGTGGAACCTCTCTGCTTTTGGTAGTATCCTTCAAGGATACATTCTTCCGAACCATCCGCTCTTGGGCGACTGTCGGCTTTCCCCTAATATCTAGTTTAAAAGCTGCTCTATCTCCTTTTTAAAGGTTAATGCCAGCAGCCTGGTTCCATCCCGGTTAAGGTGAAGCCCATCCCTTCGGAAGAGCCCCTCCTTTCCCCAGAATGTTCCCCAGTTCCTAACAAATCCAAAACCCTCATCTCTGCACCATTGTCTCATCCACGCATTGAGACTCCGGAGCTCTGCCTGCCTTTTGGGTCCTGCGCATGGAACAGGAAGCATTTCGGAGAATGCTACCCTGGAAGTTCTGGATTTCAACTTCCTACCTAAAAGCCTAAATTTTGCCTCCAGAACCTCCCTACCACATTTTCCTATGTCATTGGTACCGACATGTACCAAGACAGCAGACTCCTCCCCAGCACTATCTAAGACCTTATCTACGTGGCGCGTGAGGTCTGCTACCTTCGCACCAGGCAGGCATGTTACCAGGCGATCCTCACGTCCACCAGCCACCCTCCTTATCCCATCTGCGGTTTGTCTGCCCATGATAAAGCTAGATTGATCCGGGTGCACCTGCCCAGGCATAAGCGGGCCTAGTCTCAAAGCCAACACCTTTGCCAGAATCTTGACATCTATGTTCAGCAAAGATATAGGTCGGTACGACCCACACACCGCTGGATCTCTTCCCGGCTTGGGTATGACCACTATGGCCGCTTGACTCATAGAGGAAGGTAAAGGGTCTCCCCCCAACACCGCATTAAACACTCTCGTTAGGACTGGAGCCACCAACTCGGACATTTTTTTTTAGAACAACCCCGTGAAGCCATCTAAGCCCGGTGCCTTGCCTGCGACCAAGGTTTTAATGGCACCCATCACCTCCTCCAAGGTTATATCCTCCTCCAGCGCTACCCCCTCCATTTCCCCGAGCTTCACACTCCCTCTGCCCCCATTCTGGAGATACTGCTCAATGTCTTCCCCGTCCCCCGGAGGCTCAGCTGCATACAGCTGCTGATAGTAATCCCGAAACCTCTCCCGGATTTCCCCGCTTTTATACAGTAATCTATCCTGGGGGCCTTTAACTTTGGCAACTAACCGCCGTTGCCTCTGAGTCCTTAATTTATTACTCAGAAGCCGGCCCGCCTTGTTATCAAATTCATAGTATCGCTGACCTACCCTCTCCAGTTGCCTAGAGATCTGTTCCAACTAAAGGACCTTAAGCTGTTTCCGAATATCCTCCATTTTTCCCCTCAGTTTAATCCCCCCCTGCTGTTTATGGGCCCGCTCCAACTCCTCCAATTGGCTAGTGAGGCGACAGACCTCCTCCTCCCTTTGTTTCTTTCTCCGGGCTCCCATCTGAATCAGATGACCCCGGACAACCGCCTTCAGCCCGTCCCAGAGACTTCCCATCTTTACTTCCCCGTTGTCATTAAATGCCATATACTCAGTAATCACCGCTCTTAGCTTCTGCTCCCCTCCCCCCCTGCAACAAGTAGTCATTTAGTCTCCAAAAGGTTCACCTACCCCCTTCCTGTGGTGGACCAAACCGGGCTCCCACTGGAGCATGGTCAGACCACGTGATCAGCCCTATGGAAGCCCTGTCCAAGGCCTCCCGCCAATACCGATCTCCCAATAAATAGTCTATACGACTATAGGAGTCGTGGACCGCTGAGTAAAACAAAAAGTATTTTACCCTGGGATTTGCCACCCTCCATAAATCCTCAAGCCCCAATCCCTTCAGCCATTTCTGGAATTCCCTAAGACACCCCTCCTCCCTTCCCCTCCGCCCTTGCCTTCTCTCCAGTTCTATGTTGCAATCCCCCCCACCAACACATTCCCTTGAATTTTCCCTACCAGCCAAACTCCCATCTCTTCCCAAAACCTCCTTTGGCCAGTATTGAGGCCATAAACAGAAATCAGTGTGACCTGCTCTCCCCCCAACAGTCCCCCACCACCACCGCTCTCCCATCCGCTTTCCTATAAACCTGGCCTACCTCGAGGGGAACCCCCTGCCCCACCAGTATAGCAACCCCCGCTCTCTTCTTCCCTCCCTCTTCCGCTGCATAGTACCCCTGATAGGTACCGGATCGCAGCAAAGATTCATCCTCCTTTCGCAGGTGTGTCTCCTGCAGGAAAGCCACTTGCCATTTCTGACTCCGCAACTCCTTCCACATCAGCTTTCTCTTTTGTGGCAAATTCAGGCCCTGGACATTCAAACTCCCTACAATTAACCCCGACGTCATCCTGACTTTATATTGCCCCTCCTGTCCCCATTACTCAACCTCAATGCCTTCCCCCTCCCCCACCCCCCCAAAATACGGAACTCCTCTCCGACCTCCATCAAGGATGTGCCCCCACCTTGGACGCTGCCTCTCCTCCTACTCTACAACTTTGCCCCCCCTTAAGCCCCCCCTCCCCCTTACACCCCTCAACTCTGTCCCCCCCCCTTTATTAACAGTGCTGATTCATCAAGGGAGGTCCACCCCCCCCCCCCACAGAAACCCTTGTATCCCTTTATACCTGCTCCTTAGCCCTTACCTTTTCCTCCCCCACCCTCCCGGTAACACAATGCATAGAAATCATCACATATCTCAATAGTCCATCACACCGTTCTGCTGGGCAGTCTCTCTGCTTGTTCCTCTTGATCCGTCGCTCCAGCCTTCCTCCTCAATCTCTGGCCCTTCACCAACACTCTCCCCCAGCCCGGGCATCGCACTTTACTTCCCTTCTGGCTTGTGGTGGTATCTGGCTCCGGCAGTCAGGGCGCTCCCTCCTGTCGCAGAATTCTCCAGGCCTCCTCCTCCGACCGCACCCTGAAGCCCCTTCCATTTATGTCCATTAGCAGTGCAAATGGGAAGAGCCACTGGTACCGCATTCTCTCAGTCTGCAGGTATTGCGTAACCAGTTTCATTTCCCTGCGCCGCTGTAGCATGCTAGAGGATAGGTCGTGGTACACCTCCACCTTGTGGTTCTCCCACTGAAAGCTCCTCCGGGCCGCGGCCACTCACATTACTCTCTCCTTTACTGCATACGAAGTCAGACAATATCACGCGGTTGACCACCCCTAGCTGGGCCCAGCGCTCGGTGAGCTCTCTTTACCGCCACCTCCACTTCTCCCGCTGATGTCTCCTCACCCTGCAGCAAGAATCGGCAGACCTTTTGAACTACTGCCGTTGCGTCTGCAAAGGCCGCTATCTCCGGCAGCCCCCTCACTCGCACATTGTTTCTCCGAGAGCGGTTCTCAAGGTCCTCCAGCTTATCTTTCAAAGCTAACTGTTCAGTTTGTAACCGCTGCACATGGCCTTCCACTTCCGCAGCCCTCTCCACGTGGTGATATGTCTGCTCCTCTAGCAATTCCACTCTGTTCCCGAGCTCCTTTACATCCTCCTTAATGCTCGCCAAGGTCTCCTTCAACTCTCCTCGCATGGCACCAATATCTCTCCTTAGGGACTGCATCCAGCCCCAGATGTTGCCATGAGTGCATGCCTCATCCGCTCTTTCCAATTCCTCCTCGGATTCCTCTCCGGAGGCCATGTGCTCTTACTCCTCTCGGGCCCGCGGCTCTGAAATTTCCGCGTAGGGGGATTTAAACTTGGACAGCTTCTTACGAACTGACATCCCTACTGGCTCCCCTCTCCTGCGGCACCGATTAAACTGGCTGGGATGGGGGTCAGTCTGCCAATTTCCTCCTTTATTTTAGCGTCCCGATGGGAGCTTCAACACTAAGCTGCCATCTCCCAGGTGACGTCACTTCCTTCCGTATTACAGATGATTTTAATGATAATTCATAGATTACTAATAGCAGGTCTGCAATCTCATATTTCAGTTCTTTCAACATCCTTGGATGTATACCATCCAGCCCAGGTGATTTGCTACTCTTCAGTTTATCTAATAGTTGTAATACATCTTCCCGATGTATCAATATTTCCTTCAATTCTTCTGCACCTTTAAATACCAATTCAGTCATGGGTAACATCCCTACATCTTCCTCAGTAAAGACCAGAGCAAAGAATTAATTCAATCTCTCCGCTATCGCCTTGTCGCCTCTTAGTGCCCCTTTATCCCCTCTGTCATCTAATGGACCAACTGACTCTCTCACAGGCTTTTTGCTACAAATGTACTTGAAAAAGTCTTTATTTTGTGTTTTTGCTTCCGCAGCAAGCTTCTTCTCAAATTCTCCCTTTGCCTGCCTTATTAATGCCTTGCCAGTGCTTATGCTGTTTTTCAGGTTTCGTCATTTGGCTCTTTTTTCCATTTCCTGAAAGATGCTTTTTTGGCAACCACAGCCTCTCTGACCTCACCTTTAAACCATACTGGCAGTTTTTTGGACTTCCTTCCACTTTTCTTAAAGTGTGGAATACAGCTGGTCTGGGCTTCCAAGATAGTATTTTTCAACAACACCCAAGCTTAATGTAAGTCTTTTACCTTATACAGTGGCATTAGTACCTCTTCCTTTCTGCTGGTAATTCCTCTTTGTATGCAACCCAACATCCTTCTGGCCTTTGCTACCACCTTGTCACATTGTTTTGCCACTTTGAGATCATCAGAAACAATCACTCCAAGGTCTTTCTCCTGGTTCTTGCACACCAACCACTCACCCCCTATCGCATACAATTACCTTGAATTTCTGATTCCCAAGTGCATGACACTGCACTTCTTCACATTAAATCTTAACTGCCAAGCATTAGATCATTCTTCTAGCTTTTGTGGATCTTTCCTCATGTTCTCCACTCCCTCAGGGGAGTCCACTCTTTTGCAAATTTTCATGTCATCTGCAAAAAGACAGACTTTTCCATTCAGTCCTTCCGCAATATCACTCACAAATACATAGTAACATAGTAACAGAGAGGTATCATTTCCAAGTGATTATTCTGTGAATCATGTGGAGAGGGAGAAGATCCTGGTGTACCAAGAAATGCAGTCTGAAATCAAGAAAATGTGGCAGAAAGATAGAGAAATATTTCCCATTGTACTGGGAGTCACAGATAAAGAAAAATTTCCAAGCACATCTTGACAAACTACCCATGCATGTTACATCTTAAAAACTCAAGAAGGAAGTACTATTTGACACAATGAAAGTACTACGGTGAGCATTAGCAGTAAATTGGAGAGAATGATATCATACTCCATGTGCCCTGGCTTAGGAGTGAGGTTCATAACTGTCATAGTATCCGCAAAACTAACCTGTTTGGAAAAATTGCCCCCAAGGAATCAACTATGTTGGCTAGGGACAGAAAAGAGGAGGAAGAACTGAGGAGAAGCATGGAGAAGATGGCAATCATCCAGCCACATACCCTGACAATGTTGAGGAAGCAGAAGGGCAAGTCCTGGCCAGGGGCATCCCCAACAAGAATGGACTTGTCATGGTCTCCCCATAGTTGAGAGAAGAAGAGTCCTGATCATGATTACCCCATGCCATGTGGAGGAAGAGTTGGCGGTAGAAATGGAAGAGAGGGGGAAGATGTGGAGGAGAGGGTGAGGGAAAGAGAGTGGAAAATGGTGAAGAGGAGACAGGTAGACAGGCTAGAGATCCACTGCAGCTTCTGATGACCCAACCTGCCCAGTCTACCTCCCCATTGGACCACATGAATCCCTTAAGATCCCTAGGGAATGTGAGGACCCCATGGTCCTGCTATTCCTCATTTCTCTATAACAGGAGGTGTGGAAGGGCTCTTCTGTGGTCACAAGTTCCCAGAATCTCATGGTGATCCACCGGGAAGGGCTACAAGCAGACATACAGTATGTGCCACACCTCAACCAGCTCCTGGCACATAGCTCTGCTCCAGCTGCTCCAGATAGGAGGTGGAGGGTGGGAAACAGACATGGATACCGTGTTAGAGGGATAGATGTTGCATAGGACCATGGGAACAAATTTCTAAATACTATGGGGGCCATCCAGAACCGCAAATAGGGACAGGAGGGAGTGATGACAGGGTGGAGAATGGGCAGATTGGAGGAAGGCCTATGACCCTGGATGTACAGGACCAATACAGGTTACAGCCCTGTACATCCAGGGAGGCAGAGATGAATGGGGCACTTATTCCACCTCTTCCAAGGAAGGAGAATCGGTACTGGTGGACCCGCAAAAACAAGGTGAGGAGCAGCAAGGGGTTCCTCTGATTCCGACCCTGGCAGGTCCTTACGGGGGGTCGGGCAGCAAGGAAAAACTATTCTGCAGTGGTGCAGGGCAATGGGGCTTCTGCTGGGCATACCAGTGCCATGGTGATGGGACGCTGTAGCACTGGGGCTCCAGCAGGAGCATAGGGAGTGATGGCCGGGTACATTCATGGATTTTTCCCCTCTACATAATCAGGGCACATCCAGCCCATCCAAGTGTCCCGATTCTGCAACCATGGAAATGTATAGCTCCTGTGGTTTCAGAATCGGGTGCAAATCTGGCCCATTCAGATGTTGGGCATCTGGACAGGCCAGACGTCCCCCGATCTGAATTGGCCTCCAGAGGGGCATATTCAAAGTGATTAACATGGTTAGCCTCCTCTAATGCTGCTATATGCCTTGATGCTAACCACACACATTGGGTCATTCCAGAGGTATTCCCAAGGCAGCGCCAAAGACAAATGGGCAGCAGCGATATTCAGATGCTGCCCAGTTATCTTAAAGTGGCTAAAGTTAGGAAGAATTAAGGCTATAGCTATATGGTCAACCCTGATATTCAATGTTGGTGACCAGATATGACCACAACATTGAATATCCTGGTCTTAATTAAGGCAGCAATGGCCAGCTGCTTTAACAGTGCTGACCACTGCCACTGAATATCGGCTCATATATTTTTTCAATCAAATGGACCTAGTGGGCCACAAAATAAACAGCATTGTTTAATTGAGTATGGGTCTTCTAGTGAATGATGTGCACAAGCACACCATTATAGCTAAACATCTATCCAATGCCTGATTCCAACCGCATGTGTGTACCTGTATGCCTATAATGGGAGCCCAGTCTATTACAGGCTCACCAGCCACCACATGGCACCATGGTGATATTTAGCCAAGCACACCTTCACTATGTGGTTTAGGAATGCCTGCTATAGAAGCCCTCCCTTACAATCAGCTACTTGGCTCTTAAATGCTGTTTAGGGGATTGACTCATGTGATGATGAGATGTGTGCATAGGATACCTCTCAACTCTCTTTCCCTGCAGAACCCACTCCCTATGTGCACTGGAAAACATGTGGCTTGCTATGGACATGCACACTGTGTGACATTTGAGGGCACAGTTGTCAATTCTTCCTTGGCCCTATCACTTGTATGGCAGCAGAAGACATAGGCAGCGCTGATGATATAGTTGTCCTGGGAACCACTGAGCATGCCATCCTCAGTCACATACTATGCATATTTACACCAAAAAGGATTTCTTTGCGGCAATGCCATTACTCTCCAGCCCCACTGTACTATTCTCCTGAAGCAGCCATCAGCAATTGGTTTTGGCAGAAATTGAGTATTGGTTCAGCAGATGGGAGACAATAGACTTTCTTCATATAATGAGCTAAGTAACGTTTTACATGCATTTAAATATCCAAAAATATAAACCGGGTGTAAATAGGACTGATGAAAAAAATCCAATAGGGATAGTTCTGTTCCCACAACCTTGCATATTGCTAAAATAAGGTGGGGACACCCCAACTGATGTCCTTCACCAAATTATTTATTTGGTAAAATCTTCTGTTATTTTATGAAATGACATTCTCTATAGTGTAATAAATATTTACAAAATTGATTCAAGGGGTGTCTCTCTATGGGATGGACATTTTGTGAGTGAGCACCACCATTTGGAGTTTATTTGTATTAGTGGATATTTAGGGGTATGTTTACTAAACTGCGCTCATGTGCGCGGCGCACATTAGCGTGCGCTAAGGTACCTTAGCGCACGGTAATATTGCGTTACGGGGCACAAATGTGCCCCGCACAGATGCGTGGCACACTAAAATGCACGCTCAAGTGCATGGCGCGCTACTGTGCGATAAAGGTGTGGAAAGGCTCCCGGAGGGGAGGAGGAAGGCTCCCCAGGGGCGGAGAGAAGTGGTCAATGGGTGGAGAGTGGGAGGGGAGAGGCTCCCCGCACACGAGCGGGGCTGAAATTCAAGGCAAAAAATACCGCGAGTGAAAACCTCGCTGTAGAGCCGATTTAAAGGGAAGAGAAACCATTTCTGTCAGCAATGTACAGCAAAACCAGGGAAACCTACAGAACAGTGATAAGTGTGATACATGTGCACGGAACAAAAGTGCAAATAAACATTGAAAATGACCCCAACAAAATAAAATAAAATTATAATCAAGCTGGGCAATAGTGATAGTAATGGGAAACATCACAAAACACTCCCAAGAAAGCCCCAAAAAATAAATATGAATTTTAGAAGGGTCTACGCTCCGTCCCCATACAAGGTGAATGATCCCACAGTGAAATAGCACTGATCAGGGTTTCCCTCTCCATTGGACAGGTTACCTATGACATGCACATGTTCCACACAGCAGGGCGGGCAGGTTGGAATGGGCAACTGGACAGATGCTGGGAAAGGGGATACAGAGGGCTGCAGGCGGCACATGCTGTGGTGCAGCTGGGGCACAGTGCGGACTAGGCAGATGCCTAGATGGCACTTAGGAATGCTGAAACGGAACAGCAGCCAAACAGCAACTGATGAGGGCCCAACATGGGTACGAGAGTGTTTAGCACAGTGTCAAAGGGAATAGTAACCAGCAGGTACCCCCCAGGGCACAGAACATTGGCAGGCGGTGATTAGGGGACATGCGGACAGATATGCAGGCACCCCTACCCCAGAACCCGCATCATAGGCAGCCACCTACCCGCACACAGGATGGCCTGAGACTGCGTATCAGCAGCACCACCAGCAGAAGGGCATGTCAGCATGGTGGCACAGGGGTACTGGAGGGGGAGGGGGGCAGTGGCAGCTGCCCAGAGCAGACCATGGCCTAGCTCTGTGTAGGTGGGTGCAATGCACTGCAACAGACAGGCCCTGCCGGACAAACAGTCATGGTATCATCAGGGAATGCACTGTCTCTGTGGCAATAGGGTGGTGCAGTGCACACAACCAGTGTGTTGGAGACAGAAGGTCACAGGTTCAAGCCCCAGCTGGGGTTACTGCCAATCCAGTCCCCATATTTTACCCACAACTATATCGTGATAGTAAAGACGAATCTTTATTGCAGAGAACATAAGCATGGCTCAAACACCTCTATTTTACCCTACAGAGCACAGACACCAGAAACATGCACATTACCTAGAGCAGATTCCCCCAAATGCAGTCCTGGAGGGCCACAAATCCTTCAGGGTTTATGCTGTCTCCAATCTAAGGATGCAGCGGTACTGGTGGTGGAGGTGGCAGCAGCTGGTGGCAACAGCAGACCATGGCCTAGCCCTGTCCAGGTGGGTGCCGTGCACTGCAACAAACAAGCCCTGTCGGATGTACAGTCATGGACTCCCCAGGGAATACAGCATATCTGTGGCAACACAGTGGTGCAGTACACACAGACAGTGAATACAAGAACAGAAGGTCACAGGTTCAAAGCCCAGCTGGGGCTACTGCCAATCCAGTCTACATATTTTTCCCACAACTAAACCGTGATAGTAAGGACAAACCTTTCTTGCAGAGAACATACGCATGGTTAATACGCCAATATTTTACCCCACCGAGCACAGACACCATATAAACAGGCGCATTACCTAGAGCAGAGTCTCCCAAATGCAGTCCTGGAGGGCCAAACACCATTCAGGTTCCATGCTGCCTCTAGTAAAGATGCCTGTGCTGCATATCTATGCACCACCCCCATGGTATGCAGATGTATCTCATGCATATTCATGAGGGACAGCATGAAAACCCGAACAGTGTTTGGCACACCAGGACTGGGGTTGGGAACCTCTGCCATAAAGCAGCAGCCAACAGGGGCAGACACACCCACACCCACACCCACACGCCCCATTAGCCAATCCCTCCTGGAGAGGCAGGACATTTGTCCCTGCGTGCATCTCCCAATAATAGCACTTGCATACCTTAGCAATGCCACCCTACACCTGGGTATACGGTACACAGCTATCAAACGTTTGCTATGATTACTGGCAGATAGCCATTCCTACGTTAAGCACAGTTTGCTGATTGAGCTCCATCATAACAATCTTTCTGATGACTGAGGTGTGTGCATCAGGTCTGGTCTCTGACAGTGTTTACCACCCTGGGGAGTGACCCCCAACAGTATTGCGTACCATATCCATGCCTGCACTGTGCCCAGGACTGGAGTGGTGGCCAGGGCTGCTAAACTCCTCTATAGTAGCACAATGCTGGCATAGGTGTGGGAGTGTGTGTCTGTCTATCCAGTGTGTGGTGGCTGCAAACACCCTCCACAGCCCACACTGCCAGCACTGTTGCCAGTATTGGCCTGCCAATGTGCATAATGAGGAGCAAGGTACCATGGGTATAGCCCGGACAGGGTGGCCTGGCCAGGATGCATCTGCACAGGGCATAGGGCAATGGATGTGACATTGTAGTGTCCGGCCACCACCTACACAGACAGGGTGGCCACAGCATGTCCTGCTGGGAGATCACTCACACCCTGACTGTGCATTGACCATGGCATGGCTAGGCACCCCCATAGTGCTATATAGTATTTCTCTCATGTGATATTTATGGGTTTTCATTTGGGGCCCAGTCACTGACTTGTCTGCTTGTTGTGTATGCTGACATCCCAGTTTTGGGTGCATGCATTTCCACCAGGAACATGCACTATGAACTAGCTAGCAGACTGTTTGCAGCTGGTATGTGTTTTGATGGAGTGCCTTGCAGGGTGCAGTGGCTGAAAGCTTGCTGCAGGAGAACATCAGATAGTGGTGGGGTGCAGCTTAGCATATCCAGGCCTTATGTCTGTCTGCGATTGTGTTATGGATGTGTACAGAGCTGTATTGACCACCCTGTAGGTGTCTGTTCCCCAGTGGGACCATGGTTGATGGTCCCCTCTTCTATCACCATTACAGGGGGGTAGAATGTGGATCTGTTGATGGCAACACAGTGGTGCAGTGCACACAACCAGTGTATTTGGAGACAGAAAGTCACAGGTTCAAGTCCCAGCTATGGTGCCTGCCAACCCAGTCCCCATATTTTACCCACTGCTAAAACGTGCTAATACAGACAGAACCTTTATTGCAGATGACGTAAACATGCCCAAAACACCTACATTTTACCCTACAGAGCACAGACACCATAAACAGGCACATTACCTACAGCAGAGTCTCCCAAATGCAGTCCTGGAGGGCCAAACACCATTCAGGTTCCATGCTGCCTCTAATAAAGATGCCTGTACTGCATTTCTATGCGCTGCCCCCATGGTATGCAGATGTATCACATGCATATTCATGAGGGACAGCATGAAAACCCGAACAGTGTTTGGCACACCAGGACCGGAGTTGGGAACCTCTGCCGTAAAGCAGCAGCCAACAGGGGCAGACAAACCCGCACCCACAGGCCCCTTTATCCAATACCTCCTGGAGAGGCAGGACATTGGGCCCTGCGTGCATCTCCCAATACTAGCACTTGCATACCTTAGCAATGCCACCCTAAACCTGGGAATACAGTACACAGCTATCAAAAGGTTGCTATGATTACTGGCAGATAGCAATTCTGAAGTTAAGCACAGTTTGCTGATTGAGCTCCATCATAGCAACCTTTCTGATGTCTGTGGAGTGTGCTTCAGGTCTGGTGTCTGACAGTGTTTACCACCCTGGGGAGTGACCCCCAACAGTATTGCGTACCATATCCATGCCTGCACTGTGCCCAAGACTGGTGTGGTGGCCAGGGCTGCCAAACACCTCTATAGTAGCACACTGCTGGCATAGGTATGGGAGTGTGTGTCTGTCTATCCCAGTGGTTCTGAACCAGTCCTCCTTGAACCACTAGGCCAGTCGGGTGTTCAGGATAGCCCTAATGAATATGCATGAGATATATATGCATTAGAGATATCCTGCCAACCTGACTGGTTTGTGGCCCTCTAGGACTGGATTTGGAGACCTCTGCCTTACACCTCTGTCATTTAAGATTGTGAGTGTGCAAGGTGCAGATGTCCTAGACATCAAAATGGTAGATAGAATGTGTCACATGCCTCCTCAATTCTCACCACCACCAAAAAGTTGTCTAATAGACAATATTTTGGTGGTGGTGAGAAGCAAAGAGGCATGTGACAAATTCTATCTAACCTTTTAGATGTCTTGGAGATCTGCACCTTGTCCACTCACAATCTTAAATAACAGAGGTGTAAGGCAGGGGTCTCCAAATCCAGCCCTAGAGGGTCACAAACCAGTCAGGTTGGCAGGATATCTCTAATGCATATATATCTCATGCATATTCATTAGGGCTATCCTGAACAGTGGCTGGAGACTTGCTGCAGGAGAATATCAGATAGTGGTGGGGTGCAGCTTAGCATTTCTGGGCCTAATGTCTGTCTGCTATTGCTTTATGGATGTGTACAGAGCTGCATTGACTGCCCTGTAGGGTGTCTGTTCCCCAGCAGGACTGGGGTTGATGGTCCCCTCTACTGCCACCATTGCAGTGAGGTAGAATGTGGATCTGTTGGTGAGAGAACCTGTCTACCACCCTCAGCCCTGTGGGTTTGGGGGGGGGGGGTACATAAGGGCAAAGCCTGACTGAGAAATACAGATGTATCTCAGAAACTACCTATCTCACACACTAGCACTGCTGGGGACCTGCAGCATGGCCTATTTCTGCCATGGAAGGTGCTGTGGACCTGGTGCTGGGCGCCCCACCTCACCCTCAGGGTGAGTATAGTACCCGCACAATATGACGGTGTGTAGCTACTCTGTGCCAGTAACACACACGGTCAGTTCCCCCTACCAGGCCGAGGTGCTGTGGGGGTGCATACTCCATCTTGTGATCATCTGTAGACTGCTGATTTGCATGTGCAGTGCATCATGGGTATGGGTGGGTTAACCCTATTCTGGTGACCACAGTAGACTGTTTGTGTGGTGACGTGCAGTCCTTCTGCAGCCAGCCAGGGGTTTGCTAGTAGCTGTGGAGCTGTAGCCCACTGGTTACTTCACTGCTTGTGGAGCCAGAGTTCTTGGGTTTAAACCCACAGTGGGGTTATTTGATAGGGCTGTCCTAAGCATTGTCTATTTTTAATGTACATTAGTGCTGCCAGCAAAAACACCCTCAGAGTACTGTAACCATAAGGTGCCTCAGAAGGCGCCTTATAGGGCGCCCTATGAAGCGCCTTCTGAGGCACCTTCTGGTTACAGTCCGTATAAGGTGCCTTATAAGGTGTCCTATGGAGCACCTTATAGGTTGCCCTATAGGGGACATTATAGGGTGCCGTGGCGGACAGTGCACTTTATAATGTGCCCTATGGAGTGCCTTATAGTGTGCCTTATGCGGCACCTTAGGTTAAGGCACGTGAGGGTGTGTTTGCTGGCAGCACTAATTAAAATGCCTCAGGAAACAATACTTAGATGTCAAAGCTGATACCTCTGCCATCCTTATGCATTAGGCACACTGGGGGATCAAACTCATGACCCCTGTATTATCAGTCAGTGTATTAACCATTGTGCTACACCTCTGTTTCTATGCTTGGATGTCTGTGCGCCTACTTAAGATTACCGCGCGGTAACGCGCTTAGCGGCGCTTAGCTCGATAATGTGTGCAGCAGCGCGCGTTATCGCGCGCTAATCCCGTTTTGCTACTTTATACTGAAACGCCCACTCCTTATATGGCATCCTGCACACTAACGCCGGGCGCACATTAAGAAGGTTTAGTAAACATGCCCCATTGTTTTCCCTGTGGAAATACTTTTTAAAATTACTTTCCCTTTTATTATCATTAGTCTTCATCAACAACATGGTGTGGGTTGATTCCCAGTTGATTTTGAATTTCTCAAACTGTGAGTATCACAGTCTTTTTGAAGTGCCATTGACTATTATCCTCTGTTAATATATTAAAATCAAGTGTTTTAGAAAACCTAGCAAATTCAGAACTTTGGGGCATGTTTACTAATGGGTGTACGCCATTTGTATGTGATCAGTTCTCAGTATTAGCAAGGCAGTTTGTGCTAACTTTTGGAGGCGTGATGGCATGTCCCCCTGCAGTTAGTATGTTGCAGCCATATGGGACCATACTAACCTGAACGTGGGTGTATACTTTCTGTCACTCCTTGAGGGGGCGGTAAGCATACCAACCTAAGGGCAACAATTGCAGTCAGCATGTGCCAAGGTTGCCCCTAACCTGCCCGGTCCCCTCCCCATCACATATTAACGGGTTAGCATAGGATTTTTACTGTGGTGCCTTGCACTAATGGTTAGTGTTTGTACTTGGCACACAATAAATCCATTGCTAACCCTTATCACAGCTTAGTAAGCATGCCCTTAGTATAAGAAACAGCCCTTGTTCCATGTACCCCTACAGTCTCATCGAGACATACAGACAAAACCAAAAAGAGGCTTTGGGAAAATGATACCTTTTAACAACAGTACAGTCTTAATAGTACATTTCTTTAAATGAGTTTGATAGCTCTTCTATTGCAGTTTATAGCATAATTTATTCAAATGTGTTCATCTGCTACTCATTTGAAGGAAGGTTAAATGGGGATTGTACAGTATTGTGTGGGTAGGAGTGGATACCATCATTAGAAGTTATGTCCCGATTTGATTGATCTGCACTAGTTCCCAGTGGTTTGCTTTTCTTTTTCCTGCTTATAAGGTATGCAGACATTCTGCAGAAACCTTTGTCTTATATGCCTCTGCCAGATTGTCCTATTGTACTCTGACTACAGCATCTCATACTACAAGGTATGATAACAGATCTTAACATGGCTATTTCTGATCATGATGGGAGGGGGGCGCAAAGGAACAATTTCTAAAGTGACAGATCCTAGAGGCCTTCCTCGGTCAGGTTCTAATTTATCTTCTTTATCAGAGAACATATTCAATCTCTTTTTCATCTAGAGAACATACAATAAAATGAAAGCATAATACTACAATTTTACGAACACTAAGGGGTATGTTTACTAAACCCCGTTGCTGTGCGGGTCCCCGTTAGTGTGTGTGTGCCATATAAGGAGTGGGCGGGTCAGGCAGAAAAAGATGAAAAAAAACAACCGTACGTGTGCACGGCTCACATTAGCGCATGGGAAGGCTAAGTGGGACGCTGCTGGGTACATAGAGGAACAGAGCCGTAGCACAATGGTGAGGACACTAACCAATGGTAAAGGGTCCACAGGTTCAATCTCCCATTGTGCGCAATGAGAAAGGCTGCCTGAGGCACCACCTTTGATGGGTAAATGTGGTTTATGAGGCAAATTCAACTTTGGAGGGCATAAGGCGGCACACTGTACATTTTGTGCCGCATTGGGCGGTGCACTGTTAATTGTGTGCGTCATTCTGCGGCACACTGTTGATCTTGTCCGTTTCTGGCGCCGCACTGTTAATTATGGGCGGCATTGGGCGGCGCAGTGTTAATTATGGGCGGCTTGGGCGGCATAAGGCGGCGCGCTGATATCTCCACACAGGAACAGAGACACAGCACAATGGTTAAAACACTGACCAATGGTGTGGGGTTCAGGGGCTCAATCCCCCACAGAACCCAGTGAAGACAGCTGGCTGAGGCAGTATGTATTATAGCGGGGAGTGCTGTATGAGTCTTTTTAATTTTATTTTGTTGTCACTACTAGCAAACACACTCTCACAGCGTGTTAACATACGGCGGCCCATGGGCCACATGTTACAGTGCACTATCCGCCATGGCACCCTAGAATGTCCCCTATAGGGCACCATATATGTTGCGACACAGGATAATGTACAGTGCACCCTATTTTGATGGCAACCATAAGGTGTCCTATAAGGCGCCCTATTAAGCACCCTCAGAGGCACCTTATGGGTACAGTACACCGAGGGTGTTTTTTTCTTCCATAAAAATATGTACATTAGAAAATGGGTGATGCTTTGGACAACCCAATCACGTAACCCTGCTGTGGGTTTGAACCCATGACCTCTGGTTGCACATGCAGTGATGTAACCATTGGGCTACAGCTCTGTAGCTGTATGCAAGCTCCTGGCTGGCTGCAGAGAGCCTGCATGTCACCTCACAGACAGTCTGCTGTTGTGAACAGGATAGGGTTAGGCCACCCCTACCCATGATTCACTGCACATGCAAATCACCTGTCCACAGATGCACACAAGATGGGGTATGCAACCCAACAGCTCCCGGCCTGGTATGGGGATGTGGCCGTGTGCACCCACACATCACCTCTGCCTGGTAGGGTGTACTGAGTGGGTGTTGTACTGGCACAGAGTACCTACACACCATCACATTGTGCGGGTACTGTGCTCACCCTGAGGGTGCGATGGGGCACCCAGGACTAGGTCCACACCACCCTCCATGGTAGAATGAGGCCATGCCAGAGCTCCAAAGCAATCTTACTCTGTGAGATAGGTTGTTTCCGTTGGTCTGAGTCAGGGGAACCCCTCATGGACACCTACGTGGACTATATACCACCATTTCTCCCCTTCGCCCCCAGTTTGAATGACAGGGTCTGCTATCAACATGCTACCTCCCTGCAGTGGAGTGGACCATCAACCCCAGTCCTGCTGGGCAAGGGACACCCTACAGGGCAGTCCCGCCAGCTCTGAACACATCCCTGACACAATATCTGACAGACATTAGGCCTGGATATGCTAATTTATGCAAACACACCTTTGATATCTCTTACCGTCTGGGTCAAGGGAACCCCTCATGGACACTTAGGTGAGCTATGTACCACCATTTCTTCCCCTCCAGATTGGAAAATAAGGTCTCCTATCAACATGCTACCTCCCTGTAATGGTGGCAGTGGAGTGGACCATCAACCCCAGTCCTGCTAGTGATGAGACACACTACAGGGCAGTCACTGCAGCTCTATACACATCCATTCAACAATATCTGACAGACATTGGGCCTGGATATGCTAAGTTGCACCCCACCACTATCTGATATTCTCCTGCAGCAAGCCATCAGCTGCTGCACTCTGCAAGGCGCTCCATCAGGATACAGACCAGCTGAACACAGTCTGCTAGTTAGTCCTGTTGGAAATGCATGCACCCAGAACTGGGATGACAGTGCACACCAGCAGATAAGTCAGTGACTGGGCCCCAAAACAAGACCCACATATATATCACATGACAGACATACTATGTAGCACTATGGGGGTGCCTAGCCATGCTGTCGTCACTGCACAGTCAGGGTGGAGTGCAACCCCAGCAGCACATAGAGAGGCCACCCTGTATGTGTAGGTGGTGGCCAGCCACTACAATGTCCAAGCCAGTGCCCTCTGCCCTGTGCAGATGCATCCTGGCCAGCCCACCCTGTCTGAGCTATACCCATGGTACCTTGCTGCTCATTATGCACATTGGCATGACAATATTGGCAACAGTGCTGGCAGTGTGGGCTGTGGAAGGTGTTTGCAGCTAACACACACTTTATAGTCAGACACACACTCCCACACATATGCCAGCATTGTGCTACTATGGAGGCGTTTGTCAGCATTGGCCACCACACCAGTCCTGCGCTCAGTACAGGCATGGATATGGTATGCAATACTGTTGGGAGTCACTCCCCAGGGTGGTAAACACTGTCAGGGCCCAGACCTGAGGCACCCACTGCAGACAACATGAAGATTGTCATGAGGGAGCTCAAAGAGCAGACTGTGCGTAACGTAGGGATATCTATCTGCCAGTACTCATAGCATGCATTTGAAAGCTGTGTACCATATACCCAGGTGTAGGGTGACATTGCTACAGTATGCACATGCTAGTATTGGGAGCTGCACGCAGGGCCCAATGTCGTGCCTCTCCAGGGGGCATTGACCAATGGGGCTTGTGGGTATGGGTGTGGGTGTGTCTGCCCCTGTTGGCTGTTGCTTTATGGCAGAGTTTCCCAAATCAAGTCCAGGGTTGCAAGACACTGTTCGGGTTTCCCTGCTGTCACTCATGAATATGCATGAGCTACATCTACATGCCATGGGGGTGGTGCAGAGAGATGCAGCACAGGCATTTGTGTGAGTGGCAGCATTGAAGCTTAATGGTGTGTCGTCCTCCAGGACTGCATTTGTGGGACTCTGCTCTAGGTAATGCCCCTGGTCATGGTATCTGTGCTCAGTGGGGTGAGAAATAGGCATGTGACCAATGCGTATATCACCAGCAATAAAGGATTGTCTGTACTCTCATGGTTTAGTTGTGGGGAAAATAGATGGACAGGATTGGCAGGGCTTTGAACCTGTGACCTTCTGTTCTTGCACACACTGTCTGTGTGCAGTGCACCACTGTGTTGCCACAGATGTGCTGGATTCCCTGGGACATCCATGACTGTACATCCAACAGGGCCTATCTGTTTTAGTGGACGGTGCCAGCCTGCACATGGCTAGGCCACTGTCCTCTGTGGATAGCAGGCACTTCCTCCTCCACCACCTGTACCCTTCCACCAACATGCTGTCATGTGCTTATCTTGGGAAAGCATATGACCTGATTGCGTTGTGGCACTCCGGGACTGCATTTGGGGGACTGGGCTGTAGGTAATGCACATTGTTATGGTGTTTGTGCGGTGTAGGGCAATATATGGGTGTTTGCACCATGCTTATGTTCCCTGCAATACAGGGGTGTCTGTGCTATCTTTGTTTAGTGGTGGATAAAATATGGGAATGGGCTGGCAGGACACCCAGCTGGGATTTGATCCTCTGGCTTATGGTCCTAGAGGTACTGGCTCTGTCCGCTGCACCACACTGTAGCCACAGAGACAGTGCAGTCCCTGGGGATAGTTAGCCTTGCAGGATGGAGTTGCACAACCTGCTCTTCACATTTTTACTGTGCGCTCATTCACCCTGTCTGGTGACAAACGTTCAAATGAACCCCGGAAATGACCACGTGAACAGGGGGTTGGAATATAACCGAACTGGGCAACATGGATATTGATAAGCAACCATATGACACCACTCCCAGGGAAACTCCATAAACAGGAGATGTGTTTTTGGATAGGTCTCCACTCCTTGGACACTTCCAATATTAATTTCTTTTTTTTGGAGCTTTCCTGGGTGTGTTTGTTTGTTTTGCTCTTTACTATAGCTGTTCCCCAGCTGACTTACTATTTTAAATATTTTTGTGGTGGTCCTTTTCTATTTTTAATTTCACTTTTGTGCTGTGCACATATATCACACTGCTGACGTTTTTTAGGTTTCCCCGGTTTTCCTGTACATTGCTGACGGAAATGGTTTCTCTTCCCTTTAAATGCCCTCTACCGCGAGTGTTTCACTCGCGCTATTTTTTTCATGGAAATTCGAGCCCGATACTGTGCGGGGAGCCTCTCCCCTCCCACTCTACACCCATTGACCCCGTCCCTCCACCCCTCCGGTGCCTTCCTCCGCCCTCCTTTGGTCGTTCCACGCCTCTATCGGACATTTGCGGGCCCGCACTTGTAAGGGGCCCGTTAGTGTGCCGTGCACCTTTGCGGGGGTGACACGCACGTGTGCGGGGCATTTAAACGCGTTTATTCGCGTTTCAGTGCCGCGTTTCCGTGCGCTATTTTGCGGCGCGCACATTTGCGGATTTTAGTAAACATCCCCCTAAGGGGTATGTTTACTAAACCGTCTTATTGTGCGCTCTGTGACGTTATCGCGCGATAAGGTACCTTATCACGCGATTCTTTATCGCGCGATAAGGTACCTTAGTGCGCGATAATGCATGCTGCGGCGCAAACGAGCGCTGAAGGCGGAGAAAGGCTCCCGGAGGGCGGAGGAAGGCTCCCCAGAGGCGGAGAGAAGGGGTCAATGGGTGGAGAGTGGGAGGGGAGAGGCTCCCCGCACACTAAAGCTGTGAAATCCGAGGCCAAAACTAATGCCACTGAAACCCTGGCGTTAGAGCTGATTTAAAGGGAAGAGAAACCATTTCTGTCAGCAATGTACAGCAAACCCAGGGAAACCTACAAAAAAGTGATAAGTGTGATACATGTGCAAGGAACAAAAGGGCAAATAAACAGTGAAAATGACAAGCAGAAAATGGAAAAATAAAATAACCAAGCTGAGAAATAGTGATCTCAATGGGAAACATCAAAAAACACTCCCAAGAAGGCACCAAAAAAGGATATAAATTCTGGAAGGTCCATGCTCCGTCCCCATACAAGGTGAATGAGCCCACAGTGAAATTGCGCTGTGCAGGGTGTTCCTCTCCATCAGACAGGTTTCCTATGGCATGCACATGTGCGGCAACAGCAGGGCAGGCATGTCGGAATGGCCAAATGGACAGATGCTTGGAAATGGGATACAGAGGGCTGCAGATGGCACATGTTGTGGTGCAGCTGGGGCACAGTGCCGACTAGGCAGATGCCTAGGTGGCACTTAGGAATGCTGAACCTATACAGCAGCCAGACAGCAACTGATGAGGGCCCAACATGGCCATGAGTGTATTTATCACAGTGTCACAGGGGATAGTACCCAGCAGGTACCTCCAAGGGCACAGAACATTGGCAGGCGGTGTTGGGGGGGGAAGCATGGACGTCTATGCAGGCACCCCTACCTCAGAACACGCACCATAGGCAGATGCCTACCTGCACACTGGATGGCCTGAGACTGCGCACCACCAGCACCACCAGCAGAAGGGCATGTCAGTATGGTGGCAGAGGGGTACTGGTGGTGGAGGGGGGCAGTGGCAGCTGCCCAGAGCAGACCATAGCCTAGCCCTGTGTAGGTGGGTGCCATGCACTGCAACAGACAGGCCCTGCCGGATGAACAGTCATGGTATCACCAGGGAATGCACTGTCTCTACGGCAACATGGTGGTGCAGTGCACACAGCCAGTGTGGTTAGAGGCAGAAGGTCACAGGTTCAAGTCCCAGCTGTGGTTCCTGCCAACCCAGTCCCCATATTTTACCCACTACTAAAATGTGCTAATACAGACAGAACCTTTAATGCAGATGATGTAAACATGCCCAAAACACCTACATTTTACCCTACAGAGCACAGACACCATAAACATGTGCATTACCTAGAGCAGATTCCCCCAAATGCAGCCCTGGAGGGCCAAACACCATTGAGGTCCCATGCTGCCTCTAATAAAGATGCCTGTGCTGCATTTCTATGAGCTGCCCCCATGGTATGCAGATGTATCTCATGCATATTCATGAGGGACAGCATGAAAACCCGAACAGTGTTTGGCACACCAGGACCGGAGTTGGGAACCTCTGCTGTAAAGCAGCAGCAAACAGGGGCAGACACACCCAAACCCACAGGCTCCATTATCCAATGCCTCCTGGAGAGACAGGACATTGGGCCCTGCGTGCATCTCCCAATACTAGAACTTGCATACCTTATCAATGCCACCCTAAACACGGGAATACGGTACACAGCTATCAAAAGGTTGCTATGATTACTGGCAGATAGCAATTCTGAAGTACAATTTTCTGATTGAGCTGCATCATGGCAACCTTTCTGATGTCTGTGGAGTGTGCTACAGGTCTTGTGTCTGACAGTGTTTACCACTCTGAGGAGTGACCCCAACAGTATTGCATACCATAGCCATGCCTGCACTGTGCCCAGGACTGGAGCGGTGGCCAGTGCTGCCAAACACCTCTATAGTTGTACAATGCTGGCATAGGTGTGGGAGTGTGTGTCTTTCTATCCAGTGTGTGGTGGCTGCAAACACCCTCAACAGCCCACACTGCCAGCACTGTTGCCAGTATTGGCCTGCCAATGTGCATAATGAGGAGCAAGGTACCATGGGTATAGTCCAGACAGGGTGGCCTAGCCAGGATGCATCTGCACAGGGCATAGGGCAATGGCTGGGACATTGTAGTGCCCGGCCACCACCTGCACAGACAGGGTGGCCACAGCATGTCCTGCTGGGAGATCACTCTCACCCTGACTGAGCAGTGACCACGGCATGGCTAGGTTCTCCCCATAGTGCTTGACAGTATTTTTGTCATGTGATATTTATGGGTTCCCTTTGGAGCTCAATCACTGACCTATTTGCTTGCTGTGTATGCTGATATCCCAGTTCTGGGTGCATGCATCACCTCCAGGAGCATCCACTATAAACTAGCTAGCAGACTGTCTTCAGCTAGTATGTGCCGTGCTGGAACACCTTGCAGGGTGCAGTGGCTGGAGGCTTGCTGCAGGAGAATATCAGATAGTGGTGGGGTGCAGCTGAGCATTTCTGGGCCTAATGTCTGTCTGCTATTGCTTTCTAGATGTGTACAGATCTGCATTGACTGCCCTGTAGGGTGTCTGTTCCCTAGCAGGACTGGGGTTGATGGTCCTCTCTACTGCCACCATTGCAGGGAGGTAAAATGTGGATCTGTTGGTGGGAGACCCTGTTTCCCACTCTGAGCCCCTAGAGAGTGGGTTGGGTGGTGGTACATAAGCCGCCTATGGGTCCATCAGGGCAAAATCTGACTGAGAAATACAGATGTATCCAAAGTGTGTCTGCAGGAACTACCTATCTCACACACTAGCACTGCTGTGGACCTGGTGCTGGGCGCCCCACCTCACCCTCAGGGTGAGCACAGTACCCGCACAATGTGACGGTGTGTAGCTACTCTGTGCCAGTAACACACACGGTCAGTTAACCCTACCAGGCCGAGGTGCCATGGGGGTGCATACCCCATCTTGTGTTCATCTGTAGACTGCTGATTTGCATGTGCAGTGCATCATGGGTACGGGTGGGTTAACCCTATCCTGGTGATCACAGCAGACTGTTTGTGTGGTGACATGCAGTCCTTCTGCAGCCAGCCAGGGCCTTGTTAGCAGCTGTAGCCCACTGGTTACTTCAGTGCCTGTGCACCCAGAGAACATAGGTTCAAACCCACAGTTGGGTTATTTGATAGGGCTGTCCAAAGCATTATTTATTTTTAATGTATGTTAGTGCTGCCAGCAAAACCACCCTCAGCGTACTGTACTAATAAGGTGCCTCAGAAGGCGCTTTATAGGGCGCCCTATACAGCGCCTTCTGAGGTACCTTATGGTTACCATCCATATAAAGTGCCTTCTAAGGTATCCTATGGAACGCCTTATAGGGTGCTCTGGCGGACAGTGCACTTTATAATGTGCCCTATGCAGCACCTTAGGTTACCGCACGTGAGGGTGTGTTTGCTGGCAGCAATAATTAAACTACCTCAGGAAACAATACTTACATGTCAAAGCTGATGCCTCAGCCAGCCTTAAGCACGCTGGGGGATTGAACTCATAACCCCTCTATCATCAGTCAGTGTATTAACCATTGTGCTACACCTCTGCTTCTATACTTGCATGTCTGGGCGCCTACTTAAGATTACCGCGCGTTAATGTGCTTAGCGGCGCTTCGCCCGATAATGTGCGCAGCAGAGCGTGTTATCGCGTGATACTCCCATTTTTCTGCTTTAAGACTGAAACGCCCACTCCTTTTATGGCAGCCTGCACACTATCGCCGGGCGCACAATAAGACGGTTTAGTAAACATACCCCTAAGAAGCACTCTTATAGCAATTAATCTGTAAAGCTGAAAAGCAGAGAATTCTTTTGAAAATTACCCTTCCTGTTTCCATGGGGTGAAGGGAGGGGCTCTCTTTAGCCATTCATCACAGTCTTTGTTCTTCATGGTTTGGACTGCAAAAGAAAATCAATAGAGGGGGGAGGAGTCAAGATGGTAGCATGCCACTAGATAGCAACAAGATTATTGTGCTTTTGCCTAAGAAAAAATCGAAGTTGGTGGCGAAGGTTTCCAAAACTGTATTCTCAACAGCAGTAGCTTGATAAAGACTTATGGTTGATCTCTGGGAAACCTTGTCTTGCATTTGAGACCACTGCTGCCAAGCAAATAGATGAAGAATCGGTCTCACTTGTGAGAAATCTATTTTTAGACCCACAAGTGCACTTGACCCTACTTCTGGTATAGTGGGTGGTGCAGGAGACTAGTAAGCTTGAAGAGGTGGTTGGGTTACCTACTTTACAGTATCGAAGGTTTGTTTGCTGTAGAGACTGCACTAACCTATGTTGTACTGCCGAGATCATCGATTGTAAAAGCAGCGATTTCAGTCACTTAGGATCTCCAAGGCGAGATAACTGACCAGGCCATAGGAAGAGCTCTGGACCCTGAAACAATGAGAACCTCGGGGAAGCTGACTGGAAGAGAGCTGGGTGAGTTGGGCGCTCTGGAAATTACTTTGTATTTGATATGGGGAATGTTCGTGAAACTTGACTCTGCAGTTTCTCAATGCTCCTTTAATATTACTTACAGATGGTGGTAGACCTGACCCAGAAGCAAGAATCTCTTGCTAAAGACTTTAATGAGAGACTCTCAGTGACTAAGAACAAAGCTGAAGTTCTAAAGCTGGTATGGTAGAATATTTTGAAAGAGACAATTTAGTTTTTCACTGCAAGCTGGAGTAGTTTGAAAACCAGATTAGACATTTGAATTTACATCTACTAAAATGACTCCTCTTAGATGCCTTTAAGAAATACTTAGGGGTATGTTTACTAAAGTTTCTTAACGTGCGTAGCGCACATGAGCACGCGCTAAGGTACCTTAGCGCACGCTAATGATGCTTTAAGGGGCAAAAATGCGCTTTAGTGCGCACTCATGCGCGCAGCGGCGCACACGAGTGCTGAAGGCGGGGAAAGGCTCCCAGAGGGCGGAGAGAGGGGGTCAATGGGTGGAGAGAGCGAGGGGAGAGGGTCCCCGCACACTAGCGAGGTGAAATTCGAGGCCAAAAATAACACGAGTGAAAACCTCGCGTTAGAGCCGATTTAAAGGGAAGAGAAACCATTTCTGTCAGCAATGTACAGCAAAACCAGGGAAACCCACAAAAAAGTGATGTGTGATACATGTGCACAGAACAAAAGTACAAATAAACATTGAAAAGGACCCCAACAAAATTTAAAAAAAATTATAATCAAGTGGGGCAATAGATATAGTAATGGGAAACATCAAAAAACACTCCCAAGAAAGCCCCAAAAAATAAATATGAATTTTGGAAGGGTCTACGCTCCGTCCCCATACAAGGTGAATGATCCCACAGTGAAATAGCACTGATCAGGGTTTCCCTCTCCATTGGACAGATTACCAATGGCATGCACATGTTCCACAACAGCAGGGCGGGCATGTCAGAATGGACAACTGGATAGATGCTGGGAAAGGGGATACAGAGTTCTGAAGGCGGCACATGCTGTGGTGCAGCTGGGGCACAGTGCAGACTAGGCAGATGCCTAGGTGGCAATTAGGAATGCTGAAACTGAACAGCAGCCAGACAGCAACTGATGAGGGCCCAACATGGGCACGAGAGTGTTTATCACAGTGTCACAGGGGATAGTACCCAGCAGGTACCCCCAAGGGCACAGAACATTGGCAGGCGGTGTTAGGGGGAAGCGTGGACGCCTATGCAGGCACCCCTACCCCAGAACACGCACCATAGGCAGCCGCCTACCTGCACACTGGATGGCTTGCGACTGCACACCACCAGCACCACCAGCAGAAGGGCATGTCAGCATGGTGGCAGGGGGGTACTGGTGGAGGAGGGGGGCAGTGGCAGCTGCCCAGCGCCGACCATGGCCTAGCCCTGTGTAGGTGGGTGCCATGCACTGCAACAGACAGGCTCTGTTTGACAAACAACCATGGTATCTCCAGGGACTGCACTGTCTCTTTGAGCACAGTGTGGTGCGGTGAACACAGCCAGTGTGTTCAAGAACAGGAGGTCACAAGTTCAAGTCCCAGCTGGGGCTACTGCCAATCCAATCCCCATATTTAACCCACTACTAAACCGTGATAGTAAGGTCAAACCTTTATTTCAGAGAACATACGCATGGTTCAAACGCCTATATTTTACCCCACCGAGCACAGACACCAGAAACATGCGCATTACCTAGAGCAGAGTCCCCCAAATGCAGTCCTGGAGGGTCACAAATCATTCAGGTTTTATGCTGTCTCCAATAGAAGGCCATGTCCGCATGGTGGCGGAGGGGTACTGGTGGTGGAGGGGGCAGTGGCAGCTGCCCAGAGCAGACCATGGCCTAGCCCTCTGTAGGTGGGTGCCATGCACTGCAACAGACAGGCCCTGCCGGACAAACAGTCATGGTATCACCAGGGACTGCACTGTCTCTGTGACAACACGGTGGTGCAGTGCACACAACCAGTGTGTTTGGAAGCAGAAGGTCACAGGTTCAAGTCCCAGCTATGGTGCCTGCCAACCCAGTCCCCATATTTTACCCACAACTGACAAGTGAAACTACAGGCAGAACGTTTATTGCAGATGACGTAAACATGCCCAAAACACCTACATTTTACCCTACAGAGCAAAGACACCATAAACAGGCGCATTACCTAGAGCAGAGTCTCCTTAATGCAGTCCTGGAGGGCCAAACACCATTCAGGTTCCATGCTGCCTCTAATAAAGATGCCTGTGCTGCATATCTATGCACCACCCCCATGGTATGCAGATGTATCTCATGCATATTCATGAGGGACAGCAGGAAAACCCGAACAGTGTTTGGCACACCAGGACTGGAGTTGGGAACCTCTGCCGTAAGCAGCAGCAAACAGGGGCAGACACACCCACACCCACATGCTCCATTAGCCAATGCCTCCTGGAGAGGCAGGACATTGGGCCCTGCGTGCATCTCCCAATACTAGCACTTGCATACCTTAGCAATGCCACCATACACCTGGGAATACGGTACACAGCTATCAAAGGTTTGCTA